>JAYESD010000001.1:295116492-295716492 GCA_036927565.1 Tuctoria greenei | reverse complement strand
CATTGGCACCGCGCTGATAGAGATCCCCTTCTACCAACGTGTATCTTTTAGCCAATCTGACTACCCGGTCAGCGGATACATCATCGTCAGGAAGGATGTTGTCTTTCAAGTAGCTCCGGATCTCCGAGATCCATGCATCAGAACTAGCTTGAGCATTTGAGTCTTGCGTGCTGGGTTGCTCGGAGCTTCCGGCAGCACCTACGACCCTTGATGGCTGCCATGGTAACAGGGCCATCGGGACCGTCAGCTTCGGGATGCTGATCTCGCCCCCTTCGCTCAGTTCGGTAGGATGAGTTGTTGGTTTTGACAACCTCCGAACAAAAGTTCCATCAGGAACCGGGGCTCCGGTTGACGCTTTCGTCGAGAGTTCGTCAGCTTCAGCGTTATGAGCACGCTGAATATGGTGGAGATCTAGGACTTCGAAGTCCTTCTGAAGCCTCTGGACTTCAAGGAGGTAAGCAGCTAGCTGGAGATTGTTGCAGGAGCATTCACCCTTCACTTGCTTAATGATGAGCTGCGAATCTCCCTTGACCAGCAGTTGCTTGACACCATATGACAGTGCCACCTTTAGTCCGTAGATGAGTGCTTCGTACTCTGCCATGTTGTTGGTCGCCTTGAAGTCAAGGTGTACCATGCATTTTACCTTCTCCCCGGTTGGTGCAAGGAGAAGGATTCCAGCTCTTGCCCCCTGCTTTTGCATGGAGCCGTCGAAGTAGAGGGTCCAGTGAGGCTCGGTGAAGACCGGAGCCCTGTGTTCCGGCTTCTGCTCGCTGGGGCCCCCAGGGTTTGATGGAGAGGGAGTCCATTCCGCCACGAAGTCTGCCATTTCTTGACTCTTGACTGCTTGCCTTGGAATGAATTCAAGATCAAATTTGGCCAATTCCGCTGCCCACTTTGCAATATTCCCAGTTGAATTGGGATTATGCAAGATTGCTCGAAGCGGGTAAGAAGTCACTACTGAGATCTTGTGAGCTTGGAAATAATGGCGAAGCTTCCTGGAGGCAATAAGAACTGCATAGAGCAGCTTATGCACCTCTAGGTATCGAGTCTTGGCATCATGTAGTACTTCAATGATGAAGTACACCGGGCGCTAAATGGTCCGGACCTTCCCGGAGGGGCCCGGAGCTTCCTCTCCACTGACCCGGATCCTCCCGGAGGGATCCGAATTTTCTTCGGGGACCTCCGGGTCCTGGCTGAAGGAACCCGAAGCTTCTTCAGAAGTGACCTGGACCCTCCCGGAGGGGTCTGGGTCTTCTGAAGTAACTTCTTGTAGATTCGAGTCTGGGAGCTGGGACCCAGACTCGCTTTCAGGGACCTCCGGACCCTCCCGAAGGGGCCTGGATTCCTGAGTATGGGGTAGCTCTGGTCTCTCCACAACCAGAACCATACTGACGACTTCGCTAGTTGCTGAAATGTAAAGCAACAAAGGCTCACTAGGGTTCGGAGCTACCAGGATTGGTAGGGTGGTGAGGAACTGTTTCAGCTCCTGGAATGCCTTCTCTGTTTCTTCAGACCATTGGAATGGTCCGGACTTCCTCAATGACTTGAAGAAAGGGAGTGCCCGTTCCGCCAGTTTTGAAATGAACCGGCTGAGGGCTGCTAGACATCCAGTTAGCTTTTGGACATCTTTGATGCGGGTTGGTGGCCGCATGTCTTCAATGGCTTTGATCTTCGCCGGATTAGCTTCTATACCCCAGTGACTTACCAGGAAACCAAGAAGTTTTCCGGAGCTAACCCCGAATACACACTTGTCTAGGTTTAGCTTTGTGCGGGTGGCCCGCAGCTTGTCGAAGACAGCCTACAAGGTGTCAAGGAGTGAATCCTTGTTCTTGACCTTGACCACGATGTCATCGACGTACACTTCCACTATGTCTCTAATGAGTTCTTCAAAGGTTTTGTACATAGCTCGTACAAAAGTTGAAGCTGCATTCTTGAGACCAAATGGCATGGCTGTATAACAGTACAATCCATCTACTGTGATGAATGAGGTATGCTCTTCATCTTCCCTAGACATTCTGATTTGATGATACCCAGAGAATGCGTCTAGGAAACACAGTAATTCACACCCGAAGGTGTAATCCACTATCTGATCTATTCTAGGTAGTGGGAATGGATCTTTTGGACATGCCTTATTTAGTGTGATGTAGTCGATACACATCCGAAGCTTCCCGCCGGCCTTAGGCACAACGACTGGGTTTGCCAGCCATTTTGGATGGAAGACTTCTCGGATGAATCCAGCTTCGAGCAACTTCTTTACTTCTTGTGGAATGAAGTTCTGTCGCTCTACGGATTGCTTCCGAGGCTTGTGATGCACTGGCCGGGCGTCGGGGTAGATCTTCAGATTGTGCTCAATCACTTCCCTGGGGATCCCAGGCATTTGTGACGGTTGCCAGGCAAACACGTCGACATTAGCCCGGAGGAAAGAGATGAGCGCGGGTTCCTATTTGTCGTTCAATCCCCCCGATATACGGGTGGTCTGAGCGGCATCGGAACCAATTTGGATGACTTTGACAGGAATGTCGGTGTCGCCGCTTGGCTGCACACGAGGTGCAGAAGTCGAGCCTCATTGATGAATGCTTGGGGGTTTTGGAGCTTTCTCCTGCTTGGAGTCCTCCTCTTGCGTCGTGGTGAGTGCATGGAGTTCTTCCAGAGTACTTACTCCAGCAGTACAATCTCCGCAGATCCGGAGAACGACCACTGGTGTTGGCATCTTTAACACCAGGTATCCATAATGAGCAGCTGCCATGAATTTGTACAGGGCATGCCTACCCAAGATGGCATTGAAGGGTAAGTTGATCTGAGCGACATCAAAGACCAACTTCTCGGTGCGGTACTTCTCCCGTGTCCCGAAGGTAACGGGGAGAGTAATAGCTCCAAGTGGGGTAATGGCTCCCGGACCTAATCCGGAGAAAGGTCGAGAGGGGTGGAGATCCGAAGGTCGGAGCTGAAGCTTGGTAAAAGCTTCGAAGCTTATGAGGTTAAGCCCCGAACCTCCGTCTACCATGACATGGTGGAGCTGGATGTTATTGATGGTAGGAGATACTATCAAAGGTAACTGACCTGCTCCAACCATGCTCCGAGGGCAGTCCGAAGCATCAAAAGTGATGACTATGTCCATCCACTTCCGATGAGGCTCCGGCCTGGCTGTAGGAGCTACAGCAGCCATATCTCGACGCATAGTCTTAATGACGCGACGGGAGGTGATGTCCCATGATCCACCAAAAATAGTGTTCATGGTCTTCCGACGCTCGTTGTCAGAGACGTCGGAATCGTCGTCGACGGAGGTGTAGACGGCCTTTAGGACCTTTTTGGGATCCTGAAAACCTAACTCCTCTTCAGCCGGAGCTTCGTCGACTTTTTGCTTTCCTTCCCTCTGTCGGAAAGGAGATTCTTCCCGGCGCTTGCTGTAGCGCTCGACAAGGTTTTGGACCTCCCGGCAGTCTTCCAAACTGTGGCTGCCCGTTTTGTGAATTGGGCACCACACCTTGGGCTTGCCACCATCTTCAGAAGACGGTCAAGGTCGCTTCTCGGGGCGTGGCCCCCGACCACCCGGAGCTGCAGCAGCTGCAACATTGGATGTACCGGCCGACGACTTCTTCTTGCCGTTGGTCTTTTTCTTCTTCTTGCCGTTCCCGGAGGTAGCGGCTTCTTCTTTGGAGGATTTCTTGTGACCCTCCGGAGTTGGTTTGGAGTGCATCTCACATCCCCCCGCAGCCCTGGCACATTTGTCGGCCAAACTGAAGAGTTCCATGACACTGGTGATCTCCTTGATCGCCAGTTTCTCCAGCATCTTCTTGTCCCGTACACCCTGTCTGAATGCCACAATGACAGAGGCGCTAGAGATAGAAGAGATAGTGTTTCGTACCTGAGAAAACATCTGGATGAATGATCGCAGGGATTCTCCCCCTTTTTGCACGACTGCAAAAAGGTCCAGTTCAGTGCCTGGTCGGGTGTATGAACTCCCGAAGTTGGCGGTGAACTGCCGGCACAGCTCCTCCCAACTGTTGATGGAGTTGGGTGGAAGGCTCATAAACCAGGACCTGGCGGTCCCAGTTAAAGCCACTGGGAAATAATTGGCCATTACGGCCTCATTTCCTCTGGCTGCCAAAATAGCAGTGGAGTAAATCTGAAGGAATTCGACAGGATTGAGTGTCCCGTCGAACTTCTCCGGTAGGTGAGGCCGGAACTTCTGTGGCCACCTGACCATATGCAGATGCATGGCCAGGGCTGAACAGTCGCCTCCTACTCCTTCAGGAGCAAGAACATCTTGAGCTTCTCGTCTTTCACGAGCACGCTCAATATCGACTCGGCCATCCTGTTGGCGGTATCGGCGATCAAGCTCCGCCCGGAGGTCATGAGTTGAAAGCCTGGATACCGTGTGAGTGCGTCGTGCCCCGGAGGGCAATGACGTCACTTGCTGTGATGCAGCACGTCTCCTGTTGTTGGAAACATGCGGACCAAGTCTGCTAGACATGGTCCGCCGCTGCGATGGGGCCCGTCCTGAAGGAGGAGGACCCTGGTTGCTGATGCGTTCGGCTGCTGCTGCAACCAAATGTTCCACATCGACCCTCCACTGCTCCAGTGCATCCCGGGATGCATCCGGAGGTGGTGGGAATTGGAGAAGAGCACGCGCTGCATGGAGCGCATGTTCTGGGTTGTCATGATTTGCCGACGCAATGATTGATGCCGGTGCACCATCACGTTGCCCAGCTTGATTTGCTGGTGGAGGCGGTGGTGGTGGGAGTGTGACTCCTGCTGGCGCTGAGGCTCCTGCTGGTGGCTGCATATTGGAGGGATTGCCCCCAACAGCTTGAACAACAGGTTGACTGTTGGATGATCCAGCAGCTGAGTTCACCATTCTCAAAATCTCAGGCGCCCCTACCTGGCGTGCCAACTGTCGGTGGTTTTGAACCGGCAGATCTCCCGAGACTACTAAAGTGTTAGAGGAGTTTAAGGTTCGGTGTGGGCGCGCGGAGATTCAAGAAGGTGAATTGTAAATGATGCAGGAGACACAAGAATTTACGTGATTCGGGCCGCCTGAGCGTAATACCCTACTCCACGGGGTGTGTTGATGTTGTATTGGATGTATGAGCTTGTATTGAGCGTCTAGAGGGTCCGTAGGGCGTGTCTGTAGTCGTCCCTTATGTATCGTCGGCCTGTCCTTTTATAGTACAAGGGCAGGCCGTTACAAGTTAGCCTGGCCCAACATGTGGCCCCAGCGGTTACTGATATTGATATACATTCAACACGTTTAATTACCCTTAATGACCGAGTTATGGGCTTTGACAGCACCGTTACTGGTAATTAAGGTCATCCGATCGTGTGTCATTAATGCAGTATTAATGACACTTGGTCGGGTCTTGAAGTCCTTGATTCCCCTTTGAAGATCCGGAGCCGTTGTAGAGCCTTCCGGAGGTTAGAGGCTGAAGATCTGACGGTTGGACACGTGACAGCACCGGAGCACACTGTGGAGAACAGATGGCTCCGGTGTTACCTGACACGTGTCAGCACCGGAGCTTCCCTTGGTCTGGGGTTAGGTCCGGAGGTGCCACTTCGGTACATAGCCCGGAGCTTCCCCCCTTGCGGGCGGTAGCTCCGGTTTGATAGTACACGTGGAGACCCAGGGACTAACCATGTTGGAGAAGCGGGTCCGGACATGTCTGACATGTGGGCCTCCGAAGGTCTTCAAATCAAGTGGGTGACTTTCCCTTGAGATCTTTGCAATCCCAAGGGGTATATGGTACCCAGGGTACCGACAGATTCTTTTTGTGTTGTCTTCGTGACATGATTCTCTCTGATATCCATCACCTTTTGTCACGGTGAAACACATTTAGATTAGTCTCACACACGAGTTCTTTAAGAGATCGTTTTTCTGCCGAAGGGGTTGGGGTTTAATTGTTTCCGTTGCGTAAGATTTTTAAATCTACCATTCAACCCCCCTCTGGTAGCTTTTCACGTGCTCTTCGATCCTACAGAATCAAATTCTGGTATTGGATATGATTAATGGTAATGGTGAAATTTGGAATATGGATGATGGTAATGAGATATGGACTGGTATTACGATGATTACATGGTTTATGATGGGTTCACTTCACATATGTATAATATATTGCTTTTTAAATGTTTTAATGTACTTTTCAGCACTTTGCCACTATTATATTCGTCATTTGAATCAGCTACATGTCATACTTTCCACACTTGCTGAGTACGACATGTACTCACCCTTGCAATTCCCCCACCAACAGTTGCAGGTCAGGATTGGGAGTATAACGATGATAATGAGGACTTCTAGGCCGTGTCTGCCGTCAGCTTGCCTGTGGAGTTGATTGGAGCTGCGCTATATCCTATTTGCTTAGCTGCTTAGTTTGCTTATTTAGTTTATTTCCGCTGCATTAGTTCAAAGTTGTCATTAATATTCATTAGAGCTTTTATTCGATGATATTCTGAATTGTGTAATAAAAGTGGTTAATTAATCTTGTTCTGTGGTAATTTTCTGTATATCCTTTTGTGAATGCACTCGTGTATGTGTGTTGAATGTCCTGGGCACACATATGCGTTCACTTGGTTCATTTTCGGAACCGGGTGTCACATGCTCCCACCAAGGAGGGCTTCAGAGCTACCACGTGTCCTCTGGTTCCGCACCCTTGCTCCCACCGAGGAAGGCTTCGGTGCAGCCATGCGTCCTGCAACTTGCTAAGAGGCGGTGCATCCTGTCCAGTCGTGCATTGAAGGCGTGCGCCTTCCCCAAGCTTATAGGTGAGACACACGCCTCCTGTCAGGTACCGCTGCGTCCAATCGCATCGCAGTGAAAGCGCCGCAGGCCTACCCCACAATGCCAAGTGGGTAACTTATGACGACAAGATGGATGGGACATTCCCTGCCATCATCAACTACTACGCCTAGGCGACCGACGTGGCAAGACATCAAGTCTTCAAAGCGCGGTCAGAGGCAATGTATGCAAGAAGCCTTAGATCTTGTTCAGGATAAGATCACCCTAGGGCCACCTGTCGGGCTCTGGGCTCCACTTGTAAGCTGTCCGACCTTAGACTATAAAAGGATTGGGCAGCCACTGACTTAGACATCTTCGCTGGTCCGCTCGGACTAGGATCCCCAATCTAATGCATTCACACGCTACACACTCGTACACACCAGCAATACAACTTCACCGTGGAGTAGGGTGTTACGCTCCGGCGGCCTGAACCACGTAAAAACCTCTATCTCACCACTCTCATACGCGCGATCTCTCCATAGAGAACTAAGCCCTGCCGATCAAGAACCTCCGCAGGCTGCTCTCATAGAAGGTCCGAGGGAAGCAACGCAAGAACACTTCGACATTTGATGTGCCAGGTAGGGGCTTTTTCTCTCAGGAAGTTGCGCCTCCATTGTCGCTGGAGCATCCAGCTCCGGCACCACCCAGGAGGCCCCTCATTGACGTTCTTCACGTTGATGGTGGGCGCCGCCGGAGCATCCAACTCCAGCACCGCCCATGTAGCCCGCCGTCGATGTCCTTCTCGTTGATGATTTGCGCCGCCGGAGCATCCATCTCCCACACCACCCAAGGGCCCCGCCGTCATCGACGTTCTTCTCATTGATGATGGGTGCCGCTGGAGCATCCAACTCCGACACCACCCAGGAGGCCCCACCATCGACGTTCGGCATGTTGAGGGTGGGAGTTGCCTCGGTTCGACAACTACCTTGTCGCCATCACTGTCGGAGACTTCTTAGATTACGACCATGCATCTCAATTCAAGTTTGGCTCTCCCAAGGGGCCCACTGGTGTCAACCATCAAAGCTCCCGCGCTCTGCCGGGGGCCCGCCAATGACATCCTGCGGCTAAGTGGTAGGCGTGCCCAACCAGTTGGCCACACCTACCAGGGGGCCTCCAAGGGGTCCCATGGGCAGGACGTCAAGCAGTTTCTCGCCACCACGATGACAACGACGTCACTAAGGAGTTACGGTAAGTTCGATGCAAAGATCCGCTGTAAGTTTTACTTTTGGCACGGTGAGAGGTCCAGAGTATGCAACCTGCTTAGTCTGGTCCTTCAACCTAAGCGTGTACACATTGCCTCCCAGCGCCACTTCGGTAAAGCTTCACCCTGGGCGCAGTGGTAGGATAATTTTTCTTTTTTTCTAAAAAAGGTGTCATAGCGTCTAGGAGCAGTGCTCAAAGCAACTAAGCTCCGGTGGGTCCGGTCCAAGGTGTTCAGCCTACTTAGCCTGGTTCCGTACCCTAAGCGTGTACATTTTGCCTCCCTTGTCATCCGGAGTGGGTCGTTGCCTTCTTATAAAGCATGCCTCCTCCTATGATTACCATGTTAGAAGAACAACTGTCTTGCCCTATGCTCTATTTATGTTCATTTAATTACACATTAATTTTATGAACTTCCGTGGGCTGCTCTCATAGCCGGTTTGGGGGAAGTGTCGCAAGAACACTTTGACACCAACAAAATAGCCGCAATGGTGAATTGGCCAGTGCCGAAAAGTTTCACTGAGCTCACTGGGTTTTTAGGCCTCACTAGCTATTACAGAAGGTTTGTACAACAATACGGAATTTTGGCTAAGCCTTTAAATAATCTCTTACACCATAAAACCTTCTCTTGGTCTTCTACTGCACAAGATTATTTTGACAAACTTAAAAGAGCTATGACAACCACCCCTGTCTTGGCCTTTCCTGACTTCAACAAGGACTTTGTCATTGAAACTGACACATTTGATATAGGCATTGGTGCAGTATTGTCATAGGATGGTCACCCAGTGGCTTTCTCCAGTAAAGGCTTAAGTGCTCAAAACCAAAAGTTGTCCACATATGAAAAGGAGTTCCTTGTTGTTATGGTGGCTGTTGAAAAGTGGTGTAGCTATTTGCTTAGAAAGACTTTCACCATTAAAACAGACCATTAGAGCCCTTGTCACTTGTATGATCAAACGTTATCCACTGACATGCAAAGAAAGGCTATGAGAAAAATGGCTCGGTTGCAGTATAAACTTTTATATAAAAAAGGTCTGAATATCGTGCAGCTGATGCCTTATCAAGAGTGGGTTCAGGAGGTTTTGAATGCCTATCAGACTGATAGTTATGCTCAATCACTTCTGACAGAGTTGGTACTTGTCGGTACCTTGAATACCAGGTACCCCCTGATATCGCACTGAAAACCAAGGAGTTCCTATGTTCGAGAGTTGAAGACTTCCGAAGGCAACACTCGTCTGACATCACTAGGCCTGCATCCCTCGTTTAGGTAGCTTCGGTACTGCCACGTGTCCTGCGGTACCGGACCTACCTCCCCCCATAGGGAAGCTCCGGTCCTGCCACGTGTCTGGCAACCCCGAACCTAACCCCCAGTAAAGGGAAGCTCCGGTGCCGCCACACGTCGAGTAGGTCTGGACCTATATTCCCGCAGAGGGAAGCTCCAGAGCTGCCACGTGTTGTACCTCCGGGCCTAAGCCTGCAATGACTACAGGATCTACAACGACACGAACATTCAAGAGGCTATCAAAACAACCGTTACAAGACCCGATTAATGTGTCATTAATTTAGCATTAATGACGCACAATCAGAGGAGCATCAAGACAGATAACGCTGCCATTAATACGTGTTATTAGACTGTTAATCACCCATAATGCTAGTAGATCGTATATAGGGTGTTCAATACAGCCGGGGCCACCTGTCGGGCCAGGCGAACCATGTAACGACCAGTCCTTAGCATATAAAAGGGTTGCACCACATGGTAGAGACAAGTCCAACCAAGCTCACACTCATACTACACATACAAGTTCAACAACAACCAATCCGTGGAGTAGGGTATTACGCTCAGGCGAACCGAACCACGTAAAAATCCTCTATGTCACCGTCTCGTTCATAATCTTACGCGCGCCCCAACCGTATACGAACCTCTGTGGACTACGCTTCAGTATTACTGGGGGAAGTGTCTTAGTCTACACTTAAACATTTGGTGCACTAAGAAGAGGTGCTCTAAGTCTCGAGATGGTGAATTCCGCCGCAGCATCGTCCAAAAGCCATGCTGAGCAGCCTGCAGGAGGAAATCCCTCCAACGTGCAACAGCCGACCAACGCTATTGTCCCAGCGGGTGTTGTTCCACCACCACCTCCACCATCGCAGCAAGATGGTGTGTTCGCGTCAGTCACTATATCGACGAACAACCTTGAGAATGCGCTGAACGCAACACGGAATCTTCTCCAGCGTCCTCCAGCGCCCGGAGCTCCTTAGGGCGTGATGGAGCAATGGCGCACTAATGTGGATCATTTGGTTGCAGCAGCAGCCAATTCTATCAGTAACCAAGGTCCGCCCCTGCTGGGCAGTCACCTTCAAGGAATAGGACCTTGTCTGATAGACTTGGTCCTAAGGTGTCGCAACACAGGAGGCGTGCACCCTCCCAAAAAGTGATGTCCCTGCCCTCTGGGGCACATTGCACTGATACGACATCAAGGCTCTTGACTCATGATCTCCGGCTAGAGCTCGACCGTCGGTACATGAGGCAAGATGGTCGCGTACTCATGGAGCGCGCCCGCGAGAGGCGGGAAGCTTGGGAAAACTCTTCTCCTTTAGGAGTGGGGGGCGGTTGTTCAGCCCTTGCCATGCATCTTCGCATGGCCAACTGGCCAGCCAAGTTCCAGCCTCATCTGCCGCAGAAATACGATGGAACAGTCAACCCCGTCTAGTTTCTTCAAATTTACTCCAATGCCATCCTTGCGGCTCGAGGCAATGAGGACGTGATGGCCAACTACTTCCAGTGGCTCTAACTGGGACATCAAGGTCCTAGTTCATGAGTCTTTCTCCTAACTCTGTCTACAGTTGGGGGAAACTATGCCGCCAGTTCACTGCCAATTCTGGGAGCTCTTACACCCGACCTGGCACAGAGCCAGACTTATTTGCAGTACATCAAAAGGCGGGAGAATCACTGCGATCATTTATCCAATGATTTTCTCAGGTATGGAATACTATTCCTACAATCTCCAACGCTTCTGTCATTGTTGCATTTCAACAAAGAGTTAGAGATAAGAAGATGCTGGAGAAGCTGGCAACAAAAGAAGTCAGCAGCGTCACGAAACTCTTCAGCCTAGCCGACAAATGTGCTAGGGCTGCTGAGGGCTGGGAGATGCACTCCAAACTAGCTCCAGAGGCTGGTAAATTGTAACACCCTCATTTTCATCCATCATGCATTGCATACATTCTAATACATGCTTAACACTAAGCAACACAAAAAGGAACAAGTTTAAATGAATTAGACGCAAAAAAAGCATTTAAAAGTCTGTAGAAGTACGGACTTGTTCGGTTGGTACCCCGGACTAGTCCGGTTTTCCCCTCTGAAGCCCCTCCAGACTTGTCCGTTTTTGCTGCGGGCTAGTCCGTTTTCTCTCTGTTCTGTTTCGGACCTGTCCGGTCTAGTGCGGATTAGTCCATTCACCCCATCCTTCGAAGATTTTGCTAAGTCTCCGTACATGTCCGGACTTGTTCATTTTTTGCCGGACCTATCCATTTTGCTCTCTGACTAAAATTGAACTTGTCCGATTTTGGCCAGACTTGTCCATTTCTTCCCTGACTAGCCATTAGACTAGTCCGGTCCATTGCGGACTTGTCCGGTATGCGCGACTCCAATACAATATTTTCCTCCACGACTTGTTTTGGGTTTTTACCTTAAGTGGGCCAAAGTACGTCATGTCTAACCTTTTTGGAGCCCATGTGGGACCCTGCACCGGGTTCCACCCACCCCCAAACTCGAAATCCATCAAACCCTACACCTCCACCCCTATATAAACAACCCAACACCCCAATTTCTCATCTCTTTGCCACTTTTGAAAGACCACCAAACCCTAGTTCGTTGGAGCCGCCATCAAGAGGAGATCCAACAGCAAGAAGAAGAGGAGGAAACGAAAGAGGATCAAGTGAACAAGATCTTCATCGAGTTTTCATTCTTCATCACCAATTCACCCTCAACTCTTCATCATCAACCCTAGATCGTCAAGATCCAAGTGTTTCACGTCCAATTCTAAATCCTTGGAGTTCTAAACACGTGGTACACCTTCTACTTTCCCTTTTCCATGCAAATTCAACCCCAATTCTCGTAGACCAAGAAAACCCTAATTTGAAATTCTGTTGAGGGCGGACTAGTCCGTCCTCTGAAACCGGACTTGTCCGACCTCTGAATCTGAGTTGTGCTGAATTAATTTCAAATTGACTCGAATCAATTCCAAACCTGTCCAAACTTGTTAAAAACTATTAGAACCAGTTATCAAACATTAATAGCAACTCATGAACAAGTTTTACCTCATAATTGCATTAATCATGCATGTCATGGCATATTGAGTACTATATGAGTATTATTTGATTGAATTGTGTGTTTTGCATGTTTGTTGCTCGGAATAGAAGGAGTTGCGCTAGAGGGTGCTGTCGAGGACCTCAAGTACCTGAACTTTGAGGCTTTTGACCCTAACCAAACTCATGAGCAAGGCAAGTGTCCTTGATCATATTGATCATGTTTTTAAATAGTTTGTTGCAAAACTGCATGCTCATGTCAATTTGATGGGAAGCCCATTTATAGGTGTTTACTAGACTTGTTTGACCATCCTTGTCGCTTGGGATACATTGTAGAAAGTCGGGAAGGGCTTTTTACTTTTTGCTTCGCTCTAATTAATTGGGATGGGAAAACAACTAAATAACTCAATTATGAATTAATGCACTTATGGATGATGTAAATTTATGAACATGGTTAATTGGTAATATGGAACTTGGGAGATCTAAGCAAGCATGGTTTGTGGACTGGGTTGGATGATATGGTGGTTTGCTTGCCTTGGATCTAAGGACTGGTTAATGCGAGAATAAGCCAGGACTATAGTGCCACCACAAGGCCAAATATGGGTGCGGCTTAGCCAATTAATTAGGTGTATTACCAGCATTGATTTGGATCATTTGGAGGAGCGGGGAATGGGAGTCGGTTGGATTTGCAGTTGTCGGTGGTTTTGATCCGACAGATCTCCCGACACTACTAAAGTGTTAGAGGAGTTTGAGGTTCGGTGTGGGAGCGCGGAGATTCAAGAAGGTGAAGTGTAAATGACTCAGGAGACACGAAGATTTAAGTGGTTCGGGCCGCCTGAGCGTAATATCCTACTCCACGGGGTGTGTTGGTGTTGTATTGGTTGTATGAGCTCAACGTGAGTTGAGAGTGTAGAGTGAGCGCCTCGCCCGTCCTCTCTATGTATCGTTGGCTTGTCCTTTTATAGTACAAGGGCAGGCCGTTACAAGTTAGCCTGGCCCGACATGTGGCCCCGACGGTTACTAATATTGATACACATTTGATGCGCTTAATTGCCCTTAATAATCGAGTTACGGGCTTTGATAGCACCGTTACTGGTAATTAAGGTTGTCCGATCGTGTGTCATTAATATAGTATTAATGACACTTAATCGGGTCTTGAAGTCCTTGATTCCCCTTTGAAGATCCGGAGACGTTGTGAAGTCTTCCGGAGGTTGGAGGCTGAAGATCCGACGGTTGGACACGTGGCAGCTCTGGAGCATACTGTGGGGAACAGATAGGTCCGGTGCTACCTAACACGTGTCAGTTCCGGAGCTTCCCTCGGTCTGGGGTTAGGTACGGGGGTGCCGCTATGGTACATAGCCCGGAGCTTCCCCCTGCTGGGCGGTAGCTCCGGTTTGATAGTACACGTGGCGACCCTGGGACTAACCATGTTGGGGAAGCGGGTCCGATTATGTCTGACATGTGGGCCTCCGAAGGTCTTCAAATCAAGTAGATGATATCCCCTTGAGATCTTTGCAATCCCAAGGGGTATATGGTACCCAGGGTACCGACAGTGGCCCCCTGGGCCCACCTCTGGGGAAGGCCCCTTGGGTGAAGTCATTCCGCCGGAGGTGGGTCCATCCTTCGACCTTTGAACGGAGTCTTCAAAGGTCTTCGGATGTGCCGTTGGCGATGGTTTGGAGTTAAATCCTTGCCGCGTGGCATATCTCATGTGCGACAAATGAGATCTTTGGCGTGCGAATCTCACGCAATTGAAGGTCGTCGGTTACCGATACGAAAATCGTATCGGTTCCGCGCGCCCTGTCAGACATCCGCCTTCGGGCTTCCCGCCTCATGATGACAACCGTTCGCCTGGGTAAGAACCTCGACTTGATCGTCCGGGTGGTCCCGGGCCCTCTTGTCATCGGCTGGGTGGAATTTTTGAGTAGTATCTTCGACTTTCTTGCGGTTTCCATCCAACGTTGCGAGGTCTTACTTAAGAAGGAAAGCGCGCACCGCCTGAGTTTCTTTATGCCTCTCATCTGATCTTGCGCTCAAACTCCCAACTTGTGCTCGCTTTTCCTCTCTTGCCTTGCTATGCCGCGATGGAGTTGGGTCTCTGCGAGAGCCGTTTGAAGACCGAAGGTGACCTGAAGAAGGTCCGGGCCCTCATGGGATGGTCCCCGGACTTCTTCAACCGCCTGGTGCGCACCGGGGGAGAGCTCCCGTTTGAGAAGGAGCACGCCGGCGAAATGGTGTACTTCTCTTCGTACGCCATGGTGGGGTTGATCCCACCTTTTTTCTCCTTTTTCTTGATGCTGCTAGACTTCTATGGTCTGCAGCTATACCACCTTGGCCCCCACTCCATTCTTCTTGTGTCTGTCTTCGTCCACTTTTGTGAAATGTGGGTGGGCATCCCCCCTGCATTGAACTCTTCCGAACCTTCTCCGGTCGTTTCCCTCTGGAAAGTGGGATGATTGGAAGAAGGACTGGATAGTCATCCGGGTGGAGGAGCACGAGAAGCTGGAGCTGCCCGAAGGCCTCCCCAACATCAACACTGCAGTCTAGAGTGAAGCTCCAGTGCAGTCGGATGCCTTCAACCCTGCTCTAACCAGGATCCGCCAGTGCGTGTAGGGAGGATTAACTCCTTAGGTGGTATTTTGCAATTTCCTGGTCAATAGGTGGGCACCACTGAAGAGGAGAGAAAAACTCGCTTGGGCCCTCAACAGTGTGATGGACGACGACCGGGTCGAGACTGGGCTGAATTCCAACATGGCGGGGGCAACCTTGGAGTTTCATCTCAAGAAGTTCCAGCACGGCATTGACATCGTGGGTGATGACTTGACCCCGCCACCAGCTTTTCTCCCTCTGAATGTGGAAGTAGAGTTCAGCAGGGAGCTCTGGCGGACGATGCCGGTGCTTGACGACCTTGGTGTCATCGAGAGAAGATCGACCTCCAGGGTGGTGATCCCTGGGGCTTCCGAAGGTGGCTCTGACCCTGCCCAGAAGCCAAGGATCGAAGTCGTCAGCAAGGGCAAGGAGCCGGCGGACGAACCCTTGAGCCGGAAGAGGAAGCTGCAGCATGCCGACGGAAGGTCCGTCAGGTCTGCAACCTCTGCATCAGCTCCTTCTCCCTGAAGGGGGAGGTCTTCTACAACTACGGCGACTGTACCCGCAGCGGCGTCTTCCCGGGGTGCTAGCTCCGGGCATGCGACTCCAGCTCCAGGGCCAGTTGAGGCCTCTAGGTCCGGAGGTACTTCCCGGTCAAGGGGGGCCTCGACTAAGGAAATGCCCGTGGCTGCTATGAGTTCCGGGGGTCCTTCCAGAGCTTCCACGCCGGCGGCGGCTATGGTCAGCCCAGGACGCCCAGGAAAAATGTTCCACGCAAGCTGGTGCGGAAGCCTCCCAAGGTAATTTTTAATCTTTACCTCAGACAGTTGTTTTGTTGTAGTAACTATTTTTTAAGTTTCTTCATCTGTCATCTGCAGCGTTCCCAAGAAGAGGAGTGAGGCTCCACCCTCAGCCACAGCAGCTGAAGCTGTGAGGGCGGAAGCTCCTGCTCCTGTCCCGGTGCCGCCCCAAGTGGTGGTTGAAGCTGCGACAGCTCCGGTGCCAGCTGTCGTGGTCATGGACATCGACTGATCCCCCGAGACTCCCGTGGTAGCGCCGGATTGCAGGAGAGAAGATGCGCCAGCGGCACCTGCCTCAGAGGTTGGAGCTCCGGGTCTTGATGCTGAGATGATAGAAGCTTCGGTCTTTGAGCCGGAGGAAGCAATAATTCTGACCCTAGAGCCAGAAATTGTCGAAGCCCCGACGGTTGAGCTGGAGGTAATTGAAGTCCCGGCAAGTGAGCCAGATGTGGAGGAAGCTCCAGCGGTTGAGCCGGCTACCTCTGAAGCTCCGGCCTCAGAGCCGGTTGTAGTTGAAGACCTTCCGGCGCCCGAGCCGGTTGAGGTTGAAGCTCCGGCCTCAGGGCCGGTTATTGCGGAGGCATCAGCACTCGAACCCATGGTGGTCGAGATGCCAACAGCCGAGCCATCAGCGAACGAGGGGCCCAGACCAGAGCCAGAAGTAGCACCTGCTCCGGAAGTGTTGTCGGCGGAGGTTCCTGCCGCTGAGCCAGAATGCCCAGATGAAGCCGCTGGCCCCCTGCCTGAGGGGGCAAATGAAGACCTAGCGGCGGGGCCTTCAGGACCACTTCCGGAGGTCGGAACTTCTTCCGCGGGACCTTCCTCAATGGAAACTGAGGCTATCCCGGAGGACGGCCCTAGTGCTGTGGAGGCTCAGGGGACCACTCTTGTGTAGTGGGACCCAATTTTTGTAAGCGAGAACCCGCTGGAACCAGCGGAGGAGGCCCCAGCAGGTCCAGAACCCATTCCCCTGACGTTGTCTATTGACAACGCTTGCTCCAGCCTGCGTCAAGTTCAGCTGGCGTTCTACTATGACAGCAAGGCTCTTGAAGAGGAGCGCCAAACCCTTAGGCGGTGGCGTAACCGGCTCTACTTCGAGACCAAGCTCACGCAGTCAAGGCTGGCAGATGACAAAGAATGGATCAAGCAGGAGAAGGTCCGCCTGGAATACTGGGGCAAATTATTGGATGACAGGGCGAGCTTGACTCGCGCCCTCGACGCTCAATCCCGTGCCACTTATGAGCAGACCAAGGCAGCTAATAGTGCGGCTGATGAACGCAAAGAAAGGCTTGAAGCCATTAACACTACTCTCATCAAGCGCCGGGAGGCACTTGAGGAGAGGGAGAAGAGGCTCGAAGATGAAGATCAAAAACTCCTAGATCTGCGGGATGACGTCTTGAAGAGGGAGGAGGAGATCGCCGAAAAGGTGGCTCTAGCTGACAAGGGCCTCGAGGAACGCGCCAAGAAATTGGAAGAGCGCTGCGCTGAGGAGGAGGAGAAGGACTGGGTGCAAGGGCAGGAACTCTATCAGCAAGAGTGTGCCATCGCTGCCAGGGAGAATAAAGTGAGGGGCAGGGAGAAGGACCTGGTTGACCGCCGGAACAAGATCTACCTCCAGGAGGAGGTGCTCGGAAAACTCAAGAAGCAGGTTGCTGAAAAGATTCAGCAAAATGCCAAAGAGGTTGAGCGTCTCACTCGCGAGAATTATTAACTGGCGGCGGCCAAAAGATCCTTGGAGGAACTGAAGAGCTTGAGGGCTGCGGACTCCTTACAAGTTTGGGAGTTCCTGAGCAAAGCCAACGATGCGCTGACACCGATGGGCTTCAGTCCCGTGCGTCCGAATGATCCGGAGCCGGACCTGGCATTGCAGGCGTTGAGCTCGGCGGGTAGCAAACTCTCCAAGGTGGGTGACGTCATTGCGGACCAGTTGGAGGTAGAGGGGCAGTCCCTGGCGCAGAATATGTGCTGACGTGCTACACCAGCCGGGATCCCCAATTCCCTCCGGACCCGGTACTTGAAGGTCCCATCGAAGGAGATGGTGAAGCCACCCGAGCCAACGTGTTGGAGGTTGCTCAGAAGGTTGCCCAGTTCTTCCATAGGGTCTAGGACCATCTCTGTAGCTCCCACTTGTATTCTCTCTTTTTCTTCCCCAATTTTGTAATCCCTTGTCTCCAGATGAATGAAATCCAAATTTTTGCGAATTTCATTTTTGTCTTCAACACTTTTGTCTTCACTTGGCCCCTGGTAGATGTACACAATTTGATTGTGAACATGTACCAAGAGGATATTGTGTTTTGTTGAAGACTCGTTTGCTTCGAACTTGTAGAGTGTAGGTTCGAAGTCTTTGATAGTGAAGGCCCCCTGAGGTTGTCGGAGCTCTAAAGTTCTGGTATTGACTACCATCGGGGCTCAGTAGATCCGGCAATAGTTCCTATCAACGCGTAGGGCATCAATAGTTAGACCTCTGGGGTGTCGGAGCTTAGTAGCTCCGGCAGTGACCTTTGCCAACGTGTAGTTTGTCGGCAGTAGACTCTGTTTGTGGAATCTTCTCACCATCTTTTATTCCGCGTCGACGGCTGGCCCCCCTAGCTTTACTGGAGCTTGGTTGCTCATGTGATGCTCGTTTTCAATGTTTAACATCGATTATAAGCCACCTAGGGGGAGTCAGAGCTTCATCAGCTCCGGTTTTTCTCCATCAACGTGGATTCTTTATTTTTCCTGCACATTGAAGCCAAGAAAAATAGTAAAATTCGCTCCTTGCCTATAACTTCGTCGTGGCTTACGATTCTCAAAAAAAGTTTTAGGTCAAACACAATTCTGAATGCAACCGAATGTATTGCCTTCTTTCTTCCGGATCCAATTGTACTTGGACCCGCCTTACTTCGGCCTGCCGAGGTGTAGGTAGAGTGGCGTACTTAGGGTGCTTGACCAGGCTAAGTCGATAGCACACTGTGGCCCTAGATTGGCTTGGCGGCATTCAGGCGAGTGGGCCATGAACAATATTTGAATCCAAAAGAATCGACAATACAGCTCGAATCGTATATGAACCGGTCAAACTAAAATTTCTTAATAATTGCACGTCCTTGTTATAGACAAGAAAGAGAAAAATAAAAAATGTTGAGCCTGTACAAAGTAAATGCACGTGGAGTCTGTTTCACATGAAGATGTCTTTCATTATAGGTCCGGGGTACAGGGGAAACAAGTACACTCTTAGGGTACGAAACCAGGCTAAGCGTGTTTCATTTCTCGTTTGACCCAGGGTAGCTAGCTACACTTTTAGTCCTGAGACTGTGACAAGCGTTGCATGAACTTTGCAGACCTTTCGGGAAAGGTCCGACTGTTCTCCCGGAGGAACTACCTGACTCTGTACAATGACTCTATAACGTACACCTCAAGTTACTACAGACTCACCTCCGTGATATTAGGTGTAGAACTTACGGAGGTGCTCAATGTTCCAAGGATTTGGGAGAAGTGTCCCATCCTCGGTTGCCAAGCGAACGCTTCCAAGACGGGATACTTTTATCACTCGGAAGGGTCCTTCCCAGTTGGGGGAGAGTTTGTTTAACCCTTCTCTGGATTGTATTCTCCGTAGCACCAGATCGCCTTCCTCAAGCTGTCGGTTGTGTACATGCCGTTGATGATAGCGCCGAAGGGCTTGGCGGTATCGGGCATTCCGAACAGCTACTTGGCACCTTCCCTCCTCAAGGAGGTCTAAGTCTTCACGCTGGAGCTGGTCCTGCGTGGCTTCGTCGAAGGTCCGGACCCGGAGTGACCCCAAGGTCTGGAGGAAGGATTGCTTCAGCTCCGTACACCAGGAAGAAGGGTGTCTCTCCAGTTGACCGGTTTGGAGTTGTCCTGTTGGCCCATAGAGTGGGCGGAAGCTCTTCAATCCAGTTGGCTCCATGTTTTTTCAAGCGCTCATAGGTGCGCGTTTTGAGTCCTTTAAGGATTTCAGCATTTTCTCTCTCTGCCTGGCCATTGCTTGCCGGGTGAGCTATGGAGGCGTAGCAAACTTGAATGCCGAGGTCTTCGCAATACCCTTGAAATGCAGAGCTTGTGAATTGGGTCCCGTTATCAGTAAAGATTTTGTTTGGGACTCCAAATCTGCATACGATGGACTACAAAAAGTTGATAGCAGATTGCTTGTTTATTGTCACAACTGGAGTTGCTTCCGGCCACTTGGTGAACTTGTCAATGGCGACATACTAGAACTTGTAACCTCCGACGGCTCTTGGGAAAGGTCCCAAGATGTCCATCCACCACACGGCGAAGGGCCATGTAGGAGGTATCATTTGTAGAGGCTGAGCCGGTGTGTGAATTTGCTTTGCATGAAATTGGCATGCTTCGCATTTCTTCACTAGCTCAGTTGCATCCTGGAGTGCCGTAGGCCAGTAGAAGCCATGTCGAAAGGCTTTACCGACCAGCGTGCGGGTAGACACGTGGTTCCCACACTCGCCTCAATGGATTTCTGCGAGGAGCTCGCAGCCTTCTTCCCTTGTGATGCACCGCATTAGGACGCCGTTAGCACCGCGCCGGTAGAGATCCCCTTCTACCAACGTGTATCTTTTAGCCAATCTGACTATCCGGTCAGCGGATACATCATCGTCAGGAAGGATGTTGTCTTTCAAGTAGCTCCGGATCTCCGAGATCCATGCGTCGGAGTTAACTTGAGCATTTGAGTCTTGCGTGCTGGGTTGCTCGGAGCTTCCGGCAGCACCTACGACCCTTGATGGCTGCCATGGTAACAGGGCCATCGGAACCGTCAGCTTCGGGATGCTGATCTCGCCCCCTTCGCTTAGTTCGGCAGGCTGAGCTGTGGGTTCTGACAACCTCTGAACAAAAGTTCCGTCAGGAGCCGGGGCTCCGGTTGACGCTTTCGTCGAGAGTTCGTCGGCTTCAGCGTTGTGGGCACGCTGGACATGGTGGAGATCTAGGACTTTGAAGTCCTTCTGAAGCCTCTGGACTTCAAGGAGGTAAGCAGCTAGCTGGAGATTGTTGCAGGAGCATTCATCCTTTACTTGCTTAATGATGAGCTGTGAATCTCCCTTAACCAGCAATTGCTTGACACCGTATGACAGTGCCACCCTTAGTCCGTAGATGAGAGCTTCGTATTCTGCCATGTTGTTGGTCGCCTTGAAGTCAAGGTGTACCATGTATTTTACGCTCTCTCCGGTTGGTGCGAGGAGAAGTATTCCAGCTCCGACCCCCTGCTTTTGCATGGAGCCGTCGAAGTAGAGGGTCCAGTGAGGCTCGGTGAAGACCGGAGCTTTATGTTCCGGCTTCTGCTCACTGGGGCCCCCAGGGTTTGATGGAGAGGGAGTCCATTCCGCCACGAAATCCGCCAATGCTTGACTCTTGATTGCTTGCCTTGAAATGAATTCGAGATCGAATTCAGCCAATTCCGCTGCCCACTTTGCAATATTCCCAGTTGAATTGGGATTATGCAAGATTGCTCGAAGTGGGTAAGAGGTCACCACTGAAATCTTGTGACCTTGGAAGTAATGGCGAAGCTTCCTGGAGGCAATGAGAACTGCATAGAGCAGCTTATGCACCTCTAGGTATCGAGTCTTGGCGTCATGAAGTACTTCACTGATGAAGTACACTGGGCGCTGGATGGTTCGGACCCTCCCGGAGGGGTCCGGAGCTTCCTCTTCACTGACCCGGATCCTCCCTGAGGGATCCGGACCTTCTTCGGGGACCTCCGGGTCCTGGCTGGAGGGACCCGGAGCTTCTTCAGAAGAGACCTGGACCCTCCCGGAGGGGTCTGAGTCTTTTGAAGTAACTTTTTGTGAACTCAAGTCTGGGAGCTGGGACCCAGACTCGCTTTCAGGAACCTCCAGACCCTCCCGGAGGGGTCTGGATTCCTGAGCATGGGATAGTTCTGGTCTCTCCGCAACCAGGACCATACTGACGACTTCGTCAATTGCTGAAATGTAAAGCAGCAAAGGCTCACCAGGGTTCGGAGCTACTAGAGTTGGTAGGGTGGTGAGGATCTATTTTAGCTCCTGGAATGCCTTTTCTGCTTCTTCAGACTATTGGAATGGTCCGGACTTTCTCAATACCTTGAAGAAGGGAAGTGCCCGTTCCGCCAGTCATGAAATGAACCGACTAAGGGCCGCTAAACATCCAATCACCTTTTGGACATCCTTGATGCGGGCTGGTGGCCGCATGTCTTCAATGGCTTTGATCTTCGCCGGATTAGCTTCTATGCCCCGGTGACTTACCAGGAAACCAAGAAGTTTTCCGGAGCTAACTCCGAAGACACACTTGTCTTGTCTGGGTTTAGCTTTGTGCACGTGACCCGCAACTTGTCGAAGACAGCCTGTAAGGTGTCAAGGAGTGACTCCTTATTCTTGACCTTGACCATGATGTCATCGACGTACACTTCCACTATGTCTCTAATGAGTTCTTCAAAAGTTTTGTACATAGCTTGTACAAAGGTTGAAGCTGCATTCTTGAGACCAAATGGCATGGCTGTATAACAGTACAATCCATCTACTGTGATAAAAGAGGTATGCTCTTCATCTTCCCTAGACATTCTGATTTGATGATACCCAGAATATGCGTCTAGGAAACACAGTAATTCACACCCAGAGTTGGAATCCACTATCTGATCTATTCTAGGTAGTGGGAATGGATCTTTTGGGCATGCCTTATTTAGTGTTGTGTAGTCGATACACATCCGAAGCTTCCCGCCGGCCTTGGGCATAACGACTGGGTTTGCCAGCCATTTTGGATGGAAGACTTCTCGGATGAATCCAGCTTCGAGCAACTTCTTCACTTCTTGTCGAATGAAGTTCTGTTGCTCCACGGATTGCTTCCGAGGCTTCTGCTGTACGGGCCGGGCGTCAGGGTAGATCTTCAGATTGTGCTCAATCACTTCCCCGGGGATCCCAAACATTTGTGACGGTTTCAAGGCAAACACGTCAACATTATCTCGGAGGAAAGCGATGAGCGCGAGTTCCTATTTGTCATTCAGTCCTCCCGATATATGGGTGGTCTGAGCGGCATCAGAACCGATTTGGACGACTTTGATGGGAATGTCGGTGTCGCCGCTTGGCTGCACGCGAGGTGCAGAAGTCGAGCCCCGCTGACGAATGCTCGGGGGTTTCGGAGCTTGTTCCTGCCTCGGGTCCTCCTCTTGCGCCGTAGTAAGCGCATGAAGTTCTTCTAGAGCAGTTACTCCGGCAGTACGATCTCCACGGATCCGGAGAACGCCTACTGGTGTTGGCATCTTTAACACCAAGTAGCCATAATGAGCAGCTGCCATGAATTTGTACAAAGCAGGCCTACCCAAGATGGCATTGAAGGGTAAGTTGATCTGAGCAACGTCAAAGACCAACTTCTCGGTGCGATACTTCTCCCGGGTCCCAAAGGTAACGGGGAGGGTAATAGCCCCAAGTGGGGTAATGGCTCCCGGACATACTCCGGAGAAAGGTCGGGAGGGGTGAAGATCCGAAGGTCGGAGCTGAAGCTTGGTAAAAGCTTATGAGGTTGAGCCCCGAACCTCCGTATACCATAACATGGTGGAGCTGGATGTTATTGATGGTAGGAGATACCATCAAAGGTAACTGGCCTGCTCCAACCATGCTTCGAGGGCAGTCCAAAGCATCAAAGGTGATGGCTGTGTCCATCCACTTCCGATGAGGCTCCGCCCTGGCTGTAGGAGCTACAACAACCATTTCCTGACACATTGTCTTGAGGATGTGGCGGGAAATGATGTCCCATGATCCACCAAAAATGGTGTTCATGGTTTTCCGACGCTCGTTGTCAGAGACGTCAGAATCATCGTCAACGGAGGTGTAAACGGCCTTCAGGACCTTTTTAGGATCCTGAAAACCTAACTCCTCTTCAGTCGGAGCTTCGTCAACTTTTTGTTTTCCTTCCCTCTATCGGAAAGGAGCTTCTTCCCAGCGCTTGTTGTAGCGCTCAGCAAGGTTTTGGACCTCCCGGCAGTCCTCCAAACTGTGGCTGTCCGTTTTGTGAATTGGACACCACACCTTGGGTTTCCACCGTCTTTAGAAGACGGTCGAGGTCGCTTCTCGGGGCGTGGCCCCCGGCCACCCGGAGCTGCAGCAGCTGCAGCATTAGATGCGCCGGCCGACGGCTTCTTCTTGCCGTTGGTCTTTTTCTTCTTCTTGCCACTCTCGGAGGTAGTGGCTTTGCCTTTGGAGGATTTTTTGTGATCCTCCGGAGGTGGTTTGGAGTGCATTTCACGGCCCTCCGCAGCTTTGACACATTTGTCAGCCAAGCTGAAGAGTTCCGTGACACTGGTGATCTCCTTGGTCGCCAGTTTCTCCAACATCTTCTTATCCCGTACACCCTGTCTAAATGCCACAATGATGGAAGCGCTAGAGATAGAAGGGATAGTGTTTCGTACCTGAGAGAATCTCTGGATGAATGATCGTAGGGATTCTCCCCCTTTTTGCACGACTGCAAAAAGGTCCAGTTCAGTGCCTGGTCAGGTGTATGAACTCCCGAAGTTGGCGGTGAACTGCCAGCACAACTCCTCCCAACTGTTGATGGAGTTGGGTGGAAGGCTCATAAACCAGGACCGGGCGGTCCTAATTAAAGCCACTAGAAAATAATTGGCCATTACGACCTCATTTCCTCCAGCTGCTAGGATAGTAGTGGAGTAAATCTGAAGAAATTCAACGAGATTTACGGTCCCGTCAAACTTCTCCGACGGGTGAGGTCGGAATTTCTGTGGCCACCTGACCATACGCAGATGCATGGCCAGGGCCGAACAGCCTCCTCCTGCTCCTTCAGGAGCAGGAATGTCTTGAGCTTCTCGTCTTTCACGAGCATGCTCAATATGGACTCAGCCGTCTTGTTGACGGTATCGGCGATCAAGCTCCGCCCGGAGGTCATGAGTTGAAAGCCTTGACACCGTGTGAGTGCGCCGTGCCCCGGGGGGCAATGACATCACTTGCTGCGACGCAGCACGTCTCCTGTTGTTGGAAACGTGCGGACCAAGTCTGCCAGACAAGGTCCGTCGCTGCGACGGGGCACGTCCTGAATGAGGAGGACCCTGGTTGCTGATGCGGTCGGCCGCTGCTGCAACCAAGTGTTCCACATCGGCCCTCCACTGCTCCATTGCATCCCGGGATGCGTCCGGAGGTGGTGGGCGCTGAAGAAGAGCACATGCTGCATGGAGCGCGTGTTCTGGGTTGTCATGATTTGCCGACGCAGTGATTGACGCTGGTGCACCATCGCGCTGCCCAGCTTGATTTGCTAGTGGAGGCGGCGGTGGTGGTAGTGTGACTCCTGCTGGAACTGAGGTTCCTGCTGGTGGCTGCATATTGGAGGGATTGCCCCCAACAGCTTGAACAGCGGGATGACCGTTGGATGATCCAGCAGTTGAGTTCACCATTCTTGAAATCTCAAGCGCCCCTACCTGGCGCGCCAACTGTCGGTGGTTTTGATCCGGCAGATCTCCCGATACTACTAAAGTGTTAGAGGAGTTTGAGGTTCGGTGTGGGCACGCGGAGATTCAAGAAGGTGAAGTGTAAATGACTCAGGAGACACGAAGATTTACGTGGTTCGGGCCGCCTGAGCGTAATACCCTACTCCACGGGGTGTGTTGGTGTTGTATTGGTTGTATGAGCTCAACGTGAGTTGAGAGTGTAGAGTGAGCACCTCGCCCGTCCTCTCTATGTATCGTCGGCCTGTCCTTTTATAGTACAAGGGCAGGCCGTTACAAGTTAGCCTGGCCCTACATGTGGCCCCGGCGGTTACTAATATTGATACACATTTGATGCGCTTAATTGCCTTTAATAACCGAGTTACGGGCTTTGATAGAACCGTTACTGGTAATTAAGGTTGTCCGATCGTGTGTCATTAATATAGTATTAATGACACTTAATCGGGTCTTGAAGTCCTTGATTCCCCTTTGAAGATCCGGAGCCGTTGTGAAGTCTTCCGGGGGTTGGAGGCTGAAGATCCGATGGTTGGACACGTGGCAGCTCCAGAGCGTACTGTGGGGAACAGATAGGTTCGGTGCTACCTAACACGTGTCAGTTCCGGAGCTTCCCTCGGTCTGGGGTTAGGTCCGGGGGTGCCACTACGGTACATAGCCCGGAGCTTCCCCCTGGTGGGCAGTAGCTCTGGTTTGATAGTACACGTGGCGACCCTAGGACTAACCATGTTGGAGAAGCGGGTTCGATTATGTCTGACATGTGGGCCTCCGAAGGTCTTCAAATCAAGTAGATGATATTCCCTTGAGATCTTTGCAATCCCAAGGGGTATATGGTACCCAGGGTACCGACAGTAGTAGTGGCGGGACTGCCCTTGGTTTAGGATGTGCTCAGTTGGAGGCATCGCCACCGGTAAAACCTCAGTGGGTCTGAATATGCTGGTAGTCCCTTTGTATAGGCTATTTTGTGATGTCTTGGCCATACACCTAAGGAAGTGTAATTGACATAAGAGAGGTTCATTTAGTCGCCGACAGGTGACGATATCACGAACTTGTGGGTAAAGTGGTACAACCTCTGCAGAGTGTTAAAAACTATTATGATAGTCGTGCTCCCGTATAAGAGCACTTGGATGACCTACATGATTAGAGGGAACTTGGGATTTGGTTATGGTTGGTTATGGTTGGATTTGGTTATGGTTATGGGTTGAGTTATGATAAATGAACATGGATGATGATGATGATGATGGTAATAATATGGTATACGGATGGATAATTTATTATGGTTTCGTGTTATATTAATTATGTGGTATATGATGGGATTACTTCACATAGACATAGTATAATGTTTTTTACATGCTTTAAATGTACTTTTATGCAATTAGCCATTGTTTATCATCATGCCTTGTTTAAACTACATGTTATACTTTCCTACACTTGCTGAGTACGACATGTACTCACCCTTGCAATTCTCCCACCAACAGTTTTAGGTCAGGATTGGGAGTATCATAATGATAATGTGGAGTACTAGGTTATGTGCCGCCGTCGACTTGCCTGTGGTGTTGCTTGGAGCTACGCTGTCCTATATGCTTAGTTTGTTCAGTTTAGATTATTTCCGCTGCATTAGTTTTCAGAACTATTAATATTGATCATTAGAGTGGTAACCTGAGGATTATTTGAATAATGTAATAAATGTACTTATGTAATAATTTGAGCTGTGGTAATTATCTGTTTATCATTTGTAAATCACATGTGTATGTGTGTTAAACATCTTGGGCACACATATACTGCACTTGGTTCATTTTATTTGAACCGGGTGTTACAAACTGGTATCAGAGCCATAGGTCGACCGTAGGACGCAACCTAGATAGAATGGACACTTTAGAGCACATAGGAGCATTCTGGAAGCGTTGTGATTTGTTTGGTGTGTTTTTTTGCTATATAATGTTTGCTTGTGTGCTTAGTAGAGGATTGTGGGATGCTTTAGCGTTTGCCACATCCACATAGGCTAGTATAGGTAGTTGCTTAGTTTCATATCCCTTGATGCATATAGTTGGGGACATTTTCTATATTCTTCTCTCTTGCTTTTCTTCAGATGGTGAGGACTCACAACCAGAGGGATGACAATGATGATGAGGAGAACAATGGAGCACCTCATAATAACAACAATGAACCTATACCTGAGGCTGTTAACCTTCAACAGTTGTTGGCTATGCAAAATCAGCTTATGCAGACCATGATGCAAACTTTGGGACAGCTCAATAACCAGAATCGGCCCCACATGCCTCCACTGCCACCACCCGCACCACCTTAACCAGTTGGGAGAGTTTATGAGGATTAGACCACCCACCTTTGCTCAAGCTATTGATCCTATGGAGGCAAATGATTGGTTGAAGTCTATGGAGAAGAAGTTTGATATTGTCCAATGCAGCGACCGGGAGAAGGTTATATTTGCTTCTCATCAACTAGTTGGAGCAGATGCGGATTGGTGGGATTCTTTATGCAACACCCACGATAATCAGGAGAGTATCACTTGGGCTGAATTCAAGGAGAGCATTCGTCCTCATTATATGTCGGAAGGTGTTATGATCCTAAAGAGGCAAAAATTTGAGAACTTGAGGCAAGGAAGATCAAGTGTGAGTGAATATCTTAGTAAATTCACTCAACTTTCAAGGTATGCGCTAGAAGATGTCAGCCGGGACAGTCAAAAGCAATATTTGTTTATGAGGGGCCTTAACAATGAGATCCAAGTGCAATTGCTCAACTGTGATTATGCCAACTTTCAGAAGCTTATGGACAAAGCAATTGTGGTTGAGAACAAAGTTCGTGAGATGGAGCAAGAAACTAAGAGGAAAGCACCATATCAAGGACAGCGCAAAGAAGCAATGTTCGCCCCTGCTTTGCACCACCAAATGCGCCATACTACAACTCCTCTATGCCTGCTCATTGCCCTGCTTATCCACCTCGTACAGCTCAGCCTCAGCTCATGCAGCAATGCCCTGCTATGCAAGCACCTTGTCCTCCAATGCCTCAAGCGCTCCGCGCCAACTTTCCTGCCAATGCCCAAAATCAAGTTCGCCCTAACAATACTGGTGCAGCACGATCGTGCTATACTTGTGGTGAGGTAGGCCACTTTGCATCTCAATGTCTAAGTCAGGCCTTGGTCAAGGAAGCAATGCTCCAAGACAGAACCCAAGACCGAATGAAGGAGTTCCACAAGGCAACCGAGGACAACAGAATTTTGCTCGTGGCAATGTGAACCATGTCTCTACGGAGGAAGCGCAACAAGTGGATGACGTGGTGATTGGTATGTTTCTCGTAAACTCCAACCCGGCGACTATGTTATTTGATTCTGGAGCATCACATTCATTCATTGCATCAAAGTATGTTGCCAAGTATAGTTTTCCTGTATCTCATATGAAGTATACTTTGTTGGTTAAATCTCCTGGAGGGGAGATGAGGGCGAATATAGTATGTCCAAATGTAAGCCTTAGAATAAGGGGGGTAAACTTCTTTGCCAACCTCATTGTTTTGGATTCTCAAGGATTGGACATTATACTTGGTATGGACTGGTTTAGGAAGCACAATGGAGTTATACAATGTGCCACAAAGATGGTAAAGTTGGCCAATGAGGAAGGGATCACCATAGAATTTGAAGCATCTCAACATGCACCGAAGCAATTGGAGCTGAATCACATGGACGGTGCCGCAATTGAGGAGATTCTAGTAGTGTGTGAATTCTTGGATGTGTTTTCGAATGAGTTGCCAGGTATGCCACCTGATCGAGACATAGAATTTGCTATTGAATTAATACCTGGAACTGCACCTATAGCTATGAGGCCACATAGGATGCCTACTAAGGAGTTAGTGGAGCTCAAGAAGATCAAGAGCAACTAGAGAAGAGTTTTATTCACCCAAACTCTTCACCTTGGGGAGCGCCCGTACTTTTCGTGGACAAGAAGGATGGATCCCAAAGGATGTGTGTGGACTACTGAGCTCTCAACGAGGTGACAATCAAGAACAAGTACACTTTGCCCCGCATAGAGGATTTGTTCGATCAAATGAAGGGTGCTTGTGTTTTATCCAAGATTGATTTGAGGTCAGGCTACTTCCGAATGAAGATAAGACTGTCGGATATACCCAAAACAACTTTTCGCACAGGGTATGGATCTTATGAGTACACCGTGATGTCTTTTGGATTGAAAAATGCACCCGCGTGCTTTATGTACCTCATGAATAAGGTATTCATGGAGTATTTGGATAAGTTTGTGGTAGTGTTCATTGATGATATTATGATCTACTCGAAGAGTGAAGAGGAGCATGAGGAACATTTAAGGCTCACGTTGAAGAAATTGTGGGAGCATCAATTGTACGCCGAATTCAGCAAGAGCCAGTTTTGGTTGAGGGAAGTGTTATTTTTAGGCCATATCATCTTTGGAGGAGGACAATCGGTTGACCAGGAAAAGTGAGGGACATGTTGAAATGGGAACCACCACAGAATGTGAAGGAGATTAGGAGTTTTCTTGGAATGGCTGTATATTACCGTACGTTCATCAAGGACTTTTCCAAGATGGCCAAGCCAATGACAGAATTGCTAATGAAGAGGAAAGATTTTCGATGGACTCAAGCTTGTCAAGGCAACTTTGAAGAGTTGAAGAAGAGGTTAACTATAGCCCAAGTCTTGATATTACCGGATGTGAGCAAAAGTTTTGATATCTATTGTGACGCCTTAAGACAATAACTTGGATCTGTGCTCATGCAAGAAGGTCAAGTAGTAGCCTACATATCTATACAATTGAAGAAACATGAGAAAAATTATACTACGCATGATCTCGAACTTGTAGTTGTGGTACATGCCTTGAAGATTTGGAGACATTACATCCTTGGTCATAGGTGTGAAATTTATACGGATCACAAGAGTCTCAAGTACATATTCACGCAAACGGACCTAAATTTGAGGCAACAAAGATGGTTGGAGCTCATCAAGGATTATGATGTGAGAATTAATTATCAGTCGGGGAAGGATAATGTAGTGGCCGATGCCTTGAGTAGGAAAGGTGTAAGCCACCAACTCACGGTTTGAGAGCTGCCATCCGAGCTATGCAAGGAGTTTGAACGGTTGAACCTTGGATTTGTGAATGAGATGGGGATGATGTAGTTAAATCCGACCTTGGAGCAAGAAATTCGAGAAGCTCGGACCAAGGATGAGGAAATTCAAGAAATCAAAGAAAAGACCCTAGAAGGGAGAGAATTTAGATTTGATGAGGATGACCATGGTACCCTATGGCTTGGAAAGAGGATTGTTGTGCCCCATGATAAGCATATTCGGGAAGTAATATTGAAGGAGGCACATGACTCACCTTACTCAATCCATCCCGGCTGTACAAAGATGTACAAATACTTAAAGACATGTTATTGGTGGGCTAGCATGAAAAAGGACATAGCTGAATATGTAGCCTTGTGTGACGTGTGCCAACGTGTTAAAGCCGATCATCAAAGGGCAACTGGATTATTGCAGGTCTTGAAGATTCCTGAATGGAAGTGGGAAGAAATCGGTATGGACTTCATAGTTTGATTACCGCGAACTCAGTTCAATTATGACTCAATATGGGTTATTGTGGATCGATTGACAAAATCAGCTCATTTTGTTCTTGTTAGGACTACCTATACCACCACGAAGCTAGCAGCATTATATATGGAGCATATTGTATGTCGACATGGAGTTCTGAAGAAAATAGTCTCGAACCGAGGTTCTCAATTCACCTCTAGGTTCTGGCAGAAATTGCATGAAGCATTGGGTACAAGGTTGAATTTCAGTTCGGCATATCACCCTCAAACCGATGGACAAACTGAGAGAACGAATCAGATTTTAGAGGACATGTTAAGGGCTTGTGCTTTAAAGCATGGAAGAAGTTGGGACAAAAGCTTGCCATATGCGGAATTTTCATATAAGAATAGTTACCAAGCAAGTTTGAAGATGTCACCATATAAAGCACTATATGGAAGGAAATGTAGGACATCCTTGTTTTGAGTGAGATAGGGGAGAACCAAGTATTTGGACCTAATGTGTTGCAAAAAGCTAAAAAGCAAGTCCAAATAATCTGTGAGAATTTGAGGGCTGCCCAATCAAGACAAAAAGGATATGCGGATAACATACGGAGAGACGTAGCCTTTGAAGTGGGAGACTTCGTTTACCTCAAAGTGTCACCAATGCAAGGTTATAAGAGGTTTAATGTCAAAGGCAAGTTAGCACCTCGCTATATTGGACCATTCAAGATTTTGGCCAAACGTGGAGGAGTAGCATATAAACTGGAGATGCAAACACATCTTTCCGATGACCATGATGTGTTTCACGTTTCGCAACTCAAGAAGTGCTTAAGGGTACTAGAAGAACAAGTGCCAAAGGAAGAATTGGAATTGGAGGCAGATTTGACTTATGCCGAGCAACCGGTCAAAATCTTGAAACTAAGGGGAGCGTCTCGAGAAACAAGGTCATTCTATGGTGCAAAGTACAATGGAAGCATCATACAGAATCAAAAGCGACTTGGGAGCTAAAAGATGAGATCAAGAAAGATTTTCCCTATCTCTTTCCTTCTACGTCGAATCTCGAGGGCGAGATTTAGTTTAAGGGGGTAGGTTTGTAACACCCTCATTTTCATCCATCATGCATTGCATACATTCTAATACATGCTTAACACTAAGAAACACAAAAAGGAACAATTTTAAAATGAATTAGACATAAAAAACATTTAAAAGTCTGTATAAGTACAGACTTGTCCGGTTGGTACCCCAGACTAGTCCGGTTTTCCCCTCTGAAGCCCCTCCGGACTTGTTTGTTTTTACTGCGGACTAGTCCATTTTCTCTCTGTTCTGTTTCAGACCTGTCTGGTCTAGTGCGGAATAGTCCATTCACCCCATCCTTCGAAGATTTCGCTAAGTCTCCAAACTTGTCCGGAGTTGTCTGTTTTCTTTCGGACTTGTCTGTTTTGCTCTCTAACTAAAATCAGACTTCTCCGATTTTGGCCAGACTTGTCCGTTTCTTCTCTGACTAGCTATCGGACTAGTCCGGTTTATTGCGGACTTGTCCGGTATTCGCGACTCTGACTCAATCTTTTCCTCCACGACTTTTTTTGGGTTTCTACCTTAAGTGGGCCCAAGGACATCATGTTTAACCTTTTTGGAGCCCATGTGGGACCCCACACCAGGCTCCACCCACCCCAAACTCGAAATCCATCAAACCCTACACATCCACCCCTATATAAATAACCCAACACCCCAATTTCTCATCTCTTTGCCACTTTTGAAAGACCACCAAACCCTAGTTCATGGGAGCCGCCATCAAGAGGAGATCCAGTAGCAAGAAGAATAGGAGGAAACTAAAGAGGATCAAGTGAACAAGATCTTCATCGATTTTTCGTTCTTCATCACCAATTCACCCTAAACTCTTCATCATCAACCCTAGATCGTCAAGATCCAAGTGTTTCACGTCCAATTCTTAATCCTTGGAGTTCTAAACATGTGGTACACCTTCTACTTTCCCTTTTCTATGCAAATTCAACCCCAATTCTTGTAGACCAAGAAAACCCTAATTTCAAATTCTGTCGAGGGTGGACTAGTCCGGCCCCTGAAACTGGACTTGTCCGGTCTCTGAATCTGAGTTGTGCCAAATTAATTCCAAATTGACTTGAATCAATTCCAAACCTGTCCAAACTTTTTAAAAACCATTAGAACTAGTTAGAAACATTAATAGCAACTCATTAACAAGTTTTACCTTATAATTGCATTAATCATGCATGTCATGGCATATTGAGTACTGTATGAGCATTATTTGATTGAATTGTGTGTTTTGCATGTTTGTTGCTCGGAATAGAAGGAGATGCGCTAGAGGGTGCTATCGAGGACCTCCAGTATCAGAACTTTGAGGCTTTTGACCCTAACCAAGCTACGGAGCAAGGCAAGTGTCTTTGATCATATTGATCTTGTTGTTAAATGTTTTATTTGCAAAACTGCATGCTCGTGTCAATTTGATGGGAAACCCATTTATAGGTCTTTACTAGACTTGTTTGACCATCCTTGTCGCTTGGGATATATTGTAGAGAGTCGGGAAGGGCTTTTTATTTTTTGCTTCGCTCTAATTAATTGGGATGGGAAAACAACTAAATGACTCAATTATGAATTAATGCACTTATGGATGATGTAAATTGTTGAACATGGTTAATTGGTAATATGGAACTTGGGAGATCTAAGCAAGCATGGTTTGTGGATCGGGTTGGATGATATGGTGGTTTGCTTGCCTTGGATCTAAGGATCAGTTCATGTGAGAATAAGCCAGGACTACAGTGCCACCACAAGGTCAAGTATGGGTGCGACTTAGCTAATTAATTAGGTGTATTGCCAGCATTGATTCAGATCATTTGGAGAAGCGGGGAATGGTAGTCAGTTGGGTTTGCAATAGTGGCGGGACTGCCCTAGGATCCAAACGGCACAAGAGGGGGCCTTTGGTTTAGGATGTGCTCAATTGGAGGTATCACCACCGGTGAAACTTCAGTGGATCTGAATATGCTGGTAGTCCCTTTGTAAAGGCTATTTTGTGATCTCTTGGCCATAGACCTAAGGAAGTGTAATTGGCATAAGGGAGGTTCCTTTCATCACCGACGGATGATGAAATCACGAACTTGTGGGTAAAGTGGAACAACCTATGCAGAGTGTTAAAAACTATCATGATAGCCGTGCTCCCAGTTAAGAGCACCTGGATGACCTACATGATTAGAAGGAACCTGGGATTTGGTTATGGTTGGATTTGGTTATGTGTGACGCCCGGTTCCAAAAACTGAACCAAGCTAACGCATATGTGTGCCCAGGATGTTCATCACACATATACGGTTGCATCACAAACGATATACAAAATTTAACCACGTCTTAACTATTATATAAGTACTTTATTACAATAATCCAATAGTTCACGAATGATAAAACTCTAAATAATGCAGCGGAAAATAAACTAAACAGCACGACTCCAATCCACAGGCAATTGACGGCAGTACGCAACCTAGTACTCCACGTGATCCTCAGGGTACTCCCAATTGTCTCCAGTAGCTGTTGGGGGGGGGGGGGGAATTGCAAGGGTGAGTACATGTCGTACTCAGCAAGTGTGGAAAGTATGACATGTGGCTTATTCAAATGACGAATGTAATAGTGGCTAAGTGCTAAAAAGTACAGTAAAACATTTGAAAAGCATTATACTATGTCTATGTGAAACAATCCCATCATAACCATCATATTAACAAAATATAAACCATATCCAATTATTGCCAACATCACCATTATCCATGTCCAATTACCATAACTCAAATTCATATCCATGACCATAATCCATAAACCATAACCATTACCAACCCATAACCATAAACCAATCATAACCATTACCAGACCATAACCATCCCAAATCCCAATTCCAACTCTAATCATGTAGGTCATCCAGGCGCTCATAACCGGGAGCATGGCTATCATGATAGTTTTAAACACTCTGCAGAGGTTGTACCACTTTACCCACATGTTTGTGATTTCATCACCTTTCGATAACTAAGAAACCTCCATTATGCCATCTCACACTTCCGTAGGTGTGTGGCCAAGAGATCACAAAATAGCCTTTCAAAAGGGACTACTAGTATGTACGGGCCCACTAAGGTTTCACCGGCAGGCTTGAATCTCTATTCTCCCACCCACGGGCCCCCCTCGTGTGCCATGCGGATCCCAGGGCAGTCCTCCTCGACTCCCATTCCCCGCGCCATCCAATGGTCCATACAATACTAGCAGCGCTCCTAATTATTCAACTACGCCACACCCATACTTGGCCTTGTGGTGGCACTGTTGACCTGACATATTCTTGCATGAACCGGTCCTTAGATCTAAGGCAAGCAAACCACCATAACATCCAACCCATACACATACCATGCTTGCTTAGATCACCCATCATATTGACCAGTTCACATTAACCAGAATATCATTGGTGCATAATTAAATGTGTAGTGTTGTTTGCCATCCCAATTAATTAAGCGAAGCAAAAAGGTAAAAACCCTTCCCGACTCTCTACCATAAATTCCAGGTGACAAGGGTGGTCAAACAAAACTAGTAAACTTCCTACCATAGGATTCCCATCAAATTGGACACAAGCATGCAAGTTCGCAAACAAAACATTTAATAAAATAGGATCAATATGCTTCAAGGACACTTGCCTTGCTTCGGCGGATGGGGTTGCTCAAGCGCTTCGAAGTCTTGGTTTTGAAAATCCTCGTATGCGGCCTCTTGAGCACGTTCCTCTACGCGTGATCATACATACAAGAAGTACATACAATTCAATATGATGCACACAAAATAATCAACATGCAATGACATGTATGCATGCACAATTCAATAATTAATTTACTACGGTCGGTTATTAATTAGATGCAACTAGTTCATACGTGTTCGTATGAGTTTACGGGGGTTTTAGGGTGGATTAATGCTGCTGAAAATAAAATTATGGTGCAACTAAAATCAATTTACGTCTATTAGATTCAATATGGTCGCTAAAATTCGCATCGGGAACATGGCCTACCGTAGATGCGATGGCTTCGATGATCGCGGGATGGGGACAATGCGTAGACGAAGTAGATGCGTCCTCCGGTGGCACGATGACGGCGACGCGATGGCGACGTTGATCTCCGGCGAACGGTGGCGCCCTCCTCTTTTCCTTCCTCTTCTTCCCCTCCTTTTTTTCTTCCTTTTCTTCCTCTGGGGCGCCTCTGTTCTCTGGTGTTTTTTTTACCGGCGGCGGCGGCTTTTACCGTGGAGGCGGCGTTTCCTGGGAAAACCTACGAAGCCTCTGGGGCTTATATAGGTGGGCGCGGGCGGCTACCGTGGAGTCTGGCTCGGGAGGGCGCACGTGGGCGTGGGGGCGAGCGGGCGCTGTCGGCCGGTTGCGTCGCGGGTGGGGTCGGACGCGGGGTTCGCGCGGGAGCGCGCTACGCCGGGGCGCTGCGGGCTGGTGGGGTCGCGCATCGGGTGCGGTCAACGCGGCAGGGGGCATCGGGGCCAGGGCGCGGCTGGCTGGGCCGTCGGCCTAGCCAGTGGCAGGCCCTTTTTTTTCTTTTTTTTATACTTTCTTTTATTATATGATTTATTATTTATATTTTTTTCTATATATATATTATTATTCATATTATATATATATATTATTTATTATTTATTATTATTATAATATATAGTATTAATATTGATATTTTATTTATTTTTATATATTGTTATATATATTATTTATATATATATTTATATATATTTTTATTATTATTTTTATACTTATTCCTTATTACAAGTTTTAGGCTATAACTATTATTTTCTTTTTCTTCTTTTGCTACACATATTTGTATACGTATGTTTTATTAGTTTTCTTTTATTCTACTAGTGTTTAATGCATGATCATGTATGCAATGCATGATGCGAAAATTTAGGGTGTTACAAACCTACCTCCCTTAAAGTAAATCTCGCCCTCGAGATTCGATAGCGTGGAGAAAAGATGAGGGAATTCTGCCTTCAGGTCTTCTTCACGTTTCCATGTAGCTTCGGTTTCCGTATGGTGTTTCCATTGCACTTTGCACCAACGGATCCTCTTATTTCTCGTGACCCTTTCCTTCATGTCCAAAATTTTGATAGGTTGCTCGACATAGGACAAATCCTCTTGAAGTTCTAACTCGTCCATCGGCACTTGTTCTTCCGGTACCCTCAGACATTTCTTGAGTTGAGAGACGTGAAACACGTCGTGTACATCGTAGAGATACGTCGGCAGCTCAAGTCGATAAGCTACCTCTCCTCGCTTGTCCAGAACCTTAAATGGTCCGATGTAACGTGGTGCCAGTTTTCCTTTGACGTTAAATCGTCGATGACCTCTGATTGGTGACACTTTGAGATATACAAAATCTCCAACTTCAAAAGTCAGACTCCTTCGCCTATTATCAGCATAACCTTTCTGTCGAGACTGGGCAGCCTTTAAGTTTTCCCGTATTATTTGGACTTGCCTTTCAGCATCTTGTAACACATCGGGACCAAACACTTGATACTCTCTGGTTTCATTCCAAAACAAGGGAGTCCTACACTTCCTTCCGTATAGTGCTTCATAGGGTGACATTTTCAAACTTGCTTGGTAACTATTGTTGTACGAGAATTCAGCATACGACAAACTTTTATCCCAACTTTTCCCATGCTTTAAAGCACAAGCTCTTAACATGTCTTCCAAAATTTGGTTGGTCCTCTCGGTTTGTCCATCTGTTTGAGGGTGATACGCCGAACTGAAGTTCAACCTTGTTTCCATTGCTTCATGCAATTTCTGCCAAAATTTGGAGGTAAACTGAGAACCTCTATCCGAGACTATCTTCTTCGGTACTCCATGTCGGCACACAATATGCTCCATATACAAATCCGCTAGCTTCGCAGTGGTGTATGTGGTCTTGACAGGGATGAAGTGAGCTGATTTTGTCAACCGATCCACAATAACCCATATTGAATCATAGCCAGACTGAGTTCGCGGTAGTCCAACTATAAAGTCCATACCAATCTCTTCCCACTTCCACTCTGGGATTTTCAATGGTTGTAACAATCCGGCCGGCCTTTGGTGTTCAGCTTTAACTCGTCGGCACACATCGCAAAGTGCAACATATTCGGCTATGTCCTTTTTCATGCTGGCCCACCAATAGCATGTCTTTAAGTCCTTGTACATCTTCGTACAACCAGGATGAATTGAGTAAGGCGAGTCATGTGCCTCCTTCAATATTGTTTCTCGAATATGCCTGACATTAGGTACCACAATCCTCTTTCCAAGCCATAAGGTACCCTGTTCGTCCTCATCAAATATGAATTCTTTTCCTTCTTGGGTCCTTTTCTTGATTTCCTGTATTTCCTTGTCCTTTGTCTGTCCTTCCCGTATTTCCTGCTCTAATGTTGGGTTGAATTCCATCGTTCCCATCTCATTTATGAATCCAAGGTTCAACCGTTCAAACTCCTTGCATAACTCGGATGGCAGCTCTCGTACTGTGAGTTGATGACTTACTCCTTTTCGGCTCAAAGCATCGGCCACTACATTGGCCTTCCCTGGGTGATAGTTGATTCCCACGTCATAATCCTTGATGAGCTCCAACCATCGGTGTTGCCTCAGATTCAGATCCGTTTGCGTAAATATGTACTTGAGACTCTTGTGATCCGTATAAATCTCACATCGGTGACCAAAAACATAGTGTCTCCATATCTTCAAGGCGTGTACCACGGCTGCGAGTTCAAGGTCGTGTGTAGGATAATTCAACTCATGTTTCTTTAGTTTCCTCAATGCATAAGCTACCACTTGGCCTTCTTGCATTAGCACACATCCTAATCCTTGTCTTGATGCATCACAATATATATCAAAACTCTTGCTCACGTCCGGTAATACTAACACCGGCGCGGTTGTCAACCTTTTCTTTAACTCCCCAAAGCTATCCTGACAAGCTTGAGTCCATCGGAATGCCTCCCCTTTCATGAGTAATTCGGTCATAGGCTTGGCTATTTTGGAGAAATCCTTAATGAATCGGCGGTAATATCCAGCCATTCCAAGGAAACTCCGAATTTCCTTAACATTCTGTGGCGGTTCCCACTTAAGCACATCTCTCACCTTCCCTGGGTCAACTGATACTCCTCCTCTGGAAATAATATGGCCTAAGAAAGAAACTTCCTGTAACTAGAATTGACATTTACTGAACTTGGCATACAATTGATGCTCCCTCAATTTCTGCAGCGTAAGCCTCAAGTGTTCCTCGTGTTCCTTCTCATCCTTCGAGTAGATCATAATATCATCGATGAACACTACAACGAACTTATCCAGATATTCCATGAAGACCTTATTCATGGGATACATAAAGTACGTAGGTGCTTTCATCAATCCAAATGACATGACGGTGTACTCATAAGATCCATATCGTGTCCAAAATGCTGTCTTGGGTATATCCGATGGTCTAATCTTCATTTGGAAGTATCCTGACTGCAAGTCGATCTTGGAGAAGATACAAGCACCCTTCATTTGGTCGAACAAATCCTCTATACGGGGCAGTGAGTACTTGTTCTTAATTGTCACTTCGTTGAGAGACCTATAGTCCACACACATCCTCTGGGTTCCATCCTTCTTATCTACGAAGAGCACTGGGGCTCCCCATGGGGATGAGCTTGGGCGTATGAAACCCTTCTCTAGCTGCTCTTGAATTTGCTTCTTGAGCTCTTCTAATTCCTTAGGAGGCATCCTATACGGCCTCTTAGCTATAGGTGCAGTTCCGGGTATCAACTCAATGGCGAATTCTATGTCACGATCAGGTGGCATACCTGGCAACTCATCTGGAAACATGTTCGGGTACTCGTGAATGATCGGAATGCTTTCCAATGTCACTTCTTCCACATGATTCAGCATCGCTTTCCCTCTTGCAGGTTGGGCTGCCTCAACTTCGATGCGTGTACCATGTTCACTTGTCAACTGCACAATCCTCTCGGCACATTGAATGACTCCATTATACTTGCTCAACCAGTCCATTCCAAGTATTATGTCTATTCCTTGGGAGTCCAAGACTATGAGGTTTGCGAGAAAGTCTACCCCCCTTATTTTAATGCTTACTTTCAGACATACTATATTTGTCCTCATCTCTCCGCCAGGAGAACTTACTAGCATAGTTTGCTTCATATGAGATATAGGCAAATTGTACTTGGCAACATACTTTGACGAGATGAATGAATGAGATGCTCCCGAATCAAATAAAACAATCGCGGGGTTGGAGTTGGCAAGAAACATACCAATCACGACGTCATCAGCTTGCTGGGCTTCCTCAGTAGAGACATGATTCACATTGCCACGAGCAAAATTCTGCTGTCCATGGTTGCCTTGTGGTGCTCCTCCATTTGGTCGCGGGTGATTTGGCCTTGGTGCATTGTTCATGGGTCCATAGTTTCTTCTGGGGCATTAACTTGCAAAGTGCCCGGGTTCTCCACACACATAGCATGTCTTACCACCCGTAGCATTAGGGAGGTTTGGGCGCAACTGGTTTTGAGCATTTGCCACCATGTTAGGACGCGGTGCAGGTGGCACAGGATAGCGAGGAGCTTGCATGGCGGGGCGTTGCTGCGGTGGCTGATTTGGGCGGGGCGGATAAGCAGCACGGTATGCAGGAGCAGATGGGTTGTATTGTGGTGCAGTAGGTGGTGCATAACGGGGGCGAACATTGCTTCCTTGCTGCGGTCCATGATGTGGCATCTTCCTCTTATTGTCCTGCTCCATCTCACGAATCTTGTTCTCAACCACAATAGCCTTGTCAACCAGCTTTTGGAAGTTTGGATAATCAGTATTGAGCAACTGGACTTGAATTTCATTGTTGAGACCCCTCATAAACAAATACTGCTTCCTACTATTAGTTTTGATGTCTTCTGGAGCATATCTTGATAATTGAGTGAATTTGTTGAGATACTCACTCACGCTCATCCTTCCTTGCCTGAGATTTTCAAAGTCTTGTCTTCTCAGTATCATAACTCCTTCAGGTACATAGTGGGAACGGAAACTCTGTCTAAACTCAGCCCAAGTGATTGTCTCCTGATTATCATGAGCGTTGTAAAGAGCTTCCCACCAGTCGGCGGCTGCTCCAACTAGTTGATGTGATGCAAAGAGAACCTTCTCCCTATCAGTGCACTGGACAATAGCAAGTTTCTTCTCAACGGACTTCAGCCAATCATCAGCTTCCATTGAGTCTGTGGCTTGTGCAAAGGTAGGCGGTCTGGTCCTCATGAACTCTCCCAAACGGTTGTGAGGAGGCAGGGGTGGCGGTGGAGGCAGGTGGGGCTGATTGTTGTTGCCAGCTTGCAGCTGTCCCATGGTCTGTATCATGGTCTGCATGAGCTGGTTCTGCATAGCTAACAGTTGTTCAATATTGATAGCTCCATGAGCATGTCCCTGGTTGTTCTGAGGTACTTCATTGCGCTCCTCCTCATCGTTGGCATCCCTCTGGTTACGAGTTCTCACCATCTGAAGAAAAGCAATAGGTAAGAATTAGAGAACGTCCCCAACTATATGCATCAAGGGATATGAAATTAACCAGCTAGCTACACTAGCCTAGGTGGACATGGCAATGCTAAAGCATCCCAAAATCCTCTATTAAGCACAAAAGCAAACAATATATATAGCAAACAACACTCCAAGCAAAAACACATCGATTCCTGAGTGCTCCTATGTGCTCTAAAGTGTCCATTCTATCTAGGCTGCGTCCTACGGCCAACCTAGCTCTGATACCAATCTGTGACGCCCGGTTCCAAAAACTGAACCAAGCTAACGCATATGTGTGCCCAGGATGTTCATCACACATATATGGTTGCATCACAAACGATATACAGAATTTAACCACGTCTTAACTATTATATAAGTACTTTATTACAATAATCCAATAGTTCACGAATGATAAAACTCTAAATAATGCAGCGGAAAATAAACTAAACAGCACGACTCCAATCCACAGGCAATTGACGGCGATACGCAACCTAGTACTCCATGTGATCCTCAGGGTACTCCCAATTGTCTCCAGTAGCTGTTGGGGGGGGGGGGGGATTGCAAGGGTGAGTACATGTCGTACTCAGCAAGTGTGGAAAGTATGACATGTGGCTTATTCAAATGACGAATGTAATAGTGGCTAAGTGCTGAAAAGTACAGTAAAACATTTGAAAAGCATTATACTATGTCTATGTGAAACAATCCCATCATAACCATCATATTAACAAAATATAAACCATATCCAATTATTGCCAACATCACCATTATCCATGTCCAATTACCATAACTCAAATTCATATCCATGACCATAATCCATAAACCATAACCATTACCAACCCATAACCATAAACCAATCATAACCATTACCAGACCATAACCATCCTAAATCCCAATTCCAACTCTAATCATGTAGGTCATCCAGGCGCTCATAACCAGGAGCACGTCTATCATGATAGTTTTAAACACTCTCCAGATGTTGTACCACTTTACCCACGTGTTTGTGATTTCATCACCTTTCAATGACTAAGAAACCTCCATTATGCCATCTCACACTTCCGTAGGTGTGTGGCCAAGAGATCACAAAATAGCCTTTCAAAAGGGACTACTAGCATGTACGGGCCCACTAAGGTTTCACAGGCAGGCTTGAATCTCTATTCTCCCACCCACGGGCCCCCTCGTGTGCCATGCGGATCCCAGGGCAGTCCTCCTCGACTCCCATTCCCCGCGCCATCCAATGGTCCATACAATACTAGCAGCACTCCTAATTATTCAGCTACACCGCACCCATACTTGGCCTTGTGGTGGCACTGTTGACCTGGCATATTCTCGCATGAACCGGTCCTTAGATCTAAGGCAAGCAAACCACCATAACATCCAACCCATCCACATACCAAGCTTGCTTAGATCACCCATCATATTGACTAGTTCACATTAACCAGAATATCATTGGTGCATAATTAAATGTGTAGTGTTGTTTGCCATCCCAATTAATTAAGCGAAGCAAAAAGGTAAAAACCCTTCCCGACTCTCTACCATAAATTCCAGGTGACAAGGGTGGTCAAACAAAACTAGTAAACTTCCTACCATAGGATTCCCATCAAATTGGACATAAGCATGCAAGTTCACAAACAAAACATTTAATAAAATAGGATCAATATGCTTCAAGGACACTTGCCTTGCTTCGGCGGATGGGGTTGCTCAAGCGCTTCGAAGTCTTGGTTTTGGAAATCCTCGTATGTGGCCTCTTGAGCACGTTCCTCTACGCGTGATCATACATACAAGAAAGTACATACAATTCAATATGATGCACACAAAATAATCAACATGCAATGACATGTATGCATGCACAATTCAATAATTAATTTACTACGATCGGTTATTAATTAGATGCAACTAGTTCATACGTGTTCGTATGAGTTTACGGGGGTTTTAGGGTGGATTAATGCTGCTGAAAATAAAATTATGGTGCAACTAAAATCAATTTACGTCTATTAGATTCAATATGGTCACTAAAATTCGCATCGGGAACATGGCCTACTGTAGATGCGATGGCTTCGATGATCGCGGGATGGGGACAATGCGTAGACGAAGTAGATGCATCCTCCGGTGGCACGATGACGGCGACGCGATGGCGACATCGATCTCCGGCGAACGGTGGCGCCCTCCTCTTTTCCTTCCTCTTCTTCCCCTCCTTTTTTTCTTCCTTTTCTTCCCCTAGGGCGCCTCTGTTCTCTGGTGTTTTTTTTACCGGCGGCGGCGGCTTTTACCGTGGAGGCGGCGTTACCTGGGAAAACCTACGAAGCCTCTGGGGCTTATATAGGCGAGCGCGGGCGGCTACCGTGGAGTCCGGCTCGGGAGGGCGCACGTGGGCGTGGGGGCGAGCGGGCGCTGTCGGCCGGTTGTGTCGCGGGCGGGGTCGGACGCGGGGTTCGCGCGGGAGCGCGCTGCGCCGAGGCGCTGCGGGTGGTCGGGTCGCGCGTCGGGTGCGGTCAACGCGGCAGGGGGCATCAGGGCTAGGGCGCGGCTGGCTGGGCCGTCGGCCTGGCCAGCGGCAGGCCCTTTTTTTTCTTTCTTTTTTTATACTTTCTTTTATTATATGATTTATTATTTATATTTTTTTCTATATATATTATTATTCATATTATATATATATTATTTATTATTATTATAATATATAGTATTAATATTGATATTTTATTAATTTTTATATATTGTTATATATATTATTTATATATATATTTATATATATTTTTATTATTATTTTTATACTTATTCCTTATTACAAGTTTTAGGCTATAACTATTATTTTCTTTTTCTTCTTTTGCTACACATATTTGTATATGTATGTTTTATTATTTTTCTTTTATTCTACTAGTGTTTAATGCATGATCATATATGCAATGCATGATGCGAAAATTTAGGGTGTTACAGTTATGGTTATGGATTGAGTTATGATAAATGAACATGGATGATAATGGTAATAATCTGGTATATGGATGGATAATTAATTATGTTTTCGTATTATGTTAGTTATGTGGGATATGATGGGATTACTTCACATAGACATAGTATAATGCTTTTTACACGTTTTAAATGTACTTCTCAACAATTAGCCATTGTTTATCATCATGTCTTGTTTAAAATAGATGTCATACTTTCCTACACTTGCTGAGTATGATATGTACTCACCCTTGCAATTCCCCCACCAACAGTTTTACTTCAGGATTGGGAGTATCATGATGATAATGTGGAGTACTAGTTGTGTGCTGCCGTCGACTTGCCTGTGGTGTTGCTTGTAGCTGCGCTGCCCTATATGCTTAGTTTGTTCAGTTTAGATTATTTCCGCTGCATTAGTTTTTAGAACTATTAATATTGATTATTAGAGTGGTAAACTAAGGATTACTTGAATATTGTAATAAAGGTACTTATGTAATAATTTGAGTTGTGATAATTATCTGTTTACCATTTGTGAATCACTTGTGTATGTGTGTTAAACATCCTGGACACACATATACTGCACTTGGTTCATTTTTTTGGAATCGGATGTCACATAAATCCTCTTCCAAGGCTGAAGCTGCTGCCCCAGGCAGTGGAAAGAAGAAGAAAAAGTCCAACGGCAAGAAAAATGTGACGCCCGGTTCCAAAAAAATGAACCAAGCTAACGCATATGTGTGCCCAGGATGTATAACACACATACACGAGTGCATTCACAAAAGAGTATACAGAAAATTACCACAGAACAAGATTAATTAACCAAAATTTATTAAACAAACCATATTATCCTCGAATACAAGCTCTAATGAATATTAATGACAAGTTCAACTAATGCAGCAGAAATACTCTAATTGAGCAAACTAAACAGCTAGGCAGCATAAGCAATAAGGTATAGCGCAGCTCCAATCAACACCACAGGCAAGCTGACGGTAGACACGGCCTAGAACTTCGCATTATCACCATTAAACTCCCAATCCTGACCTGCAACTGTTGGGGTGGGGAATTGCAAGAGTGAGTACATGTCGTACTCAGCAAGTGTGGAAAGTATGACATGTGGCTGATTCAAATGACGAATATAATAATGACAAAGTGCTGAAAAGTACATTAAAACATTTGAAAAGCAATATATTATATGTATGTGAAGTAAACCCATCATAATCATAAGTAATATCATAATACCAGTCCATAATTCACCATCCTCATCAATAATTCCAGATTTCACCATTTGCCAATAACCATATTCAATACCAGAAATTAATCCATAACCAGCCATAACCATTATCAAACCATAACCATCCCAAATACCATCCCAATACCGAGTTCCCTCTAATCATGGAAGTTGTCTAGGTGCTCATAACCAGGATCACGGCTATCATGATAGTTTTAGACACACTCTGCAGAGGTTGTACCGCTTTACCCACGTGTTTGTGATTTCATCACCCGTCGGTGACTAAAGAACCTCCCTTTCGCCAATTACACTTCCTTTTGTGTATGGCCAAGAGATCACAAAATAGCCTTTAAAAAGGGATTACTAGACTATTTAGACCCCACTGAGGTTCAACCGGTGGCGATGTTTACCGCAGAGCACATCTTCAACCAAGGGCCCCCTCTTGAGCCATTCGGATCCCAGGGTAGTTCCACCAATCATCAACAAACCCAATCCGACTACCCCTTCCTCGAGCATCCACAACGGTCCAAACAGCACCAGCAAAGCCCTAATTAATCAGCTACGCCGCACCCATACTTGGCCTCGTGGTGGCACTGTAGTCCTGACTTATTCTCGCATGAACCGGTCCTTAGATCTATAGCAAGCAAACCACCATAACATCCAACCCATCCACATACCAGGCTTGCTTAGATCACCCATTACCATATCGTATTGACCAGTTCACATTAACCAGAATATCATTAATGCATAATTAAATGTGTAGTGTTGTTCTCCCATCCCAGTTAATTAAGCGAAGCAAAAAGGTAAGAAGCCCATCCCGACTCTCTACCATAAATTCCAGGTGACAAGGGTGGTCAAACAACGCTAGTAAACCTCCTACCATAGGATTCCCATCAAATTGACACAAGCGTGCAGTTTGCAAACAAAACATTTATTTTAAAACAGGATCAATATGCTTCAAGGACACTTGCCTTGCTCTTGCTGTTGACTAGGGTCAAAGCCTTCAAACTCTTGGTGCTGTAGATCCTCCGCGGCACTCTCTAGCGCAAATCTGTCTAATCCACACAATAAACATACAAGACAAGAAACACAATCAAAGAGTGCACAAATGTTACTCAATATGTCATGACATGCATGATTGATGCAAATGCAAGGTAGAACTTGTCAATAGATTGCTTTTAATGATCACTAACTAGTTATAATAGATTTTAACAAGTTTATACAGGTTTGGGGTTGATTAGATCTCATTTTAGAATTAATTCAACACAACTTATCCAGGGGAAATCGGACTAGTCCGCTAGGGACCAGACAAGTCCGCACTTTACGAGATTAGCAGATTAGGGTTTTCTAGATCGACGTAAATTTGGAGATTAGGGGTTGATTTCACGTAAGGAAAAGAGAATAGAAGGTATACCAGGTGTTTAGAACTCCAATGAATCAAGAAACTTGGAGGTAACACTTGGAGCTTGATGATCTAGGGTTAGTGATGAACTTGGAGATGAATTGGTGATGAAGAACGGAACTTGATGGAGATCTTGATCCTCTTTCATTTCATCCTCTTCTTCTTCTTGCTTGGGATCTTCTCCTCCCTCCTTGATGGTGGCTCTCCACAAACTAGGGTTTGGGTGGGGTGGAAAAGTGGCAAATAGATGTCAAACCAAGGGGTGGGGTTGTTTATATAGAGGTGGAGGCTAGGATTAGATGGATTTCGAGTTTGGGATGAGTAGAGGCCGGTTTAGAGTCCCTCATGGGCTCTAAAAGAGTTAGGCACGATGTACCTAGGCCCACTTAACATGAAACCCAAGAAACAAGTCATAAAACAAAAGATCAACTTGGAGTCACGAAATATCGGACAAGTCTGGCTTAAAATCGGACAAGTCCGACTTTAGTCAGAGAGGAAAACATACAAGTCCGCTGGAACACCGGACTAGTCCGGAAAAGTCCAGGGACTTAGCAAATTTTCAAGGATTCTTGGAATATCGGACTAGTCCGCACAAAATCGGACAAGTCCGAAAGTTTCCAGAGGCAAAATCGGACTAGTTCGCAGCAAAAACGGACAAGTCCATTTTTAGTCAGAGAGAAATCGGACTAGTCCTCAGTAAAATCGGACTAGTCCGCACTTTCGTGCACTTTAAGTGCGGTTTTGTTCCAAATATATTTTAAATACTCCAAATAAATTTTAAACTTGTTCCTATTTATGTGGGTTAATGTTAAACATGTATATGAGTGCATGTAGGGCATGATGCATGAAAATGAGGATGTTATAAACCTACCCCCCTTAAAATGAATCTCGCCCTCAAGATTCGACGTGGAAGAGAAGAGATAGGAAAATTCCTTCTTGAGATCATCCTCCAATTCCCACGTCGCTTCTTTTTCTGTGTGGTGCTTCCATTGAACTTTACACCATCGAATCACCTTGTTCCTTGTGACTCTCTCCTTGGTTTCCAAGATCTTAACCGGTTGCTCGGCATAAGTCAAATCTTCCTCTAGTTCCAATTCTTCCATTGGCACTTGTTCTTCCGGTACTCTCAAGCACTTCTTGAGTTGGAAAACATGAAATACATCATGAACATCTGAAAGATGAGTTGGCATCTCCAACTTATACGCTACTTCTCCTCTTTTGTCCAAAATCTTGAATGGTCCAATGTAGCGAGGTGCGAGCTTGCCTCTTATGTTAAACCTCTTATGACCTCTCATTGGTGACACCTTGAGGTAAACAAAATCTCTTATTTCAAAGGCTAATTTCCTTCTCCTATTGTCCGCATAGCCTTTTTGCCTTGATTAGGCAGCCCTCAAGTTTTCAAGAATTATTTGGACTTGCTTTTCGGCTTCTTGCAACGCATCCGGACCATATACTTAAGTTTCTCCTGCCTCATTCCAGAATAAAGGTGTACTACACTTCCTTCCATAAAGCGCTTCATATGGTTACATCTTCAAACTTGCTTGGTAGCTATTGTTGTATGAAAATTCTGCGTATGGCAAGCTTTTGTCCCAACTTTTCCCATGCTCTAAAGCGCAAGCTCTTAACATGTCCTCCAAAATTTGATTGGTCCCCTTGGTTTGTCTATCTGTTTGAGGATGATATGCTGAACTAAAGTTCAACCTCGTTCCCAAAGCTTCATGCAATTTTTTCCAAAATCTGGAGGTAAATTGAGAACCTCTATCCGAGACTATCTTCTTCGGTACTCCGTGTCGACACACAATATGCTCCATGTATATTTCGACCAATTGTGCAGCTGTATATTTGGTCTTCACAGGGACAAAATGAGCTGACTTGGTTAAGCGATCCACAATTACCCAAATTGAGTCATACCCGGACTGAGTACGTGGTAACCCAACTATGAAGTCCATACCGATCTCTTCCCACTTCCATTCTGGGATTTTCAATGGTTGCAATAATCCAGCTGGCCTTTGATGTTCCGTCTTGACTCGTTGACACACATCACACAATGCCACATATTCAGCTATGTCCTTCTTCATGCTATCCCACCAATAGCTAGTCTTCAAGTCTTTGTACATCTTTGTACAACCGGGATGAATTGAGTAAGGTGAGTCATGTGCCTCTTTTAATATCGTCTCTCGAATATGCTTCACATTATGCACAATGATTCTCTTTCCAATCCATAAGGTACCATGTTTGTCTTTATCAAATCTGAATTCTCTCCCTTCTTCGGTCCTGTCCTTGATTTCCTTGATCCCCTCATCTGCGGTTTATGCCTCTCGAATCTCTTGCTCCAAGGTTGGGTTTAACTCCATCATCTCCATCTCATTTACAAATCCGAGGTTCAACCTTTCAAACTCCTTACATAACTCGGATGGTAACTCTCGAAGTGTGAGTTGATGACTTACTCCTTTTCTACTCAAAGCATCGGCCACTACATTGGTTTTTCCCGGATGATAGTTGATTCCCAAATCATAATCTTTGATGAGCTCCAAACATCTCTGTTGCCTCAAGTTCAGATCCGTTTGTGTGAAAATATACTTCAAACTCTTATGATCCGTATAAATTTCACACCTATGTCCAAGGATATAGTGCCTCCAAATCTTTAATGCATGTACCACGACTGCGAGTTCCAAATCATGCGTTGGGTAATTATGCTCATGTTTCTTTAATTTCCTCGATCATATGCAACCACTTGACCTTCTTGCATGAGCACACATCCAAGTCCTTGCCTTGATGTGTTGCAATAAATATCAAAACTCTTGCTCACATCTGGCAGTACCAAACTGGGGCTGTTGTTAACCTCTTTTTCAACTCCTCGAAACTATTTTGACAAGCTTGAGTCCATTGGAAAGCCTTTCCCTTCATTAGCAACTCCGTCATAGGCTTGGCTATCTTGGAAAAGTCCTTGATGAACCGACGGTAATATCCAGCCATCCCAAGAAAACTTCTTATTTCCTTTACAGTTTGCGGTGGTTCCCACTTAAACACGTCTCTCACTTTTCCGGGGTCAACCGATACTCCTCCTCCTGAGATGATATGACCCAAAAATGGCACCTCTTTCGACCAAAACTGACAATTGTTGAACTTGGCATACACTCGATGCTCCCTCAATTTCTGCAACGTAAGCCTCAAGTGTTCCTCATGTTCCTTCTCATCCTTCGAGAGATCATAATATCATCAATAAACACCACAACAAACTTATCCAAGTACTCCATGAAGACTTTATTCATGAGGTACATAAAGTAGATAGGTGCATTTGTCAATCCAAAGGACATCACAGTGTACTCATAAGATCCATACCGCGTCCTAAAAGCTGTCTTGGGTATGTTCGATGGTCTAATCTTCATTTGAAAATATACCGACCTCAAATCAATCTTAGAGAAGACACAAGCACCCTTCATTTGATCAAGCAAGTCTTCTATGTGTGGCATGGTGTACTTGTTCTTGATTGTTACCTCGTTGAGAGCTCGGTAATCCACACACATCCTTTGAGTTCCATCCTTCTTGTCCACAAACAGCACGGGTGCTCCCCAAGGTGAAGAACTAGGGCAAATAAAACCTTTCTCTAGTTGCTCTTGAATTTGCTTCTTAAGCTCCACTAATTCCATAGGAGGCATCCTATACGGCCTCTTAGCTCTAGGTGCAGTTCTAGGCATTAAATCAATAACAAACTCAATGTCTCGATCAGGTGGCATACCTGGCAACTCGTCCGGAAAAACATCCAAAAATTCACACACCACCGGAATCTCCTCAATTGCGCCACCGTCCATATGATTCAACTCCAATTGCTTCGGTATGGTTTGAGATGCTTCAAATTCTACGGTGATCCCTTCCTCATTGGTCAACTTCACCATCTTCATGGCACACTCAATAACTCCATTGTGCTTCCTCAACCAGTCTATACCAAGTATAATGTCCAATCCTTGAGAATCCAAAACAATGAGGTTGGCGAAGAAGTCTACCCCCCTTATTCTAAGGCTTACTTTTGGACATACTATATTTGTCCTCATCTCTCCTATAGGAGACTTAACCAATAGAGTAAACTTCATATGAGAGATAGGCAAACTATACTTGGCAACATATTTCGATGCAATGAATGAATGCGATGCTCCAGAATCAAATAACATAGTCGCGGGGTTGGAGTTTGCGAGAAACATACCAATGACCACGTCATCCGCTTGTTGAGCATCCTCCGTAGAGACATGGTTCATGTTGCCACGAGCAAAATTCTGCTATCCACGATTCCCTTGTGGTTGTCCTCCATTGGGTCTTGGGTTTTGCCTCGGCGCATTGCTTCCTTGACCAAGGCCTGATTTAGGACATTAATGCGCAAAGTGTCCAGCTTCTCCACAAGTATAACACTTCCTAACTCCACCAGAATTATTGGGACATGCTTGGTTTTGAACACTTGCAGCAGTAAAGTTAGCACAAGGTGCAAAAGGCATTGGAGGCCTAGGTGCTTGCATGACAGGGCGCTGTTGCACAAACTGAGTTGGGCGTGATGCATAACCAGGGCGTTGAGCAGGCGCAGAAGGGTTGAAGTAAGGCGCATTGGGCGGCGCAAAGCGAGGGCTCACATTACTTCCTTTTTGCTGTCCTTGATATGGCGCCTTTCTCTTATTGTCTTGCTCCATCTCACGAATCTTGTTCTCAACCACAATTGCTTTGTCCACAAGCTTCTGAAAATTGGCATAATCACAGTTGAGCAATTGCACTTGAATTTCATTGTTGAGGCCTATCATGAACAAATATTGCTTCCGGCTGTCCCGGCTCACATCCTCAGGCGCATACCTTGGGAGTTGAGTGAACTTGTTGAGATATTCACTCACGCTTGATCTTCCTTGCCTTAAATTCTCAAATTCTTGCCTCTTCAAAATCATAACACCTTCCGGCACATAATGAGGACGGAAACTCTCCTTGAATTCCGCCCAGGTGGTCCTCTCTTTATTCTCATGAGCATTGCAATATGAATCCCACCAATCCGCAGCTGCTCCAACTAGTTGATAAGAAGCAAATAAGACCTTCTCCTGGTCATTGCATTGGTCAATAGCTAACTTCTTCTCCACAGACTTGAGCCAATCATCCGCATCCATAGGGTCAGCGGCTTCAGCAAAGGTGGGTGGCCTAGTCCTCATAAACTCTCCCAACCGGTTATGAGGAGGCGAGGGTGGCGGTGGAGGCATGTGAGGCTGATTGTTGATGTTGCCAGCCTGCAGCTGTCCCATAGTTTGTATTATGGTCTGCATGAGCTTGTTTTGCATAGCCAAAAGTTGCTCAATGTTAATAGCTGATTGGGCAGGTCCTTGTCCATTGTTGTTCTGAGGTCCTCCATTGTTCTCCTCCTCATCATTGCCATCCCTCTAGTTGCGAGTCCTCACCATATGAAGAAAAGCAATAGGTAAGAATTAGAAAACGTCCCCAACTATATGCATCAAGGGATATAAAACTAAACAACTAACTAGCCTACGTGGACATGGCAATGCTAAAGCATCCCAAAATCCTCAATTAAGCACACAAGCAACCAACTTATATAGCAACAGCACACCAAGCAAAAACACATCGATTCCTGAGTGCCCCTATGTGCTCTAAAGTGTCCATTCTATCTAGACTGCATCCTACGGTCAACCTGTGGCTCTGATACCAATCTGTGATGCCCAGTTCCAAAAAATGAACCAAGCTAACGCATATGTGTGCCCAGGATGTTCAACAGACATACACGAGTGCATTCACAAAAGAGTATATAGAAAATTACCAAAGAACAAGATTAATTAACCAAATTTTATTAAACAAACCATATTATCCTCGAATACAAAATCTAATGAATATTAATGACAAGTTCAACTAATGCAATGGAAATACTCTAATTGAGCAAACTAAACAGCTAGGCAGCATAAGCAATAGGGTATAGCGCAGCTCCAATCAACACCACAGGCAAGCTGACGGTAGACACGGCCTAGAACTCCGCATTATCACCATTAAACTCCCAATCCTGACCTGCAATTGTTGGGGGGGGATTGCAAGAGTGAGTACATGTCGTACTCAGCAAGTGTGGAAAGTATGACATGTGACTGATTCAAATGACGAATATAATAATGGCAAAGTGCTGAAAAGTACATTAAAACATTTGAAAAGCAATATATTATATGTATGTGAAGTAAACCCATCATAACCATAAGTAATATCATAATACCAGTCCATAATTCACCATCCTCATCAATAATTCCAGATTTCACCATTTGCCAATAACTATATTCAATACCAGAAATTAATCCATAACTAGCCATAACCATTACCAAACCATAACCATCCCAAATACCATCCCAATACCGAGTTCCCTCTAATCATGGAAGTTGTCCAGGTGCTCATAAACGGGATCACGACTATCATGATAGTTTTAGACACACTCTGCACAGGTTGTACCGCTTTACCCACGTGTTTGTGATTTCATCACCCGTCGGCGACTAAAGAACCTCCCTTTCGCCAATTACACTTTCTTTGGTGTATGGCCAAGAGATCACAAAATAGCCTTTACAAAGGGATTACTAGTCTATTTAGACCCCACTGAGGTTTCACGGTGGCGATGTCTCCCGCAGAGCACATCTTCAACCAAGGGCCCCCTCTTGAGCCATTCTGATCCCAGGGTAGTCCCACCAATCATCAACAAACCCAATCCGACTACCCCTTCCCCGAGCATCCACAATGGTCCAAACAGCACCAGCAAAACCCTAATTAATCAGCTACACCGCACCCATACTAGGCCTCGTGGTGGCACTGTAGTCCTGGCATATTCTCGCATGAACCAGTCCTTAGATCTAAGCAAGCAAACCATCATAACATCCAACCCATCCACATACCAGGCTTGCTTAGATCACCCATTACCATATCATATTGACCAGTTCACATTAACCAGAATATCATTAATGCATAATTAAATGTGTAGTGTTGTTCTCCCATCCCAGTTAATTAAGCAAAGCAAAAAGGTAAGAAGCCCATCCCGACTCTCTACCATAAATTCCAGGCGACAAGGGTGGTCAAACAACGCTAGTAAACTTCCTACCATAGGATTCCCATCAAATTGACACAAGCATGCAGTTTGCAAACAAAACATTTATTTTAAAATAGGATCAATATGCTTCAAGGACACTTGCCTTGCTCTTGCTGTTGATTAGGGTCAAAGCCTTCAAACTCTTGGTGCTGTAGATCCTCCGCGGCACTCTCTAGTGCAAATCCATCTAATCCACACAATAAACATACAAGACAAGAAACACAATCAAAGAGTGCACAAATATTACTCAATATGTCATGACATGCATGATTGATGCAAATGCAAGGTAGAACTTGTCAATAGATTGCTTTTAATGATCACTAACTAGTTCTAATAGATTTTAACAAGTTTATACAGGTTTGGGGTTGATTAGATCTCATTTTAGAATTAATTCAACACAATTTATCTAGGGGAAATCGGACTAGTCGGCTAGGGGTCGTACAAGTCCGCACTTTACGAGATCAGCAGATTAGGGTTTTCTAGATCGACGTAAATTTGGATATTAGGGGTTGAGTTCATGTAAGGAAAAGAGAATAAAAGGTATACCAGGTGTTTAGAACTCCAATCAATCAAGAAACTTGGAGGTAACACTTGGATCTTGATGATCTAGGGTTGGTGATGAACTTGGAGGATAATTGGTGATGAAGAACGAAACTTGATGGAGATCTTGATCCTCTTTCGTTTCCTCCTCTTCTTCTTCTTGCTTGGGATCTTCTCCTCCCTCCTTGATGGTGGCTCTCCACGAACTAGGGTTTGGGTGGGGTGGAAAAGTGGCAAATAGATGTCAAACCAAGGGGTGGGGTTGTTTATATAGAGGTGGAGGCTAGGGTTAGATGGATTTCGAGTTTGGGATGAGTAGAGGGCGGTTTAGAGTCCCTCATGGGATCTAAAAGAGTTAGGCACGACGTCCCTAGGCCCACTTAACGTGAAACCCAAGAAACAAGTCGTAAAACAAAAGATCAACTCGGAGTCACGAAATATCGGACAAGTCTGGCCTAAAATCGGACAAGTCCGACTTTAGTTAGAGAGGAAAACGGACAAGTCCGCTAGAACACTGGACTAGTCCGGAAAAGTCCAGGGACTTAGAAAATTTTCAAGGATTCTTGGAATATCGGACTAGTCCGCACAAAATCAGACAAGTTCGAAAGTTTCCAGAGGCAAAATCGGACTAGTCTTTAGCAAAAATGGACAAGTCCGTTTTTAGTCAGAGAGAAATCAGACTAGTCCTCAGTAAAATCGGACTAGTCTACACTTTCCTGCATTTTAAGTGTGGTTTTGTTCCAAATCAATTTTAAATGCTCCAAATCAATTTTAAACTCATTCCTCTTTATGTGGGTTAATGTTAAACATGTATATGAGTGCATGTAGGGCATGATGCATGAAAATGAGAATGTTACAAAAAAGCCGTTGGCCGACACACCTACTGCTACTGCTGCAGCTGCAACTCCTGGTGGACGGGGGCCACGCCCAAAAAACAACCCCAACCCTTGACTGAGGAAGGTTACAGTGAGAAGATATGGTGTCCGATCCACAAAATGAACACCCATAACCTTGAAGTTTGTCGTGAGGTCCAGTGGCTCATTGAACACAACAATGAGCGTCAAGAAAAAGCCCCTTTTCGCTAACGGGGAGGGAAATAGAAGGTTGGAGAAGATCCACCAAAACAGGAGCTTGGCTTCCAGGATGCCAAGAAGTCCCTGAAGGCCATCTACAACACTGTTGTCAGTACCCTGCGTACCGGGAATCCTATGATACCGCAAGAAGTGCAAAAGAGTTCTACCCGTCAAAGTTGAAGGTCTCCTCAAGCCCCAGATGTCATATTACACCGGATTTGCATCCCTCATATGGGTAGCTCCGGAGATTGACGCGTGTAATGTAAATCCATAGCTAAACTTCCAACACAGGGAAGCTTCGCGATCAACACGTATAATGACCCCGAACCAAACCCCCAACAGAGGGAAGCTCCAGCGTTGACATGTGTATAGCGGTTCCGGAGCTACCTCCCCGCAAGGAGAAGATCCGAAGCTGCCACGTGTGGATCCTCTGGACCTTTATCATCAACAAATACATTGACGGATCTCCTTCAGCACGAACATTCAACGAACAGTTAAAGCGGTAGTTACAAGACTTGATTACGGCTGTATTAATGACACGCGATCAGAGCCCTGTTAATAGAGGTAACGCATCCATTAAGACACATTATCACACTATTAACCATGCTTAATACTCATAGACAGTGTATTAGGCTATTAAATACGCCAGGGCCACATGTTGGGCCAGGCGAATGATGTAACGGTCAGTCCTTAGACTATAAAAGGGCAGATCCACACAATACAGAAGAAAAAGGCCCGAGTTGAGCCAGAGACGATGCTTTCTAGCGATTCACAATACAACAACACACACCTCATGGAGTAGGGTATTACGCTCAGGCGGCCCGAACCACATAAATCTCCTGTGTCACCATCTTGCTCTTGATCTTTGCTTGCCCCAACTGAAACAAGAACCTCCGCGGGCTACACTTTAGTAGTACCAGGGGAAGTGTCGTTGCTACACTTCTACATTTGGCGCGCCAGGTAGGGGGATCATCCGAGGTCTTAAGATGGTGAATTCCGCTGCAGGATCTTCCAACGACAATCGTGCTGAACAACCTGCTGGAGGCAATCCCTCCAACATGCAACAACTAGCAGGTGTCGTTCTTCCAGCAGGCACTATGACACTACAGCCGCCATCTGTTCTGGCAAACAATGTTGGGCGACAAGATGGGGCATCTGCGTTGATCACTGCATCGACAAACAACAACCCTGAGCACGCGCTCTTTGCCGCGCGAGATCTCTTACAACATCCACCGCCTCCAGGGGCGCCTCAGAGTGCTATGAAATAGTGGAGAGCTGATGTTGGCCATCTGGTTGCAGGTCCAGCCGCTGGCATCAGCAATCAAGGTCCACCCCCCCTTTCGGGGCGAGCACCATCTCAACGACGGACCTTGCCAAGCCGACTTGGTCCACAAGTCTCGCAGCAGAGGAGACGCGCTGCATCCCAGCAGGTGACCTCGCTGCCTCCCGGGGCATGACACACCCACACCATCACCAGGATTCTGACTAATGACTTGCGGTCGGAACTTGATCGTCGTTACCGGTAGTAAGACGACCGTGTCCATATCGAGCGTGCTCGTGAGAGGCGAGAGGCACAGGACAACCCTGCTCCTCAAGGAGTAGGAGGAGGCTGTTCTGCCCTGGCCATGCATTTACGCATGGTTAGATGGCCACAGAAGTTCTGGCCTCACTTGCTAGAAAAATTCGATGGAACTGTCAACCCTGCCGAGTTCCTACAAATCTACTCCACTGCTATACTGGCAGCGGGGGGTGATGAGGCCGTGATGGCCAACTACTTCACGGTGGCTCTAACTGGGACTACAAGGTCCTGGCTCATGAGTCTTCCACCCGAATCCATTAATAGTTGGGCGGAGCTATGCCAGCAGTTCACTGCCAACTTTGGGAGTTCTTACACCCGGCCTGGCACTGAATTGGATCTGTTTGCTGTGAAGCAAATAACGGGGGAATCACTACAATCCTTCATCCAGCGGTTTTCTCAGGTACAAAATACTATTCCTTCAATCTCAAGCTCTTCTATTATCGTTGCATTCAGACAAGGTGTTCGAGATAAAAAGATGCTAGAGAAGCTGGCCATCAAAGAGGTCACCAGCGTCACAGGACTCTTCAGCCTAGCGAACAAATGTGCTAGGTCTGCAGAGGGCCGTGAAATGCACTCTAAGCCAGCTTCAGAGGCTAACAAGAAGTCCTCCAAAACTGAAGCCACTACATCTGGCAGTGGCAAAAAGAAAAAGAAGCCCAACGTCAAGAAGAAGGCATCGGCCGGCGCACCAGCCGCTGCAGCTGCTGCAGCTCCGGGTGGCCGTGGGCCACGCCCCGAGAAACGACCTCGTCCTTCATCAGAAGATGGCAATAGTTCTAAAGCGTGGTGTCCGATCGACATGATAGACAGACACAACCTGGAAGAATGCCGGGAGGTCCAGAACCTTGCCGAGCGTTATAACAAAAGCCAGGAAGAAGCTCCTTTCCGTCAGAGGGAAGGAAAACAAAAAGTCGACGAAGCTCCAGCTAAGGAGGAGCTAGGTTTCCAGGACCCCAAGAAGGTCCTGAAAGCTGTCTACAACACTGTCGACGATGATTCCGACGTCTCTGGCAACGAGCGTCGGAAGACCCTAAACACCATCTATGGTGGTTCTTGGGACATCACCTCTCGCCGCATCCTCAAGACAATGCGGCGGGACATGGCCTTGGCAGCTCCCACTGCTAGGGCGGAGCCACATCGGAAGTGGATGACACTCCCATCGTTTTTGATGCTTCGGACTGCCCCCACAACATGATCGGAGCTGGCCAACTCCCGTTGATGGTGTCACCCACCATTAACAATATTCAACTCCACCATGTAGTGGTAGACGGAGGTTCAGGGCTGAACCTCATAAGCTTCGAAGCTTTTGTTAAGCTTTAGCTCTAGCCTTCCGACCTTCGCTTCTCTAGTGTAGGTCCGGGGACCATTACTCCTCTCGGTTCCATCACACTCCCAGTGACCTTCGGGACTCGGGAGAACTACAGAACTGAGAAGTTGGTATTTGATGTTGCACAAATCAGTCTGCCGTTTAACGCCATTTTGGGCAAGCCAGCCTTGTACAAGTTCATGGCTGCTGCTCATTATGGTTACTTAGTGTTGAAGATGCCAACACCTGCGGGCGTTCTCCGGATCCGCGAAGATCGCACTGCAGGAGTCACTGCTTTAGAAGAACTCTATGCGCTTACCACAATGCAAGAGGAAGCATCCGGTAAGAAGCCAGCTCCGAACCCTCTGAGCATTCGTTATAAAGGCTCCACCTCTGCACCCCGTATGCAACCAAGTAGCGACACCAACGTTCCTGTCAACGTCGTCCAAATTGGTTCCGATGCTGCTCAGACTACCCGTATATCGGGAGGTCTGAAAAACAAATAGGAACTCGCACTCATCACTTTCCTTCGGGCTAATGTCAACGTGTTTGCCTGGCAACCGTCACAAATGCCCGGGATCCCTAGGGAGGTGATTGAGCACAATCTGAAGATTTACCCAGACACACGACCTGTACAACAGAATCCCCGGAAGCAATCGATCGAGTGACAAAACTTCATCCGACAGGAAATCAAAAAGTTGCTCGAAGCTGGATTCACCTAGGAAGTCTTCCATCCAAAATGGCTGGCAAACCCATTTGTTGTACCCAAGGCCTGCGGGAAGCTTCGGATGTGTATCGACTACACCACCTTAAATAAGGCATGTCCAAAGGATCCATTTCCACTACCTAGAATAGATCAGATAGTGGACTCCACCTCCAGGTGTGAACTATTGTGTTTCTTAGATGCATATTCTGGATATCATCAAATCCAAATGTCTAAGGAAGATGAAGAGCATACTGCCTTCATAACAGTAGATGGATTGTACTGTTATACTGCCATGCCATTTGGTCTTAAAAATGCTGCTTCAACATTTGTGCGAGCTATGTACACAACATTTGGAGAGCTAATTAGAGACTTGGTGTAGGTGTACGTCGATGACATCGTCGTGAAGACCAAAAATAAGGAGTCACTCCTTTATAATTTACAAGCTGTCTTTGACAAGCTGCGCACCAAGCTGAACCGGACAAATGTGTCTTCGGGGTTAGCTCCGGGAAGCTTCTAGGTTTCTTGGTGACTCACCAAGGAATTGAAGTAAATCTGACGAAGATCAAGGCCATAGAAGATATGTAGCCCCCAGCCTGCATCAAGGATGTCCAGAAGTTAACTGGATGTCTAGCTGCGCTCAGCCGGTTTATCTCAAGACTGGCAGAACGGGCGCTACCCTTCGTCAAACTCTTGAGGAAGTCCAGACCATTTCATTGGTCTGAAGAAGCAGAAAAGGTGTTTCAAGAGCTAAAAAAGCTCCTCACCACACTACCGATATTGGTAGCTCTGAATCCTGGTGAGCCTTTACTGCATTACATTTCGACAACCACCGAAGTTGTCAGTATGGTCCTGGTCACGGAAAGACCAGAGCCACATCCAGTCCAGGAACCCAAACCCCTCCGGGGGGGGGGGGGGTCCGAAGTTAAATGAAGGCATGTCTGGGTCCCAGCCCCCAGACACGGAACCTCAAGACGAAATGCTAGGAGATCAACCTCGTTCACCTGAGGGGGTTCACCTGGTCAACCAAGATGATCTGGACCCTTCTAGCAAGGTTCGGGTCGAACAAGAAGGAGTTTTGGACCCCTCCGGGAGGGTCCAAGAAGCGCAACACGATGGATCGGACCCCTCCGAGAGGGTCCGGGTCGATAGAGAAGCAGCTCTGGGTCCTTTTGAAAGGGCCCGGACCGTCCAACGCCTAGTGTACTTCATCAGCGAAGTGCTCCACGATGCCAAGACAAGATACATTGAGGTGCATAAGCTGCTTTACGCAGTTCTTATTGCCTCTAACTTCTTTTCAACTGCCTGCTATTTTGCATATCCCTAACTCTACTGGGAACATTGCAAAGTGGGAAGCGGAACTAGATGAATTCGATATAGAATTCGTGTCACGACAAGCAATCAAAAGTCAAGCCTTGGCTGACTTCGTGGCGGAATGGACTCCCTCTCCATCAAACCCTAGGGGCCACAGTGAGCAGAAACTAGAACCCAGGGTTCCGGTATTCACCGAGCCTCACTGGACTCTCTACTTTGATGGCTGCATGCAGAAGCATGGGGCCGGAGCTGGAATCCTTCTCCTTGCTCCGACTGGGGAGAAGGTCAAGTACATGGTTCACCTTGATTTCAAGGCGACCAACAACATGGCGAAGTGTGAAGCTCTCATCTACGGACTCAAGGTGGCACTATCTTATGGTGTCAAACAGCTGTTGGTGAAGGGAGATTCACAACTCATCATTAAGCAAGTCAAAGTTGAATGCTCCTGTAACAATCCACAACTAGCTGCTTATCTCCTTGAAGTCCAGAGGTTCCAGAAGGACTTCGAAGTCCTGGATCTCCATAATGTTCAGCGACTTCAAACACTGAAGCTGACGAACTCTCGACGAAAGCCTCAACTGGAGCTGCAGCTCCTGACGGAATCTTCATTTGGAGGTTGTCAAGACCAATAGCTCGGCCTGCCGAGCTGAGCAAAGGGGATGAGACCAGCACCACGAAGCTGGCAGCCCCCGTGGTACTATTACCATGGTGTCCACCAAGAGTCGTAGGTGCTGCCGGAAGCTCCGATCAACCCAGCAAGCAAGACTCAGAAGCTCAAGTTAGCCCTGATGCATGGTTCTCGGAGATCTGGAGCTACTTGAAAGACAATATCCTTCTTGAAGACAGTGTATCCACTGACCGGATTGTTAGGTCGGCCAAAAGATACACGTTGGTAGAAGGGGATCTCTACCAGCGCGGTGCCAATGGCATCCTAATGCGGTGCAAGGGAAGAAGGTCGCGAGCTCCTCGCGGAAATCCATGGAGGCAAGTGTGGGAATCACACATCTTCCTGTACGTTACTCGGTAAAGCCTTCTGGCACGACTTTTACTGGCCTACAACACTCCATGATGCGGTTGAGCTAGTGAAAAAATGTGAAGCGTGCCAATTCCACGCAAAATAGATTTACACACCGACTCAGTCACTACAAATGATACATCCTACATGGCCATTCGCCGTGTGGGGTATGGACATATTTGGACCTTTCCCAAAAGCAGTCAGAGGTTACAGGTTCCTGTATGTCACCATCGACAAGTTTACTAAGTGACCGGAAGCAACTCCAGTTGTGACAATCAACAAGCAATCAACAATCAAGTTCTTGAAGTCCATTTATGCAGATTTGGAGTTTCAAACAAAGTCATAACTGAAAATGGAACCCAATTCACAAGTGATGCATTTCAAAAATATTGCGAAGACCTCAGCATTCAACTCAGCTACACCTTAGTAGCTCACCCAACAAGTTATGGCCAAGCCGAGAGAGCAAATGCAGAAATTTTAAAAGGACTCAAGACGCGCACATATGAGCACCTAAAAAAGCATGGAGCCAACTGGATTGAAGAGCTTCCGTCCATATTGTGGGCGAACAGGACAACACCTAACCGGTCAACTGGAGAAACACCCTTCTTTCTGTTGTACGGAGCTGAAGCAGTTCTTCCTCCGAAGATCACCTTGGGGTCCCTCCGGGTCCGGACCTTCGACGAAGCCGCGCAGGACCAGCTCCGGCATGAAGATCTTGACCTTGTCGATGAGGGAAGGTGCCAAACAGCTGTTCAGAATGCACGTTATTGCAAAGCGCTCCGGCGCTATCATTAAAGGCATGTGCGCAATCGACAAATTAAGGAAGGCGATCTGGTGCTTCGGAAGATACTAACTCGTGAAGGGATGAACAAACTTTCCCCCGGCTGGGAAGGTCCTTTCCGAGTGATCAATGTATCCCGACCTGGATGCGTTCGCTTGGCAACTGAGGATGGGACTCCGCTTCCTAATCCTTAGAACATCGAGCACCTCCGTAAGTTTTATGCTTAAAATCACGAAGGTGTGTCTGTAATTACACACGTTGTATGTTATAGAGTTGCTAAAGAGTGATGGTTAGGTCCTCTGGGAGAACATACGGACCCCTCCAGGAGGGCTCAGGAAGTTTAAGTACACTTCATACAATCACTGCACTAAAAAGTGTAACTACCTACCCTGGGTTAGTACAACATGTATAGCGCACTTAGATTGGTCCCGCACCCTAAGTGTGTCCTTGTCTCCCCTGTAACCCAGACCTATAATAAAAGACATTGTTGTGTGAAAACAGACTCCACGTGCATTTATTTTTGTACAGGGCTCGATCTATCAAATTATTGTTTTTAACCTTCTTGTCTATAATGAAGTTGTGCAAGTCTTTTTTAGTTTTACCCAAGTTATTCATATGCATTGCAAGTTATATTGTTGATCTCTTTGGGTCTTAACATGTTGTATAGTCTACTTGCATGAACGCCAAGCCAACATAGGTCCGGAGTGTGCTATCGACTTAGCCTGGTCCTACACCCTAAGTACGCCACTCTACCTACACTCCAGCAGGCCTCAGTAGGGTGAGTACTAAAAAAGTATATGGGTCCGGAAGGGTTACATCAATATACTTGTTACCATATCGAGTTACTTTGGAATAAAAACTCAAGTAACAACAATAAGTCACAAACGATTTATAGACAAGAGGACGAATTTTACTTGTTTCTTGTATTTAATGTGAAGGAAAAACAGAAATTCATAGCGATGGTGGACGACGCCGGAGCTACTAAGCTCCGACATCCTCCAAGGAGACCCGCCGTCGATATTTAATATGTTGACAATGGGTAATGTCAGAGTTACAAAGCCCCGAAAACCCCTGGGGTGCCTACCTTCAACTATTTGTGCGGTGACATCAGGAGCTACCAAGCTCCGATAAATCATATGGGGCCCCACCATCGACGTTTTATACGTTGATAGTGGGTACCGCGTCCGCCAATCCCAGGGGGCCTGCCGTCGATGCATCAGCAAGTGCAAAGATTTAATGAAGACTTCAGACCTAAAATCTACAAGTGCGAAGCATTCAAGTCATCAATATATTGTCATATCATTTGGTACATGTACACACTTCAATTGTACACATATACCAGGGGGCCAACAAGACATATCACATTATATTGAAGACAAAAATAAAATGAAGTTCATGGCAGCAAAGTGGATTCATTAAACCGAATCACTGGATTACAAAATTGGGATTACAGCAGGAGGCAAAAGGAAGAAGTCCTGGCTACTGGAGGATCTAAGTCTTGTGGAAGAATGTGGCGACTTTCTTGGCAACTTCTTGGACGCTGGCCTTGGCGGCGTCCTCCTCTTCAGCAACGGGACCTTCGAGCACCGGGTCCAAAGAGAATTGGGGATCTCGGCTCACATAACACGTCATCACATATTCTGCGATGTTTGTGGCTAAAGACTTCCCCTCTGTCTCTAACTGGTCCGCAATGACGTCGCCCATTGCATCGAGTTTGCCTCTAGTAGCATTGAGGGCCACCAGTGCTCGGTCCAAGTACAGCTCTGGATTGTCCGGACGTACAAGATTGAAGGCTAGTGGCATCAGTGCGTCGTTGGCTCGTCCCAAGAAGTCTCATACTTGGATGGACTTAGTCTCTTTCAAGCTATGCAACACCTCCAATGACTTTGGGCGGCTGCAAGCTCCGAAACCTCCCGAGCGAGGCGCTCGACCAATTTGGCATGTTGCTGCATATTCTCAGAACCTTGCTTTTCATGATCGGTCAGCCCCATCTCCCGGAGGTGGATGCAGTTCCGCCTTTCCGCCAAGTCCTTTTCCCTGCCTCTCAACTTCCCTTCCCTGGTGGCAACGTCAGCTTCTCTTTTCAAGAGCTCCTGCCCCAGTTTCCAGTACTTCTCCTTCTCCTCTTTGCTCCATAGATCCAACTTTTTGTTGGGATCTGCCAAATTCTGCTCACCCAGAGCCAACTTATGGGTGACCTCCGCCTCCTTCTTCACAACATCCTCCTGCTGCTCCAGGAGATTTTCTTCCCTCGCCTCAAGGTCCGCTCGGTGCTTTAGGAGAACCTCGTTCAATTCATTGAGGTTTTTGTGATGCTCATCAGCAGCATCACGCCTCTCCTTGGATTGTTCAAGGATCTCCTTGGAGTTACCATTGAGCGCCCAGATGGTGGCTTCCTTCTCCTCCAGCAGCTTGTCCCAGTATTCCAATCAGGCCTTCTCCCCCTTGATCCACTCCTTCTAATCAGTCAGCCTTGTTTGTACAAGCCTGGTCTCGAAGTGGAGTCTGTTGCGCCAACGCCTCAAGGTGCTGCGCTCCTCCCCCAAGGCTTTGCTCTCATGATCGAAGGAGAGCTGAACTTGTCGGAGGCTCGAGCAGGTGTTATCTATGGACAACGCTAGAGGGATAGGCTTTGGGCCTACTGGGACCAACTCCGCAGGCTCCAGAGGATTTTCCATCACAAAAATTGGGTCCCACTCTACAACGGTGGTCCCTTGAGCTCCTGCAGCACTAGGGCCGCTCTTCGGAAGCCCTTTAGTAGCGGCAGAGGAAGAACCCACTGGGGGAACTCCCACCTCTGGACTGGAAGGCGAAGGCACTGCTTTCGAGTCTTCAATTATCAGTTCTGAGGGTGGAGGACCTGTCACCACCTCTTCAAGCTACTCTGGCTCCAGTCCAAACACCTCCGGCATAGCTATCTCCGGGGTAGCAGCTGGAGCATCATTTGGTGCCCCTACAACCTCCGGCTAAGACACCGATGCATCAGTCACTTCCAGTCTAGCGACCAGAGCTTCAAGCATCTCCGGCTCAGCCGCCGGACCTTCAACAACTTCTGGTACAAGGGCCACAACTTCAACCATCTCCGGCTCAATGGCCGAGGCTTAAATTGCCCCTAGCTCAGCGGCCAGGGCTTCGACGACTTCCGGTTCAACGACCAGAGCTTCAAACATCTCTGGCTCTGGTACTGGAGCATCACCCTCTGACACCATTGTCAGAGGTACATCTTCAACTTCTCCCCTACGGTCTGGTGCTACCACGGGAGCTTCCTACGAGGACTCTGAATCCAAGTCCACGACAGCTGGCACTGGAGCTGTCATGACTTCTGCCACCACTTGAGGAGGGGGCTTGGTGCTTGAAGCCGGAGCTTCAGCATGCGCAGCCCCGGTCGCTGTGACAGAAGCCGAAGTTTTCGATCCTTTCTTTGACACCCTAGAAATAGAGGGATGAGAAGATTAGAGACACAACAAAAACAAGAGTAGCATTTTAAGGTGAGCACTCGATGCTTACCTAGGGATGCTACCACCCCAATCGCCTCAGAACCTCTTCTTCCAAGGTCCGGAGCTAGAGCCCACCAAGTCTGGTGAGACAACGACTTCAGACCTTAGCTGGCGACCACTTGCGGCAGCCGGGGTCCTCTCGGTCGGAGCTTCTCTGGGCCAAGAAGAACTCCTGGGCTTAGAGCTTTTAGCCGGCACTGAAGCCGGTGTCGACTGCCCAGATCCAACGCCTCTTGAAGACGCTTGTGTCGGAGAAGGTGCAACCGCAGAAGACCTCCTCTACCAGGGAGAAGGAGCTGTTGTAGAGGGAGCATCCCTAACGGACCTCCCATCAGCATGCTTCAGCTTCCTCTTCCGACTGGAGGGTTCAGCTGGCTCCTTGCCCTTGCCCTTGTCGATGTCTTCAACCCTTCGGCTTGAGGCCGAGGCAGGCCCTCCTTCAAAAGCTACGGGGATTACCACCCTGGAGGTCGGACGCCTCTCCACCTCGCCAAGGTCATCAAGCGCTAGCATTTTCCTTGGAGCTCTCTGCTGAACTGTGGCTTCATGTTCAGAGGAAGGAAAGTAGCCAACGGAACCAAGTCGTCGCCGTCGACGCTTATCCCATGCTGGAGTTTCTTGAGATGAAGCATCAAAGCTTTGTCATCCAAGTCGGACCTCAGACCGGTTTCAATCCGGTCGTCATCCATCACGCTATTGAGGGCCCAGGTGAGCTTCTCCCTCTTCCTCATCGGAGCCCATCTGTTGACCAGGAAGTTGCAGAAGACAATCTGAGGGGTCACTCCACCCTCCACGCATTCGTACAGCTCCGGAGCTACACTTCAAGCGTCGGTGTCAACGTTGGGGAGTCCTTGGGGCAGCTCAAACCTCTCGTGCTCCTCCACTGCAATGACAACCCAGTCCTTCTTCCAGTCATCCCATTTGCTGGAAGGGAAAGACTTCAAGTACTTGAAGGGGCAGTTCTTGCACTTCACGAAATAGTAGAAGCCAAAAAGCTCAGTTCCCTTGTCGGTGGTGTGGACGGTGAAGAAGGTACAAAACAGCTCGATGCAGGGGGGAACACCCACCCACATCTTGCAAAAGTGAACGAAGGTCGCCACTAGCAGGAGAGAATGGGGGCCAAGATGATGCAGCTGGAAACCGTAAAAGTCCAGCAGCATTAAAAGAAAAGTTGAAAAAGGTGGGATCAATCCCACCATGGCGTATGCAGAGAAGTACACCATGTCGCCATTACGCTCCTTCTTGAACAGGAGCTCGCCGGCGCGGATCAGGTGGCTGAAGGAGTCACCAGACCACCCTATATAGGTTCAGACCTTCATCAAATCATCCTTGCTCTTGAGGCAGCTCTCAGGAAGACCAAACTCCATCGCGACAAAGTGGAGCGAAGGAAGAGAAAGCTAGGCGAAGTTTGGGAGGCTTTGAGCGCAAGTTTGATCGAAAGTGTAAAGAGTCCTCAAACCGCGCACACTTTCCTTCTTAAGTAAGCCACCGTGACGCTTGAATGGAAACCGCAACAAGAGTGGGGTCACATTTCAAAAAATCTACCATGTCCATGACGAATGGGTCCAAGGCTACCCCGACAAAGAGATCGAGGTTATGCCCCCAGGTGAACCATTGTCATGATGGGCGGCGGGAGACCCAAAGGCAGCACCCTGACAAGGCACTCGGAACTGATACAGTTTTTGTATTGGGAACTGGCGACCATCAATTGCGTGAGATCCGCACTCAAAGATCTTATCTGCCGCATTCATAACAAGCCACGCGGCGATGGTTTAACCCCGGACCATCATCCCAACGGCACATTACAAGACTTTTGAAGTCAAAGCGCGAGAATCAAGGATGGCCCCACCTTTGGTAGAATAACTTAACCCAAAAGGTTTCTCCCAAAGGTGGGCCCGGGGGCCACTATCGGTACCCTGCGTACCGGGTATCCTATGACAGGGCCGGCTCTAGGATTTCGAGGGCCCTAGGCGAAATCAGGACCGTAGGCCCTTGAAGCTAAATATTTTTTTAATACTAATATATACTTATATATATTATGCAACATAAATAAATTTTATTAAAATCAAAAACAAAAGGCAGAAGTAAAGTGTTGAAAATATTAACAAATATGAATATATTAAGCAGGAAATGAACAATGTCTATTGTTTTTTTCATAAAATAAATTTCTTCATGCATTGCTTGAAGCAAAATCATTATGGACGGTTCGAAGATCAATGTTGTTTAAAATATTATTCTCAATATGTAGTCAATCTATTCAATCTGTCTTGTGATATTGTTGACCTTAAATTGTTTTTCAGTAGTTTTAGTTTTGAGAAGCTTCTTTCATTTAATGCAACATTTTAATATCTAATAAGAAGAAAACAACAAGGAAGTAAATTAGGGAACTCAGTGGCCCCTTTTCAGTGGCTGGATGGTAGGGAGGACCGGAGGATTCCGAACTTCAGAGGTACGGTGCGGTAGCAGTAGCAGTCAATGTGTAGGACCAGTCAATGGTGCAATACAATGTTGGGCAAGAGGAAAACCAGAGTAGAGAGAGTCCGAGAAGGGCCTAGCAGACAATGATTGCCTTCAACTCTTAAACGATCTACGAGCTGACCACCTACTAAAGTTAATTCGAGCTCAGTGACTAGCTGTTTTGCTTTGTATGTATATGTGCAAACTAGTAAACAATATACATCAGTCACATATTTTTATGGGCCCCTCTCTGCCGTGGGCCCTAGGCCATTGCACCTCTGGCCTATGCCTAGAGCCGGGCCTGTCCTATGATATCGCAAGAAGTGAAAAAGAGTTCTACCCGTCAAAGTTGAAGGTCTCCTCAGGCCCCACATGTCATATTACACCAGACCCGCATCTCTCATATGGGTAGCCCCAGAGATTGACGCGTGTAATGTAAATCCGGAGCTAAACTCCCAACACAGGGAAGCTTCGCGATCAACACGTATAATGACCCCAGACCAAACCCCCAGCAGAGGGAAGCTCCGGTATTGACACGTGTATAGCGGTTCCGGAGCTACCTCCCCGCAAGGAGAAGCTCCGAAGCTGCCACATGTGGAGCCTCCGAACCTTTATCATCAACGAATACATTAACAGATCTTCTTCAGCACGAACATTCAAGGGACAGTTAGAGCGGTAGTTACAAGACTTGATTACATGTCGTTAATGTTGTATTAATGACATGCGATCAGAGCACTGTTAATAGAGGTAACGCAACCATTAAGGCATGTTATCACACTATTAACCATGCTTAATACTCATAGACAGTGTATTAGGCTATTAAATATGCCAGAGCCATATGTCAGGCCAGGCGAATGATGTAACGGTCAGTCCTTAGACTATAAAAAGGATGATTCGCACGATACAGAAGAAAAGGCCTGAGATGAGCGAGAGACGATGCTTTCTAGCGATCCACAATACAACAACACACACCTTGTGGAGTAGGGTATTACGCTCAGGCGGCCCAAACCACGTAAATCTTCCGTGTCACCATCTTGCTCTTGATCTCTGCGTGCCCCCAACTGAAACAAGAACCTCCGCGGGCTACACTTTAGTAGTATTGGGGGAAGTGTCGTTGCTACACTTCGACAGCTGTGGACGACGACTACGACATTTCCGACAACGAACGTCGGAAGACTCTCCATGTGATATATGGAGGGTCCTGGGATATTACCTCCCGACGTATTATAAAATGATGCATCGGGAGATGGTTGCTGTAGCTCCCACCGCCAAGAAAGAACCTCATCGCAAGTGGATGGACAACGCCATCACCTTCGATGCTTCGAATTGCACGAAGAACATGACCAGAGCTGGTCAGTTGCCCTTGATAGTTTCTCCTACCATCAATAACATCCAACTCTACAATGTCCTGGTGGATGGAGGAGCGGTGCTTAACCTCCTCAGCTACGCAACATTCGTGAAGCTCCATCTCAGCCTCTCAGACCTTCGTCCCTCTCATCATTTCTTCGGGGTAGGTCTGGGAGCTATCACTCTGCTCGGATCAATTACACTCCCGGTGACCTTCGGGAATCGGGACAATTATATGTCCGAGAAGTTGGTCTTCGACGTAGCACACATCAGCCTTCTCTTCAACGCCATCCTAGGCAGGCCAGCCCTGTTTAGGTTCATGGTCGTGGCTCATTATGGCTATTTGGTGTTGAAGATTCTGACTCCTTCAGGCATCCTCTGGATCTGTGGGGATCGTACTGCTGGAGTCACCACGCTGGAAGAACTCCATGCGCTTGCAACAGCGCAGGAGGAAGGATCCGGCAAGGAGCAAGTTGCTCAACCTTCGAGCTCTCGTTAACAAGGCTCAACCTCTACACCACGCATGCAACCAAGCAACGACACCGACATTCCCATTAAAGTCATCCAAATCGGTTCTGATGCTGCCCAGACCACCTGTATATCAGGAGTTCTGGACAACAAATTGGAACTCGCGCTCATCACTTTCCTCCGGGCGAATGTCAATGTGTTTGCATGGAATTAACAAGCAATCTACTATCAAATTCTTGAAGTATATAGTCTGCAGATTTGAAGTTCCAAACAGAGTCATAACTGACAACATAACACAATTAACAAGTGCAGCGTTCCAAGAGTTTTGCAAAGATCTCGGCATACAAGTTAGCTACGCATCAGTAGCTCACCCGGCAAGTAATGACCAAGCTATAAGAGCAAATGCAGCGATACTAAAAGGACGCAAGACGCGCACATATGAGCGTCTGAAGAAACACGGTGCCAACAGGATAGAAGAGCTTCCGTCTACACTATGGGCGAGCAGGACAACACCTAACCGGTCAACTGGAGAGACACTCTTCATCTTGGTGTCGAAGCTGAAGCGGTCCTTCCTCTGGAGATCACCATAGGGTCACTCTGGGTCCGAACCTTTGACGAAGCCACGCGGGACAAGCTCTGGCATGAATACCTATACCTCGTCGACGAGGGAAGGTGCCAAGCAGTTGTTCAAAATGCACGATACTGCCAGACGCTCCGACGCTATCATCAAAGGTTCATGCACAACCGACAGCTTGAAGAAGGCGATCCGGTTATGGTTAATAATGGTTATGGATTAAATTCTGATATTGATTGTGGTTATTGGTAATGAGAAATCTAGAATATGGATGATGGTAATGAATATGGACTGGTATTATGGTGACTACATGGTTTATAATGGGTTTACTTCACATACATATAATATATTGCTTTTCAAATGTTTTAATGTACTTTTCAGCACTTAGCCTTTATTATTATCATCATTTGTATCAGCTACATGTCATACTTTCCATACTTGCTGAGTACGACATGTACTCACCCTTGCAATTCCCCCACCAATAGTTGCAGGTCAGGATTGGGAGTATAACGATGATAATGCGAAGTTCTAGGCCGTGTCTACCGTCAACTTCACCTGTGGAGTGTTGGAGCTGTGCTATCCCTTTGCTTAGTTTGCTTATTTAGTTATTTCCACTGCATTCGTTGAACTTGTCATTAATTCATTAGTTCTGGTTTCCGAGGATATGGTTAATTAATCTTGTTCTGTGGTAATTTTCTGTATATCCTTTTGTGAATGCACCCGTGTACGTGTGTTGAACGTCCTGGGCACACATATGTGTTCACTTGGTTCATTTTCGGATCCGGGTGTCAAAAATTGTTATCAGAGCCATAGGTTGACCGTAGGATGCAATCTAGATAGAATGGACACTTTAGAGCATATAGGAACACTTAGGAATCAATATGTTTTTGCTTGGTGTGCTGTTTGCTATATATATTGGTTGCTTGTGTGCTTAATAGAGGATTTTGGGATGCTTTAGCATTGCCATGTCCACGTAGGCTAGTGTAGCTAGTTGCTTAGTTTCATATCCCTTGATGTATATAGTTGGGGATATTTTCTAAATTCTTATCTCTTGCTTCTCTTCAGATGGTGAGGACTCGCAACCATAGGGATGGCAATGATGAGGAGGAGAACAATGGAGCACCTCAGAACAACAATGGACAAGGACCTGCTCAGGGAGATATCAATATTGAGTAGCTATTGGCCATGCAAAACCAGCTCATGCAGACCATGATACAGACTATGGGGCAGCTGCAGGCTGGTAACATCAACAATCAGCCCCACATGCCTCCACCGCCACCCCCACCTCCTCATAACCGGTTGGGAGAGTTTATGAGGACCCACCAACCTTTGCTCAAGTCGTTGACCCTATGGATGCTGATGATTGGCTCAAGTCCGTGGAAAAGAAGCTAGCTATTGTCCAATGCAGTGACCGGGAGAAGGTGCTCTTTGCATCTCATCAACTTGTTGGAGCAGCTGCCGATTGGTGGGATTCCTTATGCAATGCTCATGAGAACCAAGAGAGAATTACTTGGGCTGAATTCAAGGAAAGTTTCCGTTCTCATTATGTGCCAGAAGGTGTTATGATCTTGAAGAGGCAAGAATTTGAGAACTTGAGGCAAGGAAGGTCAAGCGTGGGTGAATATCTCAATAAATTCACTCAACTTTCAAGGTATGCCCCTGAAGACGTTAGTCGGGACAGCTAGAAACAATACTTGTTCATGAGAGGCTTGAATAATGAAATCCAAGTGCAATTGCTCAACTGTGATTATGCCAACTTCCAGAAGCATGTGGACAAAGCAATTCTTGTGGAGAACAAGGTTTGTGAGATGGAGCAGGACAACAAGGGAAGGCGCCATATCAAGGACAACAACAAGGAAGTAATGTGCACCCTCGCTTTGCACCGCCAAATGCGCCTTACTTCGGCTCCTCTGCGCCTGCTCAGCGTCCTGGATATGCAACACGTCCAACTCAGTTTGTGCAGCAGCACCCTGTCATGCAAGCACCTAGGCCTCCAATGCCTTATGCACCTCGTGCACCCTTTCCTGGTGCCAATGCGTAGAACCAAGCTCTCCCCAATAATTCTGGTGGAGTTAAGAAGTGCTATACTTGTGGAGAAGTTGGACACTTTGCGCATCAATGTCCTAAGTCAGGCGTTGGTCAAGGAAGCAATGCGCCAAGACAAAATCCAAGACCCAATGGAGGACAACCGCAAGGAAACCGTGGACAACAAAATTTTGCTCGTGGCAACGTGAACCATGTCTCTACGGAGGATGCTCAACTAGCGGATGACGTGGTGATTGGTACATTTCTCGCAAACTCCAACCCGACAACTATGTTATTTGATTCTGGAGCATCGCATTCATTCATTGCATCGAAATATGTTTCCAAGTATAGTTTGCCTATCTCTCATATGAAGTTTACTCTATTAGTTAAGTCTCCTGGAGGAGAGATGAGGACAAATATAGTATGTCCAAAAATAAGCCTTAGAATAAGGGAGGTAGACTTCTCCGCCAACCTCATTGTCTTGAACTCTCAAGGATTGGACATTATACTTGGTATGGACTGGTTGAGGAAGCACAATGGAGTTATTGAGTGTCCCACGAAGACGGTGAAGTTGACCAATGAGGAAGGGATCACCGTAGAATTTGAAGCATCTCAACACGCACTGAAGCAATTGGAGTTGAATCACATGGTCGGTGCCGCAGTTGAGGAGATTCCAGTGGTGTGTGAATTTTTCGACGTGCTTTTGGATGAGTTGCCAGGTATCCCACCTGATCGAGACATTGAGTTTGTTATTGATTTAATACCTGGAACTGCACCTATAGCTAAGATGCCATATAGGATGCCTCCTAAGGAATTGGCGGAGCTCAAGAAGCAAATTCAAGAGAAACTGGAGAAGGGTTTTATTCTCCCTAGCTCTTCACCTTGGGCAACGCCCGTTCTTTTTGTGGACAAGAAGGATCGATCCCAAAGGATCTGTGTAGATTATTGAGCTCTCAATGAGGTGGCCATCAAGAACAAGTACACGTCGCCACACATAGAAGACTTGTTTGATCAGATGAAGGGTGCTCGTGTCTTCTCCAAGATTGATTTGAGGTCGGGATACTTTGAAATGAAGATTAGACCATCGAACATACCCAAGACAGCTTTTAGGACACAGTATGGATCATATGAGTACACCGTGATGTCCTTTGGATTGACAAATGCGCTTGCCTACTTTATGTACCTCATGAATAAGGTCTTCATGGAGTACTTGGATAAATTTGTCGTGGTGTTCATTTATGACATTATGGTCTACTCGAAGGATGAGAAGGAACACGAGGAACACTTGAGGCTTACGCTGCAGAAATTGAGGAAGCACCAATTGTATGCCAAGTTTAGCAAGTGCCAGTTTTGGTTGAAAGATGTGTCATTTTTGGGTCATATCATCTCAGGAGGAGGTGTATCAGTCGACCTCAGAAAGGTGATGGATGTTCTAAGTGGGGGCCACCGCAAAACGTAAAGGAAATAAAAACATTTCTTGGGATGGCTAGATATTAACGTCGATTCATCAAGGACTTTTCCAAGATAGCCAAGCCAATGATGGAGTTGCTAATGAAGGGGAGAGCGTTTCAATGGACTCAAGCTTGTCAAGAGAGTTTTGAGGAGTTGAAGAAAAGGTTAACAACAACCCTAGTTTTGATACTGCCGGATGTGAGCAAAAGTTTTGATATTTATTGCGATGCATCAAGACAAGGACTTGGATGTATATTGATGCAAAAAGGTCAAGTGGTCGCCTATGCATCGAGACAATTGAAGAAACATGAGCAGAATTATCCAACGTATGATTTGGAACTTGCAGCCGTGGTACACACATTGAAGATTTGGAGACATTATATCCATGGACATAGGTGTGAAATTTATACAGATCATAATAGTTTGAAGTATATTTTCGCACAAACAGATCTGAACCTGAGGCAACTAAGGTGGTTGGAGCTCATCAAGGATTACGATTTGGAATCAATTATCATCCAGGGAAGGCCAATGGTCTAGCCGATGCCTTAAGTAGAAAAGGGGTAGGTCATCAACTCACGGTTCGAGAATTATCATTCGAGTTATGTAAGGAGTTTGAATGGTTGAACCTTGGATTTGTGAATGAGATGGGGATGATGGAGTTAAATCCGACCTTGGAGTGAGAGATTCGAGAGGGTCAAACAAAGGATGAGGAAATCCAAGAAATCAAGGAACGGACCCAAGAAGGGAGATAATTCAGGTTTGATGAGGATGAATATGGTACTCTATGGCTTGGTAAGAGGATTGTCATGCCTAATGTCAAGCATATTCGGGAAACAATACTAAAAGAGGCACATGACTCACCTTACTCAATTCACCCAGGTTGTACGAAGATGTACAAAGACTTGAAGACTTGTTATTGGTGGGCTAGCATGAAAAGGGACATAGCTGAGTATGTAGCCTTGTGTGATGTGTGCCAACGAGTCAAGGCAGAACACCAAAGGACAACCGGATTATTGCAACCATTGAAGATTCTGGAGTGAAAGTGGGAAGAAATTGGTATGGACTTCATAGTTGGTTTGCTGCGTACGTAGTCGGTTATGACTCAATTTGGGTAATTGTGGATCGTTTAACCAAGTCAGGTCATTTTGTTCCTGTCAAGACCACCTATACAACTGCAAAGCTGGCGTAGTTGTACATGGAGCACATTGTGTGTCAACATGGGGTTCCGAAGAAGATAGTCTCGGATAGAGGTTCTCAATTTACCTCTAGGTTCTGGAAAAATTTGCATAAAGAATTTGGAACAATATTGAATTTTAGTTTAGCATATCACCCTCAAACGGATGGACAAACCGAGAGGACCAACCAGATTTTGGAGGATATGTTAAGAGCTTGAGCTTTGAAGCATGGGAAAAGTTGGGACAAAAGCTTGCCATATGCAGAATTTTCATACAACAATAGTTACCAAGCAAGTTTGAAAATGTCACCTTACAAAGCACTATATGGAAGGAAGTGTAGGACACCTTTGTTTTGGAATGAGACACGAGAAACTCAAATATTTGGTTCGAATGTGTTGCTAGAAGCGGAAAAGCAAGTTCAGGTTATTCACGAGAACTTGAGGGTCGCTCAATCAAGGCAAAAAGGCTATGCGGACAATAGGAGAAGGAAACTAGCCTTTGAAGTGGGAGACTTCATTTACCTCAAGGTGTCACCAATGAGAGGTCATAAGAGGTTTAACATAAGAGGCAAGCTAGAACCTCGCTATATTGGACCATTCAAGATTTTGGATAAAAGAGGAGAAGTAGCGTATAAGTTGGAGATGCCAACTCACTTATCGGATGTCCATGATGTGTTTCATGTTTCCCAGCTCAAGAAGTGCTTGAGAGTACCAAAAGAACAAGTGCCAATAGAAGAATTGGAGCTAGAGGAAGATTTGACTTATGCCGAGGAACCAGTCAAATTTTGGAAATCAAGAAGAGGGTCACAACGAACAAGGTTATTAGATGGTGTAAAGTGCAATGGAAGCATCATACAGAATCAGAGGCAACATGGGAGTTGGAGGATGATCTCAAGAAGGAATTTCCCTATCTCTTCTCTTCCGCATCGAATCTCGAGGGCGAGATTCATTTTAAGGGGGTAGGTTTGTAACACCCTCATTTTCATCCATCATGCATTGCACACATTCTAATACATGTCTAACATTAATCCACATAAAAAGGAACCAGTTTAAAATGAATTAGAAGAAAAACCGCACTTAAGAATTCTGGGAAGGGCGGACTAGTCCGGTCTTGGTGTGGACTAGTCCAATTTCTCTTTGATTTCAAATGGACTTGTCCGTTTTGTTGCAGACCGGTCTGTTTTCCCCCCCTTGACATTTTCGGACTTGTCCGGCCTGTAGTGGACTAGTCCAGTATTCCAGCAGACTTGTCCGTTTTTTCCTCTAACTAAAGTCGGACTTGTCCGATTTTTGGCTAGACTTATCTATTTTTCCCTTCTGGATAAGTTCGGAGTTGTCTGATATCTAGTCCGGACTTGTCCTATATCTCTCTTCCAACTTTGGACTAGTTCGGCCCTTTTCAGACTTGTCCAATAAATCGCGACTCCGAGTTGATCCATTGTTCCACGTCTTGTTCCTTGGGTTTTACGTTAAGTGGGCCTAGGGACGTCGTGCCTAACTCTTTTAGAGACCATGTGGGACTCCAAATCGACCTCTATTCATCTCAAACTCGAAATCCATCTAACCCTAGCCTCCACCTCTATATAAACAACCCCACCACTTGGCTTGACATCTATTTGCCACTTTTCCACCACACCCAAACCCTAGCTCGTGATTAGCCGCCACCAAGGAGGGAGAAGGAGATCTAGAGCAAGTATAAGAAGAGGAGGAAACGAAAGAGGGTCAGGATCTCCATCAACTTCGCATTCTTCGTCAACAATTCACCATGAAGTTCTTCATCAACCCTAGATCGTCAAGATCCAAGTATGTTACCTCCAACATCCTTGATTCATTGGAGTTCTAAACACCTGGTATACCTCCTACTTCCTTTTACTTACGTGAATTCAACCCCGTTTCCCTAAATTCACGTCGATCTAGAAAATCCTAGTTCGCTAGTTCTGCGAAGTGCGAACTTGTCCGGTTCCCAACGGACTAGTCCGATTTTCCTAGTTAATTCCTGTTGAATTACTTCTAGAATTGACTCGAATCAATTCCAAATCTGTTTAAACTTGTTAAAAGCTATTAGAACTAGTTAGTGATCATTAAAAGCAAGTCATTAACAAGTTCCACCTTGCATTGGTATTAATCATGCATGTCATACCATATTGAGTAATATATGTGCATTTATTGATTGTGTTTCTTGTTTGTATGTTTATTGTGTGGATTAGACGGATTTACGCTAGAGAGTGTCGCGGAGGATCTCGAGCACCAAGAGTTTGAAGGCTTTGACCCGAACCAATCCCAAGAGCAAGGCAAGTGTCCTTGAAGCATATTGATCCTGTTTTTAAAGTAAATGTTTTGTTTTCAAAACTGCATGCTTGTGTCAAGTTGATGGGAATCCTATGATAGGGAGTTTACTAGCTTTGTTAAACCATCCTTGTCACCTAGAATTCATGGTAGAGAGTCGGGAAGGGCTTTTACCCTTTTTGCTTCGCTTAATTAATTGGGATGGGAAGACAACTATACCACTTAACTTAGTTATGTATTTATGAGAATTGGCAAACATGAACTGGTTAATATGATATGGTAATGGGTGATCTAAGCAAGCCTTGTATGTGGATGGGTTGGATATTACAGTAGTTTGCTTGCTTTAGATCTAAGGATCGGTTCATGCGAGAACAAGCGAGGACTACAGTGCCACCACGAGGCCAAGATGGGTGCGGCGTAGCTGATTAATTAGGGCTTTACTAGTGCTGTTTGGACCATTAAGAATGCTCAGGGAAGATGTAGTTGGATTGGGTTTGTTGATGATTGGTGGGACTACCCTGGGATCCGAATGGCTCAAGAGGGGGCCCTTGGTTGAAGATGTGCTTAGTTGGAGGCATCGCCACCGATGAAACCTTAGTGGGGTCTAAATAGGCTAGTAATCCCTTTATAAAGGCTATTTTGTGATCTCTTGGCCATACACCAAAGGAAGTGTAATTGGCATAACAGAGGTTCTTTAGTCACAAACGGGTGATGAAATCAAAAATACGTGGGTAAAGTGGTACAAACACTGCATAGTCTAATAAAACTATCATGATAGCCGTGCTCCCGGTTATGAGCACCTGGATGACCTACATGATTAGAGGGTTTTCGTTATGGTTATGGTTTGGTTTTGGTTATAGTTTGGTAATAGTTATGGTTGATAATGGTTATGGATGGTTGTGAATTAAATTTTGATATTGATTATGGTTATTGGTAATGAGTAATCTGGAATATGGATGATGGTAATGAATATGGACTGGTATTATGATGACTACATGGTTTATGATGGGTTTACTTCACATACATATAATATATTGCTTTTCAAATGTTTTAATGTACTTTTCAGCACTTAGCCTTTATTATTGTCGTCATTTGTATCAGCTATATGTCATACTTTCCACACTTACTGAGTACGACATGTACTCACCCTTGCAATTCCCCCACCAACAGTTGCAGGTCAGGATTGGGAGTATAACAATGATAATGCGGAGTTCTACGCCATGTCTACCGTCAGCTTTGCATGTGGAGTGTTGGAGATGCGCTATCCCTTTGCTTAGTTTACTTATTTAGTTATTTTCGCTGCATTAGTTGAACTTGTCATTAATATTCATTAATGCTTGTATTCGAGGATAATATGAATTGTGTAATAAAAATGGTTAATTAATCTTGTTCTATGGTAATTTTTTGCATATCCTTTTATGAATGCACCCGTGTATGTGTGTTGAACGTCCTAGGCACACATATGCGTTCACTTGGTTTATTTTCAGAACCGGGTGTCACACGCCATGCGTCGAGTAGCTCCAGACCTACCTCCCTGCAGAGGGAAGCTCCTGAGCTGCCACGTGTTGTACCTCCGGGCCTAACCCTGCAACGACTAGAGGATCTCCAACGGCACAAACATTCAAGAGTTTATTAAAACAACCGTTACAAGACCTGATTAATGCGTCATTAATTTAGCATTAATGACGCATGATCAGAGGAACATCAAGACTGATAACACTACCATTAATATGCGTTATTAGATTGTTAATCACCCGTAATGCCAGTAGTCGTGTATAGGGTGTTCAATATAGCCAGGGCCACTTGTTGGGCCAGGCGAGCCATGTAACGGCCAGTCCTTAGCATATAAAAGGGTTGCGCCGCATGGTAGAGACAAGTCCAACCAAGCTCACACGCATACTACACACACAAGTTCAACAACAACCATCTCGTGGAGTAGGGTATTAAGCTCAGGCGGCCCGAACCACGTAAAAATCTTTTATGTCCATGTCTCGTTCATAATCTTACGTGCGTCCTATTGATATTTCCTACGCACTACTAACAATTCATCCGTAGCAGGAGTGTCAGGAATGTTTGTTGGTAGGTTTTGATTCTTAAATGAATGTCCGTAAGCGCACGAAAACTATTGATGTAGCATTTCACCTTTAAAGAGTATTCCCAAAGGGTGTCATTTATATTTTCTCAAAGGAAGGCTATTTGGAAGTAAGACAATCATCAAGTGGAAAAGTTATGTTGGCCTAGGTAGGGTTCTAGCAAGGATGGGTTTAATGATAAGTTGAGGTAGTGTGACACACACAAGCGCATCTTATCCTAAGGAGATAATTGAGGTAATATAGGAACTAGGCTAAGAGTTAGTTACTAATGCTTCTAATGTACATATACATCGCCAAAGTTAGTTACTAATGATTATGTTGATTATGAATTCTCATGCTAAGTGGATTAACACATCGGGCACGGGTTTACCCCTAGCAACACTAGGCGACTCCCGCCAAGAGCCTGTGGCATAGCTGAACGTGGAGGATTACAAAGGACAGATAGGACTGTCACCACCTACTGCCTACCCCTTTAATCCGTGGGTCTACGAGACATTCAATGCTACTCTCTATCCTAGCATCATGCTAGAATATTAAGTAATTACCTTAAGAGCCTAGGCATAAGCCATCCTAAGGCAATGAACTAAATCATCATTGATCCAATGTTAATTCATAGCATAAGTGATTCACATTAACATAGTCATATCATAGCTAATTAGACTATAGTGGAGGTTTATAGTGTTTATGATAATGTAATGAGCATGGTATAGCACAATCATAAATACTATTCCTACCACATACATGAAATCCACAATCAAACAAGAAATGCTTCATCCAAGTATATGAACAATGGAAGACAAAAATATCATCTTTATTATGAATAAAGTCGCAAATACAATTAGGAATATGGAAGGCATACCTTTCCCAATTGGGAAGAGACTCCTTCTACTCCTCTCCTACTTGGACTATGGACTAGAGACTCTCCTCTCTACAACCTATACTCCTCTAAACCTATGGAGAGTAGTGGATACAATGGATGAATACTCAAGTGGTGTGTGTTGAAGTGAGTGGTCCTATTTATAGCTTGGAGAAGGGTCGTATCCCGCCACCAAAAGCGTTTGAATCATTCACCCATGACCTCTTCAAGCCGGGAGAAGCCTACACGTGAATTTTGATCGAGAAAGGTGTCAGGACCAAGTCGGCCGACTAGGGGGGTTGGCCAACCTGGTCTTGGCTCCTTTTGTGGTGTGCTTCCTCCAGGTGTTTGACAGGTGGGTCCCATTGATTGATATTGGTGCTACACCGTTGGATGGCCTCGGATACTTCTGTTTGTGGACCATTTGATCCATTTGGTGCCACATGGTGTCACCTGATTGGCTGGAATGATATTTTATAGGATCCATCCTCTTGTTTCACTTCATTTCTGCATAGAATCCATGTATGCACTACTTTCTCCAAGGAAAAGTGGAAATAGGTTAAATAGAAAGGTGATGTGTGCAGGAAATGACAATTCCTTCACATAATTGAGTTATATTGATGGGTGAAATTGGTGTATAACAGCCGTCAACAAATTCCCCCAAACTTATCCTTTGCTTGTCCCGAGCAAAGTCAAGACTTTAGGTTGATGACCAAGAGTTGCTATTATGTTCTATTTTTCAAAAGTACCATGTGCACAACAAAATACTCTACCTGGTATTGCAAAAATTGGCATGGTACTTCACCCATCTTAGGTCATTATGGGGCTTATGCGATCTCCTATTCAGGGGTGGTTGAAAGATAGAACACCAATTGGAGCACACATACCCTAGAAGTCAAGTTCCACTCAAATTCTAGAGAGTTCAATTTAGATTTCAAGTATCTCAACTTGATTCTCTCAAGTCTCTCCTTTTTGTGTAGTGGAAATATGTCCTCACCAAGACGTTGTGCCTAAATTCATCCTACCTCTACATAACGCTTGTATGTGGAGCTTGGTAGGGAATATAGTAGGCATATTTGCAACACATAATATTGCTAAGTCTAAAGAGCAATCCTTAGGAGAAATCAATTCAAAACAATTTGATTCAAGACTTGTGCATGTGTGATGGAATGGAGTGGATGTGGATATTTTGAGATGACTCCTTTTTGAGTGGACTCTCTTATTTTGCAGCGATGAAACATGGCTACTTTTCTCTCTTTTTTTCTCATGCTTATGATGTAAGCATGCATTTTCTTTTTCTTTTTCTTGTAGCCATGTCTTCTAATCCCTTCTTATGCAATGAATTTTGGATAGAGTACTAAGCATGAATGATATGGAGTTTCTCTTTTTATTGTGGAATGGTGGTATCATGGAAATTTGCTTACTTCTAGTGTAGAAGTATAGCATGTGCAAGTGAAGTCTTGAATTCAAAAAGTAATGAAATAAATCTCACATGGGTCTATACTAATTTGACAAAGCTCAATGTGAAGAGAAATAGCATATGCATAAGGTCTATTATTATAATGAATCATATGACTTTGGTGGGTATTTCCAATCAAATGAGGATAACTTAAATCTTTTTAGAATTTCTCCGAAAATCTAAGTTTCACTACAAACTTGGAATAGCAGCCCTATCACTATATCATATCTCACAACAAATTAGAATGGATGAATCTTTTGCTACCCACAATTTCCAAATAAAGGCAAAAGCAATTCTATCCAATGAGAGCAATATGTTGGAGAGTAGTAAGTTGTAAACTAGGGACTTAGGAAAATTAAAACAGAGCAACTATTCATCATTTCATCTATGTGAATCCCAAGTCATTCTTACCGCACATCTTTTATTTTATTTGAAAATAAAGCCTATCCTATATTTTTTTTATATGCAAGGTGGATGATGGGTAAGTGGAAAATAAATATGCAAGGGGTTGATACAATTTACCTCAAGTGGGGTCCTTCCCCAAGCTTGTTCTTCACTCACCTCCGTGATGAGGGTTGAACCCTTGATGACGGAAGTATGCCGTGAGATGGGCTTGTGGTTGTTGTAGCATGGAGTTGAAGTTAGTGAATTGAGCGTCAATGTGTTGTTGCCAGTCTTGGGTACCTTGGACATGCCCTTGGAGAGTTTGTAGATATCACCTGTCCTCACTTCAAGCTCCTCCATACATCTATAGAGGTCCGTCATTCCTTGGCTATAGTCACGATGACTTCTAGACGAAACGGAATGGCATCTTCTCATAGATGTTGGAGGCAAGCTGCTAGAGCTTGAAGTGTATAGGGGTGTCTCTCATGTAGCATCTGGTCGTCCATGCCAAGACGGACCTTCGGTCTCATACGATGAGGTTGAGTCCATCCAGGTGCATCACCTGTTGGGTTCTCTTCCTCTTCGTACTCATGGACCGTTGAGGTTGTCGGGGGCATGGCCGCTCTCCTTGTACGGCTTCTAGTTACCCTACCAAAGACATTACTTCTTCCGGCTTCCTCGATGGGAAGAAGGTCAATGGTTAGCCTCTGGCATTTGAACAAATGATAATCCGGGTTAGGTAACCAAATTTCATTGACAAAGCCGAGATAATAAAATATCAAAGAGCCATCTTGATCATGCTTAAGGGTATGTTCTTGCACTAAATATTCTTCATCAATTAATTCTCTTCATTTTCAATGTACTCAAATGAAGAATATTCTAGTGCTCCTATGCTAGTAGCAATACAAGTAATCAATGAAGTACATTCAATTGGCCCTACCCTTGGAATGTAATCTAACCATTGTGTCATCATAGAAATAACTGGAGCAACTTTTATCTTTTTAATCATGGCAAATAAAACTTTCAGCTCATCATCACGCACTATCCTTACATCTCCTCTAGGGAACATAGTCATAGCCACCCATCTATGCATGAAGTGTAATGTGGGGTTGTGCAAGTGGATATTCGTAGGTGCACTACATCTGACCTCACCAGTTAAATCTTTCCAAAAAATTTGTTTGTTAAACTTAGGCAAAGTGTACAAATCTATCAAACAACGTTCATGGAAGCCTAGAATTTCACTTAATTCTTTCCATAGGATGTTGTATTCTTTTTGAAATAATCTAAAAGTAATACCATCAAATCCTATTTTGAGTTGGCAAAGGAATTGTATGGAGAGAAGGCGTGAACCTTTCTCCTGTATGTGAGCAAAATTTTCCCTTCCTAATGCACGCCAAATGAAAAAGAATTTGGAATCCATACCTATTTTAGAGATCAAATCCAGATCATAAGCTTTCGTATGAGAAAACTCACGATCTTATAGGAGCTTGCGTGCTTGATCTTCAACTTCACTTTTGACGTCGAGGTCGTCGTCGTGAAGAAGTTGGTGTGGGTTGCTCCTCTCACCCATGGGAGTGTCCTCTCCTACACTCCTCCTCCGTGAACTTGGTGTAGCAACGAAAGTGGGGTGCGCACTTCAGTCTCCGCCATGGCTTGAGCTTGCAGCCTCCTTCCTCTTTCCAAACAACCTTTTCATTCCTTTCATGGCCACAATAAGCAAGAACACAACAAGGCAAAAACTCGAAAGAGGTGATGTTAGCGAAAACAAAACCCGATGAATTTTCCCTTGAAGAACTTGAGAGCAAATTGCAAATGCAAACAAAAGTAAATCTTTTTGAGTTGGATTTTAAGCAAGAGTACTTCAATGAAGAGCAAGAAAACAATGTGAGCAAGAGTGACTTTGGGGATGTATGAAATGAGGTGTAGTGTGAGGAGAAGAGCTCCTCACGGCCACCTTTTATAATGTGCAATCTCCAATGATCACTAGGGAACCAAATGTAGCCGTTGGAGGAGAGAGCACCAAAATGGCTTTTTCCCCTAGTCGGCCGAGCAGGGGGGTCAGTCTTTTCTCCCTTTTTGCAGGTTGCTCCCCAACGGCTATGGAATCAGCACGTTGGTGAAATACCACTTTTGCAAATCAGAAAATTGTTTTCCAAATAAAAATTCCTTTATCAAAACCCAACAATTTTCTTTTTGTGAAAAATAAAGAAATAAAAATGATAGTTGACAATATAAGATTCTCAACTTACTAGGAAAACCAAATATGCAGTGGGGAAAATCAAACTAAATGGGGAAAACCAAATAAGGAGAAAAGAAAAACAAAGAAAAAAACTACCAATTTAACCTATTGGCTAGGTCTCACCACCGTTCGATGAGACGGACATTCCTCCTTCTTCATTTCTTGACATCCGGGCCTGGAGCGCTGGGCTCAGACGGCTTGTCTTTCTTCTTCCACCATTCCTTCTTTGGCGGCTTGGTAGACTTGAGCCTTTGGGGAGGCCCGGTCTTCTCTGTCCTCTTGGGGTGTCGGCGTGGACAATAAGACGGGTTCTTCGCATAGATCAATTTCCTCATGAATGCAATGAGCGGGTCCACCTTTGGAGGTACGATTTTGACCTCTTAAATGTGTTTAACATTCAGCCCATACTTGATACGGATCATGGAGCATTGCTCCAACTTTGGGCGAAAGATAAACTTCCCCTCCTTGCCATTGATATGGAAGTGGATTTCTACAGCTCCCACATCTATGCGAGCCTTCGTGGTGCTCAGGAATGGGCGCCCAAGAATGAGAAGCGTATCCTTCTCGACCTCCATGTCGAGCACCACAAAATCCACGGGTATGAAGTAGTTCTAGATTTTCACCGGGGCATCTTTAGCAATACCCGCCGGATAGCAGACTGGGGAATCAGCCAGTTGGAGCTGCATTGGTGTTGGAGTAACTTCCGTGAAGTCCAGCTAGTCGAAAACCACCTTGGGCATCACACTCACGCTTGCTCCAAGGTCACAAAGGGCCTTGTCAAAGTGGTGTGCCCCCAATTGAGCATGATATTGTAGGACATCTGGGGTCCTTCAGCCAGTTGCCTCCTTGTAGAGAAATCATGTTGACATTTTCCACTGGAGGTTCGGGTTGTCCTGGCATCTTGCCATTCTCCATTGGAGGAACAGCAACTGCTAGTTGAGCCAACTGAGTCTCCAACATCTTGTTGAAACTCAATTGATTCTTGAAGGTTGAGTATAGTCCTTCAATCTTGGCATTAATGTTTTCTAGGGTCTTGTCATTAGCTGACAACTTCTTGGATATAGCCTCATTGATCTTCAGCTGGCCAATGACAAGTTCTCTCAAGTTTGGTTGATTTCCGTAGTTGCCATTGTTGTTGTACCCTCATTGAAAGAATGGTCGTGGTTGGCCCCACCCTTGACCTCCTGGACGATAGCCGTTGTTGTTTCCATTGTTGGCTACATATAAGGCATCCTCACAGGTTTCTGGATAGTCATTGCCCAAGTGGCACGTGTTGCCCAAGACTTCACAAGTGATATTAGAGTCTAAGGCATAGCATTGCCGCATACTTCACCATCGCCTTGTCCATCAATTTTCATCATAGGGAGGTCCAATTTGGCAGCGATCATGTCCACCTCCTTCAAGGTGTGCATGCCTCACTGGAGGGTATGGAGACACTCGTCGTTCCAACCCATGTTTGACACCATCTTCTCAATCAAATCTTTGGCTTTGGGTACCGTTAATGAGAAGTGTGAGACCTATGTGTGCTTAATACATTGGCTTTGACAGTAAAGTTTTGAATGCTGCCATAACATCTTTTCAGCAAGGTCCGACTCTGAATGCTGCCATAACATCTTTTTAGCAAGGTCCAACTCTAGCTTCGAGCTTCTGCAAGGTTCGACAATAGGTCCGACTTTCTTTTTCTATATCCGATATGTTTTTGGGTAGCTCCAGTGAGCTTTATCTTTAGCTCCGGCATGTCTTTGATAGCTCCGACATGTCTTCGTTAAGCTCCGATATGTTTTGCTAGGTCCGACTTATGTTGGTTAGCTCCGACATGTTTTTCTAGCTCTGACTTTTGGGATGACTAGTTCCGACTAGTTTTGGTAAGCTCCGGCGCTAGGTTGTACTAGCTTTGGTAAGCTCCGGTGCTAGGTTGTACTAGCTTTGGTAAGCTCCGGCGCTAGGTTGTACTAGCTTTGGTAAGCTCCGGCGCTAGTTTGTACTAGCTTTGTTAAGCTCTGGCTCAAGCTCCGGTTAGCTTTGGCTAGGTTCGGAGCTTGATCGCAATGTTCCTGCTTTTATCTTGCAATGTTTCGAACTTGCTTTATATTCTTAGAAAGATTGCTTAGTATTCATTTGCTAAGTCTTTGGTGTGTTTTGGTTTATATGGCTGATATCGTTTTGATATGCTTTGCAACATGCTTATGTGAGGTGCTCACGTAAAGTGTTGTGTTCGGAACTGACTTGAGTCAAGTCGCGGACTTGGGCTCGTACAGATTGGTTGTTTATTCATGTGCAGGTGTTGCTTGAGTTCAAGACATGGCTGGTGATGGGATCCATTGAACTAGTCTTAGGGAGAAGATGAGGTTCAACTACCAAGTTCGGGAGGAATTGTGGTTGAGTTGATCGGGAGGTTGTGCAACATGTTTGAATCAAGAACAATGCATATGAAGGTACATGGACGTCATTGGAAGACGCTTGCACATGTGCAAGGAGTGCATGGACGTGGCTACATGGTTCTGAGGTGTGATGAAGAGATGTGGACGTAAAGAATTGATCGGAAAGGTCCAACCGACTAGGTTATGGACTCAGGCTGCGACTGAGTCGGGTTTGACTCAAATATGGAAAGATTTGAGTTGCTTATGATAGGATTTCATGTGGGTCACGAATTTGAGTTGTTTTAGGAATGTGGGATATGTTCCTAAGTTGTTTGGAAGTCTTAAGATTGCTTCTATCTGTGTATAGAAGAGTCCTAAGCAGTTATGGAAAGTTTCGATTCGTGAACGGAGTAGGCTTAGTCCTGATTTGAGTAGGATTAGAGTCCTAGTTGAGATTGGGTTGGCCTAAGGGCTGGTTATATAAGCAAGGGAGGTCAGAGCTCGTGGTGCACTACTTTGGGGCTGTTCCTCTTGTGTTCTATTGAATAAAATTCGTAGTTTGAAGGAGCTTCTGTGCCTTGTTCGCCCGACTTGTTTCAGACAAGTTTTACTCGTCGAGTTTCTGGACAGCACTACCTTTTGTCGGTAGTTTTATCATAACTCAAGTTTTACAGATCCAATTTATGTGATTCTTTTTGGGTTGTCTTCACAACTTGATTATCTATCATATGTCAAAATTTCACGGTCATTGAATTTTTGGTTTCTGATCTACACGAGTTTCTTTGCAGCGTTCCAAAACTGTTTTTCTCGGGTAGGACAGATTGACCTTTGTTCGATCTTTCGATCATAACTTGAGTTTCTCTCGACACATTTGAGTGATTCTTCTTGTGTTTTCTTCGTGACATGATTCTCTCTGATATATATCACTTTTGTCCCGGTGAAACATGTTTAGATTAGTCTCACACATGATTTCTTTAACAGGTCGTTTTTCTGCCGAAGGGGTTGGGATTTAATTATTTCCGCTGCGTAAGTTTTTTTTGAAATCTACCATTCACCCCCCCCCCCCCTCTGGTAGCTTTTCACGTGCTCTTTGATCCTACAAGAAGAAATCACCTCCAGTAGCAGCATCAACATGGTCACGGGCGGAAGTGATCAGCCAGTTGTAGAAGTTTTAGATTATGAGCCAGTCATCCATCCTATGGTGGGGACAGGCTAGGATATACTCTTAAAGCCTTTCCCAAGCCTCGAGAATAGATTCCTTGGCATCTTGCTGGAAGCTGGAAATTCTTCCACGTAGGGCATTGGTCTTGACCAACGGGAAAAACTTGGCGAGGAATGTCGTAGAACATTTCTCCCAAGTTTCTATAGCACTTCAGTTCGTGTAGAACCTCTTTTTCGTTCTCCCAAGAAGAGAGAATGGGACCAGCCTAAGACGAACAACATCATGGGATATGTCCTTATATTAAAAGTGCTACAGATCTCAAGGAACTGTTGCAGGTGAGCACTTGCATCCTCATTAGCCTTCCCACAAAATGGGTTGTCTTGCACCATAGTGATTAGGCCAGTCTTAATTTCGAATTTCACGTCTCCCGTGTTAACAGTGGGCCCAACAGGCACATTGTTAGCATAGGGAGCCGAAAACTTCTGAAGGGTCTCTTGGGCCATTGGTGTTTCAGTTGTTGGTGTGGTTGTGCTGGCTTGCTTTGCCGCTCGAAGCTTTTGAGGGGTCACGACACAAGGTCGATCTCTCAGAAGGGATTCAGGATCTTCAACAATGTTTTCCGGCAAGCGGAAACCAGACATACACTACCCTGTTTTCACATAAAATGTGAAAACAAAGAGGGGTCATCCTATTAAAATCTACCAGGGTCCTATCCTATTCACTCAATCATGCAATACTTCAGCTGCCTTTCCCAGCAATAGCGCCAGAAATGCTTGTTGATATTTCCTACGCACTACTGATAATTTATCCCTAGCAGGAGTGTCAGAAATGTTTGTTGGTAGGTTTTGATTCTTAAATGAATGTATGTAAGCGCACAGAAACTATCGATGTAGCATTTCCTCTTTAAAGAGTGTTCCTAAAGGGTGTCATTTATATTTTCCCAAAGGAAGGCTATGTGGAAGTAAGACAATCATCAAATGGAAAGGTTAGGTTAGCCTAGGTAGGGTTCTAGCAAGGATGGGTTTAATGATAAGTTGAGGTAGTGTGACACACACAAGAGCATCCAATCCTAAGGGGATAATTGAGGTAATAGAGGAACTAGGCAAAGAGTTAGGTAGAGACCCCTACTATGCTTCTAATGTACATATACATAGCCTAAGTTAGTTACTAATGATTATGTTAATTATGAATTCTCATGCTAAGTGGATTAACACATCGGGCACGAGTTTACCCCTAGCAACACTAGGCGACTCTCGCCAAGAGCTTGTGGCAAAGCCGAACATGGAGGATTACAAAGGACAGATAGGGCTGTCACCACCTACTGCCTACCTCGTACACGGCCTCTTGAGCACGTCCCTCTACTCGCAATCACACACATACAAGAATACACATACAAATCAACATAATGCACACATATTAATCAATATGCAATGATATGAATGCATGTAAAGTTCGATAATCAATTATCTACGGTTGTTTATTAATTAGAGGCAACTAGTTCATATGTGTTGATGCGAATTTGCGGGGGTTTTAGCGACAATTAGTGTTGCTGAAAAAATTGATGTACACGCAACTACAATTAAATTCCGGTATTAGATCTATTACGTCACTAAAATTTGCGTCGGGGAACGAATCCTACTGTAGATGTGGCGGCTTCAAATATTGCAGGACGGAGGCGTAGTGTAGATGAAGTAGACGGCGCAGCGGTCCTCCAGCAGCACGACAACGGCAGCGCGACGATCTCCTGCGGACGATGACACCTTCCTCCTTTTCTTCTTCTTCCTCCCTTTTTTCTTCTCCTTTTCTCTCTGGCATAGCCTCTGTTCTCTCCCTTTTTTCTGGCGCTAGGGTTTTTCTGGCGTCTCTGGCGGCGCTGCGAAATTGCTTCGATCGTCAAAACAGTGGAGCCCTAAGGCAGCTTTTATAGGCGGGCAAGGACGCGAGTGTCCGGCTCGGTCCCTGTTGACAGCTGTTATATACAAATTCCAGCCGTCAATATAACTCAATTATGTGAAGGATTGATCATTTCTTGCACACATCACCTTTCTACTTGACCTATTTCCACTTGTACTTGGAGAAATATGCGTATGTAGATATTTATACAAGAATTGAAGAAAAGTATGGGGAGCAATCCTATAAAATATCATCCCAGCCAATCAGGCGACGACACGTGGCACCACATGGATCAAATGGCCCACAAACAGAAGTATCCAAGGCCATCCAACGGTGTAGCACCAATATCAGTCAATGGGACCCACCTGGCAGCCACCTGGATGAAGTACGGGCCGTTTGGAGCCCTCACTAGGTTGGCCGAACCAGGGGGTCGGCCGACCTGGTCCTGGCGCCAAACGCGGTCAAATTCCACGTGTTGGCTCCTCCCGGCTCCCTGGAGTTAATGATGACTGATTCGCGCGCTTTTGATGGCGGGAACCGACCTCAACACTAGTATAAATAGGACCCCATATCCCTCACTTCAACACACACCACTTGGGCATCATTCTATTGTATACACTATCTTCCATATTCCTTAGAGAATTTAGGATGTAGAGAGGAGAGCCTCTAGTCCCAAGTCCAAATTGGGAAAGGAGTAGAAGGAGTCTCTCTTCCCAATTCCACATTGGGAAAGGTATGTCTCATGTATTCCTTCTTGTATTTATGACTTTGTGCTCAATAAAGATATTATCTTTAGTCTTCTTTTATACGTATACTTGGACAAAGCGTTTCTTGTTTGATTGTGAAGTCCATGTAAGTGGAAGGTATAGTCTTTATGATTGTACTCTCATGATCACATCTTATGGTTATAAACACTATAGACCCCCACTATAGTCTATATAGTTGTGATATGATTATGTTAATATGAATAACTATACTATGCAATCAACATTGATTCAACGATGATTTAGTTCATTGCCTTAGGATGGCTTGTGCTGCAGCTCTTAAGGTATTTGCTTAGTATGCTAGCATGGTGATAGGGTATTTAAGTAGCGTTGGATGTCTCATAGACCCACGGATTGAAGAGGTAGGCAGTAGGTGGTGACAGCCCTATCTGTTCTTTATAATCCTCCACGTTCGGCTATGTCACAGGCTCTTGGTAGGAGTCGCCCTAGTATTGCTAGGGGTAAGCCCGTGCCCAATGTGTTGAATAGTATTGCATAGGAATTCATCATTGACATGACTATTAGTATCTGCCTTAGGCTATGTATATGTATTAGGAGCATTGTAGGAGTAACTCTCTAAATCTTAATCCAATCTCCCTCTAGGACCCATTTACCCTTTTAGAATAGATTGCCTAGGTGTGTGTCACACTACCCCTATTATCAACTTACCCCCTGTCCGGATAATTGAATAGTATCCCATATCTTGACCATAAGAGTAGTATATACTTTACTCCATTGCCTTCCTTTGGGATAAATACGATACACTTGGGAATACTCATGGGTGAAATGCTACAACGATATCTTCCGTGCGCTTGCGGATCTCATCTCTTTACCGGAGATGATCTGTGGTGTTAAAAAATACCAACAAACATTTCTCGCACCGTTGCCGGGGATGATTTGTTAGTATATCTTTGGAGCCGTCAACAGTCCCATCGGCCCTTGGGCGCACTGGCGCACGGCACACGTGTTTGGATGCACTAGATGCGCGGGCGCACACCAGCTTGGTCCCGGGGGCGCGCGTGGGCTGGCGCGGCAGGCTCCTGCCGCTGGGCACTATTTGACTAGAATGTTTCGGGGTAAAGCAAAGCTTCCCCCGGAATCTTCTGGATGGTTCCAGAAGCTTTTTTTTAGATTTCACATGCATTTGTTTTTATATTTTTTTTATCTTTCATATATATACTCTATTGGTTCCCTAATATATGTTTTATATTTTTATTCTCTTTTCTTCTTTCCTACACATATTTTGTATACATGTTTCATCTTTTATTTTTCTTCCTTTATTCTACTAATGATTAATGCATCAACATGTATGCAATGCATGATGCAAAAATTGAGGGTGTTACAAACCTACCCCCCTTAAAGTGAATCTCACCCTTGAGATTCGATAGCGTGGAGAAAAGATGAGGGAATTCTGTCTTCAGGTCTTCTTCACGTTCCCACGTAGATTCGACTTCTGTATGGTGGTTCCATTGCACTTTGCACCAGTGGACCCTCTTATTCCTCGTGACTCTTTCCTTCACGTCCAAGATTTTGATATGTTGCTCGACATAGGACAAGTCCTCCTGAAGTTCTAGTTCATCCATCAGCACTTGTTCTTCCAGCACTCTCAAACACTTCTTGAGTTGAGACACGTGAAACACATCGTGTACATCAGAGAGATACGCCAGTAGCTCAAGTCGATATGCTACCTCTCCTTGCTTGTCCTAAATCTTAAATGGCTTGATATAACGAGGTGCAAGTTTTCCTTTGGCGTTAAATCGGCGTTGCCCTCGGATAGGTCACACTTTGAGGTAAATAAAGTCTCCCACTTCAAAGGCTAGGTCTCTCTGTGTAACACCCTCATTTTCATGCATCATGCCCTACATACATTCATATACATGTTTAACATTAACCCACATAAAGAGGAATGAGTTTAAAATTCATTTGGAACAAAACCGCACTTAAAATGCTGAAAAGTGTGGACTAGTCCGATTTTGGTGAGGACTAGTCCTATTTCTCTCTGACTTCAAACGGACTTGTCTGTTTTTGTTGCGAACTAGTCCGATTTTGCCTCTGGACACTTTCATACTTGTCCAATTTATGCGAACTAGTATGATGTTCCAATAATCCTTGAAAATTTGCTAAGTCCCTGGACTTGTCCGGACTAGTTCGGTGTTCCAGCGGACTTGTCCGTTTTCCTCTCTGACTAAAGTCAGACTTGTCCGATTTTTTGCCAGACTTGTCCGATTTCTTTCTGACTAACTTCAGACTAGTCCAGTCCTTGTCGGACTTGTCCGATATTTCACGACTATGAATTGATCTTTTGTTTTATGACTTGTTTCTTGAGTTTCACGTTAAGTGGGCCTAGAGACGTCGTGCCTAACTCTTTTAGAGCCCATGTGGGACTCTAAACCGTCCTCCACTCATCTCAAACTCGAAATCCATGTAACCCTAGCCTCCACCTCTATATAAACAACCCCACCCCATGGCTTGACCTCTATTTGCCACTTTTCCACCCCATCCAAACCCTAGTTCATGGAGAGCCACCATCAAGGAGGGAGGAGGAGATCCCAAGCAAGAAGAAGGGGAGGAAACGAGGAGGATCAAGATCTCCATCAAGTTTCGTTCTTCATCACCAATTCACCTCCAAGTTCATCACCAACCCTAGATCATCAAGATCCAAGTGCTACCTCCAAGTTTCTCGATTCATCGAAGTCCTAAACATCTGGTATACCTTTTATTTCCTTTTCCTTACATGAATTCGATCCCAAATATCCAAATTCACGTCAATCTAGAAAACCCTAATATGCTGATCTCGCAAAGTGCGGACTTGTTCGGTCCCTAGCGGACTAGTCCAATTTTCCTGGTTAAATTTGATCTAATCAAATACAAACCTGTATAAACTTGTTAAAAGCTATTAGAACTAGTTAGTGACCATTTAAAAGCAATCTATTAAGAAGTTCTACCTTGCATTTGCATTAATCGTGCATGTCATGTCATATTGAGTAATATTTGCACTCTTTGATTGTGTTTCTTGTTTGTATGTTTATTGTGCGGAATAGACGGATTTGCGCTAGAGAGTGCCGCGGAGGATCTCCAGAACCAAGAGTTTGAAGTCTTTGATCCTAATCAACCGCAAGAGCAAGGCAAGTGTCCTTGAAGCATATTGATCCTGTTTTAAAATAAATGTTTTGTTTGCAAACTGCATGCTTGTATCAATTTGATGGGAAATCCTATGGTAGGAAGTTTACTAGTTTTGTTGACCACCCTTGTCACCTGGAATACATGGTAGAGAGCCGGGAAGGGCTTTTTACCTTTTTGCTTTGCTTAATTAATTGGGATGGGAAAAAAATACTACACATTAATGATACATTTATGAGACTATGATTAACATGAATTGGTTAATGTAATACGATAATGGGTGATCTAAGCAAGCATGGTATGTGGATGGGTTGGATGTTATGGTGGTTTTGCTTGCTTTAGATCTAAGGGCCGATTCGTGGAGCGACCATCCAGGATTTACAGTGCCACCACGAGGCCAAGTATGGGTGCAACGCAGCTGATTAATTAGGGTTGTGCCAGTTCTATTTGGACCATTAAGGATGCTCGGGGAAGGGGTATTCGGATTGGGTTTGTTGATGATTGGTGGGACTACCCTGGGATCCAAATGGCTCGAGAGGGGGCCCTTGGTTGAAGATGTGCTCAGTTGGAGACATCGCCACCGGTGAAACCTCAGTGGGGGTCTAAATAGGTAGTAATCCCTTTGTAAAGGCTATTTTGTGATCTCTTGGCCACACACCTACGAAAGTGTGAGACGGCATAATGGAAATTCTATAGTCATCGAAAGGTGATAAAATACCAAACACGTGGGTAAAGAAGTACAACCTCTGCAGAGTGTGTCTAAAACTATCATGATGGTCGTGCTATCGGTTATGAGCAACCTGGACCCTCACATGATTAGAGGGAACTCGGTATTGGGATGGTTATGGTTGGCATTATGGTTATGGATGGTTATGAATTGATTTCTGGTATTGAATATGGATATTGGTATATGATGATGGATATGGAATATGGATTGGTATTATGATAACTACATGGCTTATGATGGGTTTATTTCATATACATGTAATATATTGCTTTTCAAATGTTTTAATGTACTTTTCAGCACTCAACCATTATTATATTCGTCATTTGAATCAGCCACATGTCATACTTTCCACACTTGCTGAGTATGACATGTACTCACTCTTGCAATCTCCCCCCCCCCCCCCAACAGTTGCAGGTCAGGATTGGGAGTTTAATGGCGATAATGCAGAATTCTAGGACGTGTCTACCGTCAGCTTTGCCTGTGGTGTTGATTGGAGCTGCGCTATCCCTTTTGCTTAGTTTGCTTCGCTACATAGTTTCTTATTAGTTTATTTACGCTGCATTAGTTGAACTTGTTATTAGTATTCATTAGAACCTGTAATCGAGGATGATATGGTTTGTGTAATAAAATTTGGTTAATTAATCTTGTCCTGTGGTAATTTTCTGTATACTCTTTTGTAAATGCACTCGTGTATGTGTGCTGAACATCCTGGGCACACATATGCGTTCACTTGGTTCATTTTCGGAACTGGGTGTCACAGATTGGTATCAGAGCCACAGGTTGACCGTAGGACACAGCCTAGATAGAATGGACACTTTAGAGCATGTAGGAGCACTCAGGAATCGATGTGTTTTTGCTTGGTGTGCTGTTGCTATATATTGCTTGCTTGTGTGCTTAATAGAGGATTTTGGGATGCTTTAGCATTGCCATGTCCACCTAGGCTAGTTAGTTGTCTAGTTTCATATCCCTTGATGCATATAGTTGAGGACGTTTCTAAATTCTTATCTCTTGCTTTTCTACAGATGGTGAGGACTCGCAACCAGAGGGATGCTAATGATGAGGAGGAGAACCATGGAGCACCTCAGAATAACCATGGACAAGAACCTACTCAGGGAGCTATCAACATTGAGCAGCTTTTGGCTATGAAAAACCAGCTCATGCAGACCATGATACAGACTATGGGACAACTGCAGGCTGGTAACATCAACAATCAGTCCCACATGCCTCCACCGCCACCCCCACCTCCTCATAACTGGTTGGTAGAGTTTATGAGGACTAGGCCGCCAACCTTTGCTCAAGCCGCTGACCCTATGGATGCGGATGATTTGCTCAAGTCCGTGGAGAAGAAGCTTGCTATTGTCCAATGCAGTGACCAGGAGAAGGTCTTATTTGCTTCTCATCAACTAGTTGGAGCAGCTGCGGATTGGTAGGATTCTTATTGCAATGCTCATGAGAACCAAGAGAGGATTACTTGGGCCCAATTCAAAGAGAGCTTTCGTTCTCATTATGTGCCGGAAGGTGTTATGATTCTAGAGTCAAGAATTTGAGAACTTGAGGCAAGGAAGATCGAGCGTGGGTGAATATCTCAACAAATTCACTCAACTCTCAAGGTACGCCCCTGAGGATGTTAGTCGGGACAGTCAGAAGCAATATCTGTTCATGAGAGGCCTCAACAATGAAATTCAAGTGCAATTGCTCAATTGTGATTATGCCAACTTCCAGAAGCTTGTGGACAAAGCAATTGTGGTGGAGAACAAGGTCCGTGAGATGGAGCAAGATAACAAGAGGAAAGCACCATATCAAGGACAGCCGCAAGGAAGTAATGTGCACCCTCGCTTTGCGCCTCCTAATGCGCCATATTATAGCTCCTCTACTCCTATACAGCGCCCTGGTTATGCACCGCGCCCAACTCAGTTCGTGCAGCAGCGCCCTGTTATGCAAGCACCTAAGCCTCCAATGTCTTTTGCACCTCATGCCAACTATCCTGGTGCCAATGCTCAAAACCAAGCTTGTCCCAATAATTCTAGTGGAGTTAAGAAGTGCTATACTTGTGGTCAAGCTGTACACTTTGCGCATCAATGTCCTAAGTCAGGCCTTGGTCAAGGAAGCAATGCGTCGAGGCAAACCCCAAGACCTAATGGAGGACAGCCGCAAGGAAACTGGGGACAGCAGAATTTTGCTCATGGCAACGTGAACCATGTCTCTACGGAGGATGCTCAACAAGCAGATGATGTGGTCATCGGTATGTTTCTTGCAAACTCCAACACCGCGACTATGTTATTTAACTCTGGAGCATCGCATTCATTCATTGCATCGAAATATGTTGCCAAGTATAGTTTGCCTATCTCTCATATAAAGTTTACTTTGTTGGTTAAGTCTCCTAGAGGAGAGATGAGGAAAAATATAGTATGTCCAAAAGTAAGCCTTAGAATAAGGGGGTAGACTTCTCCGCCAACCTCATTGTTTTGGATTCTCAAGGATTGGACATTATACTTGGTATTGACTGGTTGAGGAAGCACAATGGAGTTATTGAGTGTGCCATGAAGACGATGAAGTTGACCAATGAGTAAGGGATCACCCTAGAATTTGAAGCATATCAAACTGCACCGAAGCAATTGGAGCTGAATCATATGGATTGTGCTACAATCGAGGAGATTTCGGTGGTGTGTAAATTTTTGGATGTTTTTCTGGACGAGTTGCCAGGTATGCCACCTGATCGAGACATTGAGTTTGTTATTGATGTAGTACCTGGAACTGCACCTATAGCTAAGAGGCCATATAGGATGCCTCCGATGGAATTAGCGGAGCTCAAGAAGCAAATTCAAGAGCCTACTAAATTGGCATAGAGATACATTAGCCTAGTTTGCCAACTAGAGAAGGGTTTTATTCGCCCTAGCTCTTCACCTCGGGGAGCGCCCGTTCTATTTGTGGACAAGAAGGATGGATCCCAAAGGATGTGCGTAGATTACCAAGCTCTCAACGAGGTAACAATCAAGAACAAGTACACCTTGCCATGCGTAGAAGACTTGTTTGATCTGATGAAGGGTGCTTGTGTCTTCTCTAAGATTGATTTGAGGTCGGGATATTTTCAAATGAAGATTAGACCATTGGACATACCCAAGACAGCTTCTAGGACACAGTATGGATCTTATGAGTACACCGTGATGTCTTTTGGATTGACAAATGCGCCTGCCTACTTTATGTACCTCATGAATAAGGTCTTCATGGAGTACTTGGATAAGTTCGTTGTGGTGTTTATTGATGACATTATGATCTACTCGAAGGATGAGAAGGAACATGAGGAACACTTGAGGCTTACATTGCAGAAATTGAGGAAGCATCAATTGTATGCCAAGTTCAACAAGTGTCAGTTTTGGTTGATAGAAGTATCGTTTTTGGGTCATATCATCTCAGGAGGAGGAGTATCGGTTGACTCCGGAAAAGTGAGAGACGTGTTGAAGTGGGAACCACCGCAAAATGTAAAGGAAATAAGGAGTTTTCTTGGGATGGCTGGATATTACCGTCGATTCATCAAGGACTTTTCCAAGATAGACTAGCCAATGACAGAATTGCTAATGAAGGGAAAAGCTTTCCATTGGACTCAATCTTGTCAAGAAAGTTTTGAGGAGTTGAAGAAGAGGTCAACTACAGCCCCAGTTTTGGTATTGCCGGATGTAAGCAAGAGTTTCGATATTTATTGTGATGCGTCGAGACAAGGACTTGGATGTGTGCTCATGCAAGAAGGTCAAGTGGTCGCCTATGCATCAAGGCAATTGAAGAAACATGAACAGAATTACCCAACACATGATTTAGAACTTGCAGCCGTGGTACATGCATTGAAGATTTGGAGACACTATATTCTTGGACATAGGTGTGAAATTTATACGGATCATAAGAGTTTGAAGTATATTTTCACACAAATGGATCTGAATTTGAGGCAACGAAGATGGTTGGAGCTCATCAAAGATTATGATTTGGGGATCAACTATCATCCGGGAAAAGCCAATGTAGTGGCCGATGCTTTGAGTAGAAAAGGAGTAAGTCATCAACTCATAGTTCGAGAGTTACCATCCGAGTAATGTAAGGAGTTTGAACGATTGAACCTTGGATTTGTAAGTGAGATGGAGATGATGGAGTTAAACCCAACCTTGGAGCAAGAAATTTGAGAGGCACAAACCAAGGATGAGAAAATTCAAGAAATCAAGGAAAGGACCCAAGAGAGGAGAGAATTCAGATTCGATGAGGATGAACATGGTACCCTATGGCTTGGTAAGAGGATTGTTGTGCCTAATGTGAAGCATATTCGGGAGACGATATTAAAAGAGGCACATGACTCACCTTACTCAATTCACCCCGGTTGCATGAAGATGTACAAAGACTTGAAGACGTGCTATTGGTGGGATAGCATGAAAAAGGACATAGTTGAATATGTAGCATTGTGTGATGTGTGTCAGCGGGTCAAGGCGGAACATTAAAGGCCAGCCGGATTATTGCAACCATTGAAGATTCCGGAGTGGAAGTGGGAAGAGATCGGTATGGACTTCATAGTTGGTTTACCACGTACTCAGTCCGGTTACGACTCAATTTGGGTAATTGTGGATTGGTTAACTAAGTCAGCCCACTTTATTCCCGTCAAGACCACCTATAATGGAGAGAAATTGGCAGAACTGTATATGGGAAGAATAGTATGTTTGCATGGAGTTCTGAAGAAGATAGTGTCGGATAGAGGTTCTCAATTTACCTCTAGGTTTTGGCAAAAATTGCATGAAGCATGTCGGATAGAGGTTCTCAATTTACCTCTAGGTTTTGGCAAAAATTGCATGAAGCATTGGGAACAAGGTTAAACAGACGGATGGACAAACTGAGAGGACCAATCATATTTTAGAGGACATGTTAAGAGCTTGTGCTTTAAAGCATGGGAAAAGTTGGGACAAGAGCTTGCCATATGCAGAATTTTCATACAACAATAGTTATCAAGCAAGCTTGAAAATGTCACCATATGAGGCGCTTTATAGAAGGAAGTGTAGGACACCTTTATTCTGGAATGAGGCAGGAGAAACTCAAGTATTTGGTCCGGATGTGTTGCAAGAATCCGAAAAGCAAGTTCAAATAATTCGTAAAAACTTGAGGGCTGTCCAATCAGGACAAAAAGGCTATGCGGACAATAGGAGAAGGAAATTAACCTTTGAAGTGGGAGATTTTGTTTACCTCAAGGTGTCACCAGTGAGAGATCATAAGAGGTTTAACATAAGAGGCAAGCTAGCACCTCGCTATATCGGACCATTCAAGATTTTGGACAAAAGAGGAGAAGTAGCGTATAAGTTGGAGATGCCAACTCATCTTTCGGATGTCCATGATGTCTTTCATGTTTCCCAGCTCAAGAAGTGCTTGAGAGTATCGGAAGAACAAGTGCCAATGGAAGGATTGGAATTAGAGGCTGATTTGACATATGTCGAGCAACTGATCAAAATTTTGGAAAACAAGGAGAGAGTTACAAGGAACAAGGTGATTCGATGGTGTAAAGTTCAATGGAAGCATCACACAGTAAAAGAAGCAACTTGGGAGCTAGAAGATGATATCAAGAAGGAATTACCCTATATCTTCTCTTCCGCGTCGAATCTCGAGGGCAATAATCATTTTAAGGGGGGCAGGTTTGTAACACCCTCATTTTCATGCATCATGCCGTACATACATTCATATACATGTTTAACATTAACCCACATAAAGAGGAATGAGTTTAAAATTGATTTGGAACAAAACCGCACTTAAAATGCTGAAAAGTGCGGACTAGTGCGATTTTGGTGAGGACTAGTCCGATATCTCTCTCAATTCAAACGGACTTGTCCGTTTTTGCTGCGTACTAGTCCAATTTTGCCTCTGGACACTTTCGGACTTGTCTGATTTTATGCGAACTAGTCCGATGTTCCAAGAATCCTTGAAAATTTGCTAAGTCCCTGGACTTGTTCGGACTAGTCTGGTGTTCCAGCCGACTTGTCTGTTTTCCTCTCTGACTAAAGTCGGACTTGTCCGATTTTTGGCCAGAATTGTCCGATTTCTTTCTGACTAACTACGGACTAGTCTGGTCTTTGTCGGACTAGTCAGGTCCTTGTCGGACTTGTCCGATATTTCACGACTCCGAATTGATCTTTTGTTTTACGACTTGTTTCTTGGGTTTCACGTTAAGTGGGTCTAGGGACGTCGGTCCTAACTCTTCTAGAGCCCTTGTGGGACTCTAAACCGGCCTCCACTCATCTCAAACTCAAAATCCATCTAACCCTAGCCTCCACCTCTATATAAACAACCCCACCCCATGGCTTGACCTTTATTTGCCACTTTTCCACCCCATACAAACCCTAGTTCGTGGAGAGCCACCATCAAGAAGGGAGGAGGAGATCTCAAGCAAGAATAAGAAGGGGAGGAAATGAGGAGGATCAAGATCTCCATCAAGTTTTGTTCTTCATCATCAATTCACCTCCAAGTTCGTCACCAACCCTAGATCATCAAGATCCAAGTGCTACCTCCAAGTTTCTCGATTCATCAAAGTCCTAAACACCTGGTATACCTTCTATTTCCTTTTCCTTACATGACTTCAACCCCAAATCTCCAAATTCACGTCGCTAGAGAGTGCCACGGAGGATCTCCAGCACCAAGAGTTTGAAGTCTTTGATCCTAATCAACTGCAAGAGCAAGGCAAGTGTCCTTGAAGCATATTGATCATGTTTTAAAATAAATGTTTTGTTTGTAAACTGCATGCTTGTGTCAATTTGATGGGAAATCCTATGGTAGGAAGTTTACTAGTTTTGTTGACCACCCTTGTAACCTGGAATACATGGTAGAGAGTTGGGAAGGGCTTTTTACCTTTTTGCTTTGCTTAATTAATTGGGATGGGAAAACAATACTGCACATTAATGATGCATTTATGATATTATGATTAACATGAACTGGTTAATGTAATACAATAATGGGTGATCTAAGCAAGCCTGGTATGTGGATGGGTTGGATGTTATGGTGGTTTTGTTTGCTTTAGATCTAAGGACCGGTTCGTGGAGCGACCATCCAGGATTTACAGTGCCACCACGAGGCCAAGTATGGGTGTGGCGTAGCTGATTAATTAGGGCTTTGCCAATTCTATTTGGACCATTAAGGATGCTCGGGGAAGGGGTAGTCGGATTGGGTTTGTTGATGATTGGCGGGACTACCCTGGGATCCAAATGGCTCAAAAGGGGGCCCTTGGTTGAAGATGTGCTCAGTTTGAGACATCGCCACCGATGAAACCTCAGTGGGGTCTAAATAGGCTAGTAATCCCTTTGTAAAGGCTATTTTGTGATCTCTTGGCCACACAGTTACGGAAGTGTGAGACGGCATAATGGAGATTCTATAGTCATCGAAAGGTGATAAAATCACAAACACGTGGGTAAAGCGGTACAACCTCTGCAGAGTGTGTCTAAAACTATCATGATAGCCGTGCTCCCGGTTATGAGCAACATGGACCCTCACATGATTAGAGGGAACTCGGTATTGGGATGGTATTTGGGATGGTTATGGTTGGTATTATGGTTATGGATGGTTATGAATTGATTTCTGGTATTGAATATGAATATTGGTATATGATGATAGATATGGAATATGGACTGGTATTATGATAACTACATGGCTTATGAGGGGTTTATTTCATATTCATGTAATATATTGCTTTTCAAATGTTTTAATGTACTTTTTAGGACTCAACCATTATTATATTCGTCATTTGAATCAGCCACATGTCATAGTTTCCACACTTGCTGAGTACAACATGTACTCACTCTTGCAATCCCCCCCAACAGTTGCAGGTCAGGATTGGGAGTTTAATGGCGATAATGCAGAATTCTAGGCCGTGTCTACCGTCAGCTTTGCCTGTGGTGTTGATTGGAGCTGCACTATCGCTTTTGCTTAGTTTGCTTCGTTGCATAGTTGCTTATTAGTTTATTTACGCTGCATTAGTTGAACTTGTTATTAGTATTCATTAGAAACTGTAATCGAGGATGATATGGTTTGTGTAATAAAATTTGGTTAATTAATCTTGTCCTGTGGTAATTTTCTGTATACTCTTTTGTGAATGCACTCGTGTATGTGTGTTGAACATCCTCGGCACACATATGCATTCACTTGGTTCATTTTCGGAACCGGGTGTCACACTTTGTCTATTATACGCATATTCTTTTTGTCTTGATTGGGCAGCCCTCAAATTTTCGCGGATTATTTGGACTTGTTTTTAAGCTTGTTGCAACACATCAGATCCAAATACTTGGTTCTCCCCTGTCTCCCTTGAAAACAAGGGTGTCCTACACTTCCTTTCGTATAGTGCTTCATAGGGTGTCATTTTCAAACTAGCTTAGTGACTGTTGTTATATGAGAATTCCGCATATGGCAAGCTTTTGTTCCAGCTGTGTCCATGCTTTAAAGCACAAGCTCTCAACATATCTTCCAGTATTTGATTTGTCCTCTCAGTTTGTCCATCAGTTTGTGGGTGATATGCTGAGCTAAAATTCAACCTTGTACCCATAGCTTCATGCAGTTTCTGCCAAAACCTAGATGTGAAATGAGAACCTCGATCAGACACTATCTTCTTTGGAACCCCATGTGAGCACACAATATGCTCCATGTACAACTCGCTAACTGTGTAGCGGTATACTTGGTCTTGACAGGAATAAAGTGAGTTGATTCGGTCAGTCGATCCATAGTAACCCATATAGAGTCGTAACCGGACTGAGTACGTGGCAATCCAACTATAAAGTCCATGTTGATTTCTTCCCACTTCCATTCCGTAATCTTCAATGGCTGCAATAGTCGAGCTGGCCTTTGGTGTTCGGCTTTGACTCGTTGACACACATCACACAAAGCTACATACTCAGCTATGTCCTTTTTCATGCTCGCCCACCAATAACATGTCTTCAAGTCCTTGTATATCTTTGTACAACCGGGATGAATTGAGTAAGGTGAGTCATGTGCCTCCTTCAATATAGTTTCTTGGATATGCTTATCATTGGGCACAACAATACTCTTTCTGAGCCATAGGGTACCATATTTGTCCTCATCAAATCTGAATTGTCTCTCTTCTTGGGTCCTTTCCTTAATCTCCTGAATTTCCTCATCCTTGGTTTGCCCTTCCCGAATTTCTTGCTCCAAGGTCGGATTTAACTCCATCATCCCCATCTCATTCACAAATCCGAGATTCAACCATTCAAACTCCTTGCATAACTCAGATGGCAGCTCTCGGACTGTGAGTTGGTGGCTTACTCCTTACCTACTCAAGGCATCGGCCACTACATTGGCCTTCCCCGGGTGGTAATTAGTTCCCACATCATAATCCTTGATGAGCTCCAACCATCTTTGTTGCCTCAAATTCAAATCCGTTTGAGTGAATATGTACTTGAGACTCTTATGATCCGTATAAATTTCAAATCTATGACCAAGAACGTAATGTCTCCAAATCTTCAAGGCATGCACTACGGCTGCAAGTTCGAGATCATGCGTAGGATAATTCTGCTCATGTTTCTTCAATTGCCTCGATGCATAGGCTACCACTTGACTTCTTGCATGAGCACACATCCAAGTCCTTATTTTGAGGCGTCACAATAGGTATCAAAACTTTTTCTCACATCCGGCAATATCAAGACAGGGGTTGTAGTTAACTTCTTCAAGTCCTCAAAACTGTCTTGACAAGCTTGAGTCCATTGGAATGCTTTCCCCTTCATCAACAACTCATTCATTGGCTTAGCTATTTTGGAGAAGTCCTTGATGAACCGGCTGTAATATCCAGCCATCCCAAGGAAACTCCTAATCTCCTTCACATTCTGCGGCAGTTCCCATTTCAACACGTCCCTCACTTTTCCAGGGTCGACCAGTACTCCTCCTCCAGAGATGATATGGCCCAAAAATGACACCTCCCTTAACCAAAATTGGCACTTGCTGAATTTGGCATATAATTGATGTTCCCTCAATTTCTGCAACGTGAGCCTCAAATGTTCCTCATGTTCCTCTTCACTCTTCGAGTAGATCATAATATCATCAATGAACAACACAACGAACATATCCAAGTACTCCATGAAGACCTTATTCATGAGGTACATAAAGTACGCAGGCGCATTCGTCAATCCAAAAAACATAACGGTGTACTCATAAGACCCATACCGTGTCTAAAAAGTCATTTTGGGTATGTCCGATGGTCTGATCTTCATTTGGAAGTAACCTGACCTCAAGTCAATCTTGGAGAAAACGCAGGCACCCTTCATCTGGTTGAACAAATCCTCTATACAGGGCAATGTATACTTATTCTTGATCGTCACCTCGTTGAGAGCCCGGTGATCCACACACATCCTTTGGGATCCATCCTTCTTGTCCACGAAAAGCACTAGTGCTACCCAAGGTGATGAGCTTGGACGAATAAAACCCTTCTCTAGCTGAAGTTGAATTTGCTCCTTGAGCTCCGCTAACTCCTTAGGAGGCATCCTATATGGCCTCTTAGCTATAGGTGCAGTTCCAGGTATTAACTCAATAACAAACTCAATGTCGCGATCAGGTGGCATACCTAGCAACTCATCCGGAAACACATCTAAAAACTCGCTCACCACTGGAATCTCCTCAATTGTGGCACCGTGCATTTGATTCAGCTCCACTTGATTAGGTGCGTGTTGAGATGCTTCAAATTCTATGCTGACCCCTTCTTCATTTGTCAACTTCACCGTCTTCGTGGCACATTGAATAATTCCATTGTGCTTCCTTAACCAGTCTATATCATGTATTATGTCCAATTCTTGAGAATCCAAAACATGAGATTGGCAAATAAGTCTACCCCACTTATTCTAAGGCTTACTTTTGGACATATTATATTTGTCCTCATCTCCCCTCAAGGAGATTTAACCAACAAGGTATCCTTCATATGAGATATAGGCAAACTATACTTGGCAACATACTTTGATGCAATGAATGAATGCGATGCTCCAAAATAAAATAACATAGTTGCTGGGTTGGAGTTTGCGAGAAACATACCAATCACGATGTCATCCGCTTGTTGCTCTTCCTCCGTAGAGACATGTTTCACATTGCCACGAGCAAAATTATGCTGTCCACGGTTGCCTTGTGGCGCTCCTCCATTCGGTCTTGGGTTCTGTCTTGGAGCATTGCTTCCGTGACCAAGACCTGACTTAGAACATTGAAATGTGAAATGTCCTACTTCACCACAAGTATAGCACTTCCTTGCTGCACCGGAATTATTTGGACAAACTTGATTTTGGACATTGGCAGGAAAGTTGGTGAGGGGCGCTTGAGGCATTGGAGGACGAGGTGTTGCATAACAGGGTGTTGCTGCATAGGCTGAGCTGGACGCGGTGGAATAGCAGTGCGATATGCAGGAGCAGAGGGGTTGTAGTATAGTGCATTTGGCGGCGCAAAGTGAGGGTGAACATTACTTCCTTGCGCCTGTCCTTGATACGGCATCTTCCTCTTATTGTCTTGCTCCATCTCTCGAACCTTGTTCTCAACCACAATAGCTTTGTTCACAAGCTCCTGGAAATTTGCATAGTCACAGTTGAGCAATTGGACTTGAATCTCATTGTTAAGGCCTCTCATGAATAAATACTGCTTGCGACAGTCCTGATTAACATCGTCTGAAGCATACTCACTCGCACTTGACTTCCCCTTCCTTAGGTTTTCAAATTCCTGCCTCTTCAAGATCATAACACCTTGAGGCACAAAATGAGAACGAAATCTCTCTTTGAATTCAGCCCAAGTGATCCGCTATTGATTTTCATGGGCGTTGCATAGCAAATCCCACCAATCCGCAGCTGCTCCAACTAGTTGATGAGAAGCTAATAGGACCTTCTCCCGGTCGCTGCATTGGACAATAGCAAGCTTCTTCTCCATGGACTTCAACCAATCATCCGACTCCATAGGAGCAATAGCTTGAGCAAAGGTGGGTGGCCTGGTCCTCATAAACTCTCCCAACCTGTTATGAGGTCGTGGGGGTGGTGGCGGTGGAGGCATGTGGGGCTGATTGTTGTTGTTACCAGCCTGCAGCCATCCCAAATTTCAAGTACCCTCTAATCATGGAAGTTGTCCAGGTGCTCTTAACCGAGAGCACGACTATCATGATAGTTTTTAACACTCTGCAGAAGTTGTACCACTTCACCCACGTGTTCGTGATTTCATCACCTTTCGGTGACTAAGAATCTCCCTTACGCTCGTGACTTGTGGGTCACATTACACACTTCCGTTGGTGTGTGGCAAAGAGATCACAAAATAGCCTTTACAAAGAGACTAATGGCATGTACGGACCCACTAATATTTCACCGGTGGCGATGTCTCCAACTGAGCACATCCTAAACCAAGGGCCCCCTCTTGTACTGTTCAGATCCCAGGGAGTCCCGCCACTCATACAAACCCAATCCGACTCACCTTCCCTACTCTTCCAAATGGTCCGCACAATAATAGCAATACCCTAATTAATCAGCTACACCGCACTCATACTTGGCCTCGTGGTGGCACTGTTATCCTAGCTTATTCTTGCATGAACCGGTCCTTAGATCTAAGTCAAGCAAACCACCATAACATCCAACCCAAACCACAAATCATGCTTGCTTAGATCTCCAAGTCCCACATTACCAATTAACCATATTCATCAATTTACATCATCCATTAATTCATAATTAAGTCATTTGGTTGTTTCCCATCCCAATAAATTAGAGCGAAGCAAAAGGGTAAAAGGCCCTCCCCGACTCTATACAATGTATCCCAGCGACAAGGATGGTCAAACAAGACTAGTAAACACCTATCTTGAGTTTGCCATCAGATTGACTCAAGACGCAAATTTGCAATCAAAACATTTAAAAACAGGATCAATATGATCAAGGACACTTGCCTTGTTTTGACGGATGGGGTTGCTCAAGTGCTTCGAAGTCTTTGTTCTGGAAATCCTCGTACACGGCCTCTTGAGCACGTCCCTCTACTCGCAATCACACACATACAAGAATACAAATACGAATCAACATAATGCACACATATTAATCAATATGCAATGACATGAATGCATGCAAAGTTCGATAATTAATTATCTACGGTTGTTTCTTAATTAGATGCAACTAGTTCGTATGTGTTCATGCGAGTCTACGGGGGTTTTAGCAACAATTAGTGTTGCTGAAAAAATAGATGTACGCGCAACTACGATTAAATTACGGCATTAGATCTATTACATCGCTAAAATTTGTGTCGGGAAACGAATCCTACCATAGATGTGGCGGCTTTGAAGATCGCGGGAGGAGGTGTACCGTAGATGAAGTAGACGGCACAGCAGTCCTCTGGTGGCACGACAACAACGGCGCGACGATCTACGGCGGACGACGGCACCTTCCTCCTTTTCTTCTTCTTCCTCCCTTTTTTTCTTATCTTTTCCTTTCTGGCGCAGCCTTTGTTCTCTCCCTTTTTTTCTAGCGCTAGGGTTTTTCTGGCGTCTCTGGCGGCGTTGCGAAATCGCTTCGATCATCAAAACAGCAGAGCCCTAAGGCGGATTTTATAGGCACGCAAGGACGTGAGTGTCTGGCTCGATCCCGTCGGCCCTTGGGCGCGTTGGCGCGCAGCACGCGTGCTTGGATGCGCTGGACGCGCGGGCGCGGACCGGCTCGGTCCCGGGGGCGCGTGTGGACTGGCGCGGCAGGCTTCCGCCGCTGGGCACTGTTTGCTCAGAATGTTCCGAGGTGAAGCAAAGCTTCTACTGGAATCTTCTGGAAGGTTATGGAAGCTTTTTTTAGATTTCACATGCATTTGTTTTATATATATTTTTTATCTTTCATATATATACTCTATTTGTTTATATTTGTTCCCTAATATATGTTTTACATTTTTATTCTCTTTTCTTCTTTCCTACACATATTTTGTATACATGTTTCACCTTTTATTTTCCTTCCTTTATTATACTAATGATTAATGCATGAACATGTATGCAATGCATGATGCTAAAATTGAGGGTGTTACACCTGCCGTCGATGAATCTACGATGATGGTGAGCGACGCCGGAGCATCCAGCTCCGGCATCACCCAAGATGCCTGCCGTCGACGTCCAAGCATGTTGACGACAGCAACAAGCGTTGATAAGTGAGTACACTCTCCTGCTCCACTCTTGTTGCTAACAAAGTTCTCTTGTGGTATCCTGTACACCAGGCGCCTGCCGTCGACGCATCTACGACAACGGTGGGTGACAACGAAGCAGTCAGCTTGGCGCCCCCCGAAGGGCCTGCCGTCAACGCTTCTGAGATGATGTTGGACCATGCCGGAGCATCCAGGTTTGGCACCTCCCAGGGGGTCTGTCGTCGATGCATCTATGATGATGGCGGGTGACGCTGGAGCATCCAGCTCTGGCACCTCCTAGGGGGCCTGCCGTCGACGACTTTACGATGATGAAGGGTGACGCCAGAGCAGCCAGCTCCGGCACCTCCTAGGGGGCTTGCCGTCGACGAATCTACGACTATGGTAGGCGACACAGGAGCATCCAGCTCCAACATCACCCAAGGGGCATGTTGTCAACGTCCAAGCATGTTGACGACAGCAACAAGCGCTAATAAGTGAGTACACTCTCCTGCCCCACTCTTGTTGCTAACATGGTTCTCTTGTGGTATCCTATACACCAGGGGCCTGCCGTCGACGCATCTACGATGATGGTGGGCGACGCTAGAGCAGCCAGCTCTGGCGCCCCCCGAAGGGCCTGCCATCAACACTTCTGCGAAGATGGTGGATGACGCCGGAGCATCCAGCTCCGGCACCTCCCAGGGGGCCTACTGTTGACGCATCTACGATGATGGCGGGCAACACCAAAGAATCCAGCTCTGGCACCTCCTAGGGGGCCTGCCGTTAACGACTTTACAACGATGAAGTGCGACGCCGGAGCAGCCAGCTCCGGCACCTCCCATGGATCTGCCATTGATGAATCTATGATGATGGTTAGCGACATCAGAACATCCAGCTCGGGCATCACCCAAGGGGTCTGCCGTCGATGTCCAAGCATGTTGACGACAGCAACAAGCGATGATAAGTGAGTACACTCGCCTGCCCTGCTTGTTGCTAACAAGGTTCTGTTGTGGTATCATGTACACCAGAGGCCTGCCGTCGACGCATCTACGATGATGGTGGGTGAAAGTGCATATAGGAATCCCTTGTGGATTTTGGATGATTTATGACAAGCAAATGATATCCTAACCACTTTGTTGATATGAGCACAGGTTCTAATGAGAAAATAAGCAAAGTGCCAAAAAGAAGGGAGAATGAGGAGCAATGTGGATAAGAGCTCAAGGAACAAGTGTAGTAGATCATTGTGTATAGAGTGTGTTAAGGAAACACACCCCAAGAGCTCAAGCACAAATAATCACACACATTGCACAAGGTTATACAGGACTGGACTAGTCTGACTGTCACTGGACTAGTCCGATATCTTTCTGCACAAGATCGGAAAAGTCCGATATCACCATGGACCAGTCCGATATCTCTCTGACTAGAATTGGACTAGTCCTCCCCAATGCGGACTAGTCCTCAAAAACACTTCACAAGTTGCACAAAATCGGACAAGTCCGATCACACAACGGACTAGTCCGATATCATTCTGATGTAAATCGGACAAGTCCGATATTGGCACGGACTAGTCCAAAAATCCTCTGACCTAAATCAGACAAGTCCTCCAAGTGCGTAATTGTCACCCAATTCACTTAGGGTTTCACCCATTCGAACAAGTCCGATGATTATCAGACTAGTCCAAAGATTTCCAGAAGCGAAATCGGACAAGTCTGCTTCGAGCCCGACTAGTCCGATATTTTGATACACTTAGGGTTTGCTACACACAGCACACCGGACTAGTCCGGTGTCCACCACGGACTAGTCCGATCTTCCTAAACCCTAACGGTCACTTTTAGAAATCCCATATAAATAGATGTGCACGGCCCAACTTTAATCTAACTTGACCCCCTGCGCCGTCACACCTCCCAAGAGCCTCAAAAACACATCTCTCCACAAAATCAAAAGCCACAAAGATCAATCCCTTGAGGATACACTTTGGAACATTGGAGAGACACGATTCATCACTCATTGAGCTCTTGGTTTGATTCCCTAACACACTCCTGTGATTTTCATTGTAATCTTTCGAGTGTGTTCTTGGTGGAGTTCTTGTTGTAATCTAGGGGAGCCCTCAACGTGTGAGAAGGCCCCTTGAATTTTGTTATTTAACCTTTGTGAGAAGTGAAGAGGATTGGCCTTCATGGCGATCTGACGAGGGTAGGGTTGGAGAAGACCTGGTCCTTTTGTGGACTCCTCAACGTGGATGTAGGTTGCCTCTGTAGGAACCGAACCACGGGATAAATTGCTTGTGTTCTTGCTTTGCGTTCATCGTTCTTGTACATCATATCAATCTAGGGTTTCAATCAATATTGCTTACTTTACGTTGAAATATTAAATACAAGATTGACTTGTGGCATACCATAGTACATAATCGTGTAACACTTAAATTACAAGTATATTTCCGCTGCATACATCGTAGAATCAAATTAATCGATCAAACTTGATTAACTTAGTCGGTACACACCGGACTAGTCCGCACTTGACCGGACTAGTCCGAAATCTCGAGTTTGGTTCTGGTTGTTAAGTGTTGCAGGTTTCGACAAAGATTCAAAAAGGCCTATTCACCCCCCCCCCCCCCTCTAGGCCACATTAAATTGGTATCAGAGCAGGTTCTTCAAGAAGGAGACTAATCGCTCGAAGAGATCATGTCGGACATGAAAGGTATACACAGGAGCAACAACCAAGAGAAGGTTGATGAAGACAAAAACCAAAAATTGGAGAAGCTGCTCGAAGCCATTCAAGACTTCTAGGATGATGATGAGGAGATGCTGGAACTCAAGGCGCTCCTAAGGAAGAAAACTCTTACTAAAGGGAAAGTAAAGATTAAAGATGAGAAGAAGAAGAAGGGGAGTAGTCACACCGACTACTCCTGATATCGTTTCAACTATGACTGGCTTAATTCTAGCAATAATCATTATTTGTCTATCCCTCTAGGAAAAGCCCCACGCTTCGATGGAAGTGATTACTCAATGTGGAGGCAGAATATGAAAATGCATCTAATTTCTCTCAATCCAAGTTTGTGGCATATTGTGTGCACAGGAATAGATATCTCGGACGACGACGAAGAGCTCACACCAAGCCAAGAGCAGGAAATTCATTGAAATGCTCAAGTTGCAGCAGTCATTACCTCTTTGCTCAGTCGGGACGAGTTCACCAAGGTGGATGGACTGGAGATCTGGGACACATTGCAAACTGCACATGAAGGTGATCGTCATGTGTGTGAAGCGAAGATTGAGATGATCGAAGGTGAATTGGGAAGATTCGCAATCGAAGAAGATGAGTCGCCTCAAGATATGTACAACCGACTAAAGACGCTCATCAACAAGGTTCGATCTTATGGAAGCAAGAAGTGGAACGACCACGAGATGGTGAAGCTCATCCTTAGAGATTTCATGTCTTGCAACGCCACCTTATGCTCAATGATTAGAGAAAGCCCCGGATACAAGAGAATGACTTCGGATGAGCTACTTGGAAAAATCATCAATTTTGAGATGATGGAAAAGCAAGCGAAGCATGTCAAGGAAATTGCCGACCTCACCTCAGCAAAGAAGAAAGGGATCGCTCTAAAGTCCTCCCTTAAGCCCTTGTCTAAAGAAGCTCGAGGAGCTCAACTAGAAGAAGACGAAGATGATGAAAGCAGTGACTTGGATGAAGATGACATGATACTATTCATGAAGAAATTCAAGACGATGATGAAGAAGAGACAAGGCGCTAAATCAGGTGAAGGGAAATACAAGGAAAGATCAAAACCAAAGTTGAGGCGGGCATGCTATAATTGTGGTGAGTATAGCCACTTTATAGTTGATTGCCCATATGAAGAGAACAAGAAGAAGACCAAAGAAGCCAAGCCTCAACCCATGAAATTCTTCAAGAAGAAGAAACAAGCCGAACAAGCGCATATAGAGAAAGAGTGGGACTCAAATGATGAGTCCTCATCATCAGAACAAGAAGAGATGGCTAGCATAGCCATCGAGAAGACATCCAAGAAGTCTACTCTCTTCCCTACTCTCGGCGCATGGAAGGGGAACGGCACTTGCCTCATGGCAAAGGAAGGTAAACGCAAGGTAACAACAAAACCCTCTTCCATGCATTCCTATTCCAGTGATAGTGAAATTGATAGTGATAATGAAGATGTGCTTATTGGATTAGATAAGAAAACATCCACTAAAATGAAATTTTTACTTGATCAACTTGTTGAGAAGGAGAGGTTGATACATTATCAAGAAGACATGATTGTCTCCCAAAAGGAGGAGTATGTTGAACTTGACAAGCTTCTAGAACTTGAAAAGGAGCGAAGCAAGTCACTAGAGCTTGAATTAGCTTCAAGCATGGAAGCTTGCTTGGAGTTAAACGACTCAAATGCTACAATCAAGGAAGAACTTGCTAACCTAATCAAGGTCAATAAGATCCTTGAAGTGCAAGTTGAGTCACTCAAGCAAGGTGACCCTTCATCCTCTTCAAGTTCACCCTCTCAACCCATTAAAACTGAAGCTACTTCTACTTGTACATGTGGTAAAGTTGACACCAGTTTGAAAGACAAGTCAACCTCTACCAAGGACAAGCATCCCTCACAAAATGGCATATTTGACAAGGAGAAGATCAAATATGCACGTAGTGCATACTTGGTCACAAGACCTCCAAATGTCAAATATGGCATTGGCTACTCTTATGGTGAAAAGCAACAAGCTAGAAGCCATAAGAATAACAAGGATAGCAATGTATTTGTAAAGGGAAGACTCTCTCAAACTGGAAAATCCAAAATTAATGAATACAACACGCATGATCATCGGACTAGTCCGGTCGGGATCCGGACAAGTCCGGTCTCCCAGACTAGTCCTGTGTACAAACAACAACAATTGTTGTTTAGAACTTTCGATGCATCTTATGTCTTAATGAGAAGTAATTATGGAAAAGTTTATGCTCATTATATTGGGCCACGCCATGAGAACACCAAATCTCATGTGTGGGTGCCCAAATCCCTTGTGACTAACCTAAAAGGACCCAAGAAAGCTTGGGTACCTAAAACCAAGGCAAAATTTGTTTTTGCAGGCCTATTCCTCCGGTGGATCCAAATGGGTGCTAGACAGTGGCTGCACCAACCATATGACCGGAGAAAGAAGAATGTTCGTTGAGTATGAAGCAAATGAGAATCCAAGCGAGGACATCTATTTTGGAGACAATAGTCAAGGAAAGGGGCTCGGTACCGGTAAAATTGTCATATCACCACAACACACTCTTTCTCATGTATTACATGTTGATTCCTTAGATAATAACATGTTGTCCATATCTCAATTATGTGACAAAGGTTATAATTGCTTGTTCACTAACGAGGGTGTGATTGTCTCTAGGAGGAGTGATGGTTCCATTGCCTTCAAGGGTATGTTAAAGGGAAAGCTTTATCTTGTTGACTTCAACAAGGATAAAGCCGAATTTGACACATGCTTGATTGCAAAGACCAACATGCGTTGGTTGTGGCATAGACGTCCAGCGCATGTTGGTATGAGGAATATTCAAAAACTCCTCAAGGGCGATCACATCCGAGGTTTTAAGGATGTTGTTTTTGAGAAAGATGGGCCTTGTAGCGCGTGCCAAGCCAGGAAGCAAGTTGGAGTACCTCATCCCGCGAAGAACGTCATGACTACAACAAGACCGTTTGAGCTACTTCACATGGACTTATTTGGTCCAATTGCTTACATAAGCATCGGCGGTAACAAATATGGTTTAGTAGTTGTTGATGATTTTTCTCACTTCACTTGGGTTTTGTGACGCCTGGTTCCAAAAAATGAACCAAGCTAACGCATATGTGTGCCCAGGATGTTCATCACACATACACGAGTGCAATCACAAAAGAGTATACAGAAAATTACCACAAGACGAGATTAATTAACCAAATTTTATTACACAAACCGGATTATCCTCGAATATAAGCTCTAATGAATATTAATGACAAGTTCAACTAATGCAGCGGAAATAAACTAATTAAGCAAACTAAGCAACTATGCAGCATAAGCGACAGGGTATGTATGCGCAGCTCCAATCAACACCACAGGCAAAGTTGACGGTAGACACGGCCTAGAATTCCGCATTATCGCCATTAAACTCCCAATCCTGACCTGCAACTGTTGGGGGTGGATTTCAAGAGTGAGTACATGTCGTACTCAACAAGTGTGGAAAGTATGACATGTGGCTGATTCAAATGACGACAATAATAATGGCAAAGTGCTGAAAAGTACAGTAAAACCATTTGGAAAAGCAATGAATCATATTTATGTGAAGTAAACCCATCATAAACCATGTAACCATCATAATACTAGTCCATAATTCACCATTACCAATAACCATAATCAATGTCATAAACCATAATTCCATCCATAACCATAATCATAATCATAACCATAACCATAATATCAACCATAACCATTACCAACCATAACCATCCCAATTACCAATTTCCCTCTAATCATGTAGGTCATTCAGGCGCTCATAATCGGGAGCACGGCTATCATGATAGTTTTAATTAGACTCTGCAGAGTTTGTACCTCTTTACCCACGTGTTTGTGATTTCATCACCCGTCGGCGACTAAAGAACCTCCCTCATGCCAATTACACTTCCTTTGGTGTATGGCCAAGAGATCACAAAATAGCCTTTACAAAGGGATTACTAGTCTATTCAGACCCCACTGAGGTTTCACCGGTGGCGATGCCTCCAACTGAGCACATCTTCAACCAAGGGCCCCCTCTTGAGCCATTCGGATCCCAGGGTAGTCCCACCAATCATCAACAAACCCAATCCGACTACCCCTTCCCCGAGCATCCAAAATGGTCCAAATAGCACTAGCAAAGCCCTAATTAATCAGCTACGCCGCACCCATACTTGGCCTCGTGGTGGCACTGTAGTCCTGGCCTATTCTCGCATGAACCAGTCCTTAGATCTAAAGCAAGCAAACCACCATAATATCCAACCCATCCACATACCAGGTTTGCTTAGATCAACCATTACCATACCATATTTAACCAGTTCATATTAACCATAATCTCATCCATGCATAATTAAATTGAGTGGTATAGTTGTTTTCCATTCCAGTTGATTAAGCGAAGCAAAAAGTAAAAAGCCCTTCCCGACTCTCTACCATATATTCCAGGTGACAAGGGTGGTCAAACAACGCTAGTAAACTTCCTACCATAGGATTCCCATCAAATTGACACAAGCATGCAGTTTTGCAAACAAAACATTTATTTTAAAAACAGGATCAATATGCTTCAAGGACACTTGCCTTGCTCTTGCTGTTGATTAAGGTCAAAGCCTTCAAACTCTTGGTGCTGTAGATCCTCCGCGGCACTTTCTAGCGCAAATCCGTCTAATCCACACAATAAACATACAAGACAAGAAACACAATCAAAGAGTGCACAAATATTACTCAATATGTCATGACATGCATGATTAATGCAAATGCAAGGTAGAACTTGTTACTAGATTGCTTTTAACGATAACTAACTAGTTCTAATAGCTTTTAACAAGTTTATACAGGTTGGGATTCAATTAGATCATATTTTAGAATTAATTCAACACAATTTGACCAGGAAGATCGGACTAGTCCGCTAGGGACCGGACAAGTCCGCACTCTGCGAGATCAGCGGATTAGGGTTTTCTAGATCGACGTAAATTTGGAGATTAGGGGTTGAATTCACGTAAGGAAAAGAGAATAGAAGGTATACCAGGTGTTTAGAACTCCAATGAACCAAGAAACTTGGAGGTAACACTTGGATCTTGGTGATATAGGGTTGGTGATGAACTTGGAGATGAATTGGTTTTGAAGAGCGAAACTTGGTGGAGATCTTGATCCTCCTTCATTTCCTCCTCTTCTTCTTCTTGCTTGGGATCTTCTCCTCCCTCCTTGATGGTGGCTCTCCACGAACTAGGGTTTGGGTGGGTGGAAAAGTGGCAAATAGATGTCAAACCAAGGGGTTGGGCTGTTTATATAGAGGTGGAGGCTAGGGTTAGATGGATTTCGAGTTTTGGGATGAGTAGAGGCCGGTTTAGAGTCCCACATGGGCTCTAAAAGAGTTGGGCACGACGTCCCTAGGCCCACTTAACGTGAAACCCAAGAAACAAGTCGTAAAACAAAAGGTCAATCTCAGAGTCGCGAAATATCGGACAAGTGTGGACAGGATCGGACTAGTCCAAAGTCGTCCAGAGAGAAAATCGGACAAGTCTGACCTAAAATCGGACAAGTCCGATCTTAGTCAGAAAGGAAAACGGACAAGTCCGCTGGAACACCGGACTAGTTCGGACAAGTCCAGGGACTTAACAAATTTCCAAGGATTCATGGAATATCGGACTAGTCCGCACAAAATCGGACAAGTCCGAAGTTGTCCAGGGGCAAATATCGGACTAATCCGCAGCAAAAACGGACAAGTACGTTTTTAGACAGAGAGAAATCGGACTAGTCCTCAGCAAAACTGGACTAGTCCGCACTTTTCTACATTTTGAAGTGCGGTTTTGCTCCAAATCAATTTTAAACTTGTTCCTCTTGTTATGGGTTAATGTTAAACATGTATATGAATGCATGCAAGGCATGATGCATGAAAATGAGGGTGTTACAGGTTTTATTTTACATGATAAGTCAGAAACACAAGGAATACTCAAGAAGTTCTTCAAGCGAGCTCAAAATGAATTCTCGTTGACAATCAAGAACATTCGAAGCGATAATGCACGGAGTTCAAGAACACACAAGTGGAGGAGTACCTAGATGAGGAAGGCATAAAGCATGAGTTTTCAACTCCTTACTCCCCTCAACAAAATGGAGTTGCCGAAAGAAAGAACCAAACCCTCATAGAGATGGTGAGAACTATGCTCGATGAGTACAAGACCTCGGCTCGATTTTGGGCGGAAGCGGTCAACACTGCTTGCCGCGCCATAAATCGACTTTATCTTCATCGACTACTCAAGAAGACATCCTATGAGCTACTCAACGGTAACAAGCCTAATATTTCATATTTTCGAGTTTTCGGTTCCAAATGCTATATTTTGAACAAGAAGCCTAGGACCTCAAAGTTCGCTTCAAAGTCCGATGAAGGTTTCTTGCTTGGTTTTGATTCGAACACTTACGCCTATCGTGTCTACAACAAGACCTCCAGACTTGTTGAAGTAGCACGTGACGTAGTGTTCGATGAAACTAATGGCTCCCAAAAGGAGCAAGTTGATCCATGTGTGCTAGATAAAGAAGAAGCTCCTTGTCAATCATTGAGAAGAATGGTGTTAGGCAAAGTTCGACCACAAGAGCCACCTCTACATATGCATGAGGAAAATGAACCACAAGAGGAGACCAATGATCAAGGCGGAGCTGCCATACAAGATCAACCTCAAGAAAGTGAAGATGATCAACAAGTCAATGAGGGCAACCACTTAGGGGGAGAAGAAGATAATCATGAAGATTCAAGACAGTAAGTACCACACCCAAGAGTACACCAATGCGTCCAAAGGGATCACCCAATCGACAACATCATCAGTGATATCCAAAAGGCAGTAACTACTAGATCTCGAATAGCTAATTTTTGTGAGCATTACTCATTTGTGTCCTTTTTGGAACCACGAGGGTTGAGGATACATTGAAGGATCCGGATTGGGTAGTGGCCATGCAAGAAGAACTCAACAATTTCAAAAGAAACGAGGTGTGGGAACTAGTCGAAAGACCCAAACCAACGTCATCAGCACCAAATGGGTCTTCCGCAAGAAACAAGACGAACACAGGGTGGTGACAAGGAACAAGGCACGACTTGTGACCAAAGGGTATTCACAAGTCGAAGCTCTATCAAATGGATGTGAAAAGCGCCTTCCTCAATGGACCAATCAAGGAGGAGTTGTATGTGGAGCAACCCCCCGGGTTTGAAGACGAAGAGTTCCCCGACCACGTATTTAAATTTCGTAAGGCTCTCTATGGCCTCAAATAAGCTCCTAGAGCTTGGTATGAGTGTCTTAGAGATTTCTTAATTGAAAATGGCTTTAAGATCAGTAAAGTAGATTATACATTGTTTACAAAGAACCTTTGTGAAGATCTCTTTGTTTGTCAAATCTATGTTGATGATATAATCTTTGGTTCAACTAACAAATCTTTTTGTGAGTAGTTTAGTAAAATTATGACAGGCACGTTTGAGATGTCTATGATGGGAGAGCTAAAATACTTCTTGGGCTTCCAAGTAAGGAAACAAAAGGAAGGGACGTTCATAAACCAAACTAAGTACACTCAAGACATACTCAAGAAGTTTGGAATGGACAAGGCGAAGCCCATAAAGACTCCCATGGCAATGAATTGCCACTTGGATCTCAATGAAGATGGACCTAGCGTCGACCAAAAGGTATATCGCTCCATGATTGAATCTTTACTCTACTTATGTGCATCTAGGCCAGACATTATGTTGAGTGTATGCTTGTGTGCAAGGTTTCAATCCAATCCTAAAGAGTGTCACTTGACAGCCGTAAAAAGGACCTTGATATATTTAGTTCATACACCCAACATATGTCTTTGGTATCCAAAAGGCTCCAAATGCAATCTCATTTGTTACTCCGATGCAGATTATGTCGGATGCAAAGTAGATAGAAAAAGTACCTCCGATACATGCCAATTCCTAGGTAGATCCCTAGTTTCTTGGTCCTCCAAGAAACAAAACTCTATTTCCTTATCCACAGCCGAAGCAGAGTATGTTGCAGCCGGGAATTGTTGTGCACAACTCCTTTGGATGCGACAAACTCTAAGGGATTACGATTACAATATGAACCGTATTCCACTCCTTTGTGATATTGAGAGTGCCATTAAAATTACCCATAATCCAGTTGAGCACTCTAAAACCAAACACATAGACATCCGACATCACTTCTTGAGAGACCACTCCATGAAAGGAGATATAGCCATTTCCCATGTCAACACCGAAAAGCAATTAGCCGACATATTCACCAAGCCACTTGATGAAAAACGCTTTTGCGAGCTTCAAAATGAACTAAATATCTTTGATGCTCAGAATGTTGCTTGAAAATTTGCATACCTGTATGAATTCTTCAAAATAAGTTGATTGGGTTGTGAAAATTCTCTCTCTCAATTTTCTCCAAAAAATTATGTCAACTACTAGATCTTGGTGAATTATGGTCATTGCTTCATTATTGTATGCTTACTGATCATATTCATCAAGATTATTTGATTTGATTTGCCTCCCTATTTTCTAAATAAGTACCTTCGAATATATATGAATGGGCTAAGAAGTTTTTCCCTGGTGACCACGGACTAGTCCATGGTTACCCGGACTAGTCCGCCCATGCACACTAGTCTGCAGAGCGCCGGTCAGGTTGGACTAGTCCAGCAGACCACGGACTAGTCCGATATAGCCTCTGGAAAAGTTCGGACTAGTCCGATCATTTTCGGACTTGTCCGATGTTTCGTGTCCATAACCCTAGCCGCCGCCAAACCCTAATTTCTTCACCCCCCCCTCTAGGCCACATTCAATTGGTATCAGAGCATAGGCATTGAAGTTCACGGACTTGTCCGACCTTCAGCACCCTCCTTTTCGAGATTCAAGCAATTTTTCGGTAAATTTTTCCCCAAACCCTAGAAATCTCCATTTTCTTCATTGTTGATCAAATAGCCTAGCATCCTTCACTATATACATACTTCCTTGATGTATTGCATTGATGCTAAGCTAGTTGTGCATTAGGAATCACCATTTGTCTCATTGCTTAGGTTTTTGAGGATGAATACCGGACTAGTCCATGCCTGTACACCGAACTTGTCTGATTTTTCTGAACTCAAACCTAACATTTTATTTCCTCAATGCAATTCCTTGTTATCCATTCTCACCCATACCTTGTACAATCCATTCTCAGGGCATGTCGAACTCTCAAGACGAAGTTTCCGACTTCGAAGCCGAGATGGAACAAGAAGCACCCTTCCGAGCCAGCCCACTCTCCTTGTCAATCTCAAAAGAGGGTGGCTCGACGAAAGGTGCCTGTTGACGGCTATTATATACCAATTTCAGCCGTCAATATAACTCAATTATGTGAAGGATTGATCATTTCTTGCACACATCACCTTTCTACTTGACCTATTTCCACTTGTACATGGAGAAATATGTGTATGCAAATATTTATACAGGAATTGAGGAAAAGTATGGGGAGCAATCCTATAAAATATCATCCCAGCCAATCAGGCGACGACACGTGGCACCACATGGATCAAATGGCCCACAAACAGAAGTATATAAGGCCATCCAACGGTGTAATACCAATATCAGTCAATGGGACCCACCTGGAGGATGTACGGGCCGTTTGGAGCCCTGACCAGGTCGGCCGAATCAGGGGGTCGGCCGACCTGGTCCTGGTGCCAAACGCGGTCAACTTCCACGTGTTGGCTCCTCCCGGATCCCTGGAGTCAATGACGACTGATTCGCGCGCTTTTGGTGGTGGGAACCGACCTCAACACTAGTATAAATAGGACCCCATACCCCTCACTTCAACACACACAACTTGGGCATCATTCTATTGTATACACTATCTTCCATAGTCCTTAGAGGAGTTAGGATGTAGAGAGGAGAGCCTCTAGTCCGAAGTCCAAATTGGGAAAGGAGTAGAAGGAGTCTCTCTTCCCAATTCCACATTGGGAAAGGTATGTCTCATGTATTCCTTCTTGTATTTGTGACTTTGTGCTCAATAAAGATATTATCTTTAGTCTTCTTTTATACGTATACTTGGACAAAGCGTTTCTTATTTGATTATGGAGTCCATGTAAGTGGAAGGTATAGTCTTTATGATTGTACTCTCATGATCACATCTTATGGTCATAAACACTATAGACCCCCACTATAGTCTATGTAGTTATGATATGATTATGTTAATATGAATAACTATGTTATGCAATCAACATTGGGTCAACGATGATTTAGTTCATTGCCTTAGGATGGCTTGTGCTGCAGCTCTTAAGGTATTTGATTAGTATGATAGCATGGTGCTAGGGTATTTAAGTAGCGGTGGATGTCTCGTAGACCCAAGGATTGAAGAGGTAGGCAGTAGGTGGTGACAGCCCTATCTGTCCTTTGTAATTCTCCACGTTCAGCTATGCCACAGGCTCTTGGCAGGAATCGCCCTAGTATTGCTAGGGGTAAGCCCGTGCCCGATGTGTTGAATAGCATTGCATAGGAATTCATCATTGACATGACCATTAGTATCTACCTTAGGCTATGTATATGTATTAGGAGCATTGTAGGAGCAACTCTCTAACTCTTAATCCAATCTCCCTCTAGGACCCATTTACCCTTTAGAATAGATTGGCTAGGTGTGTGTCACACTACCCCTATTATCAACTTACCCCCTGTCCGGATAATTGATTAGTATCCCATAGCTTGACCATAAGAGTAGTATATACTTTACTCCATTACCTTCCTTTGGGATAAATATGATACCCTTGGGAATACTCATGGGTGAAATGCTACAACATTATCTTCCGTGTGCTTGCGGATCTCATCTCTTTACCGAAGATGATCTGTGGTGTTAAGAAATACCAACAGTGCCTGCTTCCAGGGCTTCCGCTGGTGGTGGCCCTAGCTCAGCGAGTGCTTGCCTAGCAAAAGGGAAAGGCAAAGGGATCGAGACGGGCCCGATTGGCCCTCTGAAGATGTCCGCTCCGAAGCAAGGGGCTCGGGATCCCACAGAGGAAAGGTTCAACGGGAAGGGCAGTGAATCAACGGATAAGTTCTGAAATGTTGATTGCTACAGCTGTCCGAAGCAAGCTGCCGATGGAAGATTCTGGAGCAACTTCCATGCAGATTTCTACAGGACTGTATACCTCCCAATGAAGACACCTGTAGTGTGCAGCCAATGGATCGATTGGGCGCATTTTGAGAAGAAGGGTTGCTCACCGTTTGTTGAAGTGGTGGAGGCAGTCGAGAGGCGTGTCCTGAAGGATCTATTTGCCTTCAGGAACAATTGCAATGATGAAGTTATAGCGCAGTTCTTTGCGACTTGCCATTTCTTGAGTGATGAGGAAGAGATTGTGACTTGGATGACTTACGGATCCAAGTACAGTATAACCTATGAAGAATTTGCAAGTCTGATGCACCTTGACACCTCGAGCAATGACAACTTGATCATCCACAACTTAGGTGTCATTGAGAAGGACAAGATGAAATTCCTCTATGAGCCCAAGTCCAAGTTCAATCCTCCCTCCACAAAGAACATGAAGCCTTTCTTTGTGGTCTTGAACAGAGTCCTGAGGAAGAAAATTTCCCCCAAGGATGGGGATGTTGGGAGTGTGCAGGGCTATCTCCGGACCTTGATGAAGGTCATAATCAAGGACCACAAGTTTGATGTGGCTGACTATATCTGGAATGATATGGTCAACATCTCTTGCACACCCAACAGGTCTTGTGGCTATGCTCCTTATCTGATGTTTATGATTGAGAATGTCACTGACATCGAGTTTGTCAAAGATGTGGAGAACCTTCCCTTGAGGCCCCAGATGCCTCAAAAGCCAAGCATACAAGTTGCTTCATCACCGGCCTCCAGCCCTGAGGCTCCAGCGAGAGCCAGTGGCGGTGCTAGAGCTACCCCTGCCACTAGGGCAGCTCCTCAAAAAGGATCTGCAAGTGGCATCTTCAAATACTTGGATGCTATCTTTGCCTCCTGCAGAAAGGCCGAGGTGAAGGCCCACAAGCTTAACAAGAGAAGAAAGGAAGACATGAAATATGTCAAGGCAAATGTGAAGAAGATTTTCCAAAAACTGGAGATCGATCCCATTGGATCTCCAGTCATCTCTGAAGATTCTGATTCTGACTATACCGAGCTCGGGCCCTTGACTCCCTTCGAGCTTGCCTATTTTGGCATTGGGGGCTCGAGTGGCTCCGTTCCTCCTCCTCATCATCAGCCCAAAGATGAAGATGAAGACGACGAGGGGACCGACAGCGAGGCTTGAAAACTTTAGGTCCCTTCTCTCCTTCTTTTTGGTGTCTTGATGCTAAAGGGGGAGATATTGAGGGGGGGGGGGGGGTCTTAGGTCTTAGGTCTTAGTTGTAGGATGCGAGGAGAGAGCTTCCTTTATGATTTTTTGTCTATTTTGTGGGTTGTAAAACGTTTAATATGCTCTTATGTTACTTATGGTCCTGTGATGCAATGCTTTGAACTACTTGTGAAGTAATTGATGAAATTTGTGATTTTGCTCCTAGAATGACATATATGCTTGTTGTTTGTGTGTTAATGTCAATTATGTCATTCTCATCATGATTATTGTTTCAATACACTTAGTTATGCATCCCACCATAAAGAGTGCACATATGGATCATGTTTTCATTGCTTGATGTATTTTAGACTCATATGTGCATACTTTATGAAAATCTCAACATTTTATCATATTTTGTGAAATCTCAATTGGTTGTCATCAATCACCAAAAACGGGGAGATTGAAAGTGCATATAGGAATCCCTTGTGGGTTTTGGATGATTTATGACAAGCAAATGAGATCCTAACCACTTTGTTGAGATGAGCACAGGTTCTAATGAGAAAATAAGCAAAGTGCCAAAAAGAAGGGAGAATGAGGAGCAATGTGGATAAGAGCTCAAGGAACAAGTGTAGTAGATCATTGTGTATAGAGTGTGTTAAGAAAACACACCAGAAGAGCTCAAGCACAAATAATCACACACATTGCACAAGGTTATACAGGACCGGACTAGTCCGACTGTCACCAGACTAGTCCGATATCTTTCTGTGCAAGATCGGACAAGTCCGATATCACCACAGACTAGTCTGATATCTATCTGAATAGAATCGGACTAGTCCTCCCCAGTGCGGACTAGTCCTCAAAACACTTCACAAGTTGCACAAAATCGTACAAGTCCGATCACACAACGGACTAGTCCGATATCATTCTGATGTAAATCGGACAAGTCTGATATTGGCACGGACTAGTACGAAAATCCTCTGACCTAAATCGGACAATTCCTCCAAGTGCGGACTTGTCACCGAATTCACTTAGGGTTTCACCCATCCGGACAAGTCCGAAGATTTCCAGAAGCAAAATCGGACAAGTCCGCTTCGAGCCGGACTAGTCCGATATTTCGGGACACTTAGGGTTTGCTACACACAGCACACCTGACTAGTCCGGTGTCCACCATGGACTAGTCCGATCTTCCTAAACCCTAACGGTCACTTTTAGAAACCCCATATAAATAGATGTGCATGGCCCAACTTTAATCTAACTTGACCCCCTGCATCGTCACACCTCCCAAGAGCCTCAAAAACACATCTCTCCACGAAATCAAAAGACACAAAGATCAATCCCTTGAGGATAAACTTTGGAACATTGGAGGGACACGATTCATCACTCATTGAGCTCTTGGTTTGATTCCCTAACACACTCCTGTGATTTTCATTGTAATCTTTCGAGTGTGTTCTTGGTGGAGTTCTTGTTGTAATCTATGGGAGCCCTCAACGTGTGAGAAGGCCCCTTGAATATGGTTATTTACCCTTTGTGAGAAGTGAAGAGGATTGGCCTTCATGACATCCGACGAGGGTAGGGTTGGAGAGACCAGGTCCTTTTGTGGACTCCTCAACATGGATGTAGGTTGCCTCTGTGGGAACCAAACCACGGGATAAATTGCTTGTGTTCTTGCTTTGCGTTCATCATTCTTGTACATCATATCAATCTAGGGTTTCAATCAATCTTGCTTACTTTACGTTGAAACATTAAATACAAGATTGACTTGTGGCATACCCTAGTACATAATCGTGTAACACTTAAATTACAAGTATATTTCCGCTGCATACATCATAGAATCAAATTAATCGATCAAACTTGATTAACTTAGTCGGTACACACCGGACTAGTCCGCACTTCTGTACTAGTCCGATATCTCGAGTTTTGATCTGGTTGTTAAGTGTTGTAGGTTCTGACAAAGATTCAAAAAGGCCTATTCACCCCCCACCCCCCTCTAGGCCACATTCAGTGGGCGACGCCAGAGCAGCCAGCTCCGGCACCCCCCGAAGGGCCTACTGTCGACGCTTCTGCGAAGATGGTGGACGATGCCGGAGCATCCAACTCCAGCAACTTCCAGGGGGCCTATCGTCGACACATCTAGATCGAAACAACATCTACACCTAGCACATACATGGACTCCACATTCAAACAAGAAACGATTTGCCCAAGTATATGAATAATGAGAGACTAATAATACTATTATTATAATGCACAAAGTCACAAATACAAGAGAATACATGAGCCATACCTTTCCCAATTTGGACCTTGGGACTAGAGGCTCCTCTCTACAACCTAACCTCCACTAAGGACTTGGAGAACTAATCTATACAAGAGAGTGAATGCTCAAGTGGTGTGTGTTGAAGTGAGGGGTGAGGGGTCCTATTTATATCTTGGAGAAGGGTCGGTTCCTGCCACCAAAAGTGCGTGAATCAGTCACCACTGACTTCTTCAAGCCGGGAGGAGCCAACATGTGGAAGCTGACCGAGTTTAGAGGAACGACAAGGTCGGCTGACTAGGGGGATCGGCCGACCTGGTAAGTCCTCCAAGCAGCTTGTGCTTTCTCTGGGTGACTTCCAGGTGGGTCCCATCCCTTGATATGGGTGCTACACCGTTGGATAGCCTTGGATACTTCTGTTTGTAGGCCATTTGATCCATGGAATGCCACATGTCGACGCTTGATTGGCTGGGATGGTATTTTATAGGATTCATCCCCTTATTTCACTTCAATTTTGTATAAAATACCTGCATGCACTAATTTCTCCATGGACATGTGGAAATAGGTTAAATAGAAAGGTGATGTGTGCAAGAAATGATATCTCCTTCACATAATTGAGTTATATTGACAGATGAAATTGTATATAACAGCCGTCAACAAACTCCCCCAAGCTTATCCTTTGCTCGTCCCGAGCAAAGTCAAGACTTTAGGTTGATGATCAAGAGTTGCTACAATGTTCTATTTTTCACACGTACCATGTGCACAACAAAATACTCTACCTAGTATTGCGAATATTGGCATGGAACTTCACTCATCTTAAGTCATTATGGGGTTTATGCCATCTCCTATTCATGGGTGGTTGAAATATAGAACAACAAACGGAGCACACATACCCTAGAAATCAAGTTCCACTCAAATTCCAAAGAGCCCAATTTATATTTTAAGTACCTCAATTTGATTCTCTCAAGTCTCTCCTTTATGTATAGTGGAAATATTTACTCGCAAAGGCATTTTTCCTACACTCATCCTACCACTAAATAAGGCTTGCATGTGGAGCTTGGTAGGGAATATAGTAGGCATATTTGCAACACATAATATTGCTAAGTAAAAAGGGCAAGTCTTAGGAGAAATCAGTTCAAAACTATTTGATTCAAGACTTGTGCATGTGTGATGGAGTGGAGGTGGATGTGGATATTTGAGATAACTCATTTTTGTGTGGACTCTCTTATTTTGCATGGATGAAACATGACTACCCTTTTTTACTTTTTTCATGCTTATGATGTAAGCATGCATTTTTTTTCTTTTTCTTATAGCCATGTCTTCTACTCTATTTTTATGCAATAAATTTGGAGAGAGTACTAAGCATGAATGGTATGGAGTTTCTCTATTTATTGTGGAATGATGGTATGATGGGATTTCGTTTACTTCTAGTGTAGAAGTATAGCATGTGAAAGTGAAGTCTTCAATTCAAAAAGTAATGAATGAAATATCACATAGGACTTATACTAGTTTTACAAAGCTCAATGTGAAGACAAATAGCATATGCATAAGGTCTATCATTGTAATGTATCATATGGCTTTGGTAGGTATTTCCGATCAAATGAGTAACTTAAACCTTTTTAGAATTAATCTGAAAATCTAAGTTTCACTTTCAAACTAGGAATAGCAGTCCTATCACTATATCATATCACACAACTACTTAGAATGGATTAAGCTTTTACTATCCACAATTTCTAAATCAAGGCAAAAGTAATTTTAGCCAATGAAAGCAATATTTTGGAGAGTAGTAAGTTGTAAACTAGGGACTTAGTAAAATTAAAACAGAGCAACTATTCATCATTTCATCTATGTAATTCCAAATCATTCTTACCGCACATCTTTTATTTTATTAACATAACCTATACTACATTATTATTAATTTCTTTTTTCCTTTTTTGGATGCAGATGTGGTGGAAAGAAATAAATAAAATAATGGGATGTGATACAAGTTACATCAAGTGGGGGTCCTCCCCCAAACTTGTTCTTGTTCAAGGTCCGCACTAGGGGTTGAAACCCTAGCGACGGATGTAGGCCATGAGGTTGGCCTAACCTTGTTGCAGCATGGCTTTGACATTAGAGGGTTGAGTGTCGATGTTGGGTTGCCTTCCTTGGGTTCCATGAGTGTGGTCGAGGAGAGTGTTGTCGATGTTGCTCGTCTGCACCTCAAGGTTTCCATAGGTTGGATGTACTTTGTTATTCTTTGGCAAAAGTAGTGATAACCCTTAGCACAAAGGCATGATGTGCACTCAACATGCATTGAGTGTGTTCCCTCATTCTTTGACTAAGGTGTATCATAGCTTCTTTCCATAAAGGAATAACTTGTACCCCTCATGAATTGGGTGTGATCCGTCATTCCTTGGCTAAGGTAATGATACTCTTTAGCCACAAAGGAGTGACATGTACCCAACATGTGTTGAGTATGATCCGTTATTCCTTGGCTAAGGTACAACATACCTATAACCACAAAGGGATGACGTGCACTCAACATGGGTTGAGTGTGATCCGTTGTTCCTTGGCTAAGGTATAAAATACCTTCTGGCCACATAGGAACAACTTGCACACAATATATATTGGATATGATCTTGTCATTCCTTGGTTAAGGCACATCATACCTTTTAGCCACAAAGGAATAACTTACACTCAATGATGGTGGTGATTCCCATGGGCTTGAATGTGTAACACCCTGATTTTCGAGTTTCGGCAAATTAAAAATTTAAATGGGAATTTAGAGTTAATAATGGGAGGAAATTGTTTTTATAAATAAAAATATAAAATATATGCATCTCATATTGCATTTTGCATTCATCCTCATGTATTGAAAATTTATTACCAAGATAAATAAGTTAAAAGAAATTTATTTACTAGAGTAAGTACATTAAAGTAAATTAAATTATCATAACGAATATGGAAGAAAATAAATAAAAAAGAAAAAAAAGAACTAAATCGTCTATGCACATGCATTCATATTTAGATATATAAACTGAGTAACTAGATCTATTAAAATCAAAATAGAAATTTTATACAATAGAAAAGTTATTGGAAAAGAAAATTATAGAAGAAGATGAATAATAATAATAATAATAAAAGATGGAGCATATATACAAAATATATGTAGTAAAAGAAGAAAAAGAAAATAATAGCGTAAAACATGTATTAAGGAATAAATATAATAATAATAATATATAAAAAATATATATTTGTGAAACCTAAAGAAACAAATAAAAATATATATATAAATAAATAATATACATAATAATATAAATAATATAAATAATAAAATATATAATAATAATAAAATAAAAAATAATAAAAGAAAAAGAATGTATAAAAAAGAAGAAAAAAAAAGAGAAAAAGAAAAAAACAAACCAGCACCGTCGGCCAGACCCACGACCCAACCAGCGCGCACCGCACCGCACTGCCACGTTGACCCACCCCGCGACCCCGCGCCGCCAGCGCGCCCGACCGGCCTCGCACGACCCCACCCCGCTCCCGCGCCCCACCGCGTGCGCCTGCCCGACCGGCCCCGCAGCTAGCGCGACCCCGCGCCTAGTCTCGCGCGACGCCCGCACCCGGGCCCCACGCGCTGCCGCCCGATCCGCCCGACCGGCCGCGCTCCCGCGCCCAGTACCGCGCCAACCCCGGCCTGTGACCCCACCCGCTCGGTGCCGCCAGCCCAGCGCCGAGTCGGCCTCTGGCCGGTCGCGTGCCCTCCCTGCTGTCGCGCATATATATACGTAAGCCTTCGTATTTCTCAAAACCAACAGACAGCAACGCCGCCACCATAGAAAAAAAACTAGCAGCGTAGAAAAGGCCCCAGGAGCTGCGGTGCCAGGGGAAGGATAGGAAAAAAGGGAAGAGAAGAGGAGGGTGCCGTCGTCCGCTGGAGTTTGTTGCATCGCCGTCGTCGTGCCACTGGAGGACCTTGCGTCATCTACTTCGTCTACGCGTCATCTTCGTCCCGCGATCGTCGAAGCCGTCACATCTACGGTAGGATTCGTTTTTCCGATGCAAATTTTAGCGACGTATTAGATCCAATAGACGTAAATTGATTTTAGTTGCATCGTATCTTTATTTTCAGAAGCATTAATTCTCGTTAAAACCCATGTAAACGCATATGAACTAGTTACATCTAATTAATAAACAACCATAGTTAATTAATAATTGTACCTTGCATGCATGCATGTCATTGCATGTTGATTAATGTGTGTGCATCTTGTTAATTTGTATGTATTTTCTTGTATGTGTGATCACGAGTAGAGGGAAGTGCTCAAGAGGTCGTGTACGAGGATTTCGAGAACCAAGACTTCGAAGCGCTTGAACAACCCTATCCGCCGGAGCAAGGCAAGTGTCCTTAAAGCATATTGATCCAGTTTTAAAATAAATGTTTTGTTTGCAAAATTGCATGCTTGTGTCAATTTGATGGGAATCCTATGATAGGAAGTTCACAAGATTTGTTTAACCACCCTTGTCACCTGGAATTATGGTAGAGAGTCGGGATGGGCTTTTTACCTTTTTGCTTTGATTAATTAATTGGGGTGGGAGAACAACACTACACATTTAATTATGCATTAATGATATTCTGGTTAATGTGAACTGGTCAATATGATATGGTAATGGGTGATCTAAACAAGCCAGGTATGTGGATGGGTTGGATGTTATGGTGGTTTGCTTGCTTTAGATCTAAGGACCGGTTCATGCGAGAATAGGTAAGGACTACAGTGCCACCACGAGGCCAAGTATGGGTGCGGCGTAGCTGATTAATTAGGGTATTGCTGGTATTGCGCGGATCATTTGGCACACTGGGGAAGGGGAGTCGGATTGGGTTTGGAATTGTGGCAGGGACTCCCTGGGATCCGAATGGCACAAGAGGGGGCCCTTGGTTGAAGACGTGCTCTGTATGAGACGTCGCCACCGGTGAAACCTCAGTGGGTCCATACATGCTAGTAGTCCCTTTGTAAAGGCTATTTTGTGATCTCTTGGTCATACACCAAAGTAAGTATAATTGGCATAAGGGAGGTTCTTTAGTCGCCGACGGGTGATGAAATCACAAACACATGGGTAATGTGGTACAAACTCTGCAGAGTATTAAAACTATCATGATAGTCGTGCTCACGGTTATGAGCGCCTGGATGACCTACATGATTAGAGGGTTTTGGTATTGGGATGGTTTGGTATTGGCTTTGGGATGATATTATGGTTTATGGCAATGGTTATGGATTAATTCCGGTATTGAACATGGTTACTGGTAATGGTGATGGATATGGATTATGGACTTATACTATGATAATCATTATGGGATATGATGGGTTTACTTCACCTACATAATACCTATTGCTTTTCAAATGTTTTACTGTACTTTTCAACACTTAGCCATTATTATCGTCGTCATTTGAATTAGCCACATGTCATACTTTCCACACTTGCTGAGTACGACATGTACTCACTCTTGCAATTCCCCCACCAACAGTTTCACATGATGGTTGGGAGTGTCTTGAGGATAATGCGGAGTTCTAGGTTGTGTGCTGTCATCGTCTTGCATGTGATGTTATTGGAACTGCGTTATACCCGTTTGCTTAGTTTCTTATTAGTTTATTTCCACTGCATTAGTTCAAACTTGTCATTAATATCCATTAGAGCTTGTATTCAAGGATATAATGAATTATGTAATAAGAGTACTTATTTAATAATTTGAGTTGTGGTAATTATCTGTTTCTCATTTGTGAATCACTTGTATATGTGTGTTAAACATCATGGGCACACATATACTGTACTTGGTTCATTTTCGGAACCGTGTGTCACAGAATGAGTGCTTAGAATAGTTGAGAGCATAATGCTCTCTCATATTCGTAGCAGCCCATTGGTTGCTCACGGAGGGTTTCCATGTCAAATCTCCGGCCTCGTATAGTTATGGTTGACCTTCAGGCTTAATTTCCAATAGGTAGCAACCATCCTAATTTACTTTTTGGCCAAGAGATGTTGACATGGAATCCTCTTAAGGTTCCAAGAATCGGATCTTTGAATGCCTGCATAGTAATATTACTCCTACAAACTTCCCCTCTAAGATAGAGAGGGATGGTTAGCTCCCGATACTTTTACAAATAAATTTTCAGTTTAGGTAACCGAATCTTCATTTGTACGTATGGGGGAGAACAAAACCAAAGATGCATTGGTTCCGATTTCAAGTGTATCCATGAACAATATATGAATCATTGATAAGAGTGGGGCTTTATGGATGAATCAATTTGCACATTTTCTAAAGCTCCTACTCATAGCAATGCAAGTGATATAAATACACTATATGGATCCCTTCATCTAAGAAATTTTCTAACCATCACAGATTTTTACAAGAGCAAATATTTATCATTTGGGTCATGGCAAACAAGATTCTCAATTTTATCCTATTGAACATTTTTTATTTCTTGGCTAGGAATTTGAAATTTAGTGATCCATGCATGAATGAGTTTTAAATCAAAATTATGGACATCACTATTCCTAGGTTGCTACATACCAATTCAACCATTAAGTCATTCCATAAGCATTACCTAGGCAGAAAATGTCTAAGTCAACTTTAGCAATGCTTATGAAATTCTAGGTACTTGTTTAAATTGATTCCCAAGTATGATGACATTCCTTTTTGAAGAATCAAAAAGAGTAATGCCAGCACTTACTCTCGAGAGGATGCATAAGGGTTGAATGATGAGAAGGTGTAAAAATTCCTTACCAATGTAAGCAAAAATCATTCAATCCTAATATAATTCAAATGACGGAAAATTTTAAACTTGTACCTCAATTTGCAGAACAGTCTTGGTTGAAGGTCGTTGTGTGAGAAATTCACGGCCATGGGTTTTGGTGTAGCCTTCATGTTCAATGTCTCCTGCCATGTTAAGGTTGGAGTTGAATGGGTTTCATCTTGCTCCTCCATTGGGCCACCGTCTTGAGCACTCCTCCACTATGAAATCAAAATGAGATCGATGGAGGGATCTGCGCTTGATGGGACCTTCCAACCTATTTACAAGTTTGTCCTGGCTGCACTAAAATCAAGAACAAACAAAACAACTCGAAAACGGATTACGTTAGCTAAAAGCATGTTGCACCCTTTTGTCAAATTGTTTTGCCCAACTTGAGACAACATGCAAATGCAATGAATATCTAAGGGAAATATTTTTTGTTTGAATTAGGAAGATGAATTCAAGTGGTTACACCCAAGGTTCATGTCCAATTAAATTTATTTCCTAATTCAAAATTTTAGTTTTACGAAGGTTGGAAATTTTACTTTCCAACATGCAAGTATGGAAATTCAAACATGCTAAATGCAAATGCAAAGATTGATGGGAAATTCAAATATGCAGTTGGGGAATTAAATATGAGATAACTACCAATTAACCTATTGGCAAGGACTCACCGAACTTTGAAAGTCCGATGAGTGGGACTTACCTCCATCTTGTTTGGTTTGATGAGTTGTTGTCCAATCCCGGAGTTGAAGACGTGGACAACCTCTCTTGATTGACATGCCAAATTTCCTTTGGCATGTGAGTTGGACATGTGGGCCACATGGTGGCCCTAGCCTCTCCGTCATCTTGATGAAGACTTGTTGATGTAGTGACGACTTTTCCCTCTTGAAGATACTCTCTTATGAGCATGGTGAGGCTTGTCCTTCTTTAGGGGTGTCACTTTGACCTTCTTGATGTTCTTTTGAGTTAACCCATACTTTGATCATGGATCAAAAGCTTTCTTGGGCATGATGACATGTGGACTCCATAATCAAACAAGAAACGCTTCATCCACAATGTCACTTGCCCTAGATTGCATGGGCTTGGTCAAAGGGTAGGAAATCCCAACAAGTGATTGTGGGATATCTTGGATCTTGAATGCTCTTTAAATTTATTGTCCTTGGCCAAGATCTTCGTGTAGATGTTGTATTGATTTCTTGCTTGGCCGTGGACAAGATACTTCAAAGTAGGATAATTTATCTCAAATCCCTCAAAATTCCCATAGCCTCCTTGATAAATAACAAGTCGAAGCCAATAGAATCCAGGTTACAAGGATGATAATGATTCCACTCTTGACCTCCTTGTAGGTTATAGCCATTGGAGTTGTGTTTTGAAGGAAGAATCCCCATGGGTCTTAGGAAAATGATTCCCCAAGTGGCCCATGTTGACATGGATTTTCACAAATCATGTGAATATCCATGGCATGCCAAGCTAAGGGAACTAGAGCATTCTTCAATTCACCCCTTGAGTAGAGACCATATTCTCATCCATGATGAATGAGAATAGGACTTCTTCAGCTCTAGCACAAATGTAGTCATGGATTGGTGGACCAACCCATGACATGAATGTTGAATGAGGAGCCAAACATCCAACCTATGGTGGAGGCAAACTAAGAAGAACTCTTGGAGCCTCCCCCAAGCTTGGGAATGGATGTATTTGGCTCCTACTGGAAGCTGAAATTCTTCCGCAAGAGGCAATGGTGTTGCCTAGCGGACATTTGTTGAGGTACGCCATGAATCATCTTGCAGTTGAGCATTAGCATCCTCGTTGGCCATCCCATGAAATGGGTTAGCCAACACTACCCTGTTTTCACCACAAAAGGAGAAAGCAAACAAGGATAATCCTGTCTTATAACTATTAGTACCTATATGTTAGTCAAAAGTGATAGTTACCCTTCACTTTCTTTGCCTTCCCCAGCAATGGCACCATAAATGATTGCTGACTTTTCTTACTTCACAGATCATCTCTCAAAAGAGATGAGGTCCGCAAGCGCACGGAAACTAACGTGTAGAATTTCAACCAAGAGTATTCTCAAGGGTATCGTATTTATCCTAAAGGAAGGCAATGGAGTAAAGTAAACACTACTCTTATGATCAAACTATGGGATTCTAATCAATTATCAAGACAGGGGTAAGTTGATAATAGGGGTAGTGTGACACACACCTAAGCAATCTACTCTAAGGGTAAGGTTGTCCTAGCGAGAGTTAGACTATGAGATGGAGCTACTCCTACTATGCTTTAATTACTCATATACATAGACTAATGAAGTACACGTTACTATGCTAATGGTGAATACTAGGGCTTAGTGTTCCAACATATCGGGCACGGTTTTACCCCTAGCAATACTCAGCAACTCCCGCCAAGAGACTATGGAATAGTCGAACGTGGAGGATTACAAATGACAGATAGGGTTGTCACCACCTACTGTCTACCTCTTCAATCCGTGGGTCTACAAGACATCCAACGTTACTCACTATCTTAGCACCATGCTAGCATACTAAGTAAATACCTTAAGAATCATGACATCCTAAGGCAATGACTAACCTAAACGTCGTTGAACCAATGTTGGATCCTAGCACTAACATATTTATATTAACATAATCATATTATTACCTAATTAGACTATAGTTGTGGTGTATGATGTTTATGATAACATGATAATGGCGTTATGTCTAGATCATAACAACATCTACACCTACCATATACATGGACTCCACAATCAAACAAGAAACGTTTTGCCCAAGTATATGAATAAAGAGAGACTAATAATATTATTATTATTATAATGCACAAAGTCACAAATACAAGAGAAAATACATGAGCCATACCTTTCCCAATTTGGACTTGGGACTAGAGGCTCCTCTCTACAACCTAACCTCCACTAAGGACTTGGAGAACTAATGTATACAAGAGAGTGAATGCTCAAGCGGTGTGTGTTGAAGTGAGCGGTGAGGGGTCCTATTTATATCTTGGAAAAGGGTCGGTTCCCGCCACTAAAAGCACGTGAATCAGTCACCACCGACTTCTTCAAGCCGGGAGGAGCCAACACATGGAAGTTGGCTGAGTTTGGAGGAAAGACCAGGTCGGTCGAGTTGGGGGTCGTCCGACTTGGTAAGTCCTCCAAATGGTTTGTGCTTTCTCTGGGTGACCTCCAGGTGGGTCCCATCCCTTGATATGGGTGCTACACTGTTAGATGGCCTTGGATACTTCTGTTTGTGGGCCATTTGATCCATGTGGTTCCACATGTCGATGCTTGATTGGGTGGGATGGTATTTATAGGATCCATCCCTTTGTTTCACTTCATTTCTGTATAAAATACCTGCATGCACTAATTTCTCCAAGGACAAGTGGAAATAGGTTAAATAGAAAGGTGATGTGTGCAAGAAATGATATTTCCTTCACATAATTGAGTTATATTGACGAATGAAAATGGTATATAACAGCCGTCAACACATACCAAGACAAGGGAAGCCACCAGCTCAGCTAGCTCCCTTCCTTCGACCTCGAGCCGCCTTGCGAGGACAGTGTCCACTGACCCCAGCGACGAGCGAAGGGGTCCAATGCAGGGAGCAGCTGGGCCACCCCCTGAGATGGCTCCTTGCACGGCATGGGACAGAGGCCGAGGGGTTCTAATACCACCCCGACACGGGCCAGGAAGTCTCAGATCCCTTAAGCCTCGATCGTGCAAGAGGCCTGGAGGCCTTCCAACTCTTTTCGTACAGCTTCCTCCTGGTCGGGAAGCACCCAAGCACGACGCTCTAGATCCTCCGCCCGGCGCTTCATGGCGAGCTCTTAGTCCTGCATAGCCTGGCGCTTCTCCTCCAGCATGCCGAGGCTTTGGGAGACCTCCTCCTCCTTCACCGCCAAGTCCTGTTCCGCATCAGCAATGGCAACTTCATGGCGGACCAACTCCAGCCGTTGATCCTCGCACAACTTCAGAAGGGCACCAGCGATAGCATGGGCCTTCAAGGCCTTCACCTCGATCTCCTTTTTCTTTGCATCGACTAGTTTCACCGAGCGCCGCTCCTCTGCAAGCTGATCCCACTCTCGGGCAAAAGCAGCCTGCGTCTAGCACAAGAAGGACTGGGCCACAACAACATCATCAGCGAGAGGGATTCGCGTGACCATCGCCATGGACGGATGCCCCTCCGCCCCTTCTGCCGACTCCGCGGCAGACACCAGCGCATGGGGACCAGATGGATCCCCCGATGGAGCTCCAGTGGTTCCACCGCGTCGCTGCCCGATGCTGAAGTCCCCTCCTCCGCTGCAAGGGCATCGCCGACCGATAATGGTGAATTTCCATCTTGCGCGCCAATGACATCAGGCGCCGGCGCCGCATCAACAGCGGGCGAGTCAGCTCTGCCAAGGCAAGCCGCCGTGACCAAGGTAGTCACCTCCTTGCCTGGCACCTCCTCGCCTCGCACCACCTCTGCCCCACCTGCCTCGACGGTCGGGGGTGCAGGGACATCGGCATCACTGGAAGCTGGTGCACCTTCAGGTGTAGGGTGCGGTACAGCAGATCCCGTTCCATCTCTGGGAAGCGTGGGATTCACCAAGCCCACCCCGAGGAGCACCAAGGGCACTATTTCAGTTGACGACGCCCTTTAAAGCCAAAACCAACTTCGTCGGAGTGAAGAAGAAAAGAAGAGAAATAGCAGAGGAAGAAGTTGTGGCTTACCGGCGTGTTGGACTGCTCCATTGACCCAGGCCTCCCACCCCACGCGATAGATCAAGTTCGCTAGGACCTGAAGACAAGGTCGATGCTGCTGTCTCTGGCATTGGATCTTGGCTGATACGTGTTAGCGCGATCACCTAAGCAGACCCCTCTGCACCTCCTCCGGATCCAGAACCACTGCTAGAATCAGAGACCAAGTCAGCGACAGAAGCTTCAGCCCCTCCGGCTCCCTCACGATGGGAGATGGGAGTATCGTCCCCCTGAGTTAGCTTCTGCTTATTCAGCACAGAAGTGGCAGAGCCCGCGGCTAGCGTACGGGAACGCTTTCTCGGCTCCAGAGCTGGTGCTGGCTAGCTGACCACCGCCCTGTCGGAGGCTGCTGAGGGCCCTGCCTCCGCCCTTGCTGAAGGACGTGAGGAAAACCTTGACCTTGGTTGTGTTGCAGCACAGCAATGCTCTAGGACCGCTGAGGCCCCAGCCGTATCTTCAGGGTGCAGACAGATGAGGTCAAACACGTTGACCTTCAGCATCAAGCTCCGCATTTTAGCCCTCAAGTCAGTGGTCATGTGGAGCGGCTGACAGTTGTCTGGGATGGAGACGTGCTCATCGTCAACAATATCGGAGGTCACTGCCTTCAACATCTCTTCCAGCATCTTGGGAGTTGGGCTGTCCAGATCCAGCTGGCATTGTTCGTACGTGCCGATGTAGACCCAGGCCCCATGCAGATGCTGTTGGAGGGGGGCGGTACAGCGGGGCAAGAAGTTTGCCAACACCATCAGGGAGGTCAAGCCCTTGTCAGCCAAGAACCATATCCTCTTCAGCACGGGCTTGTACTCCTCTGTCAACCCCTAGAATGCTTGCCAGGTGGTAGGGTTGGAGGTTGGACCTTCGGATGGCATCTTCAGTGAAGCATGTGCCTCGGTCTGCACGATCGCCAAGTCTTCCCTCTAGTTGCTCCATTTGCCCCCCTTTAAATGAGGCAATGTAGCCCCGAGAGGTCTTGTCCCGATCAAGGAAGTAGTAGGCCCCCACTTGGGTCATCGCACCCTTTCGAGTGGTCTTCATCATGAAGAAGAACTGGAACAGCTCCACCGTTGGCAAGCAGCCCACAAATGCCTCGCACAGGTGGATGAACACGGTGAAAGTGCATCTAGGCATCCTCGTGGGTTTTGGATGATTGATGACGACAATTAAGAGTCTAATATGCTGAGTTCATCTTAAGCATAGGTACAATGGTTGAAATGAGATGAAACCCTTCAAAAAGGAAAAGGACATAATGGACGTCAAAGGTTCAAGAGTAGAAATTAGGGCTTCTATGAAGTTGAGCTTATATGAGTTGTGTCATGTGAGAGGGTGGATGTATCATGTGCATTGAGATCATTCTAGAGGCTCAAAGTGGTGGTTTAGAGAAAAACCTAAGTGAGAAGCCAAAATGAGGAAAAATCCTAGGAGGCCGGACTAGTCCGGGCCTCAAGGCCGGACTAGTCCGGACAGGCAGACCAGTCCATTTTGAGATGGACCAAATGTCTCTGGAGTGTTTCTTAGTGAATTTGGAGCTAAGTCCCAAAAGACCGCACTTCTCCGTTTTTGGACGGACAAAAGATCTCTGAAAAAGTTCAGACTTGTCCATTTGGGCACGGACTAGTCCATTTGAGACTTAGTGAGATTAACCGAGAGAAACCCTAGAGGGCCGGACTAGTTCGCCCCCTGTGACCGGACTAGTCCGGGCCTACACAGATGAGTCTGTTTTGTGCCGGACTAAACCCTTATGTCCTACTTCGGACTAGTCCTTTTGAATCGGGCTAGTTCGTTGTTTAGTTATCGTTTGAATTTCGAAATTTGGTGGGTAGCGTGACGATCGTCGTGCAGTGTGGCAGTTTTCGAGACCTGGCCATATGTCAGTGGTCCCATTGGGTCGGACTAGTCTGGGACTAGTGGCTGGACTAGTCCGCCCTTCTGCTGAGGTCACCAGAAGGGGCTCGGGACCCCTAACAAAAGGGGACCACCGGCCTCATTTGAAATGGTCTTGAACCCTAGCGCTGCCACAAGTGACAAAGAGCCTTCCAAAGCCTTCTACTCGTCCTACTAGCCCTCTAAGACCAAATATTGAAGAGATTAGGGTTTGGGGAGGAGAGTGAAGGAAGATCATCGCGCTTTGGCTCTCGGTTTGATCTCTTTGCACATTGTGATTGTTTTTTGTGGTTTGTGTGAGTTGAGCTTCGTGTGCTCCTCATTGTATTGATTTGTGGGAGCCTCAACTTGTGAGTAGCCCCATAAAACTTGGTTATTACCCATTGATATAGTGGAAACCAAGCCGGCCATCGTGGTGGCTTGGTGAGAGAAGGGTCAAGTGAGACCCGGTCCTTGTGTGGACTTCTCAACGTGGATGTAGGCTTCTTCGTGGAGCTATACCACGGGATAAGTCTTGTCTCACTTGTCTTTTACTCCTTGTGATCACTAGCATTGCTATTAGGGTTCATATTGTTCACATTGCCTTTCACTTTTGATATCTATTGAAATCTTGTGATCTAAGTGCTTAAATCTTCCAATCTTAGTTGTACTAAGTTACTACACATTGGTTACATCTTTGTTGAACTAAAATTCCGCAAATAACTTGTCGAAACCAAGTTTTTAGGTTTTCACCCTGTGCTAAGTGGACTAGTCCGGCCTTGTCTAGACAAGTCCGGCCTCAGGAATTTAATCTCGTTTGATTAAGTCATTTTAGGTCTTATTGCCTATTCACCACCCCCCTCTAGGCGACTTTCAATTGGTATCAGAGCAGGCTTCCCCACAAGAGTCTAACAACTCAGAGAAGAAATGGTCGGAAGGGGTGATAACGAGGTTCCGGTGGTCATCGACGACACTAAGACGAAGAATGTTGATGTTCTTCAAGATGACCCAAACTATGATGAATAAGTTCGGATGCTCAAGGCACGGCTTCGTGAGAAGCTCAATGTGCCCAAAAAGGAGATCAAGCCAATTGCTCAGACCAATGTCGACAACGGGAGTAGTTCACAAGCAATTATGAGCAACAAACCGTGAGCAATCATTATTTGTCTATTCCCATTGGCAAACCTCATCAGTTTGACGGAAATGATTACTCTATGTGGAAAGATGCACCTCATTTCCTTAAACCCTAGCTTGTGGCAAATTGTTATGACAGGTGTTCATCTTTGGAAGAATGAGGAAGACATCACTCCGGAACAAGCCGTCCTTCTCCATCGCAATGCTCAAGACATTGGAGTGATTACTTCCTCATTGACTCGAGAGGAGTTCAACCACATTGAAGGGTTAGAGGTTGCCAAGGAGATATGAGATACACTCAAGACGGCGCATGAAGGCAGCCGCGTCATTAGGGAGGCGAAGATTGAGATGATCAAAGGAGATCTTGGGAGGTTTACCATCATGGATGGTGCGTCCCCCCAAGACATGTACGACCGCCTCAAGACTCTCATCAACAAGAGTCAGTCATATGGAAGCACCCGGTGGACCGACCACGAGGTGGTAAAGAGGATGATTTGAGCTTTCATGCCTCGAAACGTCACTCTTTGCTCACTAATTCGTGAGAGCCTAGGCTTCCACAAGATGACTCCCGAAGAAGTGCTAGGAGGATCATCAACCATGAGATGATAGAGCAAGAAGCCATGTTTTACAATGATCTACAAAAGCTTTCCTCTTCCAAGAAAAGGGATGTTGCATTCAAGGCAACGTCCTCAAGATCATAAGAAAAGGAAGAGAGTGATGAAGAAAGTCCCGATGCCGATGAGGAAGGAGCTCTCTTCATCAACAACTTTAAGAGGATGTTTAGAAGAAGGAGGGCGAGCTACCAAAATGAAAGACAGAGCAAACACAAGCCCAAGACAAGATCAAAGAGGACTTGCTACAATTGTGGGGAGTATGGCCACTTCATTGTGGATTGTCCACATGAAGAAAACAAGAAGAAGAAGGATGGCAAGTCCAAGGAGAAGAAGTACTTCAAGAAGAATAAGCAATCCGGACATGCCCAACTTGGAAAGGAGTGGGATTCAAATGAGGAATCCTCCTCCGATGAAGAAGAGAAGATAGCAACCATTGCTATGAAGAAGACAACTATGGAAAACAAGCTCTTCCCCAACTTGGAGACTTCAAGGCCAACATGTCTCATGGCCAAGGAGGGAAGAAAGAAGGTTAAATCTAAATCCTCTTCTTCAATTTCTTTTCATGATGATTTTGATAGTAGTAGTGAAAATGAACATATGCTTAAGGACATGAGTAAAAGTACTTTGAAAAGATTGAGATTGTCAACAGAGGAAATATTTAAGAAGGAAGATCTCATCAACTGTCAAGAGGACATGCTCATCCAACAAAAGGAGAGGTGTCAAGAGGTTGAGTAGCTCTTGGAGCTTGAAAGAGAAATAAGCAAGACACTTGAGCGTGAACTCGCTTTGAGCAAGGAAACTTGCTCAAACCTTGAGAACACTACAATTTTACTCAAGGATGAACTTGTTAGTTTGACACAAGCTAACAAGATCCTTGAGACACAAGTGAAGTCTCTCAAGGTCAATGCACATTCTTCCTCTACAAGCTCATCTTCCACAAATATTAAATCCAAAACATCTCAACCTTGTAAATGCTCAAACTTGATCATAAAGCTTAAAGATGAGCTTAAGATGGCACAAACCAATCAAGCACCAAAGGGTGGCATCTTTGACAAGGAGAAAGTGGCATATGCACGTAGTGCATATACCAACACAAGACATCCACTTGTCAAGGATGGTCTTGGTTATTTTAAGGAGATGAGGCAAAACGCCAAAACTCCCAAGAATGGAAAAGACTTGATTGTTTTTGTCAAAGAAGGCTCATACAACAATAAAGAGAAGAACATTGCTACTACACCCAAGATGCCTCGGAAAGAACCTCATCCATTGTTCCATGATTTTGATGCATCATGTTTTATTGAGAAACAAGTTTGGAAAGGCCTATGCTAGGTATGTTGGGCCACACCGCAAGAGTCCCAAACCTTGTGTGTGGGTGCCCAAGTGCCTCTTGACTAACATCAAAGGACCCAACACCACTTGGGTACCTAAAGCCAAGGCTTAAATCTTTCTTGTAGGCATACTCCTCCGGTGGAACCAAATGGGTTCTAGATAGCGGGTGCACTAATCATATGACCGGAGAGAGGAAGATGTTTGTGGAGTATGAGCTAAATGAAGATCCAAGTGAAGGAATCTATTTTGGGGACAATAGCCAAGGAAAAATCCTTGGCACCGGTAAAATTGCTATATCCCCTAATCATACTCTTTCAAATGTTTTACATGTTGATTCACTTGATTATAACCTCTTGTCCATATCACAACTATTTGACAAAGGTTATAATTATTTATTCACTAATGAGGGTGTGACCGTCACAAGGAGAAGCAATGGCTCCATCGCCTTTAAGGGTGTACTCAAGGGAAAGTTCTATCTTGTAGATTTCTCCGTGGATAAAGCCCAACTTGATACATGCTTAATTGCAAAAACTAACATGGGATGGCTGTGGCATAGAAGGCTACCCATGCTGTGATGAGAAATTTGCAAAAACTCCTTAAGGGCGAGCACATCCGTGGTTTAAAGAATGTTGTGTTTGAAAAGGATAGACCATGTAGCGCATGCCAAGCCGGAAAACAAGATGGAGCACCACATCCATCCAAGAACATTATGACAACATCAAGACCATTGGAGTTTCTACACATGGATCTCTTCGGTCCAATTGTCTATACAAGTATTGGCGATAACAAATATGGTCTTGTTATTGTTGATGATTTTTCACGTTTCACTTGGGTATTCTTTTTGCATGATAAGAGTGAGACTCAAGGTGTCCTCGAGAGTACTTGAAGAGAGCTCAAAATGAGTTATCCTTAAGTATCAAGACAACAAAAAAGTGACAACGACACCGAATTCAAGAACACTCAAGTTGAAGAATTCTTGGATGAGGAAAGCATCAAGCATGAGTTCTCGGCCCCCTACTCCCCTCAACAAAATTGGGTGGCCGAGAGGAAGAATAGAACCTTAATTAAGATGTCAAGAACCATGCTTGATGAGTACAAGACGTTGGACCGGTTTTGAGCGGAAGCGGTCAACACCGCTTACCATGCCATAAACCGGTTGTATCTTCACCGCATACTTAAGAAGACGTCTTATGAGCTCCTAACCGGTAACAAGCCAAACATCTCCTACTTTCGTCTTTTTGGGAGCAAATGCTACATTCTTAACAAGAATCCTAAGACTTCGAAGTTCGCTTCCAAGTCCGGTGAAGGTTTCTTACTTGGTTATGACTCAAACACTTACGCCTATAGTGTCTTTAACAAATCCTCCGGAATTGTTGAAGTAGCACGTGACGTAGTGTTTGATGAGACTAATGGCTCCCAAGTGGAGCAAGTTGATCGTCATGTGCTAGATCAAGAAGAAGCTCCACAAGTGGTGATAGGAAGGATGGCACTTGGAGATATACGATGCAAGTGACCATCCGACACATCAAGCAAGCTCCTCCTCAAATGATCAAGATCAAGTCCCCCAAGATGCGCTCTGAGAAAATGGAAATGGAGGCATCAATCAAGGGGGGGACAATGAGGATGGGGAAGACCAAGATAATGACTCAAGACCTCAAGCGCCTCACCCAAGGGTGCATCAAAGCGTCCAACGGGACCATCCCGTTGACAATATACTTGGAGACATCTCCAAGGGGTAACTACTCGATCTCGTGTTGCAAACTTTTGTGAACATTACTCTTTTGTTTCTTCCTTGGAGCCCCACAAGGTTGAATAGGCACTATGAGATCTGGATTGGGTGATGGCCATGCAAGAAGAGCTCAACAACTTTGAGAGAAATCAAGTATGGAAGCTAGTGAAGAGGCCAAATGTGAATGTTGTAGGCACCAAATGGGTGTTCCACAACAAACAAGATGATCATGGGGTGGTTACAAGGAACAAGGCACGAATTGTGGCCAAAGGGTATTCACAAGTTGAAGGTTTGGATTTCGAAGAAACCTTTGCTCCCGTAGCTAGGCCTAAATCAATTCGTATATTACTTGCCTTTGCTACTCACCATGATTTTAAGCTATATCAAATGGACGTCAAGAGCGCATTCCTAAATGGTCCAATCAAGGAAGAAGTGTATGTAGAGCAACCCCCCGGATTTGAGGGTGAAGAATTCCCAATCTATGTGTACAAATTGTGTAAGGCTCTCTATGGACTCAAACAAGCTCCTAGAGCTTGGTATGAGTGCCTTAGAAATTTTCTAACTCAAAATGGTTTCAAAATTGGGAAGGCCGATTATACTTTATTCACTAAGCACTTCAATGATGATTTGTTTGTTTGCCGAATATATGTCGATGACATTATATTTGGTTCTACTAACAAAGCTTTTTATGATGAGTTTTCTAAGATAATGATGGAAAGATTTGAGATGTCCATGATGGGGGAGTTGAAGTTCTTCCTAGGTTTTCAAGTAAAGCAACTCAAGGAAGGCAAGTTCATTAGTCAAACCAAGTACACACAAGATATACTCAAGAAGTTTGACATGGACAAGGCCAAACTCATCAAGACTCCTATGGCAACAAATGGGCATCTCGATCTCAATGAAGATGGTCCAAGTGTGGACCAAAAGGTATATCGTTCTATGATAGGCTCATTGCTTTATTTATGTGCATCTAGGCCCGATATAATGCTTAGTGTGTGTATGTGTGCTAGATTTCAAGCTGCTCCTAAGGTGTGTCATTTGACCGTCGTTAAGAGAATTCTTAGATATTTAGTTCACACACCAAGCCTAGGACTTTGGTACCCCAAAGGCTCTAAGTTTAACCTCATTGGATATTCCGATGCGGACTATGCGGGGTGCAAAGTTGATAGGAAGAGTACATCGGGAACTTGCCAATTCCTTGGTAGATTATCTAGTGTCTTGGTCATCAAAGAAACAAAACTCGATTGCTCTTTCCACACCCGAAGCAGAGTATGATGCCGCCGGAAGTTGTTGTGCACAACTTCTTTGGATGCGACAAACTCTTAGAGACTATGGCATAAACTTGCGCCATATTCACCTCCTATGTGACAATGAGAGTGCCATCAAAATAGCCCATGATCCGGTTGAACACTCAAGGACCAAACACATCGATATTCGACACCACTTCTTGATAGATCACTCCATCAAAGGAGACATTGTAATTTCACATGTGAGAACCGATAAACAATTAGCCAATATATTTACTAAACCCTTAGATGAGAAAAGATTTTGTGAACTTAGGAGTGAGCTTAATATCTTGGATTCTCGAAATATGGCTTGAATCTTGCACATCTGATTGTCACATTCAAAATTCACACATGCTTGCGAAAAATTTCATCCTCCTCGATTTTCTACAAATTATTTTGAAATTATTGAATCCTTGTGAACCATGGTCATAGTTATATTGTTGATTGCTTATTGACCATGGTTACAAAGATCTTTTGTGAAATATAGTCCAAAAAGATCAAATCTCCACTGAAAACTCAATATATAGGAGTTTTCGGCCGTAGGACCAGACTAGTCCGCCCCTAGACCGGACTAGTCTGATAGATCAAAACAGTCCGGACCTAGTCCAATAGCCGGACTAGTCCGGCCCTTGGGGACTTATCCTCCCCAGGGAGCCCCCGACCTCTCCACTCCAACTCAAACAATCTCTCTCCAAAAACGCTCGAAAAACGCCCCCCAAACGGCGATTTTTGATTCTGACCAACAAATCTCGACTCCAATCCGTGGATTGAAGCCCTAACGTGCTAGGGAACCATTCCCAAGCATCGGAGGCCGATTCTTCATCCACATCTCATCGATTTGAAGATTTGAAGAGGTATTCTTGACCTAACCCCAAAAACCTTGAAATTTAATTCTTTTGGGTCTATTGATAGAAACTTCTTCACAAATGTTGTAGTGCACATCATTGTGATCATGTACCTCCATTTTTGTGGTAGGATCCGTAGTTTTCACTAAATTTCTCTAGATTAGGGTTCTTGTTGTGTGAACCGGACTAGTCCGACTTTAGGGCGGACAAGTCTGGTTGAGTACGGACTAGTCCGGCCCTTGGGCAGACAAGTCTGGATTACACAGCGAAAACCCTAACCTTGATCGATTTTGTGAATTATACCACTATGCCTTGACTCCTTGGACTCATACACATTCCCTTGATTCTCTTATGAGCCACCATGTTGGATAACGAGTATGTTCCACCTTCCGACTCCGAGGTCAAAGCGGAAAAGCAAGCTCTTTATCGCCGGAGACGCGAGGATCGGGAAATGGCTACTGCCTACTTTGAATCAAAGAGAGCAAAGAAGACACAGCGAGAAGCACACAACTCTGCAGCAGCCGAGGTAGCCCCAAGGAAAAAGAGACTTGTGACATTGGGAGATCAAGCTAGATCCCAAGAGGCGAGGACCTCGAAGGATAAGGCAAAATCCCTAGTCGATCCTGCACCCAAGAAGAGGTTGATTGTTGCCAAGAAGCCTGCAAGCAAGACCAAGAAGGGTGCCTCTCAACCCATATGCCCCTTGAGGATGTCTTCTCCTGCATGAAACCCAAACCGTGCAGCTGCCTTCGATGCCAACATCTTCAAGGGCAAAGGGGCTGAGAAGGCGCGCAATATAAGGAAGATGAATGTCTATCAGCGGGATAGTAGCACAGTGGATCCCTGTTTCTGGTGTGACTTCCACTGTGACTACTTCCAGACAGTCTACATGTCCAAGCAGACTCCAGTCACCGATGCTCAGTGGATTGACTAGGACTACATGGCCCAGAAGGATCACATGGCCTTCAATGACGTGATTGAGGCCGTCGAGCGCCATGCCTTGAAGAAGTTCGTGGCTTTCTAGTATGACTGGAATGTGGAAGTTATTACTCAGTTTTATTCCACTGTTTACTTCCACAATGATGGGGACAGGAGGATTACATGGATGACCCATGGAGAGCAATACTCCACCACTTACTGGGAGTTTTCTCAGCTACTTCACTCAGCGCCCTGGAGTGGACTACGACGAGACCTTCAGTCCGGTGGTTAAGCCAGCGACAGTGCGGACTGTTCTGTCGTTGGCTCTCTCGCGCTCTTGGCTAGTCCACCAGCTGGACGTCAAGAATGCCTTTCTTCACGGTACTCAGACGGAGACGGTGTATTGCTCTCAGTCGACAGGATTTGTGGATTCAGCTCGTCCAGCCATGGTCTGTAAGCTCAACAAGTCCTTGTACGGTCTGAAGCAGGCACCTCGAGCCTGGTACAGCAGATTCGCCTCCTTCCTAGTATCCTTGGGCTTCGTTGAAGCCAAATCGGACACGTCACTCTTTGTTTATCGACGGGAGGATGACACTGCCTACCTTCTTCTCTACGTCGACGACATTGTACTGACAGCGTCCATCCCTACGCTCCTTCAGTGGATTATTTTTGCTCTCCAGCAGGAGTTCGCTATGAAGGACTTGGGCCTGCTTCACCACTTCCTGGGGATTGCAGTAGAGGACAGACTAGTTGGCCTGTTTCTTCACCAGCGGCAGTATTGTCTGGACATCCTCGAGCGTGCGGGTATGGCTGAGTGTAAGCCATGCTCCACACCGGTGGATACCCAGGCAAAGACCTCTTCTGCTGATGGGACTCCTGTCAGCGATCCGACTGCCTACAGGAGTCTTGCAGGTGCACTACAGTACCTCACATTCACCTGCCGGACATCTCCTACGCGGTCTAGCAGGTGTGCTTGCACATGCATGACCCGCGGGGGCCACACCTCACCGTTGTGAAGCGGATTCTTCGGTACCTGCGCGGCTCCCTCGACTACGGCCTTCTACTTCGACGTGACTCGCCTTCTGAGTTGGTGGTCTACACCGACGCTGACTGTGTGGGGTGTCCTGATACCCGCCGCTCCACCTCTGGCTACGCCGTCTTCCTGGGGGGAATCTTGTCTCCTGGTCCTTGAAGCGGCAGTCCGTGGTTTCTCGCTCCAGTGCTGAGGCAGAGTACCGTGCCGTGGCTAACGGCGTGGCAGAGGCGTCTTGGCTCCAGCAGTTACTTCAGGAGCTCCACTTCCCCGTCGCCCGGAGCACGTTGGTCTACTGTGATAATGTCAGTGCCGTTTACCTCTCCACCAACCCCGTCCAACACCAGCGCACGAAACATGTGGAGATTGATCTTCATTTTGTTTGTGAGCGGGTTGCACGCGGTGAGGTTCGAGTTCTCCATGTGCCGACGACGTCACAGTTTGTCGACATCTTCACGAAGGGACTCCCGACGTCATTATTTTCTTTCGGTCCAGTCTCAACATCTGTTGTGGCTAGATGTTGGGACTGCGGGGGGTGTTGGACTGTGTTATGTGTTTGGGTACCGGCTCATCTATGTATCTATAAATATGTACCATGTCCCTTGGTTAATCAAGCAATTATTCTTCCCCTCTAATACACTTGCCGGTTGCAAATTAACTCGATTAAATATTTAAACCGACTTTTTGCTGGGTTACCAGACCAACACTGCATTTTTTTCTCTTTCGTTATCAGCCTCGTCTCATTCACACGTCTTCGTCAAGGTGTCACTGCCATGGAGCAGGTAGCCAATGTGCTGGCTAAACTGTTCGATAAGCTAGGTAGCGTGTGGATGTGGTTGGTACCGTGTCACTGTAGCTTGATTCTTGCAGCCACTTCTGGTGATCCAAATCAATGCACGACAAATTTTTAAGTATGGTAAAGTATATGATAATGTCAGGTTGTCAACATGATGAGTTTTTTATTTGTTTGTTTGGGCTACGAAGTGGGCATCCACCAAACCTTTGATCCTTCACCCATCCTCAAACAGCACTGCTTCACACATTAAAGCCAGCCTTCGTATCGCACTGCTTCTTCCTAGCTCGCCTCTGAAGCTGTCAACCATCGAACGGAGTTTCGTTAGCACAGTGGGAATTAAGGTAAGTATATCGTCTGCCTTCTTGATTATTACTGCATCTCTCTGATTCTGATGGTAATCATATTCCTCTATTATTTGAAATGCTCGGAAAACTTGGGATGAACAGGGAAGTTCAGATGTATTGGTTTATATTCAGCCAAATCCTCTATATAAACTACTTTCCTGTTCTTGAATCATGTTCTACAACAGATTGGAATCTCAAAAATAATGACAACTCCGGTGTCTTCTTACCCTGGGTTGTGTTTTTACTTAGATGCCACAACGTCTCAGCACCCTCCTAGCCCAAATTGACAAAAAACGGTGTATATTTATCGTTGGAATATTTTTCCACATGCCAACACTGCAAACACCCTTAACGCCTTATATGGCACTATCAGTGACACATGTGGGCCATCTTTTCATCGACCCACCGATGGCAAATATATGATTACAAATGTCTTCATTGGAAAATATAAAATTGTCTCAGAGTTAACATTATCAGATTTCTAATATCATTTCCATTGTCACAGAAATGTCTTTCAGATATCATCCAGGCACAATGTTCTCAACCATGGTTTGCTGTTTTGGTGACTGTCTGCATCTGCAAATTGAATATGCTTTCAAGCCTGAAAAGATTATTGTCAAGCTCACTGACTTTAATAGAAGATTGGAGGCCAGGAGCAATGATGTCAATATTATGATGAGAACAGCTGAGAACAAACAACAAATCTGCAAGCATGAGGTGACAGAGTGGCTTCAAAGAGTAGAGCGTGCTAGAAGTGAAGCTGATGCAATAATCCAAGCTTATGACAAGAGAGCCCATAATGTTATTTCAAATTTTAGTATCAGTAAGAGAGCTTCGGAGAAACTGGAGGAGTTGAGAGACCTTTATGATAGATGTTCGCTGGGAGTTGTATCTCTTGGTAGACCTGTACCTTTTGTCCAGCACCAGGAGAGGCTCGTAAGCAGAGTTGTGATTGGAATGGATTCCAATGTGAAGAAGATTCTGAGCTATCTTCTGGATGAAAAAATCAGGGTGATTGGCATATGGGGTATGGGGGGTATAGGAAAGACAATGTTGTTGAAGCTTCTCAACAACCAGTTTCTTGGTACTGTTGATGGTTTGCACTTTGATCACATTATCTGTGTAACAGCAGCCAGGGGTTGCAGATTAGAAAATCTTCAAATGAACTTGGCAGAGAAGTTGGGGCTGCAAACAAAGCAGGAACACGAGGTAGAGTTTCGTGCCGCAAACATTTTCAACCATCTCAAGAACAAGAACTTTTTGCTCCTAGTGGATGATCTGTGGGAGCCACTTGATCTTCTAAAGGTTGGTGTTCCACCTTCAGATGAGTCAAGGATCCAGAAAGTAATTTTTGCGACTCGCTCGGAGGAAATTTGTTTTGAAACGAGAGCTGATAAAAAGATCAAATTGGAATGTTTGCATTCTGATGAAGCATGGGAGTTGTTCAAATACAATTCTACAGAGGAAGCTATAAATTCAGATATGCGAATAGAAAATCTAGCAAAAAGAGTTTGTGCAAAATGTGGTGGTTTGCCTTTGGCACTAATTACTGTTGGAAGATCCATGTCCTCAAAAAGAACATGGCATGAGTGGAAGAATGCGCTGAAGACATTTGAAAGAGGAACTCAGATTTTGGATACTTCAGGAATGAAAATTGTTGACCCAATTTTGGAAACTTTAAGGATTTCATATGACAATTTGGAGAATGATAAACTGAAAGAATGTTTTCTGGTTTGCTCACTCTGGCCTGAGGGATATTCAATTTGGGCAGTCGATCTTGTGAATTGCTGGATTGGGTTGGGTCTTGTCCCTGTTGATAGAACAATTAATGACAGCCATAATGAAGGTTTATCATACATTGAGAGGTTGAAGAAAATGTGCTTATTAGAAGAGGGAGATATTAAAAATAATGAGGTACGACTTCATGATATCATCCGTGACATGGCCCTCTGGATTGCCTCAGATTATGAGGGTAAGAAATATAGTTGGATAGTGCAGGCAGGTCATAAATTAAGAAGTGTGGTGAATAGTGAGCTTGACTTAAGGCGGTGGAAAAGTGCTACTAGAATATCACTGATGTGTAACTTCTTAGACTCTCTGCAATCATTGCCAATGTGTTCAGATTTGTCTATGCTAGTTTTGCAGCAAAATTTTCATTTCATGGAGATATCACCATCTGTTTGTCAGAGCATTTCTTCTCTCAAGTATTTGGATCTTGGCTGGACACAAATTGAAGAACTTCCGGCAGAATTCTGTTCATTAGCAAACCTTCAGTATCTAAACCTTGCTGATTCACACATAGCATCACTACCAGAAAATTTTGGTAACTTAAAGAAACTAATATTTTTGAACCTCAGCTACACGAACAATCTTAGAAGAATACCTAGTGGAGCTATATCTGGATTATCTGTGCTAAAAGTTTTGTACTTATACCAGAGTAAGTACTCGGGCTTTGAAAATGAGTTGAGTGAGAAGAATGGGGAATTCAGTTTAAGAGAGTTGAGATGTTTTGACACTGGTTTATCCCTTGGTCTTACCATAAGAAATTCTCTCTCTCTTCGAATGCTGGCCCTGCTTCCGAATACCTACGTACACCTTCTTGGGGTGGAGCAGCTGGCAGGAGAGTCTGTTGTCAGACTAAAATTGCAAAATACTGTTACAGTGCTAAACTTCAGGATGTGTCTCAGTATAGAAGAATTGTCAATCGAACTTGCCGATGACCAGGACTCGGAAAAAGCAACTCCACATTTGGGGTACCTCACTTTCTGGCGCCTCCCAAAGTTGGCCTCAGTGAATATTGGTGTGGAGCTCCTTTATATCCGCATGCTATGTATAGTTGAGAATAGTGGTCTCAGTGATATCACATGGATCCTCAAATTGCCACATCTGGAGCATCTTGATTTGTCATTCTGCGGCAATCTTAAGTGTGTATTAAGCATCATGGATACTGGAGTAGGCAGAAATGTCATTCAAGGAAGCAATGAAGTTCTTGCTTTATCAAAGCTTAGAATATTACAGTTGAACCACCTGCCAAAGTTGCAAAGTATATGCACACCTAAGTTGCTCTGTCCTTGCTTGGAGTACATAGATGTGTTTGGCTGCCCATTGCTCAAGAATCTCCCATTCTGGCTAGAAGATGGTGAGATCACTTGCTTGAAACAAATACGCGGAGAAGAACGGTGGTGGGACAATCTTCAGTGGGACAATGATACTACCTGTAACCTGATCTTGCCATTCTTCAAATTGTTTGAGAAGAATCTGGAAACTTTTGAGCCAGCTATTGGCACCAGTCCGTTCATCCAAGCTCCTGGATCATTTTTTGCGCACCGTAAACCGATGATGCGTACAGCTATTCAGTTCTCTTCATACCTTTCATTACTTTTTGGAGCACAGGGATCAACTAGATGAAAGGTCCATTTATTAATTGAACAAATGATCCCAAATTCCCTTTGTCAGTTTTAGTACTATCCTGTCTGTTTAGAATTCCCTGTCACTTTTAGTACTATCATGTCTGTTTAGAAATTTTTTAGCTGCATGAAATTATTAATGTTGAAATAATTGTTGATGTATTGTTGCTAAAAAGGTTAACAGGTGCTTACTACTGTGCTGCAGAATTAAGCATCATGGATACTGATTTGAAGAACAAAATGCAGAGGATTGTGTGAGGGAGGAGCATATTCTGCAGTAGCACTGTAGCAAGATCACTGTTCACTCGGTACTGTAAGGAAAAATATTATTCCATCGGTACGGTGTAGTATCACTGTAGCAAACCGACTGGTGATTTAAGCTAATGTTAGTTACTGTAAGTCCTAGACCTTCAATGTAGAGGATCTAGTTCCAATCCGATACTGTTTGCTTATGAGCCATTACATAAAGTTTGCTTTTCTCTTTTAAATAAGAGAGTTGTTTTTGCAATTATTTTCCAACTAGAAAACTTGCATTCCCCTCTATTTATTTAACCCCAACAGTATTTCTATATAGAGCGTATCACATTGTAGCAGTTTTGCATGCTGAGATGGGCTTTTTAATAACAACATGCTGAGATGGTTCGCTGCACTACCGCTCCTAACAGTTAGCTTAGGGCTTAGAATAACTTCTAAGACGATTACAGTGATTAGAAATCGAGTAAGCTGATATCGCAGCCCATTTTTGTTCGAGAGGCTTTGTTTTGTTTGATCAGGCTCTCGTTGCCATTGACCTGGTTAGAGTCTTCTCACAAATGTTTAGGACCATCTTTGTAGGAAGGATTTTGTTATGTTTGATCAGGCTATTGTTGCCATTGACCTATTACGGTGTTCTTGCAAATGTTTGCCAAAATTCCTAGAGCTTATTATCTGGAATAACAGGACTGCAATGCAAGTATTTTTTTTCCCAACAGTTTTAATTTGAAATTTGATTTGACTAGGAGCCAATCCGAAACTTGGAGGGACTGTTTGCGTAAAAAAAAACTTGGAGGGATACTTTTTGAATGTTTGAGTTTCCCGGACTTTTGAATAACTGAAAGGATACTGGCATGTGAAGAGTCTATCAGAACTGTAATTGTAATATTATGAAACATTATTGAATGTTAACTACAACCAGCAAAGAAAAGCGTTATAGCAGCTGTACATGACTCGTTGTCTAAAAACTAAGAAACTTGCTACAGATAAATGCAACTCTGCATTAAGAAAGTATAACTGCTCAAAGGAATGACAAAACCACTATCAAGCAGACCGTTAGTGGAGCTCAATTATCTTCTCCGTGTTGGCACTAATTGAATATGCGGGTTTTCTAGAGAGGTTGAATGGTAAGGCTGACTCCAACGCACTCACTCAAATTCGGTCACCCATATTGGTGTTTTAGGTAGTGCACACTCGAGATTACCGTAGCCAGACCGGGACGTCTCCAACGCACCGGACGCAAATCATGCTTTTCGCTGCTCCGCTGCTCCCGCTAAATACCGGATGCTCCAGTCAAAAATCTGGATGCTCTCGGCGTGGGCATCAACGCGAGCGAGGACGATCGGCGAGCGATGCGCGGGAGACGGAGTGGACGCAGGCGTCGGCGCGGGAGTCAGCGTGGACGGCCGGCGCGTGGCGCACGGGCGTTTGCGCAGGCGAGGGCTGGAAGTCGTCCTCCTCTTCCTCGTCGACGTTGACGGACGCCGCGGCAAGCAAGCTTGATGGCGCATCTCCGGCGTCCTACCCCTCGCGTGCAGCCCCATGGCAAAGAAGCAATAGGCAAGGTCGGCGCAGGCGACGACGGCCGATGCTAGAGGCCCAGCGCATGGCGTGCAGGCGAGAGCGGCCAGCGCGCGGACGTTGGTGCAGGAGCCTCGACGCACGAGCGCCAACTCGGGCGAGGACGACCGGCGAGCGGGCGTCGGCGAGGAAGTCGGCGCGCGGACGAGAGCGGCCAGCGCGGGAGCCACGACGCGCGGACATCGATGCAGGAGCCTCGACGCATGGGTGTCAGTGCCGGCGAAGGCGACTGGTGCGGGAGGCCTTGCGAGATGCGCCCGAGATGCGGGCGCGGGCGGCCGGTGTGGGTAGGCGGCCGGCGCGGGAGGCCCGTCGAGCCACGGGCGAGGGCGAGCGGCGGCCTGCGCGGGAGTCGCGACGCAGGGGTGTGGCGCGGGCGAGGGAGTAGAAACGGAAGGACGCACATTTGGGTGGTTCTGGAGCCACTACGCAAAAAAAATTCCCGTATGCGTTACTCCGTTGGAGACAACTTTTACCATTTCACTATCCATTTTCTGGTTTGCGTCCTTCTGTGCGTAGCCCGTTGGAGTGAGCCTAAGGCACAAACCTATGGGTGCTGCATGTTTCCGTTCTGAGAATTCTGCAATAAATAATGGGAATTAAATGCTTTTAGACTGTGCAAAGATTTACTACAAGCAACCATTGTGAGACTGCATTTTCTTCTATAGTTCCCTATTTTTTTATTTTAGATCCTTGAAGTTGAGAAAGTATGTGAGGGGTACAGAAAGTCCTAAAACTTGTTTAATTACTTAGGTTCAAAGTACAGAAAGTATGTACGGTCTACAATTGTTCTAGAAAATACTTCCTTCGTCCTTGAAAATTTAGCGCTTTATAATTCAAAAATAAACTATAAAGCAACAAACTTTCAAAGACGGACAGAGTATTGATTATTACTTTTCTAAGTTGTTATACATCCTAAGCTCCTCCAAACTAAACTATACTACCTATACTAAGCAGGCATAATTTTTTGAGCCTGCTGGATGCATATATTTGGTGCATGGTTATAGGTGTCTCTTTCTTTCTAAATCACAACTGGCTAAATGGAAAATGGTTATCCTTGTTATCAAAATGACGTGTTGGTTATTGGTTAACCATTACCCTAGCACTCAATATAATAAGAAAGTTCCTTGAATTGCTCTAACATTCTGACTTCGACATTTCAGCTGACTTTGTGCAGTCGTGGAAAGCAAGTAATGCCTTCTAGTTGTGTTTTTCTTGCATGTATCGTGTTTTTGGCCGAGTCAAGAAGGTATCAACAGCGTGGTCTGGATTTGTTCAACCTGAGGGAAGTTCGTCGCTGTTTTGCATTGGTTGTTTTAGAGCGCCAGGATTTTAAACTGCCAGGTTGGCATGTTTAAGTATTGCTTATGTTCTGAAATAATTGTCGTTTCAGACAATCAAAAGAAATAGAAATAAACTAGTAAAGATTATTCTAACGATAAATAAATTGATACGAAGAAAGTATTCAACTACCCTGTGCAGTACAAGTATATATATACAGCTTTCATTCAGTGGGCACATTCGCCATCCCATTTAAAGATAAGAACTGGAGCCATCCAGTCAGTTATTTTAGACATCAGAGACAAGATTCCTCATGGGGAGCAAAATCCGATGGCAGTAAGCAACACATAATTAAGGTATGCAATTTTATGCACTCATTATATGTGGAGCCACTCGAATGGCCAAATTATGTTGCAGTATTTACGTTGTTCACTTACGCCTTTAAATAAAATTATGGTCCAATTTACTCTGTCGATTTGTTCAATTTTGCCTCCTAGTGAATTTTGTATTTTTTTCTCTTTGTATGAGTTATGTTTGAAGTTCTAATTTTATAAGATGTTATATGGCATCATACACAAGGCTAAAAGAAATTCTTCCAGAATTTTTTATAAACATTTTCTTGTAGTATTCCATCATTAGCTCAAAAATGAACTAGTCAGTGTCAAATAAAAAAAACAGAGGAAGTAATATGTTCAATAAGTGAGATGTACAAAACAAAAAGGAAAAGGAAAACCCTCACCTCATGAGGATGCCAACTATCGCAGATTTTGCTGATGCAAAAAGTTTGCACTTCATGTTAAATATATATTTATTTTGCGTTAAAGGTAATTCAGCGTGTATTGTGCATGCTCTGTGTCTGATACTTTTGGCTTCCCTTGCATGGTAGCTTTTCAAAATCTTCTATTGTAATATGTTACAGGCGGTCTCTCATAAATATTTTCACTCTATGTAGACTGCCGTATCATGTCTTTTGCTCCATTGGAACCTCAAGCTTATGTTGTTGATCCGGCAGAAGCTCATACAGTAGCATAAGAAAGAAAGTTGCCAAAAAAAAAAAACTGGCGTCTGATGAATGATATAGTTATGTGTAAAGTTGCTCCTCCATGCATTATTCTGTAAATAAACCTCGAGCCATTTTTCCCTATTTATTTCTATAATCTGTTGTATTACTTTTTCAAAATAATTCAAAAGTTTGGTACAGATTTTTCTTTTAATTTATGCAACATTAAAGCAAATTGGGTAGCCTTTTTGTAACGTAAAATAGCCAATCTTATCCTTAAACTTCCAAAAGGGCCAATTGAGTCTCTACACTTTAGTTGTTAGGTTCAGTTTCATCTCTGATCCTACATGGCTATCCACATGACATGCCACCTCAACTTTAAAATCGGATTTTAAATTTCACTAATTTTCTCTCAAAATTTAACTCTATTTTTGAATCCATTTGAACAATTATGTTTCTTAAAAGTAAATATCTAGCATGGATATATACATTCCTTGAAGTTTTTTTTAAATCAACCACAATAAAAATAAGAATTTATGTTTAAATAAGCTCAAGATCGAAAAAATAGTGAGCACATCAATGTATGGTGACCAAGCTACATCATACACAAACATAACATGTTTTGTTAAAATGTTGAACCGACGTATAAAATGTAAAATATCTTCAAGCTTATGTGGAAAATTGTATGTTCAAAGTTTTAATTAAAAATAAAGAATACAAAATATATCCAAGTTGGATGTTGTTTTATTGCTTTAATTCTAACAAACATAATAGTTCAAATAGATTCAAAAACAAAATTACGGTTTGAAAGAAAATTTAATCGGGAATTTGAATTCTAACTCAAGGCCGACGTGGCGTGCCATGTTGATAGCCACGTAGACTGTATCAAATTGAACCCACTAACCATAGTTCAGGGACTAGAATGTACCTTTTGAAAATTGAAGGATGTAGTTGAGCTAGTTAAAGGTGATGGATGGATTATATTGTTTTGCCTCTTCAGAACATAATAATCCAAAGTTCAATTCAAACAAATAATGTAGGCATCTTCATACAAGACACAGTGGCCCAAAAATAATCAAATATTTTTACCCATTCCTTTGAAATTCAAACCACAATTATTGAACAAATGGAAACTCAAAGAAATAATATTCTTAACTTGCTTTGAATTCCTATGCAGATATATGTTTCCAAATATTTAGTTGACACAAAATTCAGCATGGTACACTGCGTCGTATTTTTCAGCATAGCTATATAGAAATTTGGCTATAATTACCATGAAAAGGTTTGGTACATGAACTATCTTTAGATTCTTTACTATATCTATTACTATAATTGTACTTTAAATGGGGTAGCAAACAAACCTCGTATCTGGTAAAGATTTATGCATGATTATAATCTGGTTGAATGTCCTGCAGTGCAAGCTGATATTGTGGATACTTGGACTCTTCTGTTCACTATCTTCCTGACAGTGTGGCAGCTCAAGGAACATTCGCCTAAGATTTTTAAGATTCAAGACGTTTCAGTAATCACTCTACCTTTTCTGTACTGTCATTGAACAGCTTGCCAGTTTGCTTATACAGTTCCCATTTCTGCAGAAATGTCAATTGCTGCTCAAGTTGTACCAGGTGCTGCCGCCATTATATGTCGTGCTAGTGGGTTGCTGTTTCCTCACCTGGCATATCCTTTCAATGCCCAGAAGAATGTTGATGAACTAAAAGAATGGTGTAGAAGACTAGAAGCAAGGAGGGATGATATTGAGCTTCAGGTTGAGAACGCCGAGAGGAAACAAAGAATTTGCAAGCATGAAGTAAAGGAATGGCTGGAAACTGTCAAGCATGCAATAAATGAAGTCAATAAAATAGAAGATGCATATAGAAACAGAGCTATGTGTTTTCATGGATGGTCTCCTGATCTCGCAAGGCGCTACCAGATCAGCAAAAAAGCCAACAAGAAGCTGAAGGAACTGAAGGACTTACTCGAAAGAGGTGGCATGTTCGACGATGTTGCTTGTGATAAACCTCCAGCCCCCGTTATACCCAGGCCTGTTGGCACCTCGGTCATTGGAATGCAACCTTATATTAATGAGGTCATCTCCTACCTGAGGGATGAGGATATCCCACTCATAGGGTTATGGGGAATGGGTGGAGTCGGGAAGACAACGCTGCTAAAGCTCATTAACAATCAATTTCTCAGCTCAGTTGAAGGCCTTAACTTTGATCTTGTCATATGCATTACAGCATCAAGAGGCTGCAGGCCAGAGAACCTTCAAATAAGCTTACTTGAAAAGCTTGGGTTGCAGCTAAGGATGGACACAGGAAAAGACTCGCGTTGTACCGCTATCTTTGAGTATTTGTCAAGGAGGAACTTCTTGCTTCTCTTGGATGACCTGTGGGAGAAAATGAGCCTTGAAGAAATTGGAGTTCCTGCACCAGGAGGTGATAAGACCCATAAAGTAATCATAGCAACCCGCTCAGAGCAAGTGTGCGCTGACATGGGTGCACAAACAACTATCAAAGTAGAGTGCCTCAAGGACGAGGATGCATGGGAACTATTTTTGCGTAATGTTACCAAGGCAACCATTGACTTGGATCTGCGAATAAAACGTCTGGCAAAGGAAGTTTGTGAGAGATGTGATGGCCTGCCTCTGGCGCTTGTTTCTGTGGGAAGATCAATGTCCATAAAAAGGCAGTGGCAAGAGTGGGAGTCTGCCCTCAGATCCATCAGGCAGAGCTGCCAGCTTCTGGAAAGTTCAGGAATCAAGGACTGTAATCCTATTATGGCTACTTTAAGGCTTACCTATGATAATCTGAAGGGTGATCACCTGAAAGAATGTTTCCTTGCTTGTGCCCTTTGGCCAGAAGACTACTCAATATGGAACATTGATCTGGTGAACTGCTGGATTGGGCTGGGTCTGATACCTATCGGAAGGGCTATCTGTGAAAGCCACAATGATGGATATGGTATCATCGGGGTACTAAAAAGTGTGTGCTTATTAGAGGAGGGAGACATGAAACATACTGAGGTCAGGCTCCATGACATGATACGTGACATGGCGCTCTGGATTGCATCAGAGAAGAGTTGGCTTGTGCAGGCAGGTCTTAGAATGAAGAAGGTTAAAGATGTAGAGAAGTGGGTTGGAGCCACAAAGATCTCACTGATGTGCAATTTCATTGAGTCTCTGCCTTCTAAGCTACCAAGTTGTCCTGATCTGTCGGTACTGGTGCTTCAACAGAACTTCCATTTCAGTGAGATACCATCATGTTTCTTCGAAAGTATGGCTTCGCTGAAGTACTTGGATCTTAGTTGGACGCAGTTTGAGTACCTTCCTAGAGATATAAGCTTCCTTGTCAACCTGCAGTGCCTCAACCTTGCTGATTCAAGCATTGCCTCTCTACCGGGAAAGCTTGGGGAATTGAAGAAGCTAAGGATACTGAATCTAAGTTTCACGAACCATCTGAGGCACATACCTTATGGTGTGATTTCAAGACTATCAATGTTGAAAGTGTTGTATTTGTATCAGAGCAAGTACTCAGGCTTTGAAAATGAATTCAGTGGGAGCTGTGCAAATGACAAGGAAGCTAAAGAGTTCAGCCTAACAGAGCTGGAGTGCTTCCACAATGGTCTGGCCCTTGGTATTACTGTCAGGACTAGTCAAGCTCTTAAGAAGTTATCAGAACTTCCAGACGTCCATATACACAACCTTGGTATAGAACAACTACAAGGAGAGTCTTCTGTCAGCCTGGTGTTGAAGAGTAGTATGACAGTGGTAAACTTCAAAATGTGCCTAGGCATAGAGGACTTGTCGATTGAATATGTCGACGACAGTTACCCTGAAAAGGCAATGCCATATTTGGAATACCTCACCTTCTGGCGCCTCCCAAAACTTAGTAAAGTAAGATTTGGTGAGGATCTACTTTATATCCGTATGTTGAATATAGTCGAGAACAATGGATTAACTGACCTCACATGGATTCTCAAATTGCCATGCTTGGAGCATCTTGATTTGTCATTTTGTAGCAAGCTCAAATATATCATAGATGAAAAAAATGATGGAGAGATACAAGGCGCTGCACAGGAGAACAGAGTCCATGAGTTCTCAAAACTCAGGATATTGCAGCTGAACTACCTGCCAAATTTGGAGAGATTTAGCTCCCTTAAGCTGGACAGCCCCTGTTTGGAATACATGGATGTCTTCGGTTGTCCACTGCTGCAGGAATTTCCTCTCGTACCAGAACTTAGAGGTACTACTCATCTAAAACAGATAAGGGGAGAGGAACAGTGGTGGAAAAATCTAAAATGGGATAACCAGAACTCCTATGAGATATACGAGGACTTCTACAAGGTGTTTGAGAAGAATCTGGAATCTTTTGAGCCAACATTGGAAACTAACCCGTTCATTCAGTCTAAGAGTACTTTCTTTGCACACCGGAGGCCAATGATGCGCACAGCCATACAGTTCTCCGCATACCTCTCCTTGCTTTTTGGTGGTCAAACATCAAGCTCAGCTGGTTAGTGATCTTACATTCAATTTTTTTGCATGTTTCGCAACATGTTAACCAAAGGTTCATTAATAAACATTCTCTGAACTAGAGCTATATTTTTCCCTAAATGTCATTAGTTTACCTAATAGTGTGCTTTAGTACAGGGTAACGCATAGTTGAAAATTACAAATATACTTTAGAATAGAGTTAAATACTTTATGATAGCTGGAATTGTTTGCAAATCATATACCATAAAACAATAGAGCCAAAAACAAATTTATTTTCCAGGACAGCTTTTTTTTCATGATACATTCTGATATTGGGAAAAAAATATTTGATCAGAAAGTCCGAGTACGTCTAGTTCATAAGTGAAATTTTACATGTTAATCTAGAGCAACTAAATTCAGTGAGAAATATTCACTAACATGCCCAGAAGCAAGCAAAACCCAGGCAGCTATAACCTTTTAGTTTAGATGATTCTTTTTCATTTGAGACAAGGGCGCAAACTATTCAGAACTGATAAATAAAGTTGTACCATCTTAATTGTGTATGGTTCAATTCATCATAAGAAACAATATACGTGTTTGTTAAATCTCTACCTACCGGTCACCTGTCTGAGTGAAATTGCTTACTTGCATGTACTGCTGATCCTGATTTCAATATCCTTAGGAGAAAACGGGACGAATTCTATTGAGAAGGAAGCATCATGATGTTTTTTGTTGGCTACTGAGCATGGCTATAATAAGAGGACTTCACGCGAACAGTAGTCCTTCCATCTGTGCCGTATTCTTATTCCGCGTCAGCTTGGTGACTTTCATCCCTTCAGCCTCATATATGGGGACAGCTGAGAATAAAATCTTGAAGTTCAGTTTATATCTTCATAGTGAGCAAGATAAAAGGTGTTTACGTCTCGTTGGTTTTTGGTACTGAACAGTTATCTTTTTCTTCCGCTTATTTTGTTCTGATATGGCCACCATACCTATTTCAGAAGATAGAATTTGCAAATTTGTATTGTATTTTAATGGTTATTCAGCAATGTAACCTTTCATTTGAAGAACGGAAGTGTGTTTTAACTAATTATTTATTTCTAGAATGCGCAAGAGGATCATTTATATTTATATTAAGAAGAAGATGGATGACCATAAGGAAAGGAAAGTGGAGAATATGACACTAATCTTCTGTATGGAGAATGAGTGTCATACAGACCGCTCTAAGGTCTGAAATACATATGACGTTTAAGATAACTAACTTAATTTAAACTAAACTTTTTGTCTAAGTGTCTATATTTTAAAACCGATGGAGTACTCCAGTGGTTTAAAGACAAGTACGGACGGTTAAATCTGATGAGCGGCTCCAGAAGGCGACCTCGTCCAGCGGCGCGTTGTCCGGCGACGAGGGCCGCGGGCGGCACGGACGCAGCCATCGCCCCTCGCTTCGGCATGTGCAGCGGTTGGGGCCGAGCTCGCGTATGGCCGCCGATGCTTACGGCACGGCGTCGGCAGGCGTCGCGTCGCACAAGAGCATAAACCCTAGGTCTCGCGGATCAATTAATGGGCTGACGGGGATGGCGACATACGGAGCAATGCGACTGGAGGGAAGTGTGGGGGAGTTGGAGAGACGGTGTGACGGCTACGATGAGGTTGTCGCAGAGCGCGTGCCAGCGTACGTACCTCGGGAGTAGGAGCAGGAGTCGGCATGGGTCATGGAGGAGACGGGGTCGGTCTTCAGTGCCCGCTGCAGCGGCAGCGGCGGTAACGGAGTGGTGCCCGAGGCCGGAGATGGCGGTGGTGCGGCAGAGGTAGTAGTGGGCACCAGAGGCCGGACCGAGGGTCGAGGCTGGTGACGCTAGGACTGGTGGCGGATCAAATGACGGTGGGGACCGAGTGGTGCGGTGCCGGGAGTTCTGAGTGGTCCGATTGATTGACGACGGATCGACCTCTAGTGGTGGCGGGATCGAGGGAGGTGGTGTCGTGAACTGGTGTGGTCGCAATCGTCATTCACTCACATTCGCCAGGAGCGTCAGGATTTGGTTGGAGTCAGGGATTGGGGCTGGGGGTTGGGGTGAGGTCAGGCCGTTGGGACTCGTGGGCTCGGAAGTTGGACATGGTTTGTGGAAGCTGGTTACGGAGATGGGCTATGTTTAGTGGGTTGGGTCGAAACTGAGTCCAACACTAGTATTTCGACCATGGGTGTAAAATGATGTTCTTTCCGTAGATGATCTTCATCGTGACGTCAGGTTGCCACTCTCATCACCTGCGTACGTAAGGCAAAATTGCGAGCTTAAGACGAATTAGTCATTTTCCCATAGCGGGTCATTAAGAAAGGGAGAAGTGATACTGCACCTGTATGGAACCAGCAGCCATCTGAAAAACAGGCCTGGCGGATGCAGGCGTCGTCGTTGCCCATGAGGCGATTTAAGATTCGATTACGTGATGTGCGTGATTCTCTTGATTCTCTGATAAGTCGTGATTTAGATAATCTATTTACAGGAGGGATTACGTGTTTGGGTAAATCTTATTTTCTAACAAATAATCTCTTTCCTATCTGGAAAATGACCGGGATGCCCCTAAAGCTAATGGAAACTCCAAACAGAATTTTCAGTTAATCGTTAACCAAGTGCTCTGTTCATACAAGAAAGCGACCTGTATTTCACTGGATTGACCATGATTTTAAGCCCCTGTTTGACACAGTTAGAACTTATTACAAAAGCAGCTTGTGGAAAACAGCTTCTGCTTATGTCCTGCTTTTAATTCATTCTAAAAGGCAGCTGAACTAATAAACTGGTACGGAAGTTTCCTGTTTAGCACACCTTCAGCTTATTTTTATTAAGAAGCTGCAGCAGAAGCTGTGTCAAACAGGGTCCAACCTACCAATCTGCAAAGACCAAATACATCTGTGAGCTGCTTACTGCACTAGCTGTTGGAATTAATGGGCTTGGCCCAATACTAATTCAGAAATAAATCCTAAAAAATCTCAAAGGCTCATTAGAGGAAGAGGGAGTTGTGTTAAGTGTTTAGTCCCACATGGGAAGTGGAAGTGGAGCAACTCCTACATATAAGGGAGGTTGCTCTTCCACTCCTTGAGTGAGAGAGAAGAGAGGAAGAGAGGGGTGGCCCACGCACGCTCCTCCTCCTCCTCCTCCTCGCTCGCTCGCCACGCCTCGTCTCGCCCCGCCGCGCGCGTGTGTTCGTGTGAATTCGAGTCTCGAGTCGAGCTCAGATTTTATATTTTTGCAGAAAATTAAATTGAGCTTTGGGCTTTTGGGCTTCCAAATTTTTGAGGCTACCCGAGATAGAGTCTAAGTCGTTGGAGACGGACGTGTTTATGACTATGGAGTCAGTTCGGATTCGGATCCTCCGGATCGCATACGAATCGCCTTCGTGGGACTCTATAAATACGGGTGTGTGCGGTACAGCAGTCATCCCACAATCAGATCGTTTCCACGTTCGCGTTCCTTGCGCCGCCTTCTAGTTTACTCCATCCTGAGCGCCGGCGTGCACCGACAATCGGGAGAGCAGGTCTCCGGAATTATTTGCCCTTGCGATCCTGCACCGGGAGAGGGCGAATAAGATTTTTGGGAAGCGCTCCGCGCGACTGCTCGCGTTCTTCACCACGGCTCGTCTATCGAGGAGATTGGGCGCTGCGGCTCAACGTTGTCACCAATGTCTGCAGCGGCTGTTCGCCGTCAGATCTACAGCGGTTCGTTCGACTTCAAATCGGTACGTGTTATTTCTCGTCCCGTATGTTTGCCGATCGCTACAGTTTTCTAGTATTTTTCCGGAATTATTCAGTAAATTGCCTCCTATTTTCTAACAATCCAAAAACCTTATTAGGCAATTTCCTAAGTTGAACATAATGACTCTAGCCGATGCACTAAGGTCGGATAAATTCTCTGGCGTGCACTTCAAGAGGTGGCAAGTTAAGGCCACGCTCTGGCTCCAATCGCTTAAGATCTTCTGGGTAACTGAGGGCAGGCCTCAAGGTCCGTTGTCTGTTGAAGAACATACAGAGTTCGAGGAAGCCAATTCTGTCCTGAGAGGATGCATCATAAGTGTTCTTGATAATAAACTATGTGATGTCTATCTGACAGTCACAGATGGTAAGGAGCTCTGGGATGCACTAAACGCTAAGTATGGTACAACCGATGCAGGCGGTGAACTGTATATCATGGAGAATTTTCATGACTACATGATGGTTAACAATCGTCCCGTAGTTGAACAAGCTCATGAAATACAATGCCTTACGAGAGATCTCAATCTCCTTAAGTGTCCCTTACCCGACAAGTTTGTGGTTGGATGCATTATTGCAAAGTTACCTCCTTCATGGAGGAACTTCGCCACAGCTCTCAAACACAAGAGACAGGAAATATCAGTTGAAAACCTGATAGCATCTCTTGATGTTGAGGAGAAGGCTCGGGTTAAGGACGCTACTGAGAAAGGAGGTGAGAGTCAATCTAGTGCCGATGCTAATATGGTGTAGAAATCCAATGTTAAGAACAAAGGGAACAAGTCTCAATTCAAGCCAAACAAAACTACTGCTTTCAAGAAGAAGAAGAAGTTAAACAAAGCCAATGATGGCTGCTGCTACACCTGTGGGGAGCAGGGACATTTTCCAAGGACTGTCCTGAGAGGGCAGACCGCAGAGGGAAAAAGAATGTCAACATTGTGACGTCTAGCAATGCAGATGGGTACGGTAATTCTTTTAATGTTCTTTCTGTTTCTCAAACATCATCTTGGTGGTTTGATATGGGTGCTAATGTTCATATATATTCTGACATGTCCATGTTTACTTATTACCAGTTCGTCTGGGATTCCACCGTCCTAATGGGGAATGAGTCACATGCTTCTGTTCGTGGTATTGGCACGGTCGATCTGAAGTTCACTTTGGGGAAGATTGTCCAGCTGAAGAACGTGCAGCATGTCCCTACTATGAACAAGAATCTTGTTAGCGGTACCCTTCTATGTAGAGATGAGTTTAAAGTAGTTTTAGACTCTAATAAAATAGTTGTATCTAAGCATGAATAATTTATTGATAAAGGCTATGAATGCGGAAGCCTGTTCTGCTTTTCTCTTTCGGAGTTTAATAATAAGTCAGTAAACCATATTTGTGACGATATTAATGATGATGCAAGTGTTTGACATTCTCGTTTATGTCATGTTAATTTTGGTTTAATAAGCCGATTATCTAGTCTCAAATTAATTTCGGAATTCACCATTGTCAAAGGTTCTAAGTGTCATAGTTGTGTGCAGTCAAAGCAACCTCGAAAGCCTCACAAGGCAGTCGAGAAGAGAAACTTAACACCATTAGAACTCATACATTCTGATCTATGCGAGATGAATGGTGTGTTAACAAAAGGTGGAAAGAAATATTTTATGATATTAACAGACGATTCTACTAGATTTTGCTATGTTTACTTGTTGCAAACTAAAGATGAAGCTTTAGACTATTTCAAAATCTATAAATCTGAAGTAGAAACTCAATTAGAGAGAAAGATCAAATGTCTTAGGTCAGATCGTGGTGGTGAGTATTTTCCCAAAATATTTGATGATTTTTGTGCGGAACACGGTATTATACATGAGAGGACGTCTCCCTATTCACCACAATCAAACGGGATAGCCGAGAGGAAAAACTGCACATTGTGTGACTTGGTGAATGCCATGTTAGACACGTACGGTTTATCTAATGCATGGTGGGGGAGGCTCTATTGACTTCATGTCATGCACTAAACCACGTTCCAAACAAGAATAAAGAGAAAACCCCTTATGAGGAGTAGGTTGGGAGAAAACCATCACTTTCATACTTGCATACTTGGGGATGTTTGACAAAGGTCAATTTTTCAATTACCAAGAAATGCAAGATGGGACCAAAGACAGTGGATTGTATCTTTCTAGATTATGCTCATCGGAGCATCACATATAGATTTTTAGTTGTTAAATCTGAGGTACTTGATATGCATGTTGATACTATTATAGAATCTCATGATGCAACATTTTTTGAGAATATTTTTCCTATGAAAGATATGCATAGCACTACTATGATCTCTTCTGAAATTTCTCCTGAATCCACCACAACTAGCGAGTTTCTTGATACACCGTTTGAGAATGTCCCAGAGGAGGAACACAATGAAATAACTCAGTCGAGTAAGATATCACAGATTGCAAAATCCTTCGGTGATGATTTCATTGTGTACCTTGTGGATGATACTCCTAGATCTATAGCAGAGGCATATGCATCACCTGATGCAGATGACTAGAAAGAAACAATTCATAGTGAAATGGACTCAATTCTTTTCAATGGAACCTGGGAGTTAACTGAACGGCCATACGGGTGCAAACCAGTAGGCTGCAAGTGGGTGTTCAAGAAGAAACTCAGGTCTGACGGTACTATTGAAAAGTACAAGGCAAGACTAATTGCAAAGGGCTATACTCATAAGGAAGGTGAAGACTATTTTGACACCTATTCACCCGTCGCCAGAATGACGACAATTTGTGTACTACTTTCTTTGGCTGCCTCTTATGGTCTAATCATCCATCAAATGGATGTAAAGACAGCTTTCCTGAACGGAGAGTTAGAAGATGAGATTTATATGGAACAACCTGATGGGTTCGTAGTAAAAGGTGAAGAGGCAAAGGTGTGAAAATTGTTGAAATCCTTGTATGGTCTGAAACAAGCACCTAAGCAATGGCATGAGAAGTTCGATAGTACCTTGACGTCTGCGGGCTTTGTCATTAATGAGGCTGATCGGTGCGTGTACTATCGCCATGGTGGGGGCGATAGTGTTATATTATGCTTGTATGTAGATATATACTTATTTTAGGTACGAGCATTAATATAATTTCTAAGGTCAAGTCTTTTCTATCAAAGTGCTTTGATATGAAAGATCTAGGAGAAGCTAATGTTATTTTGAACATTAAGCTGAATAAGGATGAGAGTGGAATTACTTTAAGTCAATCCTACTATGTTGAGAAAATCTTGAGCCGGTTCGGCTTTATGGATAACAAGATTTCTCCAACACCTTATGATCCCAGCATGATACTTAGAAAGAACAAGAAAGAGTCAAGAGATCAACTCAGATATTCTCAGATGATCAGTTCACTCATGTACTTAGCTAGCGCAACCCGCCCTGATATCTCGTTTGCTGTGAGCAAACTAAGCAGGTTCATGTCAAACCCAGGTACAGATCATTGGCATGCACTTGAAAGGGTTATTCTCTACTTGAGAGGTACAATGAGTTATGGAATTCACTATACTGGGCATCCGGCCGTGCCTGAGGGTTATAGTGATTCGAACTGGATCTCTGATGTTGATGAACTCTATGCCACGAGTGGATATATGTTCACTCTAGCTGGTGGCGCTATATCATTGAGGTCATGCAAATAGACCATTTTAACAAGGTCAACCATAGAAGCAGAGCTCACTGCTTTAGAGATAGCAACTGCAGAGGCTGAATGGCTGCGAGAGCTCTTGATGGATTTTCCTATAGTTGAGAAACCATTGCCGACAATCCTTATGAACTGTGACAATCAAACGGTGATTGCCAAAGTGACCAGTTCTAAGGATAATGCAAAATCATCAAGACATGTCAAGAGACGTTTAAAATCTGTCAGGAAAATGAGAAACTCCGAAGTTATTACTGCTTCATACATACAAACAGACAAAAACCTGGCAGATCCCTTTACGAAGGGTCTATCACGTAATGTGATAGAAAGTGCATCGAGAGAGATGGGTTTGAGACCTATTGATGTGACACCATAGTAGTAACCCAACCTATGTGATCGGAGATCCCTTGAATTAGGATATGGGAAAACAAGCTAGTGGTTCACCGAGTAGAGTACTTCCTTTAGACCCTCTCTATGTGAAGATGCACACTTGTACTCTCAAACTGTAAGGCAAGTTGTCAATTTGCCTTAATGTGTTTTTGTTGGCTATGTGTAGTAAAGATGTCGTCCTACAGGGCAGTCTTGAAGGAAACACACCTATATAAGCTCCGACTGTCTAACGGCGCAATCTGTAAGATTTGAGTGATCTTTGGAAAGCTCATGAAGAGACCAGGGAGTACGACGCATATGCTCCACCCGTAGGATAGAATACTGGTAGTCAAGTACTGATAATGGTCTTTGGGTGAAGTCAGTTCACACAAAACTTGCAATTCAAGGCGTAGTCCATTGTTCAAGTTGTGATCTGATGAAACTTGAGGATCTAGTTAGAAGTTCAACTTCACAGTCTCTGCCTAAAACACTAGTATATCAAACAAGGAACGAGAATGCCCTCTCTCCTAATGGCTTTGAGATCTGGTAGGGGATTGTTGGAATTAATGGGCTTGACCCAATACTAATTCAGAAATAAATCCTAGAAAATCTTAAAATCCCATTAGGGCAAGAGAGAGTGGTGCTAAGTGTTTAGTCCCACATGGAAAGTGGAAGTGGAGCAACCCCTACATATAAGGGAGGTTGCTCTTCCACTCCTTGAGTGAGATAGAAGAGAAAAAGAGAGGGGTGGCCCACGCGTGCTCCTCCTCCTCCTCCTCCTCGCTCGCTCGCCTCGCCACACCACATCACGCCTCGCCTCGCCTCGTCCCGCCTCGCCCCGCCTCACTCCGCCCTGCACACGCGCGTGTGCGTGTTCGTGTGAATTCGAGCCTCGAGCCGAGCCCATAAATATGGGCGTGCGCGGTATGACAGTCATCCCATGATCAGATCGTTCCCACATTCGCGTTCTTTGCGCCGCCTTCTAGTCTTCTTCATCTCGAGCGCCGGCATGCATCGACGATCGAGAGAGCAAGTCTCTAGAATTATTCGCCCTTGCGATCCTGCACCGGGAGAGGGCGAATAAGGTTTTTGGGAAGCGCTCCGCGCAACTGCTCGCATTCTTCACCACGGCTCGTCTACCAAGGAGATTAGGCGCTGCGGCTCAACGTCGTCACCAACGTCTGCAACGGTTGTTCGCCGTCGCATCTACAGCGGTTCGTTCGGCTTCAAATCGATACACGTTATTTCTCGTCCCGTCTGTTTGCCGATCGCTGCAGTTTTCTCTTGTTTTTCCGGAACTATTCAGTAAACACTAGCATTTTCTAACACTAACATCAACTGCTCCATCGAGGCTTGCATCAGCATTAGCTTACATCTAGCGAACGGAGGTAAACATCGCCGACGACGGAAGAAGGCTCGAGCAACCGTGGGCGACGTCGCTGTCGCAGACGTGGGCAACGGTGGCCGCCTACGCGGACGACGGCGCGGGCGCAGACACGCGACGGTGAGCGCAGGCACCAGCACACAATCGAACGAGGGTGGCGGTTGCGCAAGGGACGGGACTTGGCGGTGGCATAGGGATGAACGGTTTCAAGAGTGCCGACGGACGAGGGCGACGGCGAGCGCGGCCACGAATCGAGGGTAACGGCATGCGCGGCCGCGGATGAGTGGAGCTTCCGACGGCACATGGGCTAGTAGAGCTCGCAGCGGCGGCAAACAGAGTCGGGACGACACAGGGGCGAGCGGAGCAAGCTGCGGCAGCACACAGGGGGCGAGCGGAGCCGGCGGCGATTGGCGGGCAGAGCCGGCGACGGCGCAAGGAGCGGGCGTGTGAGAGATGGAAGAGCAATAAAGGAAAAGAGAACTCGATTTTCCAAATCGTGAGGTACAGGCCGCAATACAGGAATCCAACTTTACGTCAGGCTTCTCCGAGGAGCGGCTTAGGATACAAGTAAAAATAAAAGCAAACTTTTTGAGTAGGATTTTCGCTTATTAGACTTTCGTAGTGGTACATTGTAAAGACTACTGTAAAGTTTATTGTAAAGTATACTGAAAATTTTGTGAGGGTAAAAGTAAATATAGAATACGTTTTATAGTATGATGTGATTTTGATTACACTTTAAAATATGTTATAGAGTACATTGATGCAGATAGCCTAAGCTGATTATAATAGGAGACAAACAGATCTCTTCTTGTACCGGTCTGCGCCGCCTCGGTCAAGGCCGCGCTGACGGTCCGTCCGCCTACAGCTCGTAGGACGAGCTATTACTGTGCAGCCGCTGCAGCGGCCGTGCCAGGTTCGGGCCGGTGGGGATGGCGCGCAGCGCAGGCTACACGCCTCGTTGCCCAGGTTGAACTACGACCGGCAGAACACCTGCGGCACGGCCTATGAGATGAGATTGCCAGAGGGAATCCGTTGTTGTGACCTCTGCAAGTTGGAAAGCGACGTCCGGTCTCAGTAAAGTGCGTGTCAATCCGACGCGTTGGTAGATAACAACATACTCCCTCCGGTGTACAAAATATTGTCGTTTTACACAAGAGCTAAGAGTGCACAAAAAATTATCGTTTTACACTGCATGCCATGGAAAATGGTGTAAAAAAATGGAGTAGCGTGTACCTAGGAATCGAAACTGCATCAGATTGGCTGGAAAAACGTGAAGAAGACCACTCATACCACTAAGGAGAGTTGTATTGTAAAAGAAAGAAATGTATTTAATGTTTTCTTGGTATGCGAGAACATGGCCAAAACGACAATTTTTTTACACTAGAGGGAGTAATCACCGTGTAACTGCAGTGCACGTAATCATCATCTTAAAGACGATGGCTGGCTGATGGCCACCAGCCAAAGATCGTAAGACCACTCGCAGCGCGATTCAATCTAAAACTTACTCTATCTTTAATACTTTTTTATACTTTTATAATCTTTATACTTTTAGCGTGTTCACTTTAGTCACATACTCTATACTTTCAGTAGTCTACTCTATATTTACAGTTTAATAAACTTTACAATAAACTACTGCGGATGGTGTAAGAGCGAAACACGGAGCTTTTCAATCTCGCAGCCTGTTGTATTCCTACATGCTACTGAAATTTTGCAGGTAACTGGCGGAACACGGAAACACGAAGACTGTGGAAGAGCTTCAACCCTTGACGATAACTATGCCCGAACGATCGATCAACGCCTGTGATAAACGTGTTGGTTGCGGTAAAACACGCGTGCCCCTCCGGCCGGGAATTCCACTCCACCACAGACAGCTGGCACAGGAAGCAGTCACAGGTTACTTCTCTCTGTCTGTTATCGGCCGGGTCGCCGTCCTCTGTTATCACACGTGCTGCCGATTTGCAATTGCCACGGAATTTAACTAAGCCTTTCCGAATGCCAAGGTGAACTGACCCGGCGAAATACGAGCACGACGTCGACGAATTATCGGATCGAAGTGCAAAACGTGAACGCTGCCGCCGGGGATAACGTGAAGCATCTATTCAATATTGTTCTTTTCTTTTCTTTTTTTATTTTTTCCATATGTTTACGACAGCGAGTACCCGTCACTGACAAGGGATCGGCTACCATGAACGAACGACCGGCTGCAAGCTGTGTTCAGGGAAAAGGGACGCGTTTTCTATCATCTGATTTATTGCAGTATTACGATTATTGATTGATCACTACACGGAAGTAATACAGTAGTATCAAAGAATGGAGGCACAAATCACGCTCATGAATCCGATCCGCAGCTGAACAGGCGATGAAGATCATCACCGACCAACCCATGGCAGCAGTACACCTGGCTCCTTCAATCACCCATCCACTGGTCGCGTTTCTCGGCCCGCTGGCAGGTGGGCTCGGACGGCGTGACGACTCTCCGTTTCACCCCGGCGTGGTCGCGCTCGCGCCGCCACCCGACGACCACCTCCTCCGCGGCGTCCTCGCCTTCATCGGCGCTCCACCAGGACTCGTCGCCGCTCGCGCCCCATAGCCGGACCACGGGGAATCCGGAGGCGGCGAACCTCGCTCCCTCTCCGGTGCCGGCGAAGCCAGAAAAGCGGCGAGGCAGGTCCTGCCAGGTCCGAACAACGGAGCCGCCCCAGGGGAAGCAGCAACCACCGTCCTCCTCCTCCAAGTAGCCGACCCTCTTCATCCCCACCACCTGCTCCTCTTCCTCCTCCTCGCCAGAGGAGGAGGAGGCCGCTTCGTCGTCTGAGCTGGTCTCCTCGCCTTCATCATCGTCGTCGTCGCTGGAGGAACAGTAGGTGGAGATGTGGGACTGGATGGCCTCCTTCCCGCGCGACCGGAGGCGGAGCACGATGCCCTGCAGGCGGCGCAGCAGGCTGGGCAGCGTGGCGAGCGCGGCCAGCACCACCGCCAGCGGCGCCCACATCTCCGCCACCAGCGCCGCCGCCATCGCCGGCGCCCGCGAGAACCGGCCCACCCCGGCCTCCAGCATCGCCGCCGCGGCCGTCTCCATCTCCTCCTCCTCAAACGCAGCCTCCCTTTTTAGGAACGGAATAAAAAATGAAAATGCTCTTTTTTTTTTCTCCCCGCACGAAACAAGGGGGGAATCTTCTCACGCTATAGCGTCGTGTTGTGCGTGGGAGCAGAGCAGCGAGAGGGAAGAAGGAAGGAAGGGAAGCGAAGGGAAGTGGCGAGTGGCGACGCCGTTGCTTTAAAGCCACACGATCTAGGCCGTTTCTGCCCGTTCTGCCCCTTCTAGGGTGTGGCAGGTCTGCTCGGATTAGGAATCGGCAATTTGGTTTATCTCGCCACGACAACACTGGTCAGGCTCTTATCCAACCCCTCCGTTTACGGTGATTAGTACTACTTCTATCTAAAAATGTTTGTCGTAGTTCATTTTTAAAAGTATAAAAAATGTCATTTAATTTTTTTTTTAAAACAGGGAAAGTATAAAAAATAAAATACAACGAAAGGAGTATTTTCTTTCCCGGAATCCAGACATTGAAGCCCTACTATCTCTGCACACAACGAGAACTGAAATAATGTCATTTTCTAGTCTTGGATGATCCGCTAGAAATAGAGAAATAGACCACAAAACAGACAGAGCTAGATCAATTACATACTCTCTCTGTCTTCAAAAGTTTTAGCTTTATAATTTAAGCGACAAGTTTTTGAGAATGGAGGGAATAATTTTTTTCGAAACGGGGAGAATATTTATTTTCACCTCCTGATAAGACCATTTTGATTCATTACCAGTATTGTTCCGTTTTCTCTGCCTAAGTAATTAGGGAGTACGTACTTGACATTTCTCGTGGAGGCGTGATGTACACTACTACAAAAAACATATTTACAGGCGCCTCAATTTTTCAAACACAGGTGGTCCTTAAAAATATGCGACTGTGATGACGAATGATATAATAACCGCCTGTGATGAAAGAACAACACAGGCGGATTTTAAAAAAACAACCGCCTGGGTAAATACTCGATCTTCTTAGGCGGTTCTTACTTACGAACCGTCTGCAATAAAATAACATCACATGCAGATTTTAAGAAACAACCGCCTGGGTAAATACATGATCTTCACAAGCGGTTCTTAATTAATAACCGCCTGTAATGTAATGAACTTCACAGACGGTTCTTCATTAACAACGGCCTGAGAAGATCATGTATTTTCACTGGCGGTCATTGTTTAAGAACCGTATGTAGTTGTTCAATTATCACAAGCGGTTTTCATTAAAATTACAGGGATGTAGTCGTTGCAATTATCACAACCGTATGTAGTCGTTGCAAAGAAAATTGTATCAGGAAAAAAAATACAGATGTGCGGATACTAGTACAGTAATACATTATAGAAAATGCTCGATCACAAATGAGGCTGGCTTAATTGTGATAATGCACCATTAGAGGCTTTACAATTGTTCAAAGATAACATCTTTACACACTGAGCACAAGTTTAAGTCAGCCTCTCTCTGTAACAGCTGCAAACAACGACGATGAAGCGCCCTGTCAAGTAGAAAACAAAAATCATGCTACATTCATTATAGATCGACGATGAAACTCTCATTGATCAATCTAAATTGTACCGTCCTGCTTGCTCCCGAACACGTCTCTTATATTCCACTGGATCCTGAAAATATTGATATTATTTAAATTAAAAAATGTCGAAGGAGGAATGAATAACCTACATTGGTCATAAGTCAAAGTGTCATCTAACCTTGATAAGTATATTATAGCAATCATTTTCAACATCGGGCACATTTGGCTGATGCAGCAAACGCTGAACTTCAAGTAGTATAGTTTTGATTGTAAAAGCACTACACCACCCCTACGAAATATAATTTAAGCAATATAAGAAACCAGTTCAAATAAGTTCGACAACAATTAAGTATTAATTACATGAGCAAAATAGGTCTATCTTACAGTCTCTTGATCAAGAATTTCGATGCAGTGTGCTCCCGAACGATAGACATTTGGGTGTAAGAACCCACTTAGAAAGGCGCATCTTGGAGGCAACAAGGGATAGTCCTAAGAGAAGGAGATTGTCAGGGGATAGTAACCATCTTCCTATTCAGTCTGCAAAAGAAATTTATTAATAGGAGGACGATGGTTAAACTCATATTGTGCTTGTTCTTCATGACTTACCTTCTTTACCGGGGATGATGCACTGCCACTTCAATAAATCTCCCGATTCAGGCTTCGCAGAGAAACCCTACGTAGAGAAATTGAAAATATGCGGGTATTATGTATGCGAGCATCTTCGGACCGCCAGCGTATATAGAGTGAATCATGAGGATGTAAGTTATCCTTAATGTCGATACCTTTTCTTACTTTTGAGTTTCATTTTCATTGTAACTAGCATAGTTTAATACTTATATTCTCTGTTGTTCAATATTACCAGAAACGTTATTTTCATATTTTGATTCCAACTTCAAAATTCAATTGCTCATAGTACAAATGCTCCAAAAATACCAACTAAATTCTTGTATACTCTCACTTTGATCTATACTTTGAGATTGTTCAAACCAATACATTCTAAACCTTGTTATGTGTTATATTGCAGAACACGAAGAATCTGAATGAAGAATGGCCGGTTTGTAGAAGTATTCCTGATGGAGGAGCCGACATGATTGCTTCTGAACCCTGTCAATTCATTCGTCGCAAAATTTTGCACAAAAAAGGGAAGTTCTTTGATGAGAATGGTGCAACAGCTGATGTGCCAGAACTTTGCGACTATGCCAATAGAAACAGTTTTTTGTAAAAACTTGTAAACTATGAGATGAATTGTATGTGTAACTTGTACATATGTATATTGTTTTAGTGAAATTGACTTTTGTGATGATAATATTGTTGACTTTTATTCTGTGATGATATTGTTGATGTTTGTTCTGTGATTATATTGAATTGACCTGGAAATTAGAAATAACAGCAGTAGTATTGCATAGGTTATAACTTATCACAGGCGGTTAAGCACGCCTTTGAAAAACAATTATCACAGGCGGCTAGATACAGGTAAAGAACCATCTGTGATAACCTAATTATCACAGACGGTTACTGTTATGGTAGAAACCGACTGCGGTAAAAGGGTCTTTACAGGCGGCTTGATGTAGGTTAACATCCACCTGTGATAACACCATTATTACAGACGATTAGTTATGCTGCAAGACCCGCCTGTGATAAGACAATTATCAGATGCAGATATATATGCTGCACCACCCGTCTGTGATAACTTATCTTCACAGGCGGTTAGCATAAGTAAAACCCGTATGTGATAATGTTTCTTCACAGGCGGTATCACTTCTCCGTCTGTGAAATTACGGATTATCACAGGCTCTTCGTTTCGAGCGGTTTTAAAAACCGCGTGTGATAATAGGTTTGGAGCCGCCTGCAATAAAACTTATTGTAGTAGTGGTAGTTTGGTCGTCGACTTCAGAAACCTTGATCCTTCTTCCATCCGCAACATCTTAATTGAGCTTCTTGCGGCCAAGAGTTTTCATGGCATCGTCAACCTACTTCTTGTGTAGGGGACGGACAGCATTCATTTCAAGTTTTGTGATGCCAGCTCAAGATAGTAGTACTTGTGTTTAAAGGAAACAGTTTTAATTTATTTTTTTTCTTTCTAATTAACGACAGTGGGATATCTGGCTTGCACATTAATTATGCGTCCTTTTCTTGCAAGCAAACAATTTGAACAAAAACAATGACTAAAATGCACGTAAACCAAAACTGGATACACGTTATGAGAAGTGTTCATGCACGGTGCGTAAGTTCTAAATATGTACTCTCTCATTTCTCAAAAGTTTGTTACCTTTTAGATCATTTTTTTTTAAAATGAGGGAGTACTTACATTCTTAGATAAATACAATATGTTTAGAACAACTTAGTTCAACTAAATTTGAACTACATATAATCGATATGTCCTGAATGTGAAGAAAGCGTGTGTACATTTTTGGATTTGTATTACAAAATCATTCGGGGTAATTTATTTTGCACTCTTGCACGGGTGAGAAGTTTCTCTCCCGACACAGAAATTGAGAAAATGGACTTCCTTTTCGGATATATCCATTCCGTTCCAAAAAGTTTTAATGAACTATAAAGCGATGAATTATTTGGGACTAAAGTTACTGGAGACTAGGAACATCAACCGATAGTATGCATGATCTTCTCTGCTCCAACAAGGCAAGCTGTCGCTGCACCACAAAGTAAAGATCCCGTCCCGCAAACAAACCTGGAGACTAGTAGGCGCATGAACAGCCGTCAATGCACCACGAAAATTCGGAAGAAATCCAAACACACGCCAATCTTCTTCCCACGATGGCTATAGACCACCGCAACGTCGCCGCCACAAAAGAAAATGTCGCGAATTAAGATGGACAGGGAGACGCCGCACCGACTGGGAAATCATGATCAATTGGGCTTGCGCCCACAATTTGCAGCTGCTGTATCAATCAGCTGGCTTGACATGACCATGCGAGCTACTCCTACTAATGCACGCATGGTATCAGCTGGACATCTGGGGGCCAATCAAACATGTGTGTGGCATTAAGTAAAATAAAATGCGTGCGTGATTATACAGCAGCATGAATGAAAGCAACTGGTGGACACGTAGACATGTAAAGTGTGATATGAATATATGATCGATGATCGGTGCATGCCAGCAGCATCCTCTATGTCGTTTGCTGTCAGTGACGCCGAACGACGCTTAACCGCAAGTGTTTGGTTCGTTCTGCGTTAACAAACAATTTAGGTTGTTGTAACAAAAAAGAGGACAAATAAATTAGGCCTCCTAATCTATCATTGGACGCGTCTCCGTCGTCGCTTGACCCACCGACATGATCAGGGAGGCGCGTAAATAAGTAGTTGGTATGGTTCCTGGAAATCAGAATCCGGTCGTCCGGATCCGATTGTCATACAAAATCTAGATGGTGTTTATTTGCCAACATTTCTCTGGTTCTTCTAGTCAATTATATCGCCTAGGCAAAAAAATAATAAATAAAAAGGATTCAAATGCATGCAAAGCCCGGTTCACGCACGCCTGTCATTTTCTGGCAGTGGAGCCGCGGCAGCAGCGCGAATGATGAACGACAGCACCACGACGACGCAGCTGACCTCGTAGCGACTTCAAGCAAGTATCGAGAAGGCCGTCCAAGGACACGCATCAGATGACCAGATCTAGGCTTTGCATGTTCCGAGGCTGTCCGCGAATATGTGTAAATTTAGTAGATATTGTAAAAATAGAAAAAGAATAATGTATGAAATAAAATATAGAGTAGACGAGTGCGGATAGTCTAAATTGAGAGGGAGAGAGTAATGTTTGGAGACTCTGCTACTGTACCTGCTTGTGGAAGATCAGGCATGATTCATGTGAGGCTTGCACAGAATAAGGTGAAGGATCTGGATGTAATTTAAGTCTATCCGCACTCGTTTTCTCTAAACCATATTCTATACATTATTTTTTACTATTTTTACAGTATTTATTCTAAATTTACATATATCCAACATGCTTTACAGTATGCCACTGCAGACTGTATAAAAGATAGAAAGATGTGGCACGAAATGAAGGTCGTAAGGGTATATTAAAGGTGGAACCAGCCGCGCATCCCCACGCGTCAAATAATGGGTTGGCGGGTTGTGATATGAGGCCTCAGCATTCGGCCCAGTAGAGTAAGCCATCCACCTTCTTGATTTAATTTGTTATATATATATATATATATATATATATATATATATATATTCTATATATAGGGCAGATATATTTTGTGACTAGGTATAGAATATTCATTCTATAGCCAGGTCCCTGACCCTGGCGTCCCCGAAGTGTCTTTAATCTGTTTCCCCCCGACCGCTCCAACACGCACGACCGGCGCTTCAACCAATCCACCCACAACCTCAATGCCTTCCATGGATCCATTGTCAACTACACCACAGCACCCCTGCACCAAATTCTCTGACAATCGGCGAGTCTGGCTACGATGAAATCGACCGCTACGGCGCTCCAGCCTCCGGAGCCCCCGTCGTCGGAGCCCAAGCCACAGTTGTCCCCGCTGCCTGCGCCCGAACTGTCACGCCCGGTCATCATAAAGATGAACAGACGCTTATCACATGTACGCCAGGATCAGTTGAATCGTACATGCGTCGACGAAAGCGAAATATCATTACATAGCCATGTTCGAGTACATAAATAGTCTTACAATATGACCCGAAGGTCTACAAATACACACCACAACTATTTACAACACTTAAACAGTTCATAAATTCCAAACTACAGCGGAAGGGGAAATAGATAAGCACAACTCCATCTTCACAGGCAGCAGTTGCGCGTACGGTCGCCAGCATAGGCCAAGTCCTCCGGGTCGACGAAGAAGTCCTCCGGTGCCGCTTCTTCTTCTTCATATTCTAATAGAAAATTAAACGCTTGAGTACATAGAGTACTCAGCAAGTGCGGGAAGAGATGACATGATTGGCTAAAGCAAGGGAATGCCAATTATGGCTTAACACTATGCTTAAAACCTAACCTTAACTTCCATTTATCAATATCATAATTCAGGAAGTAATCAACACATGAGTAATGATAATGAATGTAACTTGAATCATAATTAACCACCATTTCCCAACCATAGACTAATTATGAACTGGCCCCAAGCCGCTCTTGTCCGTGAGCACGGCTGTCATGACAGTTTTTCCAAATCTCTGCAGAGAGTGTACCCTTTCCCCACAAGCAGTGATTCCATCCCCTGTTGCCAGGTGGACTGAGTAAACCTCCATGTAGCCCGTGGTGATCAACCACATTTCACACTTCCGTAGGTGTGTGGCCAGGAGATCACTACATGGTCTTTACAAAGGTGCTCCCGACTAGTGCTAGCCCTCTAAGGTTTCCACCACTGAGGATTCTCGGAGTAACCCTCCGCCTCAGAGCCCCCTCTTGAGCCTTGCGGATCCCAGAGCAATTCCTCTGCATCATTCCCCGCACCATCCAACTACTAGCATTTCATCGGGAGATACCTAATTAATTGACCAAGCTGCCCCATCTCAGTCTCGTGGTGGTACTATAAAGCTTAGTGGCTTCCTCCATAAACCGGTCCTTAGAACCCGGTTGTAACAAACCCCAGTCCCGGGTCTCGTGCAAACTGCACCATACCAAAACTATCCAACCACCAGATTCCTATCCACTACTATTGTGTAATCACCACAAATTATAGTAACCATAAAGTTTAACATGACACAATTGTATGAAATCCCAATTCCAATGTCTAAGCATGGCTAAGCATAAATAAGTCCTATCTACTTCCCAACCCATTTCAGGTAACAAGGAATTATATGGAACAGGGCATGTAAACATGAAATAGGACATCAATTTAATTAGCATGCATCTATCTAAATTCCTAAAATTGGTACAAGATGGTCAAGGGCACTTGCCTTCATTTAAGACTTGAGTGTTGGAGAAGTCTTGGTCTTAGAGGTTAATATTAGGGTCGTAGTACGACTCTAAATATATACCCAAGCATGACAAGAATAAAATAAAGCTAAATAAGTAGAGGGCACGCAAAACAATACATCATAACACACACATAAGCATAAAATCCTATACTAATGCGTCCCTACGAGGTATTTATTACATAACATGGCCAAAGTATGCATTTTAGATTTATCCTACATTTTTGGGATTTAATTATAGCCTAAAACCATTTTTATTGAATTTTCTATGGCCAAAATGTATTTTTAAACACTTATAATAAATATTACATGGACAAAATATATTTTATATGAAATCTACAATTTAATCATAGCATAAAGTAGTTTATACTAATTTTCCCTACTATTTCTACACTTAATTACCATTTTTATCTATTTTCTACACCTCAAATACACCTAAAAACCATATTCAGCAAATAAATAAAAGTCCATGGACTAAAAAATAAGATTACTACACTGCACAGGGGCTAAATCCATAATTCTATAAATTTCCAGGGGTTAAATCGACTATTTAAATGATTTAATCCAATTCCAGAAAGTCCAGAGGCTAGATTGTGAATTCTGGAGGCTAGATTTGAAATCCAGCAAAGGTTAGGGGGTAGCTGGTGAGTTTCCAGGGGCTGCGGTGAAAAAGCGGAGGCGGGAAAGGTGATTCAAACGTGGGCCGTTGGATCTGCACTGGATGGCTCGGATTTTAAATACCCGAAACGGTATGGAGATCTAATCTCAACCGTTGGCCGGTAATGGACGGCCCTGGTCGAGCCACGTCGGCTCTAACCGACGCCGGTGCAGCGCGCGGCGGCGCCCGACAGCCGACGGCGGCGATCTCGCCGGAGTTGGTCAAATCGGCGATTTCTACGCCGATCCTACGCGCTACGTGCATGAAACGAGAGAGGAGGAGTAGAGGCACTCACCCAGGGGAGTGTCGGGGCACGAAATCGGCCGGAGAGGGGTCGGCGACGAGTAACGGCGGCGGTTGGCGTCGGTGCTCGTCGAGCTTGGCAATCCCCGGCGATCTCTTCGCTCCAACGTGTCCGGCGTGTTCCTGGCGACACGGCGAAGAGGTTAGGGCTAAGGGGAGAGCAAGGCAACCGTCGAGGTTCGGGAACCAGGGCGACGGACCTTGCAACGGCGAGGCTAGGGTTTGCGCGCGGGGAAGAGAGAACAGAGGGGGAGAGGGGAAGTTTATAGCGGGGATGGGCGCGGCGGTTGCTGGCGCGCGCGAGGGAGGTTTCCCCGGGTTGATTCCATTGTGGGCGAGGCAGTTGGAGGGGGGGGGGGGGGGCGCGGAGTGGGCGCGGTGTGTCGCGGCGCGGGAAGGAAAGGCGACGGTTGCTGGGGGGTGGGGGATGACAAGCGGGCCCGGGGTGGCAGCGAGAGAAAGGAGAGGGAGGGCGCGGTTGGGCTGGCGGGGGAGGAGAAGGAAGTTGGGCCAGAGGGGAGAAATCGGCCCAGGTGATTTTTATCATTTTCTTTTTCTTTTTCCCATTCTTCTCTTTTGATTTGAATTCAAATTCAAATTTAATTCATTTGCTACACATTTGAACTTAAAAAATCACCCAAAAATGCATACAATAATGTTCAAGTGTTTGAGCAAATTTTGTACATGAAATATGGATGTTACAACTCTACCCCCCTTAAAAGGAATCTCGCCCTCGAGATTCGGACTTCCTAAGAGAATAGATGAGGGAAATCCGCCTTGAGATCTTCTTCTCTTTCCCATGTTGCTTCTGCCTCTGAGTGATGTTTCCATTGCACCTTACACATGCGAATGACTTTGTTTCTAGTGACCTTTTCTAATGTCTCAAGTATCTTGATAGGTTGTTCTACATAAGACAAATCTTCTTGTACATCAACTGCTTCCATAGGTAACTGTTCCTCAGGCACTCTCAGACACTTCTTAAGTTGCGAAACATGGAATACATTATGAACATCTGATAAGTGCAGTGGAAGCTCAAGCTGATAAGCCACTTCTCCTCGTCTTTCGAGTATCTTGAACAGGCCAATGTAGCGGGGTGACAACTTGCCTCTTACTTTAAATCTTCTCAATCCTCTCATAGGTGACACCTTCAAGTACACATAATCACCAACCTCAAATGTTAGATCACGTCTTCGAGTATCCGCATGACTTTTCTGTCTTGTTTGGGCTGCCTTTAGGTTCTTCCAAATTTCTTGCACTTGTCTTCCAGCCTCTTTCAATACATCAGGCCCAAAGACTTGACTTTCCCCAGTTTGATTCCAAAACAATGGTGTCCTACATTTCCGCCCATACAACGCTTCAAAAGGAGACATCTTCAAACTGGCCTGATAACTGTTGTTGTAAGAAAATTCAGCGTATGGCAGATTCTTGTCCCAACTTTTGCTATTCTTTAGAGCACACGCTATCAACATGTCTTCTAATATCTGGTTGGTGCGTTCTATCTGACCATCAGTTTGAGGATGATAAGCCGAACTAAAATTTAGACGGGTATCCATTGATTCATGCAACTTCTGCCAGAATCTTGAGGTGAATTGAGTGCCCCTGTCTGAAATGATCTTCTTAGGAACTCCATGTAAGCATACAATCCTGGAGATGTACAGTTCCACCAACTTGGGACCATTGTAGGTCTCTTTCACGGGAATAAAGTGAGCAACTTTAGTTAAACGATCCACTATGACCCATATAGAATCATATCCAGACTGTGTTCTTGGTAATCCCACAATAAAATCCATACTAATTTCTTCCCATTTCCATTCTGGCACTTTGATTGGTTGCAGCAACCCTGATGGTCTTTGGTGTTCCGCCTTAATCAATTGACATGTATCACATATGGCCACATATTCTGCTACATCCCGTTTCATTCCATGCCACCAATATCGATCTTTAAGGTCTTGATACATCTTTGTGCTTCCGGGATGAATGGAGTATGATGAGTTACGAGCTTCCCTTAGTATCAACTCTTTAATCTCCTTGATATCTGGAACACAAATCCTCTTTCCTAGCCATAGAGTTCCTTGTTCATCTTCCCTAAAGTTTGGAGCTTTTCCCTTCTTCATCAACTGCTTGATCTCCTTGACCTTCTCATCATTCTTTTGTCCTTCTCGTATATCACGTTCAAGGGTTGAGTCCACTTCCATAGCAACTGCTTCAGTGCTAGACACTAGACATAGGTTTAACCTTGCAAACTCTTCACATAACTGGGGTTGAAGAGCTTGTGCTGACAAGTTATTACATTGTCCCTTCCTGCTTAGAGCGTCAGCGACCACATTAGCCTTTCCTGGATAGTAGTTGATTCCCACATCAAAATCATTTATTAATTCCAACCAACGACGTTGTCTGAGATTAAGATCCGGTTGTGTGAATATGTACTTCAAGCTCTTGTGATCCGTGTATATCTTGGTTCTCTTTCCCATCAAGTAGTGTCTCCATATCTTCAATGCCTGGACAACAGCTGCCAATTCTAAATCATGGGTTGGATAATTTCTCTCATGTTTCCGAAGCTGTCTTGAAGCATAGGCTACAACATGTCCCCCTTGCATTAAGACACATCCTAAACCATGACCAGATGCATCACAATAGACCACAAACTCCTTCTGCATATCAGGCATCACTAACACCGGTGCACTGGTTAACCTCTTCTTCAATTCGGCAAAGCTCACTTCACATTCGGGGGTCCACTTGAAAGCAACTCCTTTCTCAAGCAACTTGGTTAGTGGTCGAGAGATCTTTGAAAATCCCTCGATGAATCAACGATAGTAACCAGCCATACCTAAGAATCTTCGTATGTCATGTACACTCTCAGGTGTTTCCCATTTAAGGTCATCGGCCACTTTTCCTGGGTCCACTGCTATACCTCCTTCAGATATGACATGTCCCAAAAATGATATCTCATTTAGCCAAAACTCACACTTACTAAGTTTGGCATATAATTGGTGTTGGCGAAGCTTCTATAGAGCCATCCTGATGTGCTCCTCATGCTCTTCTTCAGTCTTGGAGTAGATAAGTATGTCGTCGATGAACACCACGACAAACTTGTCCAAGTACTCCATGAATACCTTGTTCATTAGATACATAAAATATGCTGGAGCATTGGTCAGCCCAAACGACATAACCGTATACTCATATAGTCCATATCGAGAGACAAATGCAGTCTTGGGAATATCTGAGGGTCTAATCTTTAGTTGGTGATAACCTGAGCAAAGATCAATCTTAGAGAACACACATTCTCCTCTTAACTGATCAAATAAATCTTCAATCCTTGGCAGTGGGTACTTATTCTTGATTGTTACCGCATTTAAGGCACGGTAATCAACACACAACCTTTGAGTACCATACTTCTTAGGTACAAATATAACTGGTGCTCCCCAAGGCGATGAGCTAGGACGAATATATCCTTTTCCCAATAACTCCTCAATATGATCCTTTAGTTCAGCTAATTGTTTAGCATCCATTCTATACGACCTCTTATATATTGGGGCCGTTCCAGGTACTAACTCAATGACAAATTCAATCTCTCGATCAGGGGGCATACCTGGTAAGTCATCTGGGAATACATCCATAAATTCCTTCACAACCCTGATGTCTTCGGTACCCTCAAGATGGTTGAGTTGTACTACTGCCTCTTGTGTCTGATCTGGCTTGAACTCCACTGTAGTGCCATCTGGTGTTAAGCAAACTGTTCTTGTTGCACAATGAATTACTCCTTGATTCTTCGTTAACCAGTCCATTCCCAGAATGATATCTAATCCTTGTGAGTCCAACACTATTAGGTTGGCCCAAAAGACTACCCCCTTATGTTTATACTCACTTTACGGCATAGATGCCTTGCCACCATCTCTCCTCCAGGAGAGTTTATCAATAATGGCCGATTCAAGAATGTAACTACCATGTCATGCTTCTTTTATAAAATCCTTGGATATAAATGAATGTGTAGCACCCGAATCAAACAATACGGTGGCGGGGTGGGAGTTAACAGAAAACATACCGATCACCACATCAGGCACTTCCTGTGCTTGCTCTAGTGTCACATGGTTGACACGACCAGGTGGGTTTTGTTGCTTCTTTGGACAACTGCTGGCGTAGTGTCCCCATTTTCCGCACTTGTAACATTGAACTCCTGCAGCATTACTTTGGCCCTTGTTGCCTCCTGATTGGTTTCTTGGGGGTTGGCCATTTGGACGGTTAGCTGGAGCTGAAGGGCGGGGTGGCTACATCTGCTGACGTGGGGGTTGCATTGGCTGGCGTGGTGGCTGCTGCTGCTGGCGCATTTGCTGGTTGTAGGGAGTGGGTGGCCTGTAATTGGAGTTTGGAAATCTCTGTCCCGAGTAGTTCATAGGACGAGTCATCTGGTTTGCAGGCGAAGGGTTAAGACGGGGGCGTACATTGCTGCTAGAGGCATGTGCTATAGTCAACTTCCTTTTTCTTTCATCATCATCCAGTTCCTTTTTAGTCCTCTCCACTTCAAAAGCTTTGTCAACCAGCTTCTGAAAGTTGCTGTAGTCGCTGGAAGACATGGCAAACTTCAACTCCTTATCCAGTCCATTCTTGAAATGGAATTGTTTCTTGGAGTCAGTATCCACATCGGTTGGAGCATAGCGGGACAACTGGGTGAATGCATTCAAATAGGCCCTCACAGTCATACAACCCTGCTTCAACATAAGGAACTCTTCGTGTCTTGCTTGTATTTCTCCCTCAGGCACAAAGTGATTGCGGAAGTTGGTCCTGAATTCTTCCCAGGTAATGTTTTCTGGATCCTGGTGAGCTTCAGTAAAGGCTACCCACCAGTCGGCTGCCGGTCCTTGGAGTTGATGGGAGGCTAATAATACTTTATCTCTTCCTTCACAGTGGATGAGCCTCAACTTGCTTTCAACTGTTCGGAGCCAATCATCGGCATCCATAGGTTCGGTGACTGTGGCAAAAGTGGGTGGATGAGTGTTTAGGAAGTCCCTTAGAAAGGACCTAGGTAGAAAAGGTGGTGGTGGCGGAAGGTTGTAATTTGGTGGTGGTGGGGGTGGGGCTTGCTGCATGTTGGTGACAATCTGGGTAAGGTTGTTAAGCAGCTGGGTTTGGATGGCCATCATCTGCTGCATTTGCTGCACGGCTGGGGCTCCTCGAGCACCCCTACCATTCCATCCTGGCACACCTCCAAGTCCTTCATCTTGGGGCACAGCACCCCTTCCACGACCTCTACCTCTACCTCTTCCAGACATCTGTATAGGGAATAATTGAAACTTTAGGACAATAGATAAGATATAGAAGGGTACGCTATGGCAAACGGTCCCAACTACATGCATCAAGGGAAACATATATATAAAGCAAGCAAATTCATTAACCAACAAGTGCGGATGTGGACAAGATGCTAATGCATTCCACAACTCACACGACATGCTAACAAGCCTATATACAAATGACGTGGATGTGGATAGGATGCCGAAGCATTCCACAACTCACGTCGCACACACACACAACATAAAGCAAACTAATACAATACCATATATAACACAACTCAAGACTAGAGAGGGCGCAGCTACACGCTCCTACATACTAAGGATAGGTGTCCTGAGTCGTCCAGCGGGGAAACAAGTCCACTCCTACTCATCGGAGTCCTCCTCAACCTCCATCTCCGGGTCTTCTTCTTCCGAGTCCTCTCTTGATTCCTGGGGGGAGTTCATACGACGATCTGGAGAGTTCGGGTCCCAAGGCTCAACGTCCGAAGCGTACTGAGGAGAGTTCGGATCAGCTGCAGTGATCCTCGCGTAGCATCGGCGAAGTCGCTCGTAGCGGTCAACCAGGTCCCTGCTGTCCTGAAGCTCCTGCTAACAACGCTGGAGTCATGAACACAACTCCACAACGTCGTCCACAAGCCTCTCGCACTGAGCGTGGTGCAGAGGCCCCTCGACGTCATGTCCCGTGAAGTCGGCTATGCCACTAGGGCGCTGAGGGGTGAAGGCGTGCTCCGTGCACCCGAGGCGGAACCTGTGGGCGTGACTCCAGTAGGTAGTCGCCTCCCACGTAGCATCCTCCTCAGCCGCACGCTGGGAGCTCCTCCAGGCCGGAGAGAAGTGTGAGTGCAGCAGCTCCGAGTCGTAGTAGACGGCCAGCTGGGAAGTTCACTCCAGTCCACCAGTATAGGGTGCAAAGACCCTAGTGGTGTGGTAGACTAGGCGAACACAGTACTCACAGTACCCCGCAGCACGAAGAAGAGAGCGAAGACGAACACACATCCTCGAGGTAGCACTCCCAGTGGAGAACAGCGTCGTCTCCCTCCTGGGGGTGTGAGGTGCGGAGCGACTGGCTAGGGCGTGGTGAGGAAGACGACCCCCAGTCGACTTACGAGCCGTCTGCTTGGTTCGCGCCATCTACAAACATTTGAAAAGAAGAGAGTGAGATCAATAATCAATAAATTAAGTTAAATTAAAACAACAAGCACAACAAGATAAGAAGCACAAGGGTTGAGGTGGAGAGCACAAAGTTTTGGAAATACTATTTTATAAGAAAATAGTATAGTCCTTAATTTTCGGCCATTTCTAACTAGGCTTGCGTCCTACGGGCAACACGACTCTGATACCACTTTGTCACGCCCGGTCATCATAAAGATGAACAGACGCTTATCACATGTACGCCAGGATCAGTTGAATCGTACATGCGTCGACGAAAGCGAAATATCATTACATAGCCATGTTCGAGTACATAAATAGTCTTACAATATGACCCGAAGGTCTACAAATACACACCACAACTATTTACAACACTTAAACAGTTCATAAATTCCAAACTACAGCGGAAGGGGAAATAGGTAAGCACGGCTCCATCTTCACAGGCAGCAGTTGCGCGTACGGTCGCCAGCCTAGGCCAAGTCCTCCGGGTTGACGAAGAAGTCCTCCGGTGTCGCTTCTTCTTCTTCATATTCTAATGGAAAATTAAACGCTTGAGTACATAGAGTACTCAACAAGTGCGGGAAGAGATGACATGATTGGCTAAAGCAAGGGAAGGCCAATTATGGCTTAGCACTATGCTTAAAACCTAACCTTAGCTTCCATTTATAAATATCATAATTCAAGAAGTAATCAACACATGAGTAATGATAATGAATGTAACTTGAATCATAATTAACCACCATTTCCCAACCATAGACTAATTATGAACTGGCCCCAAGCCGCTCTTGTCCGTGAGCACGGCTGTCATGACAGTTTTTCCAAATCTCTGCAGAGAGTGTACCCTTTCCCCACAAGCAGTGATTCCATCCCCTGTTGCCAGGTGGACTGAGTAAACCTCCATGTAGCCCGTGGTGATCAACCACATTTCACACTTTCGTAGGTGTGTGGCCAGGAGATCACTACATGGTCTTTACAAAGGTGCTCCCGACTAGTGCTAGCTCTCTAAGGTTTCCACCACTGAGGATTCTCGGAGTAACCCTCCGCCTTAGAGCCCCCTCTTGAGCCTTGCAGATCCCAGAGCAGTTCCCCTGCATCATTCCTCGCACCATCCAACTACTAGCATTTCATCGGGAGATACCTAATTAATTGACCAAGCCGCCCCATCTCAGTCTCGTGGTGGTACTATAAAGCTTAGTGGCTTCCTCCATAATCCGGTCCTTAGAATCCGGTGGTAACAAACCCCAGTCCCGGGTCTCGTGCAAACTGCACCATACCAAAACTATCCAACCACCAGATTCCTATCCACTACTATTTTGTAATCACCACAAATTATAGTAACCATAAAGTTTAACATGGCACAATTGTATGAAATCCCAATCCCAATGTCTAAGCATGGCTAAGCATAAATAAGTCCTATCTACTTCCCAACCCATTTCAGGTAACAAGGAATTATATGGAACAGGGCATGTAAACATGAAATAGGACATCAATTTAATTAGCATGCATCTATCTAAATTCCTAAAATTGGTACAAGATGGTCAAGGGCACTTGCCTTCATTGAAGACTTGAGTGTTGGAGAAGTCTTGGTCTTGGAGGTTAAGATTAGGGTCGTAGTACGACTCTAAATATATACCCAAGCATGACAAGAATAAAATAAAGCTAAATAATTAGAGGGCACGCAAAACAATACATCACAACACACACATAAGCATAAAATCCTATACTAATGCGTCCCTACGAGGTATTTATTACATAACATGGCCAAAGTATGCATTTTAGATTTATCCTACATTTTTGGGATTTAATTATAGCCTAAAACCATTTTTATTGAATTTTCTATGGCCAAAATGTATTTTTAAACACTTATAATAAATATTACATGGACAAAATATATTTTATATGAAATCTACAATTTAATCATAGCATAAAGTAGTTTATACTAATTTTCCCTACTATTTCTACACTTAATTACCATTTTTATCTATTTTCTACACCTCAAATACACCTAAAAACTATATTCAGCAAATAAATAAAAGTCCAGGGACTAAAAAATAAGATTACTACACTGCACAGGGGCTAAATCCACAATTCTATAAATTTCCAGGGGTTAAATCGACTATTTAAATGATTTAATCCAATTCCAGAAAGTCCAGGGTCTAGATTGTGAATTCTGGGGCTAGATTTGAAATCCAGCAAAGGTTAGGGGGTAGCTGGTGAGTTTCCAGGAGCTGCGGTGAAAAAGCGGAGGCGGGAAAGGTGATTCAAACGTGGGCCGTTGGATCTGCACTGGATGGCTCGGATTTTAAATACCCGAAACGGTATGGAGATCTAATCTCAACCGTTGGTCGGGAATGGACGGCCCTGGTCAAGCCACGTCGGCTCTAACCGACGCCGGTGCAGCGCGCGGCGGCGCCCGACAGCCGACGGCGGCGATCTCGCCGGAGTTGGCCAAATCGGCGATTTCTACGCCGATCCTACGTGCTACGTGCATGAAACGAGAGAGGAGGAGTAGGGGAACTCACCCAGGGGAGTGTCAGGGCACGAAATCGGCCGGAGAGGGGTCGGCGACGAGGAACGGCGGCGGTTGGCATCGGTGCTCGTCGAGCTTGGCAATCCCCGGCGATCTCTTCGCTCCAACGTGTCCGGCGTGTTCCTAGCGACACGGCGAAGAGGTAAGGGCTAAGGGGAGAGCAAGGCAACCGTCGAGGTGTCGGGAACGAGGGCGACGAACCTTGCAACGGCGAGGCTAGGGTTTGCGCGCGAGGAAGAGAGAACAGAGGGGGAGAGGGGAAGTTTATAGCGGGGATGGACGCGGCGGTTACTGGCGCGCGCGAGGGAGGTTTCCCCGGGTTGATTCCGTCGTGGGCGAGACAATTGGAGGGGGGGGGGGGGGGGGCGGAGTGGGCGTGGTGTGTCGCGGCGCGGGAAGGAAAGGCGACGGTTGCTGGGGGGTGGGGGATGACAAGCGGGCCCGGGGTGGCAGCGAGAGAAAGGAGAGGGAGGGCGCGGTTGGGCTGGCGGGGGAGGAGAAGGAAGTTGGGCCAGAGGGGAGAAATCGGCCCAGGTGATTTTTATCTTTTTCTTTTTCTTTTTCCCATTCTTCTCTTTTAATTTGAATTCAAATTCAAATTTAATTCGTTTGCTACACGTTTGAACTTCAAAAATCACCAAAAAATGCATACAATAATGTTTAAAGGTTTGAGTAAATTTTATACATGAAATATGGATGTTACACGAACCGCATACGCCACAGCCGTCGGCACTCCCGCCGCCTGCGCCCCAACCGACGGCGCCCCGCCGCCACCGAGGCGGATGAGTACGGGGCCCATCGTCCGGTGCACCCGGCCACGGCGCCCTGCCCCTGGTGCACCCGACCCCACCGCCTGCGCCTCAGGTGACTTCGAGCATCCTGCACTCCTGTATGGTGGTAATTAGTAATCTCTCGAGAATAACACATTACGAAGCATGTTCACAGATTGGGTAAGAATGCATACATGACCATTCATTTGACATTCTCCCTACATAGTTCGTACTTCAGCTGAACCTAATCCTCTCTCGCTGATGAAGGGCTGTCTGCATAGTATATGGGTGAATTAAAGAGGAACCACATATATCAGTGATTCTTGATAAACAAATAGGAATTTTGCCTTATATGACCATCATAGTTAGATGCTAGTTGCTGAGGTACACAAATATTTACCAAGGGGGTGAGAAATACTAGAAGGACGTAATGCTGCTTGTGACTGGGGATTATGCCAACAGGGACTACTTTTATTGCAACGTAAAGCTCTTTAAGAATTATGACAACAGGTACAACTCTTATTCCAGACAAGATGTCATGAGGCAAATTACATGTACGCACATATGTACGTCTGATTAAAATCGTGAGTCAATCCTGATTTTGTGCACGATAAGGATGCCTTTTTGTTGGACTGGACTTGCCCATTACTAATTCCCATTGACCAAATGTTTTTGATTCTGTTATTTTTATCAGGAGACGGTGTCGCATATTAGCAGATGCTTCAAACCCAGAGGAAAGAACAGTGAACGTGGTAAGGACAGTGTGCACCTAATGCAGTTCAGTATTGGATTCCATGTTCATAAGACAGATAATGGATCACTTTTCTAATATAAATTTTAAACACTCTTGGTAATATCTTTATCCATATTTGAGGATGACATGCTATTGAGCATTCTTTTACAGCTTTTTAATGCTCCGCTAATTTGTAAGAAAACGTAAGTAGGAACATATGTCATCACTGATCAGGCAAAAAAGTTATCCCCACAATAAATGCACTTAAGTTATACTCTTGTGTCCACTTGCAGGGATAGCACACAAGCTACTGAAATTGGTGAAAAACTGTTTTTAAGCATTTTCAATCCAGTTCACCTATTCCATCTGTTGCTTATGCTGTTGAGTTAGGTGACAAGTTTGATTTCCTTTCTACTAGGTCTGATAGAGACACGGTGATTTCTTTCAGGTGTATCCTAATGTTCAGTTCTTAGTCATGCATTTTGATGTTGAACATTGTCGGTACCCTACGTACCGGGTACCTCACAATACCGGAAGAAGTGCAAGAAAGTTCCACCGTCAGAGCCGAAGGCTCTTGCATGTCTCACATGTCACGTTACACCGGACCCACTCCTCTCACATGGCTGGCTCCCAGGTTAACACGTGTAAAAGAAGACCGGAGCTAAACTCCCAACCAAGGGAAGTTCCGGTGACTACACGTGCACAGCAGCCCGAGACCTAGCCCCCGTCAGAGAGAAGATCCGGTACTGACACATATACAGTGACCCCGAACCTACCCTCCCGCAAGGGGAAGCTCCGGATCTGTTGCGTGCGGAGCCTCCGGACCTTCATCGCCAACAGAAACACAAGCAGTTCACGTCCGTTACAAACATTCAAGGACAGTTAAAGCAGCAGCTACAAAGTCTGATAATGTGTCATTAATGCCATATTAATGACACATGATCAGTACACCGTTAATAGGGGTAACACTGCCATGAAGGCACGTTACCACACTATTAATCATACTTAATACTCTTTATACAGTGTATTAAGCACGCCAGGGTCACATGTCGGGTCAGACCAGCTTTGTAACAGTCAGTCCTTGGAACTATAAAAGGGCTGCACCGCACGAATATCAGGGGCATACAAGACTAGGACCCTAGCGAACACACTCGCTCAATACGATTACACAAACCCCGTGGAGTAGGGTGTTACGCTCACGCGGCCCGAACCACGTAAATCTTTGAGGTCATCATCTTGATATTGATCTTTGCGTGCCCCAAACACAAAAGAACCTTCGCGGGCTGCTTCTCAGCGGGTCCGGGGGAAGTGTCATATCAAACACTTTGACATCTGGCGCGCCAGGTAGGGATGCGCTCAATCCCAAGATCACAAGATGGTGAATGCAGCTGCTGGATCATCTAATAGCAATCATGCTGAACAACCTGCTGGAGGCAACCCCTCCAACGTTCAGCAGCCAGCAGGTGCCAATGCTCCGGCAGGCACTGTAACACCATCTGTTCCGGTAAACAATGTCGATCAATGAGATGGGGCATCTGCGTTGATCACCGCATCGACAAACAACAACCCCGGGCATGCGCTCATTGCTGCGCGAGCTCTTCTGCAACATCCACCACCTCCAAGTGCACCCCAGGGTGCTATGGAGCAGTGGAGGACTGATGTCGACCATCTGGTCGCAGCTGCGGCGGCAGGCATCAGCAACCAAGGTCACCCCCCCTTCGGGGTGAGCACCTTCACAGCGACGAACCTTGTCCGGCTGGCTTGGTCCACAAGCCTCTCAACAAAGGAGACGTGCTGCCTCCCAGCAGGTGACTTCGTTGCCCCCCGGGGCGCGACGCACTCATACCATCACCTGGATTCCGACTCATGACCCGCGGTCAGAACTGGATCGCCGTTACCGGCAACAGAACGACTGTGTCCATATCGAGCGTGCTCGCGAAAGGCGAGAGGCTCGGGAGAACCCTGCTCCTCAAGGAGTAGCAGGAGGTTGTTCTGCCTTGGCCATGCATTTATGCATGATCAGATAGCCACAGAAGTTCCGGCCTCACTTGCCGAAAAAATTCGACGGGACAGTCAACCCCGCCGAATTTCTTCAAATCTACTCAACTACCATATTGGCAGCGGGAGGTGAGGAGGCTGTAATGGCCAATTACTTCCCGGTGGCCTTAACTGGGACTGCAAGGTCCTGGTTCATGAGTCTTCCACCCGACTCCATTAATAGTTGGGCGGAATTGTGCCAGCAATTCACTGCTAACTTCGGGAGCTCCTATACCTGGCCTGACACTGAATTGGACCTATTTGCTTGGGCAAACATGACAATGCCTAACTGGTCAACTGGAAAGACCCCATTCTTCCTAGTGTACGAAGCTTAAGAAGTCCTTCCTCCAGAGATCACTTTGGGGTCCCTCCGGGTCCGGACCTTCGACAAAGCCACGCAGGACCAGCTCCGGCGTGAAGACCTTGACCTCGTCGATGAGGGAAGGTGTCAAGCAGCTGTTCGGAATGCACGTTATCACCAAGCGCTCTGGCACTACCATCAAAGGCATGTGCGTGACCGACAACTTGAAGAAGGCGACCTGGTGCTCCGGAAGATACTAACTCATGAAGGGATGAACAAACTTTCTCCCAGCTAGGAGGGTCCCTTCTGAGTCATTAAAGTATCCCCACCAGGGTGCGTTCGCTTGGCAACTGAGGATGAGATCCCACTTCCCAATCCTTGGAATATCGAGCACCTCCGTAATTTTTATGCTTAGAATCACGGAGGTGAGTCTGCAATTACACACAATGCATGTTGTAGAGTCATTATATAGAGACGAGCAAGTCCTCCAGGAGAACATCTGGACCCCTCCGGGAGGGTCTGGGAAGTTTAAGTAACACTTGAAACAGTCACAACACTAAAAAGTGTAACTACTTGCTCTGGGCTAGCACAAGATGTATAGCACATTTAGCTTGGTTCAGTAGCCTAAGTGTGTCCTTGTCTCCCGTGTAATCCGGACCTATAATGAAAGACATTGTTGTGTAAAAACAGACTCCAGGTGCATTTACCTTTTGTGCAAGGCTCAATACATCAAATTATTTTTACCCCACTTGTCTATAATGAAGTTGTGCAATTCTTTTTGAGCTTTGTTACAAGTAATTCACATGCATTACAAGCCTTATTGATAGTCGTTTTGGATCTTAACACTGCTACATAGTCTACTTGCCTGAACGCCAATCCAACATAGGTCCGGAGTGCGCTATCGACTTAGTCTGGTCCTACACCCTAAGTACGCTACTCTACCTACACCCCGGCAGGCCTTAGTAGGGTGAGTACTAAAAAGACATTGGGATCTAGGAAGATTCTATCAAAACGCTTGTTATCATGTTGAGTTTCTTCGGATCTAAAGTCCAAATAAGAATAATAAGTCACAACCAATTTATAGACAAGCAGACGAATTTTACTTTCTCTCTTGCCTTTAATGTGCAGGAAAAGCAAAAAATCATAGCGATGGTGGACGACGCTGGAGCTATTAAGCTTCGACATCTCCAAAGATAGGTTCGCCGTCAACATCTAATATATTGACGTTGGAGCTACCAAGCTCCGACCATTCCAGGGGGCCTGTCTTCGACGCTTTAAAATTGAAGACTTCGGACTTAAAATCTACAAGTGCGAAGCAACCAAGTCATCAACATACTGTCATAGCCTTTGGTACATGTACACACTTCAATTGTACACATGTACCAGGGGGCCAACAAGATACGGCACGGTATATTGAAGACAAAAGTGAAATTGAAGACAGAAAGGAGGATTTCATTAGTTTGAGATACTGAATTACAAATGGGGAGAGTACAACAGAAGGAAATGGGAAAAAAGCCCTAGCTACTGGAGGACCTAATACCTACGAAAGAATGAAGCTACTTTTTGGGCAACTTCTCGGACGTTGGCTTTGGCGGCGTCTTCCTCTTCAGCAACGGGACCTTCAAGCACAGGGTCCAGTGGGAATTGGGGATCTGGGCTTACATAACACGTCAGCACATATTCTGCGATGTTTGTAGCCAGAGTTTTCCCCTCTGTCTCCAGCTGATCCGCGATGACATCGCCTATCGCGTCAAGTTTACCTCCAGTACCGTTGAGGGCCACCAGCGCTCGGTCCAGATCCAGCTCTAGGTTGTCCGGACGTACTGGACTGAAACCCAACGGTGTTAGCGCGTCATTCGCCCGCCTGAGGAAGTCCCACACTTGGATAGCTTCGGTCTCCTTTAGGCTCCGCAGCTCCTCCGGCGACTTCCGAGCAGCCGCAAGCTCCGAACCTTCTCAGCAACTTGCTTTTCCTGGTCGGTTAGCTCCGTCTCCTGGAGGTGGATGCAGTTCTGTCTTTCAGCAAAGTCTTTCTCCCTGCCCTTGACTCTCTCCTCCCTAGCGTCAACATCAGACTCTCTTTTCAAGAGCTCTTGCCCCACATTCCAGTTCTTCTTCCTCTCTTCCTCCTTCCATACATCCAACTTTTTGCTGCAATCCGCCAAATTTTTTCTCCCCAGGGTCAACTTCTGGGTGACCTCCACCTCTCTCCCCACCACATCCTCCTGTTGCCCCAAGAGTTTTTCCTCCCTCGCCTCCAGGTTCGCTCGACACTTCAGGAGAGTTTTATTCAACTCAGCGAGCTTTTCGAAATGCTCGTCAGCAGCGTCACGTCGCTCCTTAGCTTGCTCTAGGATATCCCTGGAGTAAGCATCGAGCACCCGGATGGCAGCCTCCTTCTCCTCCATCAACTTATCCCAGTAATCTAACCGGACCTTCCCCCCCTTTATCCACTCCTTTAGGTCAGCCAGCCTCATCTGAGCAAGCTTGGTCTCAAAATGGAGTCTACTCCGCCAATGCCTCAAGGTGTTGCGCTCCTCCTCCAAGGCTTTGCTCTCATGCTCCAAGGCAAACTAGACCTGCCGGACACTTGAGCAGACATTTTCTATGGACAACGCTAGAGGGATATGTTCTGGGCCTGCTGGGACCACTTCCGCAGGCTCGAAAGGGTTCTCCGTCACAAAATTGGGCCCCACTCTATAATAGTGGTCCCCTGGACTCCTGTAGTGCTAGGGCTGCTCTCCTGGAGCCCTTCAGTGGCAGTAGAAGAACCCATGGGGGGAACTTCCACCCCCGGAGCAGTTGAAGGCGCCGCTTCCGAGTCTTCAGTTGACGGCTCCGAAGTTGGAGGACCTGTCGCCAGTCCTGCATGTTGCTCTGGCTCCGACCCAGGTACCTCCGGGACCACCACTTCTGAAGGAGCAGCTGGAGCTTCAGTTGGGGCCTCAACCGCCGCTGGCTCGGGCTCCGGTGCAACGACCACCTCTAGCACAGACGCCGGACCACCAACCTCCTCCGGCATAGTCTCCGGACCTCCAGCCACCTCCGGCTCAGCAGCCGGACCCTCTACCACTTCCGGCTCAGTCGCCGGATCTTCAACCGTTTCCGGCACAAGGGCCAGAGCTTGGGTGATCTCTGGCTCAATAGTCGGGGCTTCAACTACTTCCGGCTTAGCAGCCAGGGCTTCATCAACTTCCGGCTCGAAAGCCGGAACTTCTGGCATTGCCGGTGCTGGAGCATCAGCCTCCGCCGCCAGGGGCACATCTTTAACTTCTCTTCTGCGGTCCGACGCTACCACATGAGCTTCGTGTGATGACTCCGAGTCCAAGCTCACGACAGCTAGCGCTGGAGCTGCCGTGACTTTCGCCTCCGCTTGACGAGGAGGTTCAACGATCGAAGCCGGAGCTTCGGCAGGTGCAGCCCCAGCCATTGCAACAGGCGCTGGAGCTCCGGGTCTGTAACATCCTGAATTTTCAAACTAATAAATCATGCTTATATAATAAATCACTTACAGTATTCTTGCACACTAATAAAATTACACAGTCAAAAGAGAAGTAATAATAAAAGGAAAGGAAGTGAAAGCGAGAAATAAATAAATAAATAAATAATTGGAAGTACTCAGAACTCAGACCACTCCTACCAGACAAGCACGCCACGGCTATCACCCATGTTCTCCTCGTTTCCCGTAATAAAATAAAACAGTAATAAATAAATAATATTAATTATAATGACCTACACACTCTCACGCTAACTAGCAGACCCATCAGAATTTCCACGGACCAGCACCATTGCCAACATTTTACATCCACGTCCTCCTTCACCTTATTTGCAAAAGTGTCCTTGTGTCTTTCTTCTTCCTCTGGAAAGAACAGAGACCTCACACGCTCTCACTGGTGACCCAAGCCACAGCAGCAGCACGCAAGCGCGGCGTGTCAGCAGCAAGCTCATCTTTCTGGCTCCTCCATTTCCACGGAAGCCTTCGGAATGCCCGTACGCACGATAACTCGTAGTCACTGTTCCGATGAAACACCGCTTCCTACCTCCTTAATTGGCTTAGCGACGACGAGGGTGCCGCCTCAGCAGCCGTGCAGACGACCAACCGACATGACCACTCGTGCAAGCGCGGAGGAAGCACTCGCTACGCGACGCAAACTGCCCAAATGAGTTCGGCACGCGTGTACGGCGACTTTACTGCATCTCTCCGATTTTTCTGTCAGGACCGAGCCTCCAGCGCCTTCTCCGCCTATAAATGGACGTCGACGGGCTCAGCTTCGCCTAAGCCACGCTACACACTCACCAGCCAAATTCCAGTGCCCGTTTCGTCCTCCCCGTGCGGCGACGACTCGACCGACTCGTCCATCCCCGGTGAGCAGACCTTTCCCGCTCGACCGCGACCGAGGTAAGCACCACCACCACCGACTTCACTTCCCAGACTTGTCCCCGATACGAGTCCCTCCTCCTCCGAGCTGGCGGCGACCACCACCCGTCATGGGCGCCGTCCTCCAAAATTGCCGTGTTACTCGCGGTCTCTCCCAAAATTGAAACCTCACACGAACGAGCCATGGCTTCTCTGTTCTCTCCCCCTCCTCCTTGGACACCTCTTTCCTGATTTCCTGCCTGATTCGAGGTTCCAGTGACCTTCCATGGTGGCTGGAGAGAGAGGAGCGGGGGAAAAGAAGACTTTGTTCTTTCCCGTATGCTGGCCATGTTGGGCTGAACCATACCTTGGTGGGCTAGCAAATCTCTTAATTAGTTGGGTCAACTATTAGCTAATCCCTCATCAATCCATGTGGCTGACATCCTAGGCCAAAAAGCTAGCAGGTAGTTGCTCAGCCGTAGACACAGACCCATGAGCAAGTTTTTTTTAAACTAAATATTAATTTCAGTAATTAAACCAGCCTACACCTCATAAAATCAATATCTCCTCCATACAATATCCGATTAACTCAATCCTTCTTCAAAAACCCGTATAAAATCATAATCCATTTATTACACATAAATTTGTGTGATGGATTGATGTGTGTTTGTATTGTTTGTGCGCACGCTTTGAAGCAGACCCCGTGCCGGAAGAGAACCTGGAGGAACCGACTGATCATGAGCACGACGCTGTAGACGGTAGTGAAGGCAAGTTCCATCTATCCCTTTTTGATCATATCACACCTATGTGAGATTTATCCATTGTGGCCAGTAGATTAGGTTATTGCATTTGTTGAACGTCGAGTGATAGAGTAGATCCATGCTAGTTCCATTTGCTTCATATTGGAATCATGAGATTCTACATGATGATGTTGCCTCTTGTATGTTGTATGGTTGGTGAGAGCATGCATGAGTAGTGACCGGGGCAGATGGGTTAGTGTTGGTGTATGTGCTACCGTGGTGGTAGACTTACGGCGAGTTCTATCATGAGGATGGGCTCGTGATGTGTGTATGGAGGCTGCCCTGGTGAGCCTTAAGGACTGAGTTGTTTTGACATCTCACCTAACTTCCTTTCAGTACGACCACATGTCCCTGTATGGGCGGGGCTTAACCTAATCCCGGTGGCTAGCCCGATAGTCGTCCACGGTGGAGAAAGAGTTATGTTGAGATATTATTGAGCTCACTAATGATGATGATATTGGGTTTGGGGCGACTGGTTTGGGTGATCTTTCGACTGGGTGTTGGTTATGTCGGGTTGTCTTTGATGGTCCGTGCATGTGGGTACAACATACAACCTCTGCAGAGTGTAAAAATTCATTCGGATGGTCGTGTCCTCGGTATAGGATGGGTTATGGTGTGGTCCTAACAACAAGAAAATCACCTATGGTGAGACTGCGATGAGTGATGTGTCTGTGGGATATATTCACTTGCATTAGTTGCATTGTTATTTATTTTGTGCATTGCATTTACATCTGCTTATTCCACTCCCGAAGGGCGAGGTGGAGCTTGCTGAGTACTTTTGTGCTCAAACGTTGTTGATTTATTATTTTTCAGAGGATCCTAACTTCGTGCCAGAGGACTTCGAGTAGGGTTGCGTTCGCACCCAAGTTGTGTGTAGTGGGACCATGGGCGATGATGAGCCACTAGTCTATGCGTTGATGTTCATTATATTTGCCTTGTCACTAGTTTTAGTTTTTATCCATAAGGCTATGCCATTGAAATAAAGCTCTGTATGGTTGTGGTTCCACTTGTGTTGTAATATTATGTACTGAACCTTGTATTTGGTAATAATATTACATGTTTAGTTCTGATCTTATGGGTCGGGACCTCAAGTGGTATCAGAGCCATACTTGGCTGTAGGATGCGAACCCTAGGGTGTAGGTGACCGTAGGAGACTGTAGAATGGTTTTCCTGAAGGAACATTTAACTGTAGAGCCTCGTTGATAGGTTTTACCCTCATCTAATCCCCGTGCCTTGTTTTAAGCCAGATGTCTAACAACCGTATCACCACCTTCGGCATCAATGAGGATGGCTTCCTCAAGGTGCTCTATGCCACCACGATGCGACTCGGTATTTCGGAACGCCCGGAGTACGTGGGCTGTGAGTTCATGGAGCACGACACTGAGAGGTGTGAGGTTACGGTGCACATCGGTGCCAATGAGATATTCCTGAAGATGAAGCCATGGAACGTCACCGCCACTGGATGTCGGATGAAAGACACTTGTCAACTGGTGGCCCACAAAGCTCTGAAGTACTTGTGTCACATTGTCGAAGTGTGGAATATGACACTTCCCCCGGACCTGTTGAGAAACAGCCCGCGGAGGTTCTTTTGTGGTTAGGGAGCTCAAGATCAATATAAAGATGGTGACCAAAGATATTTACGTGGTTCCGGCCGCTTGAGCGTAACACCCTACTGCACGGGGTTTGTGTAATTGTATTGAGTGAGTGCGTTCGCTAGGGACAGGTCGAAAGAGCCTGGATCTCCCTCCCCGATGTTCGTGCGGTGCAGCCCTTTTATAGTTCTAAGGACTGACCATTACAACGCTGGCATGGCCCGACATGTGGCCATGGCGTGCTTAATGTCTTAATACACTGTCTAAAGAGTGTTCAGTATAGTAAATAGTGTGGTATCGTGCCTTCATGGCAGCATTACCACTATTAACTGTACACTGATCGTGTCATTAATACGACATTAATGACACATTATCAAACCTTGTAACTGTCGCTTTAACCATCCTTGAATGTATGTAATGGTCTTGTCTGGCTTGTATTTCCGTTAGTCATGAAAGTCTGGAGGCTCCACACGTGGCAAATCCGGAGCGTTCCCTTGCGGGAGAGTAGGTCCAGGGTTACTGTACACGTGTTAGTATCGGAGCTCTTCTCTTACGGGGGCTAGGTCTGGGGTTGTTGTACACGTGTAGTCGCCGGAGCTTCCCTTGGTTGGGAGTTTTGTTCTGGGGTATGTTACACGTGTTAACCTGGGAGCTAGCCATGTGAGGGGAGCAGGTCCGGTGCAACGTGACATATGGGACCAGCAAAAGCCTTCGACTCTGACGGGTGCAACTTCCTTGCACTTGTTGCGGTATCGTGGGGTACCCGGTACGTAGGGTACCGGCAGTGGCCTCCGGGCCCACCTCTGGGAGAAACCCCTTGGGTTAAATTGTTCTGCCGGAGGTGGGGCCATTTTTGATTCCCGCGCTTTGATTTTCAACAAGTCCTCTGATGCGCTGGCGGTTCAGGAGTGAACCTTCGACGCGTCGCTTGTTATGAATACGACAGATGAGATCTTTGGGTGCAGATCTCATGCAATTGAAGGTTGTCGGTTCCCAATACGAAAACCGTATCGGTTCCGCGTGCCCTGTCAGAGCGCCGACTTTGGGTTTCCCGCCGCTCATCATGGCAATGGTTGGCCTTGGGTAAGGGCCTCGATTTCTTCGTCGGGGTGGCCCCATGCCCACTCGTAATCTTGATCTTATTGCAATTTCCATCCAAGCGTCACAGAGGCTTACTTAAGAAGGAAATTGCGCACGAGTTGAGGACTCTTTACACCTTCAATCATCTTTGCGCTCAGAGCCTCCCAAACTCCGCCTAACTTCCCATATTTTGTTCCACTTTGCCGCGATGGAGTTGAAGCTCCCCAAGAGCCGCCTCAAGAGCGATGATGATCTGAAGAAGGTCCGAACCTATATGGGGTGGTCCAGCAACTCTTTCAACCATCTGGTCCGCGTCGGCAAGCTTCCGTTCAAGAAGGAGCGTGACGGCGACATGGTGTACTTCTCAGTGTACGCCATGGTGGGGCTGATCCCACCTTTCGATTATTTCCTCTTGATGCTGCTAGACTTCTATGGTCTGCAGTTGTACCACCTTGGCCCCCACTCTCTTCTCCTTATGGTGACATTCGTCCATTTCTGCGAAATGTGGGTGGGCATTCCCCCCCGCGTTGAGCTTTTTCGCACCTTCTTCACCATCCACACCACCGCCAAGGGGTCCGAGTTTCTTGGATTCTACTATTTTGTGAAGCGCAAGAAATGCTCCTACAAATATTTGAGGTCGTTTCCTTCCAGCAAGTGGGACGACTGGAAGAAAGATTGGATCGTCGTCACGATAGAGGAGCACAAGAAGTTGAAGCTGCCCGAAAGTCTCCCCAATGTTGACACTGACACATGGAGTGTGGTTCCGGTGCTGTCAAAGGCCTTCAACCCTGCTTTGACCAGGATCTGCGAATGCGTGGAAGGAGTGACCCCCCAGATGGTCTTCTGCAACTTCCTGGTCAACAGGTGGGCTCCGCTGAAGAAGAGGGAGAAGCTTGCGTGGGCCCTCAATAGCGTGATGGATGACGACCAGATTGAAACTGGTCTGAAATCCAACTTGGAGGGCGCAACTTTGGAGCTTCATCTCAAGAAGTTCCAACATGGAATATACGTCGAAGGTGACGATTTAACTCTTCCGGCGGCTTTCCTCCCTCTGAACATGGAGGCCCAGTTCAGCAAGGAGCTCCGGAGGAGTATGCTTGACGATCTTGGTGAGGTGGAGAGGCTTCCAACCACCAGATTGGCGATCCCCGGAGCTTCTGAGGGTGGTCCTGTCCCCGCCCCAAGCCGAAGGACTGAAGACGTCGGCAAAGGCAAGGGAAAAGAGCCAGCTGAGCCTTCTAGCCGGAAGAGGAAGTTGAAGCACACTGACGGGAGGTCCGTCAGGCTTGCTCCTTCCACAACGGCTGCTTCTCCCTGGAGGGGGAGGTCTTCTGCTACTACTCTTGTTCCGGTGCAAGCGCCTTCAAGAGGCATCAGCTCTAGGCAGTCGACTCCGGCTGCAGTGCCGGCTATAGCTCCAAGTCTGGGATTCTTCCCGTCGAGGGGAAGCTCCGGCCGAAAGAACTCCGGCAGCTGCAAGTGTTCCTCAACCGAGGTCTGAAGCAGTTGTCTCACCAGATTTTGGTGGGCTCTAGCTCTGGGCCTTAGAAGAAGAGGTTCTGAGGCGACTGGGGTGGTAGCATCCCGAGGTAAGCATTGATTGCTCACTCTGAAAGGTTATTCTTGCTTTTGGATGTGTCTTTAATCTTCTTTTCCCTTTTATTTTTAGGGTGTCAAAGAAGGGACCCGGAGCTTCAACGCCTGTTGCAATGGCTGGGGTTGTACCTGCCGAAGCTCTGGTTTCGATTGTTGAGTATCCTCGTCAAGCAGAGGTGGAAGTCTCGGCATATTCGGCGCCAGCTGTCGTGAGCCTGGACTCGGAGTCCTCGCCAGAAGATCCTGTGGTAGCGCCGGACTGCAGGAGGGAAATTGAAGAAGTGCCTCTGGCGGCAGAGGCTGATGCTCCGGCGATGCCAGAAGTTCCAGCCTCCAAGCCGGAAGTTGCTGAAGTTCTGGCTGTTGAGCCAGATGTAGCTGAGGCCCCGGCTGTTGAGTCGGAGGTCACCCAGGCTCCGGCCCTTGTGCCAGAAATGGTTGAAGATCCAGCGGCTGAGCCGGAGGTGGTAGAAGGTCTGGCGGCTGTGTCGGAGGTGGTCGCCACGCTGGAGGCTGAACTAGTGGAGGTTGAGGCTCCAGTTGAAGCTCCATCTACTGCTCCCGCAGTGATGGTCCCGGAGGTACCGAAGCTGAAGCTAGAGCAGCCTGCAGGATCGGCGACAAGTCCTTTAATGTCGGAGCCGTCGACTGAAGACCATGAAGCAGCTCCTTCAGTTGCTCTGGCGGCAGAAGTTCCCCCTGTGGGTTCTTCTCCTGCCACTGAAGGGCTCCAGGAGAGCGGCCCCAGTGCCGCAGGAGTACAAGGGACCACTATTGTAGAGTGGGACCCCATTTTTGTTACGGAGATCCCGTTTGAGCCCGCGGAAATGGTCCCAGCAGGCCCGGAACCCATCCCTGTGGCGTTGTCCATAGACAACGCCTGCTCAAGTCTTAGGCACGTCCAGCTCACCTTCAACCATGAGAGCAAAGCTTTGGAGGAGGAGCACAATACCTTGAGGAGTTGGCACAGTAGACTCCATTTTGAAACCAAGCTTGCTCAGACGAGGCTAGCAGACCAAAAAGAATGGATCAAGGGGGAGAAGGTACTGTTAGAGTACTGGGACAAGTTGATGGAGGAGAAGGAGGCCGCCATCCGGGCGCTCGATGCTAACTCCAGGGAAATCCTGGAGCAAGCCAAGGAGAGACGTGATGCTGCTGACGAGCATTACGAAAAGCTCGTAGATTTGAATGAAACTCTCATGAAGCGTGGAGCGGACCTAGAGGCGGGGGAGGAAAAACTCCTGGGGCAGCAGGAGGATGTAGTGAGGAGGGAAGCGGAGGTCACCCAGAAGTTGGCTCTGGGTGAGAAAAATTTGGCGGATCACAGCAAAAAGCTGGATCTATGGAAGGAGGAAGAGAGGAAGAAGAACTGAAAGGTGGGGCAAGAGCTCTCGAAAAGAGAGGATGACATTGCCGCTAGGGAGGAGAGAGTCAAGGGAAGGGAGAAGGACCTTGCTGAGAGGCGGAACCGTATCCACCTCCGGGAGACGGAGCTGGCCAACCAGGAGAAGCTAGTTGCTGAAGTCAAGCAGCAACATGCTAAGTTGGCTGAGCGACTTGCCTGGGAAGGTTTGGAGCTTGCGGCCGCCCGGAGGTCACTGTAGGAGCTGCGGAGCTTGCAGGAGACCAAAGCTATTCAAGTGTGGGACTTCCTCAGACGGGCGAATGACGCGCTGACACCGCTGGGTTTCAGTCCAGTACGTCTGGACAACCCGAAGCTGGATTTGGACCGAGTGCTGGTTGCCCTCAACGGTGCTGGAGACAAACTTGATGCGATGGGCGACGTCATCGCAGATCAGCTGGAGACGGAGGGGAAAACTCTGGCTACAAATATCGCAGAATATGTGCTGACGTGTTATGTAAGCCGAGATCCCCAATTCCCACTGGACCCGGTGCTCGAAGGTCCCATCGCTGAGGAGGAAGACGCCGCCAAAGCAAGCGTCCGAGAAGTTGCCCAAAAAGTAGCTTCATTCTTCCGCGGGTCTTAGGTCTTCCAATAGCTTGGACTTTTCTCCTTTTGTCCCTTGTAATCTCAATTTTGTAATCCAGTTCTTCTGATTAATGAAATCCTCCTTTTGCCTTCAATTTCACATTGTCTTCAATATATTGTGCCGTGTCCTATTGGCCCCCTGGTACATGTGTACAATTGAAGTGTGTACATGTACCAAAGGTTATGACAGTATGTTGAAGCATCAAAGACAACCCCCCTGAAATGGTCAAAGCTTGGTAGCTCCGGCTTCAACATATTAGATGTTGATAGCGGACCTATCTTGGGAGATGTCGGAGCTTAGTAGCTCTGGCATCGTCCATCATCGCTATGAATTTTTACTTTTCTTGCACATTAAAGGCAAGAGAAAAAGTAAAATTCGTTCTCTTGTCTATAATTTGGTTGTGACTTATTATTGTTATGAGGACCTAATGAAGTAACTCAACGTGATATCAAATGTTTTATTATAATATTTCCTGATCCGCATGCCTTTTTTAGAACTCACCCTACTGAGGCCTGCCAGGGTATAGGCAGAGCAGTGTACTTAGGGTGCAGGACCAGGCTAAGTCGATAGCTCACTCCAGACCTATGTTGGCTTGGCGTTCACGCAAGTTGACTAAGTAGCAATGTTGGAACCTAGAAAAGATTATGATAAAATTTTGTAGCACATGTGAATTATTTGAAATAAAGCTCAAAAAGAATTGCACAACTTCATTATTGACAAATTGGGTAAAAATAATTTCGTATACTGAGCCTTGTACAAAAAGTAAATGCACGTGGAGTCTGTTTTCACACAACAATGCCTTTCATTATATGTCCGGATTACAGGGGAGACAAGGACACACTTAGGGTGCTGGACCCTGCTAAATGTGCTATACATCTTGTGCTAGCCCAGAGCAAGTAGTTACATTTTTAGTGTTGTGACTGTGTCAAGTGCTACTTGAACTTTCTGGAACCTCCCGGAGGGGTCCGGATGTTCTCCCGGAGGACTTGCTCGACTCTGTATAATGACTCTACAACATGCATTATGTGTAATTACAGACTCACCTCCGTGATTCTAAGCATAAAACTTACGAAGGTGCTCGATGTTCTAAGGATTAGGAAGTGGGATCCCATCCTCAGTCGCCAAGCGAACGCATTCTGGTCCAAATACTTTAATGACTCGGAAAGGACCTTCCCAGCTGGGGGAAATTTGTTCATCCCTTCACGAGTTAGTATCTTGCGGAGCACCAGGTCGCCTTCTTCAAGTTGTCGGTCACACACATGCCTTTGCTGGTAGCGCCGGAGTGCTTGGCGATAACGTGCATTCCGAATAACTTCTTGGCACCTTCCCTCGTCGATGAGGTCAAGGTCTTCACGCCGGAGCTGGTCCTGCGTGGCTTCATCGAAGGTCCGGACCCGGAGGACCCTAAGGTGATTTCTGGAGGAAGTATTGCTTCAGCTCTGTACACCAAGAAGAATGGAGTTTCCCCAGTTGACGGGTCAGGTGTTGTCCTATTAGCCCACAATGTGGACGGAAGCTCTTCAACCAGTTAGCTCCGTGCTTTTTTAAGCGCTCATATTTGTGCATCTTGAGTACTTTAAGGATTTTTGCATTTGCTCCCTCGGCTTGGCCATTGCTTGCTGGATGAGCTACTGAAGCATAGCTAAGTTGAATGCCGAGGTCTTCGCAATATTCTTGTTATGCAGCACTTGTGAATTGAGTTCCATTGTCAGTTATGACTTTCTTTGAAACTCCAAATCTGCATATGATGGACTTCAAGAACTTGATTGTTGATTGTTTATTGATTGTTGCTACTGGAGGTTCTTTCGGCCACTTGGTGAACTTGTCGATGGCGACATATAGGAACCTGTAACCTCCGACAGCTTTTGGGAAAGGTCTCAAGATATCCATGCCCCACACAGCGAATGGCCGTGTAGGAGGTATCATTTGCAATGATTGAGCGGATGTGTGAATCTGTTTTGCATGGAACTGACATGCTTCACATTTCTTCACTTGCTCCACCGCATCCTAGAGTGTTGTAGGCCAGTAAAAGCCGTGACAGAAGGCTTGACCGACCAGCATACGAGAAGATGCGTGGTTCCCGCACTCGCCTCCATGGATTTCCGTGAGGATATCGCGACCTTCTTCCCTTGCGATGCACCGCATTAGGATGCCGTTGGAACCGCGTCGGTAGAGATCCCCTTCTACCAACGTGTATGTTTTAGCCAATCTGACAATCTGGTCAGCGGATACACTGTCTTCAGGAAGGATGTTATCTTTCAAGTAGCTCCGGATCTCCAAGATCCATACATCGGAGCTAACTTGATCTTCTGAGTCTTGAATGCTGGGTTGCTCGGAGCTTCCGACAGCACCTACGACCCTTGGTGAACGCCATGGTAACAGGGCCACCGGGACCGCAGCTTTGAGGTGCTGGTCTCACCCCCTTTGCTCAGTTTGGCACGCTGAGCTGTTGGCTTTGACAACCTCCGGACGAAGATTCCGTCAGGAGCCAGAGCTCCGGTTGAGGCTTTCATCAAAAGTTCATTAGCTTCAGAGTTATGAAGGCGCTGAACATGATGGAGGTCCAGGAATTCGAAGTCCTTCTGAAGCCTCTGGACTTCAAGGAGATAAGCAGCTAATTGAGAATTGTTGCAGGAGCATTCACCTTTAACTTGTTTGATGATGAGCTGTGAATCTCCCTTCACCAACAGTTGTTTGACACCATAAGATAGTGCCACCTTGAGTCCATAAATAAGGGCTTCATACTCCGCCATATTGTTGGTGGCCTTGAAATCAAGGTGTACCATATACTTGACCTTCTCTCCGGTCGTAGCTAGGAGAAGGACGCCAGCTCAGGTCCCCTACTTCTGCACGGAGCCATCAAAATAGAGGGTCCAATGAGGCTCACTGAATATTGGAGCTTTGAGCTCTGGTTTCTGCTCACTATGGCCCCCAGGGTTTGATGGAGAGGGAGTTCACTCCGCCACAAAGTCAGCCAAGGCTTGACTTTTAATTGCTTGTCTTGACACTAATTCTAGATCAAATTCTGCCAGCTACACTGCCCACTTTGCAATATTCCCAGTAGAATTAGGGTTATGCAAAATTGCACGCAGTGAAAATGAAGTTACCACTGATATTTTGTGGGCTTGGAAGTAGTGATGAAACTTTCTTGAGACAATGAGAACTACGTAAAGGAGTTTATGCTCCTCAATGTATCTTGTCTTGGCGTCTTAAAGTACTTAACTGATGAAGTACACTGGGTGCTGAACTATCCGGACCCTCCCGGAGGGGCCCGGAGCTTCCTCTTCATCAACCTGGACCCTCTCGGAGGGGTATGGATCTTCTTGTTCAGTAGCAGTTATTCCTTCGTTTGAAAGAGGTTGATTCTCCAGCATCTCGCCTTGAGGATCTGTGCCTGAGGGTTGGTCCCCAGACTCGCCTTCAGGTAGTTCCGGACCCTCCCGGAGGGGTTTAGACTCCTGAATTGGGGATGGATCCAGTCTTTGCGCGACCCAAACCATACTAACAACCTCTGTAGTTGCTGAAATGTAAAGCAGTAAAGGCTCACCACGATTCAGAGCTACCAGGATTGGTAGTGTGGTGAGGAGCTGTTTCAGCTCTTGAAACACCTTTTATGCTTCCTAGGACAAATGAAATGGTCCAGACTTCCTCAAGAGTTTGAAGAAGGGTAGCGCCCATTCTGCCAGTCTTGATATAAACCGACTGAGCGCAGCTAGACATCCAGTCAACTTTTAGACATCTTTGATGCGGGTTCGGGCCGCATTTCTTCTATAGCTTTGATCTTCACCGGATTTGCTTTGATTCCTCGATGAGTCACCAAGAAACCTAAAAGCTTCCCAGAGCTAACCCCGAAGACACACTTGTCCAGGCTCAGCTTGGTGCGCGTAGTACGCTACTTGTCAATGACGGCTTGTAAGTTGTCAAGGAGTGACTCCTTGTTTTTGATCTTCACAACGATGTCGTCAACATACACCTCCACCAAGTCTCTGATTAGCTCTCCAAATGTTTTGTACATGGCTCGCACAAATGTTGAAGCAACATTTTTGAGATCAAATGGCATAGCAGTATAACAATACAATCCATCTAATGTTATGAAGGCAGAATGCTCTTCATCTTTCTTAGACATTTGGATTTGATGATATCCAGAATATGCATCTAAGAAACACAGTAGTTCACACCCGGAGGTGGAATCCATGATTTGAACTATTCTTGGTAGTGGAAATAGATCTTTTGGACATGCCTTATTTAATGTGGTGTGGTCGATACACATCCGAAGCTTCCCACCGACCTTGGGTACAACAACTGGGTTTGCCAGTCATTTTAGATGGAAAACTTCCCGGATGAATCCAGCTTCGAGCAACTTCTTGATTTCCTGTCGGATGAAGTTTTGCCGCTCGATTGATTGCTTCTGGGGCTTCTTGTGGACATGCCGGGCGTCTGGGTAAATCTTCAGTTTGTGCTCGATCACTTCCCTAGGGATCCCAGACATTTGTGATGGTTGCCAGGCAAACACGTCAACGTTAGCTCGGAGGAAAGTGATGAGCGCGAGTTCCTATTACCGATTTGGACGACTTTGACAGGAATGTCGGCGTCGCCGCTTGGTTGCACACGAGGCGCGGAGGTAGAGCCTTTGTGGCGAATGCTTGGAGGATTCGCAAATGGCTCCTTACCGGATGCTTCCTCTTGCGCTGTGGTGAGTGCGTAGAGTTCTTCTAGTGCAGTAACTCCCGCGGTATGATCTCCTAGGATCCGGAGAATGCCCGTAGATGTTGGCATCTTCAACACCAAGTAACTATAATGGGCAACAGCCATAAACTTATATAAAGATGGCCTATATGGCATTGAATGGCAGACTGATTTGCGCAACGTCAAAGATCAACTTCTCGGTTTTGTAGTTCTCACGGGTCCCGAAGGTTACCAGGAGTGTAATAGAACCAAGAGGAGTAATGGTTCCCCGACCTACTCTGGAGAAAGGTCGGGATGGGCGAAGGTCTGAAGGCTGGAGCTGAAGCTTAACGAAAGCTTCGAAGCTTATGAGGTTTAGCCCGGAGCCTCCGTCCACCATCACATGGTGGATTTGGATATTGTTAATGGTGGGTGACACCATCAATGGGAGTTGACCAACCCTGATCATGTTTCGAGGGCAGTCCGAAGCATCGAAAATGATGGGTGTGTCCATCCACTTCCGATGTGGTTCTGCCTTAGCAGCAGGAGCTACCATGGCCATGTCTCGCCGCATTGTCTTGAGGATGTGACGAGAAGTGATGTCCCAAGAACCACCATAGATGGTGTTCAGGATTTTCTGACGTTCATTGTCGGAGGTTTCGGAGTCGTCGTCGACAGTGTTGTAGATGGCTTTCAAGACCTTTTTAGGGTCTTGGAAACCTATCTCCTCTTCAGTCGGAACTTCGTCGACTTTTTGCTTTCCTTCCCTTTGACGGAAAGGAGCCTCTTCCCGGCGCTTGTTGTAGCGCTCGGCAAGGTTCTGGACCTCCCGACACTCTTCCAAGCTATGTCGATTCGTCTTGTGAATCGGACACCATGCTTTGGAACTATTGTCGTCCTCTGATGAAGGACGAGGTCGCTTCTCGAGACGTGGCCCCCGACTTCCTGGAGCTGCAGCAGCAGCAGCAGCTGGAGCGCCGGCCGATGACTTCTTTTTGTCATTGGGCTTCTTCTTCTTCTTGCCACTACCAGAGGTAGCAGCTTCAGTTTTGTAGGACTTTTGGTTGGCCTTCAGAGCTGGTTTGGAGTGCATTTCACGGCCTCCGCAACTCTAGCGCATTTGTCGGCTAGGCTGAAAAGTTTCGTGACGCTAGTAACTTCCTTGATAGCCAGCTTCTCTAGCATCTTCTTATCTCGAACACCCTGTCTGAATGCAACAATAACATAGGAGCTCGAGATTGAAAGAGTGGTATTGCGTACCTGAGATAATCGCTGGATGAAGGACCATAGTGATTCCCCCGACATTTGCTTTACAACAAACAAGTCCAATTCAGTGTCGGGTCGGGTGTAGGAGCTCCCGAAATTGGCAGTGAATTGCTAGCATAGTTCCGCCCAACTATTGATGGAGTCAGGTGGAAGACTCATGAACCAGGACCTTGCAGTCCCGGTTAAGGCCATAGGGAAGAAATTGGCCATTACAACCTCGTCACCTCCCGCTGCCAATATGGCAGTAGAGTAGATTTGAAGAAATTCGGCGGGATTGACTGCTCCGTCGAATTTTTCTCGCAAGTGAGGCTGGAACTTTTGTGGCTACCTGACCATACGTAGGTGCATGGCCAGGGCAGAACAGCCTCCTCCTACTCCCTAGGGAGCGGGGTTTTCCCGAGCCTCTCGCCTTTCGCCTTTCGCGAGCATGCTCGATGTGGACTCGGTCGTCCTGTTGTCGATAGCGGCGATCCAGTTCCGACCGCAGATCATGGGTCGATATCCTGGTGATGGTATGGGTGTGTCGCGTCCCACGGGGCAACAAAGTCACCTGCTGGGAAGCAGCACGCCTCCTTTGTTGAGAGGCTTGTGAACCAATCTGACCGGACATGGTCCGTCGTTCTGAAGGTGCTCGCCCCGAAGGGGGAGGGGAGGACCTTGGTTGCTGATGCCGACAGCTGCAGCTGCGACCAGATGGTCGACATCAGCCCTCCACTGCTCCATAGCACCCTGGGGTGCATTTGGAGGTGGTGGATGTTGCAGAAGAGCTCGCGCATCAATGAGCGCGTGCTCGAGATTGTTATTTGTCGATGCGGTGATCGACGCGGATGCCCCATCTCGTTGATTGGCATTGTTTGTCGGGATGGATGGTGCTGTAGTGCCCGTTGGAGCGTTGGCACCTGCTGGTTGCTGGACGTTGGAGGGATTGCCTCCAACAAGTTGTTCAGCATGATTGTCGTTGGATGATCCAGCAGCTGAGTTCACCATCTTGTGATCTCGGGAGGAAACTCCCCCTGCCTGGCACGCCAGATGTCGAAGTGTGGAATACGACACTTCCCCCGGACCCATTGAGAAACAGCCTGCGGAGGTTCTTTTGTGGTTAGGGAGCTCAAGATCAATATCAAGATGGTGACCATAGAGATTTACGTGGTTCGGGCCGTCTGAGCGTAACACCCTACTCCACGGGGTTTGTGGAATTGTATTGAGCGAGTGCGTTCGCTAGGGGCTGGTCACAAGAGCCTGGATCTCCCTCCCCGATGTTCGTGCGGTGCAACCCTTTTATAGTTCTAAGGACTGACCATTACAATGCTGGCTTGGCCCGACATGTGGCCCTGTCGTGCTTAATGTCTTAATACACTATCTAAAGAGTGTTCAGTACATTTTATAGTGTGGTATCGTGCCTTCATGGCAGCGTTACCACTATTAACTGTACATTGATCGTGTGTCATTAATACGGCATTAATGACACATTATCATACCTTGTAACTGCCGCTTTAACCATCCTTGAATGTCTGTAATGGTCTTGTCCGGCTTGTATTTCCGTTAGTGATGAAGGTCTGGAGGCTCCACATGTGGCAAATCTGAAGCTTTCCCTTGCGGGAGAGTAGGTCTGGGGTTACTGTACATGTGTCAGTACCGGAGCTCTTCTCTGACGGGGGCTAGGTCTGAGGCTGTTGTACACGTGTAGTCGTTGAAGCTTCCCTTGGTTTGGAGTTTTGTTCTGGGCTTATGTTACACATGTTAACTTGGGAGCTAGCCATGTGAGGGGAGCAGGTCCGGTGCAACATGACATATGGGACCAGCAAAAGCCTTCGACTCTGACGGGTGTAACTTCCTTGCACTTGTTGCGGTATCGTGGGGTACCCGATACGTAGGGTACCGACACACATGTTTGACTGGCATTTGGGTTCCACACCCATGAAGTACTTCCCACTGCTGGATCATAGTCGTCCTGCCTGGGCGGCAAGGATCCGCAACTTGGAACGCCTTGGGACTACCTAAGCTGACCCCACCATTGTGGCCATGTCCGGCTATTTATTGAGCCTGGACGACCGGTGCGACCAGCTGAACCTGCATGTGAAGACCCTCATCAAGTGCATTGAGGCCTTGGAGACCCGTTGGCGAAAGGCTAAGCTAGCGCTAGCACGGGCTGAGGCCCGTGTTGCCAGCGCCGAAAGCAGTGTTGCCTTGGCCGAGGAGAACCTTAGGGAGCAGGTCGACCGCCACAGTGAGCTCCTTAGGGGTGTCTACCTCGTAGATCGAGCCAAGCGGAAAGACCGTCAAGCCTGTGCAATGGCCAAGCCGCTCACTCTTGAAGGGACTCCAGTGTACCATCTCTCCAACCCTCGTAGGAGGATTTGTGAGCCTGTGCCGCCCACTCCTCCGACTTCACCCCGCAAAACCTTGCATGAAGACCCTGAAGACCAGGACGTAGGACCAAGTAGTCAGGCAGAAGTCTCGGCTGACCCTTAAGGAGACGAACCTAGGGACTACATGCCCAATGTATCTTGTACCTGTTTGCTTGAATGAATGAATGTTTGGTGTTGCTTTCAATGCTTGATGTTTGTGTGCCTTGTGTGATATAAAATAATAGTTATAATATCTACATATATACTTTGTGTATATATATACATACACACAATTAATAATAATTATAATAATAATAATAATAATAATAAAATAGTAACAAGCCACATATCAATACACTCTAATAATACATTCTAATAATAAACTCTAAACATCACTCTTGACTTGTCACAAATGTCTCGCCGCTCGAGTCGAGCCAGAAATGGGCAGGAGGTGGAACAAGGACCCTGAGAGATCCCCCCTGTACTGAGTGAGCATGACGAGCATGACCATGATGGAAAGTAACCCCGTCCTCCCATGACCGCCGCCTCAAGCACCTGCCGTTGACTTGACTGCCATCCTGGACCGTTAGAATTGACTCCTGGAGATACTGGCAAACTCGTTTGCTGCTCAGGGCAACAATGGCACCAACAACCGTCAGGCAGCACCTTAGAACAATCGTCAGATCGCGGACTTCAACTGGATGAACCCGCCCAAGTTTGCTGGATCATAGGAACCCATTGAAGCAGATGATTGGCTGAGGGAGATTGAGATGAAACTTGAGGTTGTCCATGCTAACGAGCAGGATAAGGTTCTACTTGCAGTTCAGCAACTGAGAGGACCTGCTTTTGCATGGTGGCAAAGTTACAGGGAGATGCATGCAGATGCCAAGACCATGATATGGGATGAGTTTGTGAAGCTGTTGAGAGAGCACCACATCCCTAGTAGCATTGTGAAGCTGAAGAAGGAAGAATTTATGAACCTCAAGGCAGACCCTGTGACAGAGTACCTGCACAAGTTCACATGATTATCCCGCTATGATCCTCACTCTGTGGATACTGATGAGAAGAAACAAGAAGCTTTTCTTCGTGGTATTAACCTAGAGATCAGGACCTTGATTGGAGCATCGGTCTACCCTGATTTCAGCACTATGGTCAACAAGGCTATCACCACAGAGAAGAACATGGAGGATGAGCAGCGAGAGAAGAAGAGGAAGTTTGAGAACAAGAGGATGTTCCAGCAGGCAAAGTTTCAGAAGATTAGTCATCCTGCCTATTTTGGACAAAGGACTCCACAGCCAGCCTACTCTATGCAGAGGACCCAGCAGACAGCTTACTCAGGACAGAAGGCTCAAAGTGGAGTATCCTACAGAGCACCAACCATGACATTCAAGAAGCCAATGCAGTCTGCTAACCCACAGGGCTCCTTCCGCCCCCAGCAGTCTGGAGTGAGTCACACTAGTGACCCAAGGATTTGCTTAATTTGTCGTGAGCCTGGTCACATCTCTGTTACCTGTCCTTACAAGAACAAGCCAACACCTTTAGTCGTCTCCAACTCTGTTAATGGACTAAGACAGCCAGCTGGAGGTAGCCGTGGAGCACCCGCAAGGACCCAACAATCCTTTGGAAAGGCTACGGTGAACCACGTCCACGCTGAGGAAGCAGATGCAGCACCAGGAGTTCTACTCGGTGAGTTTTTGGTTCAGTCAGTTTTGGCTTCAGTACTATTTGACTCTGGTGCATCGCATTCCTTCATATCATCCCACTTCGTGGAAGCACATGTTATAGCTACAATAGCCCTTAAGAGGCCCTTAATAACCCAATCACCGGGAGGTTATATACCCTGTCGCTTAGGAGTTAACAACACCCCTTTAAACCTAAGTGGGGTAGTATTCTTGGTTAACCTAGTGGTGCTTGACTCCCGCGGGATAGATGTAATTCTTGGCATGGATTGGTTAGCCAAGTGCAAAGGGAGCATAGCATGTGCACAAAGGACCGTGATTGTGACGAACCATGAAGGAAAGACGGTCACATGTCATGTTCAGTCTAATCTATCTGAGCCAGTGACAAATCATCTAAAGGCAGAAACACCCCAAGAAGTGTCGATAATCAAGGAGTATGCTGATGTGTTTCCAGAGGAATTACCCGACATGCCACCGGAAAGAGAAGTAGAGTTCTCCATCAATCTAGTTCTAGGAACTCCTCCTATGGCCAAGAGACCCTATAGGATGGCAGCACCTAAACTGGTAGAGTTGAAGAAGCAGTTGGATGAGTTACATCAAAAGGGGTACATCAGACCTAGTGCATCACCATGGGGCGCTCCAGTCCTCTTTGTAAAGAAAAAGGATGGAAGCATGAGACCTTGTGTGGATTATCGAGCCATCAATGATGTGACCATCAAGAATAAATACCCTCTACCATGAATATATGATTTTTTAATCAGCTAAAGGGAGTCAAGTTCTTTTCAAAGATCGACTTGAGATCGGGGTATCATCAAGTGCGGATCAAACTTAAAGACATACCTAAGACATCATTTGTGACTCGTTATGGCCTGTTCGAGTTCACATTCATGTCTTTTGGATTAACCAATGCCCCTGCTTACTTCATGAACCTGATGAACCGTGTGTTCATGCAAGAGTTGGATAAGTTTCTTGTTGTCTTCATTGATGACATCTTGGTCTACTCAAGAAGTGAAGAAGAGCACGCACAACACTTGTGTGTTGTATTGGATTGACTCAGAAGCCACCAACTATGTTCCAAGTTCAGCTAGTGTGAGTTTTGGTTGTAGAAAGTCAGCTTTCTTGGACATGTTCTAACAGATGAAGGAGTTGCAGTTGATCCGAAGAAGGTTGAGGCAGTATCATCGTGGAAGCAACCAACATCGGTCTTAGAGATTTGTAGATTCCTAGATCTGGCCGGCTATTATTAGAGGTTCATCGAAGGATTTTCGAAGCTAGCCTGACCGATGACGGAGCTTCTCAGAAAGGACAAGAAGTTTGTGTGGACTGAAGCTTGTGAGCGGAGTTTTAGTGAATTGAAGAAGAGACTAACCATGGCTCCAGTCTTAGTCCTACCAGATATTCATAAGAGCTTCGTCATTTATTGTGATGCTTGAAGACATGGCCTAGGATGTGTACTTATGCAAGAGGGGCGAGTGGTGTTCCATGCCTCTCGTCAGTTAAGACCACACGAGCAGAACTATCCAACCCATGACATGGAATTGGCTGCAGTAGTTCATGCTCTTAAGATTTGGAGGCATTACCTAATCGGTAACAAGTGTGAGATCTACACGGACCACAAGAGCCTTAAGTATATCTTTACCCAACCCGACCTCAACCTAAGGCAGCGAAGACAGTTGGAACTAATAAAGGATTATGACGTGGAAATTCACTACCACCCAGGTAAAGCAAATGTGGTAGCTGATGCTCTTAGTAGGAAAGCATACTGCCATCACTTGGTGACTCAAGCACCGCAGCTATGTGAGGAAATGAAGAAGTTGAACCTAAGTGTTGTGTCTCACTCCTACAATTACAACCTTAGTGTTCAACCTGTTCTAGATGAACAAATCAAGAAGGCTCAACATGAGGATGAGAAGTTGATGGAGATCAAGGAACAAACCGGATAAGGCAAGGCCCCAAATTTTAGAGTTGATAGAGATGGAATATTATGGTTCAAGAAATGATTGTGTGTGCCTTCATGTGGTCACTATCGGAACACCATCATGGAGGAAGCTCATAACTCCGCATATTCTATCCACCCTGGAGCTACCAAGATGTACTTGGATCTTAAGCAGAAGTATTGGTGGACTGGTATGAAAGGTGACATAGCAAGATTCGTGGCTTGATGTGATGTGTGCTAGAGAGTAAAGGCTGAACAACAGAAGTCGAGTGGTCTACTACAACCTTACCTATTCCTGTTTGGAAATGGGATGAAGTAGGGATGGATTTTATCACGAGGTTACCAAGGACCAATAATGGTAACGACTCCGTGTGGGTAGTGGTCGACCGTCTCACGAAGGTTACACACTTTATTCCTGTACGCACTACCTACGGTGGAGACAAGCTGGCCAAGCTGTACATAGACCATATTGTGAAGCTACACAGTGTACCCTCGAGGATAGTCTCAGACAGAGGTACCAATTCACATCAAGATTTTAGAGGAGTCTTCAGAAAGCACTTGGTACTAAGTTGGATTTCAGCTCGGCGTATAACCTCCAGACTGATGGTCAGACAGAAAGGATCAACCAAATTTTGGAGGACACGTTAAGAGCAGCTGTTCTCACATATGGTAAGGATTGGGAAGATAGTCTGCCTTATGTCGAGTTTTTTTATAATAACAGTTATCAAACCAGCATCAAGATGTCCCCATTTGAAGCCCTCCATGGAAGAAAGTGTCAGACTCCGCTCATGTGGTCAGAAGTTGGAGACCGTATCATAGAGTGACCAGATTTTATTATGGAAGCAGAAGACAAGGTAGCGGAGATCCGGGCAAATTTAAAGGCAGCTCAATCATGCCAGAAAAGCCATGCGTACAAGAGAAGGCATGAACTCACCTTTGAAGTCGGGGACCACGTGTACCTAAAGGTGTCTCCGATCCATGGCACACGAAGATTCCAAGTATGTGGAAAGTTAGCGCCACGGTATATTGGCCCCTTTCCAGTCTTAAAAAGGATCGGAGCAGTGGCGTATGAGATCCAGCTACCCGAAGAGATGTCAGTCGTGCACAACGTCTTTCATGTGTCCCAGTTGAGAAAGTGCCTACGGGTGCCCGAGGAACAAGTGGTACGGGAACCCTTGGACTTGCAATATGATCCGTGTTATCAGGAGGTGCCAGTAAAGATTTTGGATACTGCTACCAGAAGAACATGGACCAACTCCATCAAGCTTTGTCGAGTTCAGTGGAGTATACACTCGGAGGCCAAATCTACATGGGAAAGAGAAGATGCGCTTCGAGCCGAGTTTCCCTACCTTTTCTAGGACCCGCCGAATCTCGAGGACGAGATTCCACCTAAGTGAGATGGGTCTGTAACATCCTGAATTTTCAAACTAATAAATCATGCTTATATAATAAATCACTTACGGTATTCTTGCACACTAATAAAATTACACTGTCAAAAGAGAAGTAATAATAAAAGGAAAGGAAGTGAAAGAGAGAAATAAATAAATAAATAATTGGAAGTACTCAGAACTCAGACCACTCCTACCAGACAAGCACGCCACGGCTATCACCCACGTTCTCCTTGTTCCCCGTAATAAAATAAAACAGTAATAAATAAATAATATTAATAATAATGACCTACACACTCTCACGCTAACTAGCATACCCATCAGAATTTCCACGGACCAACACCCATTGCCAACGTTTTACATCCATGTCCTCCTCCTTCACCTTATTTGCAAAAGTGTCCTCGTATCTTTCTTGTTCCTCTGGAAAGAACAGAGACCTCACACACTCTCACTGGTGACGCAAGCCACAGCAGTAGCACGCGAGCGTGGCATGTCAGCAGCAAGCTCATCTTTCCGTCTCCTTCTCCATTTCCCCGAAAGCCTCCGGAATGCCCGTACGCGCGATAACACGTAGTCACTGTTCCGGTGAAAGAATGCTTCCTACCTCCTTAATTGGCTTAGCGATGACGAGGGCGCCGCCTCAGCAGCCGTGCAGATGACCAGCCGACATGACCACTCATGCAGGTGTGGTGGAAGCACTCACTAAGCGACGCAAACCGCCCGAACGAGTTCGGCACGCGCGTACGGAGACTTTACTACATCTCGCTGATTTTTCCGTCGGGATCGAGCCTCCACCACCTTCTCCGCCTATAAATGGACCTCGATGGGATCAGCTTCGCCTAAGCCACGCTACACACTCACCAGCCGAATTCCAGTGCCCGTTTCGTCTTCCCCGTGCGGCGACGACTTGACCTACGCGTCCATTCCCGGCGAGCAGACCTTTCCCACTCGACCGCGACCGAGGTAAGCACCACCACCACCGAATTCACCTCCCAGACCTGTCCCTGATACGAATCCCTCCTCCTCCGAGCTGGCGGCGACCATCACCCGCCATGGGCGCCGTCCTCCGAAATTGACGTGTTACTCGTGGTCTCTCCCAAAATTGAAACCTCACACGAACGATCCATGGCTTCTCTGTTCTCTCCCCCTCCTCCCTGGCTGCCTCTTTCCTGATTTCCTGCCGATTCAAGGTTCCAGTGGCCTTCCATGGTGGCTGGAGAGAGAGGAGCGGGGGAAAAGAAGACTCTGTTCTTCCCCGTAAGTTGTCGTGTTGGGCTGAACCATACCTAGGTGGGCTAGAAAATCTCTTAATTAGTTGGGTCAACTATTAGCTAATCCCTCATCAATCCATGTGGCTGACGTCCTAGGCCCAAAAGCTAGCAGGTAGTTGCTCAGCCGTAGACACATACCCATGAGCAAGTTTTTTTAAAAAACTAAATATTAATTTCAGTAATTAAACCAGCCTACACCTCATAAAATAAATATCTCCCCCATATGATATCCGATTAACTCGACCCTTCTTCAAAAACCCGTATAAAATCATAATCCATTTATTACACATAAATTTGTGTGATGGATTGATGTGTGTTTGTATTGTTTGTGCACACGCTTTGAAGCAGACCCCGTGCCGGAAGAGAACCCGGAGGAACCGACTGATCAGGAGCATGACGCTGCAGACGGTAGCAAAGGCAAGATCCATCAATTACTTTTTGATCATATCGCACCTATGCGAGATTTATCCATTGTGGCCAATATATTAGGTTATTGCATTTGTTGAACGTCGAGTGATAGAGTAGAGTCATGCTAGTTCCATTTGCTTCATATTGGAATGATGAGATTATACATGACGATGTTGCCTCTTGTATGTTGTATGGTTGGTGAGAGCATGCATGAGTTGTGACCAGGGCAGATGGGTTAGTGTTGGTGTATGTGCTACCGTGGTGGTAGACTTATGGCGAGTTCTATCATGAGGATGGGCTCGTTATGTGTGTAGGGAGGCTGTCCTGGTGAGACTTGAGGACCAAGTTGTTTTGACATCTCACCTAACTTCCTTTCAGTACGACCACATGTCCCTGTATGGGCAGGGCTTAACCTAATCCCGGTGGCTAGCCCGATAGTCGTCCACGGTGGAGAAAGAGTTATGTTGAGATATTATTGAGCTCACTAATGATGATGATATTGGGTTTGGGGCGACTGGTTTGGGTGATGTTTCGACTAGGTGTCGGTTATGTTGGGTTGTCTTTGATGGTCCATGCATGTTGGTACAGCGTACAACCTCTGCAGAGTGTAAAAATCCATTCGGATGGCCGTCTCCTCGGTATAGGATGGGTTATGGTGTGGTCCTAACAACTAGAAAACCACCTATGGTGAGACTGAGATGAGTGATGTGTCTGTGGGACATATTCACTCGCATTAGTTGCATTGTTATTTATTTTGTGCATTGCATTTACATCTGCTTATCCCCCTCCCGAAGGGCGAGGTGGAGCTTGTTGAGTACTTTTGTGCTCAAACATTATTGATTCATTGTTTTTCAGAGGATCCTGATTCGTGCCGGAGGACTTTGAGTAGGGTCGCGTCCGCACCCAAGTTGTGTGTAGTGGGACCATGGGCGATGACGAGCTACTAGTCTATGTGTTGATGTTCATTATATTTGCCTTGTCACTAGTTGTAGTTTTTATCCATAAGGCTATGCCGTTGAAATAAAGTTCTGTATGGTTGTGGTTCCACTTGTGTTGTAATATTATGTATCAAACCTTGTATTTGGTAATAATATTACATGTTTAGTTCTGATCTTATGGGTCGGGACGCTTCAGGGTCCTTTCTTCGACACCCTGGAAACAAAGCGAAGAGAAGATTAGAGACACATCCAAAAGCAAGATTAGCATTTTAGGGTGAGCAATCAACACTTACCTTAAGGTTCTACCACCCAGTCGCCTCAGAACCTTTTCTTCTGAGGACCGGAGCTAGAGCCCACCAAATCTGGTGAGACAACTGCTTTGGACCTCGGTTGAGGAACACTCACAGCCGTCGGAGTCCTTTCTGCTGGAGCTTCTCTCTGTCGGGAAGAACCCTCGGACCTGGAACTTCTAGCTGGCACTGAGGTTGGGGTCACCTACCTAGAGCTTGTGCCTATTGAAGATGTTTGCACTGGAGCAGGAGTAGCTGCAGAAGACCTCCCCCTCTGGGGAGAAGCAGCCGTCGTGGAAGGAGCAGGTCTGACGGACCTCCTGTCAGCATGCTTCAACTTCCTTTTCCGGCTGGAGGGCTCAGCTGGTTCTTTGCCCTTGCCGACGTCTTCGGTTTTTTGGCTTGGAGTGGGGGCAGGACCACCCTCGGAAGCTCCGGGAATCGCCAATCTGGTGGTCGGAAGCCTTTCCACCTCACCAAGGTCGTCAAGCGCCGGCATACTCCTCCAGAGCTCCCTGCTGAACTGCACCTCCATGTTCAGAGGGAGAAAAGCCACCGGCGGAGTTAAATCGTCGCCTTCGATGTCAATTCCATCCTGGAATTTCTTGAGATGAAGCTCCAAAGTTGTGCCATCCAAGTTGGATCTCATGCCGGTTTCAATCCGGTCATCATCCATCATGCTGTTGAGGGCCCAAGCAAGTTTCTCCCTCTTCTTCAATGGAGCCCATCTTTTGACCAGAAAGTTGCAGAAGACCATTTGGGGGGTCACTCCACCTTCCACGCACTCGCGAATCCTGGTCAAGACAGGGATGAAGACATCTGACAGAACTAGAACTACACTCCAAGCGTTAGTCTCAACATTGGGGAGACCTTCAGGAAACTCCAATTTTTCGTACTCCTTTACCGTGACGATGATCCAATCCTTCCTCCAGTCGTCCCACTTGCCGCAAGGAAACGACCTCAAGTATTTGTAGGGGCATTTCTTGCGCTTCACAAAATAGTAGAAGCCAATAAACTCGGACCCCTTGTCGGTGATGTGGATGGTGAAGAAGGTGTGGAAAAGCTCGACGGAGGGGGGGGATACCCACCCACATCTCATAGAAGTGGACGAATGTCCCCACAAGAAGAAGAGAGTGGGGGCCAAGGTGGTACAACTGTAGACCATAAAAGTCTAGCAGCATCAAGAGGAAAGAAGAGAAAGGTGGGATCAGCCCCACCATGGCGTACGTTGAGAAGTACATCATGTCACCGTTGCGCTCCTTCTTGAACGGGAGCTTGTCGGCGCGGACCACATGGTTGAAGGAGTCGCTGGACCACCCCATGTAGGTCCGGACCTTCTTCAGATCATCATCGCTCTTGAGGCGGCTCTTGGGGAGACCCAACTTCATCGCGGCAAAGTGGAGCAAAGGATGGAAAGTTTGGCGGAGTTTGGGAGGCTCTGAGTGCAAAGATGATTGAAGGCGTAAAGAGTCCCCAAACCATGTGCACTTCCCTTCTTCAGTAAGCCTTCGCGACGCTTGGATTGAAACCGCAATGAGATCGAAAGCACTTTTCAAAAATCTACCCCGTCAAGGACGGGTGGGCCTGGGGCCACCCCGACGAAGAGATCGAGGTCCTTACCCAAGGCCAACTGTTGCCATGATGAGCGGCGGGAAACCCAAAGTCGGCGCTCTGATAGGTCCCCACGATACCGCAAAAAGTGCAAGAAAGTTCCACCCGTCAGAGCCGAAGGCTCTTGCAGGTCTCACATGTCACGTTACACCGGACCCGCTCCTCTCACATGGTTGGCTCTCAGGTTAACACGTGTAAAAGAAGACCGGAGCTAAACTCCCAACCAAGGGAAGCTCCGGTGACTACACGTGTACAGCGGCCCCGGACCTAGCCCCCGTCAGAGAGAAGCTCCGGTACTGACACGTATACAGCGACCCCGAACCTACCCTCCCGCAAGGGAAAGCTCCAAACCTGCTGTGTGTGGAGCCTCCGAACCTTCATCGCCAACAGAAACACAAACAGTTCACGTCCGTTATAAACATTCAAGGACGGTTAAAGCAGCAGTTACAAGGTCTGATAATATGTCATTAATGCCATATTAATGACACACGATCAGTGCACCATTAATAGGGGTAATGCTACCATGAATGCACGTTACCACACTATTAATCATACTTAATACTCTTTAGACAGTGTATTAGGTCATTAAGCACGCTAGGGCCACATGTTGGGCCAGGCCAGCTTTGTAACGGTCGGTCCTTGGAACTATAAAAGGGTTGCACCGCACGAATATCAGGGGCGGACAAGACCACGATCCTAGCGAACACACTCGCTCAATACGATTACACAAACCCCGTGGAGTAGGGTGTTACCCTCAGGCGGCCCGAAACACGTAAATTCCTGAGGTCATCATCTTGATATTGATCTTTGCGTGCCCCAACCACAAAAGAACCTCCGCGAATTGCTTCTCAGCGGGTCCGGGAGAAGTGTCGTATCAAACACTTCGACAAACATGTATGGAAGTTCGGTAGTCTTGGAGTAATGCATATGTTGAACAATACATACTCCTATTTGTTTTATGGTATTATGCTTTTATTAATGCCTATTTGGAGCACACCATTATTATTAATACCTAAATTATTCTGCAGCTCCACTGTTTTTGAACCCTCAAGCAAGATGACAAAGTGTGACCCAAGGCACGGGAAGCGATGTTGTTCCCAAGGATGCTAATGCTGCAATTGCAACCATCAAGACCAAGAGAACTGTCCAGTTTGTTGGTAAGCTGTCTTCATCACAAGTATGTCTCCAAATGATCAACAATAGATGATTGGCTAAATAACTAAATCTTACTTTTCCACCTCACAGGTGCCCTAATGGATTCAAGTGCGGCATCAACTACCAGCCACCATATGTTGTACCAGTAGGTGACCTAGCACAGGTCCAGCGCGCGGTGTGCATGATCAGCAACAAAACTACTGTAGGCGAGGTGTTCTCCCGCATCGACCACAAGTTCGACTTGATGTATGCCAAACGCGCATTTGTGCACTGGTACGTTGGTGAGGGTATGGAGGAAGGTGTATTCTCAGAAACCGTGAGGACCTGGCTTCCCTTGAGAAGTGGGCGCGGAGGGAGCGGACGATGTGGGTGACGAGGGAGAATGTTGGGATTTGGCCCCTATGGTACAGCTCATTTATGCGCTCATTTATTTAGGCCAACTCACCTGGTAGAAAGCCAAGGTGGTATGAAGAGGTGGTTGGGGACTTTAGTCTAATATTGCCTATCTAGATGGATGTTCCCCAACATATATAGTGGTTCTTGGAGTGATTCTCAGAATGGGAATAATGAGGGATATGAAGGTTGCTGCTATGGACACAAAGTCACACGCACGCACGCGCGCGCGTTTCGCAATTTGACTCATGTTCATCGCGTGACTTGTGACTTGCTGTAACACCCATAATTTCTTGTACAAAAATTTGCTCAAACCCTTGATCATAGTTGTATGCATTTTTGGGTGATTTTTGAAATTCAAACGAGTAGCATCCGTTTAAAATTGGAATTTGAATTCAAATCAAAGAAAAGGAAATGAAAAAGAAAAAGAAAAAGAATTAAACCCCCCCTCCCTGGACCGATTTTCCCCCCTGGCCCAATTCCCCTCCCCTCTCCTGCGGCCCAGCCGAATCCCCCCCCCCCCATCTCTTCTCTCTCTCTGCACCCCGGGCCCGCCTGTCGGCGCCTCCCCCTTTCCCTCCTCTCTCCCGCTGCCACCCCGGCCCACCTGTCATCCCCAACCCCCAGTAACCGCCACCCCCCCCTCCTTCCCGCGCCGCGCCGCGCCCACACCGCACCACCCCCCTCAAACCGCCTCATCCCACGTCGAATCAACCGGGGAAAACCTCCCTCGCGCGCGCCAGCAACCGCCGCGCCTGTCCCCTCCATAAAATTCCCCCTCCCCCCTCTGTTCTCGCTCCTCCGCGCCCAAACCCTAGCAAACCGCCACCCTCGGTATGTTCCGTGCGTTCCCGACGATCCATTGCCTAATCCTCGCTCCTTCCTTCTCTAACCTCGTCGCCGTGTCACCAGGAGCACGTCGGGCAAGTCTGCGCGGGGAGATCATCGAGATTTCGCCGGAGTCGACGTGCACCGACGCTACCTGCCGCCCCCTCTCGTCGCCGACCGTCTTCCAACCGATTTCGCGCCCTGAGAACCTCCTAGGTGAGTTTCCCTACTCCTCCTCTCTCGGTTCATGTCCTTGGCGCATATAATTGACGTAGGAATCGCCGTTTGGGTGATCTCCGACGAGATCGCCGCCGGCAACCGCCGGGCGCCACAGCGCCGCGCGCGTGCGCCGGCTAGGGGCGATGTGGCCCAATCTGGGCCATCGATTGAACCCCTACGGTGGAGATTAGATCTTCATACCGGTTCAGTGTTTTAAATCCCACGCTTCCAATTCAAATCCAACGGCCCAAATTCAATTCAGTTTTCCCGCCTTCAATTTTACACCGCAGCCCCTAGAAACTTGCTTGCTACCCCCTGCACTTCTCTGGAATTGAAGTCTAGCCCCTGGAAATTGCAGACTAGCCCCTGGATCCCTAAAAATTGGATTTAATCATGTAAATAGTCAATTTAACCCCTGTAAATTTGTAGAATCATGTATTTAGCCCCTGTGCAGTTTAGAAAACTATTTAATTAGTCCCTGGACTTTTATTTAATTACTGAATATGGTTTTTAGGTGTATTTGAGGTGTAGAAAATAGATAAAAATGATAATTAAGTGTAGAAATGTTAGGAAAAATCGGTATAAATTATTTTATGCTGTGAATAAATTGTAGAGTTCAGTTGAAATATATTTTGTCCATGGAATATTTATTATAAGTGTTTAAAAATACATTTTGGCCATAGAAAATTCAATAAAAATGGTTTTAGGCTATAATTAAATCCCAAAAATGTAGGATAAATATGAAATGCATACTTTGGCCATGTTAAGTAATAAATACTTTGTAGGGACGCATTAGTATAGGATTTTATGCTTATGTGTGTGTTGTGATGCATTGTTTTGCGTGCCCTTTACTTATTTAGCTTTATTCTATTCTTGCCATGCTTGGGTATATATCTAGAGTCATTCTACAACCCTAATCTTAACCTCCAAGACCAGGATTTCGCCAACACTCAAGTCTTCAATGAAGGCAAGTGCCCTTGACCATTTTGTTCCAGTTCTAGGGATTTAGATAGATGCATGCTAATTAAATTGATGCCCTACTTCATGTTTACATGCCCTATTCCATATAATTCCTTGTTACCTGAAATGGGTTGGGAAGTAGATAGGTCATAGTTATGCTTAGCCATGCTTAAATATTGGGATTGGGACTTTATACAATTGTGCTACATTAAACTTCATGGTTACTTGAACTTGTGGTGATTTCACAAATTGTAGTGGATAGGAATCTGGTGGTTGGTTAGTATTGGTATGGTGCAGTTTGCACGAGACCCGGGATTGGGGTTTGTTACCACCGGATTCTAAGGACCGGTTTATGGAGGAAGCCACTAAGCTTTATAGTACCACCACGAGACTGAGATGGGGCAGCTTGGTCAATTAATTAGGTTTCTCCCGATGAAATGCTAGTAGTTGGATGGTGAGGGGAATGATGCGGGTGATCTGCTCTGAGATCCGCAAGGCTCAAGAGGGGGCTCTGGGGCGGAGGGTTACTCCGAGAATCCCCAGTGGTGGAAACTTTAGAGGGCTAGCACTAGTCGGGAGTACCTTTGTAAAGACCATGTAGTGATCTCCGGGCCACACACCTACGGAAGTGTGAAATGTGGTTGATCACCACGGGCTACATGGAGGTTTACTCAAGTCCACCTGGCAACAGGGGATGAAATCACTGCTTGTGGAGAAAGGGTACACTCTCTGTAGAGATTTGGTAAAACTGTCATGACAGCCGTGCTCACGGACAAGAGCGGCTTGGGGCCAGTTCATAATTAGTTTATGGTTGGGGAAATGGTGGTTAATTATGATTCAAGTTACATTCATTATCAGTACTCATGTGTTGATTACTTCTTGAATTATGATATTGATAAATGAAAACTAAGGTTAGGTTCTAAGCATAGTGCTAAGCCATAATTGGCCTTCCCTTTTGCTTTAGCCAATCATGTCATCTCTTCCCGCACTTGCTGAGTACTCTATGTACTCAAGCGTTTAATTCTCCTTTAGAATATGTAGAAGAAGAAGCGGCACCGGAGGACTTCTTCGTCAACCCGGAGGACTTGGTCTAGGCTGGCGACCTCATGCGCAACGGCTGCCTGTGGAGTTGGAGCTGCTCTTACCTATTAGCCTTCTGCTGTAGTTTGAACTTTGTTAACCTTGTTGTTGATGTAAATAGTTGTGGTGTGTATGTGTAGACCTTCGGGTCATACTGTAAGACTATTTATGTATTCGAACATGGCAATGTAATGATATTTCACTTTCGTCGACGCATGTACGATTCAACTGATCCTGGCGTACATGTGATTAGCGTCTGATCATCTTTACGATGACTGGGCGTGACACTTGCGACGTTGCGCGTTCGCGTCATGACGAGTTGTGTTCCACTGCTTTTATTTTATGTCACATATATTATCCGGAATATTTCATCAACACCTAGATTGTCAGGTCAACATGAGGAGTAATTTGAGGCATAACTGCAGATGCACGTTTAATGTGCACGAATGCCCATAACTACTCCCATCAGTTACACGTTGAGGGATTTCAGGGGGCGGTTTCCTGAAATTATGGCAGATCAAATCTGAGGCGGTTGGAGACTCGAGTATATAAGGAGATGTCCTGTATACTGGAGGCACAAATACACACAACACAGAACGCCTCTCTTGTTAATTGCTCTGCGCTGCCGCATTTTTGCCTTGTCGTCCTTTCGTCCACCGTGTAGTGGATTGAGGGAGAGCGGTGTCTCTGAACCGACGCTGGCGATTTGAAGACTTGCACAGGTGCCAGCGATCAGGTTTCTGGGAAGTGCGTTTGCACGACCGCTCGCTGCACTTCCATCTTCCTCAACACTCTCATCGTCAACTTCATAGCAGGACAACCTGTAAGTGGATCTCTCGAACTATGGCTGGTTTGATTTATTTGATGAGCGATTTATTCGCATTTGTTTCAGTTCTGATTTGTGTAGTACTAGCACTGTTTATATTGACTGTTAGTAGATTTGCTCTAGTCGTTTTGCTATTTCGGATCATTAAATTAATTGCATGCCATGTGTATTTTCCAACAATCCAGAAACCTTATAGAATTAACATGGTTGGACTTACTGATGCGTTGAAATCCGAGCGATTTGTTGGGGGTGACAATTTTAACATATGGCAGACACGGTTAAGTTTTGGCTCATGTCGATGAAGATCTGGTGGGTGATTTCTCCAGTTCCTCCTCTCACTGAGGAGCAGCACCGTGATTACGATCTGGACAATTCCACTTATCTTGGTTGCCTTTTGTCACTCCTGTCAGATCAGTTATGTGACATTTACATGAACCACACTTTGGCTAAGGAATTATGGGAGGCCTTGGACCGCAAATATGCGGAATCAGATGTTGGACGTGAACTCTATGTTAATGACCAATATCACGAATATAAGATGGTCGATGACTGATCTATCGTGGAATAGGCTCATGAGATCCAGCTTCTGGTGGGGGAACTAGCGCACTTTGATACGGTCTTGTCTGACAAGTTTGTGGTTGGTGGAATTATTTCCAAACTGCCTCCATCTTGGAGAAGTTTTGCCACGAGCTTGAAACACGAGAAAGGGGTTATGACTGTTGAGAGTCTGATCTCAACTCTTGATGTTGAGGAGAAGGCAAGATCAAAGGATGTGCCTCGTTCTGTTCCGCAGAAAGGGACTCCATCTAATGCCAATGTGGTTGAAGGAAAATCTGGTGGCAATAAGAACAACAAGAACTGGAAAGGAAAAGTCAAACAAAATACTAGCTTTAAGAAGAAGAAGAATAAAGAAGACATGACTTGCTTTGTATGCGGCGAGTCTGGCCACATAGCCAGGAAATGTCGCAATAGAAAAGGCAAGAAAGATGGTAGTCAGAACTCTGTGAATGTCACCATTAGAGAGGCTGGAGGAACGTCTAGATCAGGGTATGTTCCAGAAGTTTTTCTAGCATGTCATTCCACCAATTGGCGGTTAGACACGGGAGCTAATGAGCATGTTTGTTCTGACTATGATTTGTTTTCTTCTTATCAGGCTACCGACAATTGCTCTGTCTTGATGGGCAATGGGTCTAGGACTGTTGTACACGGAATTGGAAGAGTCGGTCTGAGGTTGACCTCCAAAAAGACTCTCTTTGAAGAATGTGCAGCACGTTCCTGGAATAAAATAGGAACCTGATTAGTGGTTCTCTATTGGGTCGTGATGGCTATAAGCTAGTGTTTGAGTCGAACAAATTTATTGTTTTAAAGTTTGGTTTATTTATCGGAAAAGGCTACAATAGTGGAGGCCTGTTCCGCCTTTCAATTGCTGAAGATTGTAATAATCTTGTGAACTCAGTTGTTTGTTCTAGTTCTGAATGCAATAGACGAGAGGCTACTGTTTGACACTCTCGGCTTTGTCACATTAATTATGATCACATCATTAAATTGTCCAAACTTAATTTGATTCTGAAAATTCCTATTGAAAGAAGATCTAAGTGTCATGCATGTGTGCAAGCTAAACAGCCACGTAAGCCTTTTAAAAGCGTAGAAGAGAAGAGCTTGTCACCACTCGATCTTATTCACTCAAATTTGTGTGAAATGAATGGAATTTTGACTAGAGCAGGCAAGAAATATTTTATATCTTTTATTTATGATGCTACTAGATATTGCTATCTCTATCTTATTAAAACAAAAAATGAGGCATTAGATCATTTTAAAATTTATAAGGCGGAGGTTGAAAACCAACTAGAAAGAAAAATCAAATGTGTTAGGTCCGATAGAGGAGGACTGTACCTTTCTAATGATTTTGGCGAATATTGTGCGGAGCATGGAATTATCCATGAGACAACGACTCCCTATTCACCACAATCTAATGGGGTGGTTGAGCAGAAAAACCAGACAATGATGGACTTGGTTAATGCCACAATTCGGGTTTATCCAACACATGGTGGGGGGAAGCCATTTTGACCGCATGTTTTGTGCTGAATCGAGTTCCATCATCCAAGGGTGAAATAACCCCATATGAAGGATGGAAAGGAAGAAAGCATGCTCTCGGTTTCTTACGTGCATGGGGCTATTTGGCCAAGGTTAATGTGCCTGTGTGTAAGAAACGAAAATTGGGACCAAAGATCGTTGACTGTGTCTTTCTAGGATATGCACAACATAGTGCAACCTATAGATTTTCAGTGATTAGATCTGAGGTTCCTGACATGCATGTTAACATCGTGACTGAATCTCGTGATGCCACATTTTTCGAGGATATATTTCCAATGAAGGATAGAGTGATAGGTCGTAGCGAGGCATCTATTAGTTTTACTCCTGACCCTTCTCTTATATCCATACCTTGTGCTTACACTGAAAAACCCATTGAGGATGACAGTAAAAATATTGTTCCTCGTAGGAGCAAGAGACAAAGGATTGAAAAATCTTTTGGTGGTGATTTTAGTGTCTACCTCGTTGATGATACACCCAAAACACTTTTAGAGGCATATGCATCACCAGATGCAGAGTACTGGAAGGAGGCAGTCCATAATGAAATGGAGTCCATTTTGAATAATGAGACTTGGGAAATATGTGATTGTCCTGTTGGGTGTAAACCTATTGGGTGTAAGTGGATATTCAAAAAGAAGCTCAAACCAGATGGTACAGTCGATAAATATAAGGCTAGACCAGTAGCCAAGGGATTTACCCAAAAGGAAGGCGAGGATTTTTTCGATACTTATTCACCTGTTGCTAGGCTAACCACAATTCGTGTGCTTGTTGTACTTGTTGCATGTCATGATCTCCTTATCCATCAAATGGATGTGAAGACGGCTTTCCTAAATGGCGAGCTCGATGAGGAGATCTATATGAAGCAACCTGATGGTTTTGTGGTGTCTGGGCAAGAGGACAAAGTGTGTAAGTTACGAAAATCCTTGTATGGCCTCAAGCAGGCTCCAAAGCAGTGGCGTGAGAAGTTTGATAGAACTATGACCTCTGTAGACTTTGTGGTAAATGAAGCTGACACTTATGTGTACTATCGGTTGGTGGGAGTAAGGGGGTAATACTGAGCTTATATGTTGATGATATATTATTTTTTGGGACTAGTATCGATGTGATAAATGATATAAAATCATTCTTGTCTCAAAATTTTGATATGAAGGATTTGGGAGTGGCTGATGTTATTCTAAACATCAAACTGATTAAGGACGAGAATGAGATTAATTTAAAACAATCTCATTATGTGGAGAATATTTTGAGTCGTTTTGGATACTCAGTTTCTAAAGCTTCTTCAACGCCATATGATCCTAGTCTAAAGCTTCGTAAGAACAGGGGACAAGGAATTAATCAGTTGAGATATTCCCAGATTATTGGTTCTCTCATGTATCTTGCTGGTGCAACCAGACCTGACATCTCATTTGCAGTAAGCAAATTGAGCAGATTTACTTCTAATCCTGGAAGAGATCACTGGTGTGCACTAGAACGTGTGATGAGATACTTGAGAGGTACATCAACATATGGACTTCACTATAAGGGTACCCAGCTGTACTATAAGGGTATAGTGACTCAAATTGGATCTCAGATGCTGATGAGATCAAAGCCACTAGTGGATACGTTTTCACTATTGGCAGTGCTGCAGTTTCGTGGAGGTCTCGTAAGACTATATTGACAAAGTCAACTATGAAAGTGAAACTTGTAGCACTTGAAACAGCCACTATTGAGGCAGAGTAGCTGAAACAACTCTTGATGGACTTGCCTTTGGTCGTTAAACTTGTGCCGGCCATTCTTTTGCATTGTGATAATCAAAGTGTGATCACAACTGTAGGCAATACAAAAGAAAATTTGAAATCATCAAGACATGTGAAACTGCGAATCAAATCCGTGAGACATTTGAGAAATACGGGAGAGATTGTCGTTGAGGATATTAATACTAAAAGAAACCTTACAGACCCTTTTACTAAGGGATTATCACGTGCTGTAATTGAAGAAGCATAAAAGGTAATGGGATTGAGACTCGCATGATGTTATCATACAATGGTAACTCAAACTATGTGATCGGAGATCCCGTGAAGTAGATCTTGGAAAAAACAAGTTGTATGGATAACTGGAGAGTACATATTTATTACTCATTTCCGCTAGTAGATGCGTACTCTCAGTACTGCATAGAAGGTTGACTTTAATATTTTAATGTGTTATAAGGCCTAAATAGGCAAGGTACCGTCTTGCAGGGTATACTTGTAAGAACACACATATATGAGTTTGACTGTCAGGTCGCAGTCTATGAGATGTGGGTAATCTCAAATAAACTCATGAACAAACACGGGAGAAGACTGTAATGCTCCAACCTGAGGCATGGCTCTAAGCGGTCTAGTATCAGCGATGCTTTCATGTGAAACTTGCTCACATAAAACTAGCAATTCAAGGCTATGTCCATTGCAAAGTTGTGAGTATGTGAATAATGAAATGCTAGGTGCAGCTCAACCCATATCGGATCTGCACTGCGAAGCTAGTATATTAAAGCGTAGAGTTGTTACTTGTAGACCTTGGCTTTTGGTGGGGATTGTTGGGATTTGGCCCCTATGGTACAACCCATTTATGGGCTCATTTATTTGGGCCAACTCACCTGGTGGAAAGTCAAGATGGTGTGAAGAGGTGGCTGGGGACTTTAGTCCCACATTGCCCACCTAGATAGATGTTCCCCAACATATATAGTGGCTCTTATAGTGGTTCTCAGAATGGGAGTAATAAGGGAGATGAATGATGCTGCTATGGACACAAAGTCACATTCACGCACGCTCGCGCATTTCGCGATTTGACGCGTGTTCATCGTGTGACTTGCGACGTTGCGCATTCACGTCGTGACGAGTTGTGTTCCACTGCCTTTATTTTCTGTCACATATATTATCCGGGATATTTCATCAACACCTAGACTGCCAGGTCAACATGAGGAGTAATTTGTTGCATAACTGCAGGTGCACATTTAATATGCACGAATGTCCATAACTGCTCCCATTAGTTGCACGTTAAGAGATTTCAAGGGCGGTTTCCTGAAATTATGGCAGATCAAATCTGAGGTGATTGGAGACTTAAGTATATAAGGAGACGTCCTGTATACTGGAGACACAGATACACACAACACAGAACGCCTTCTCTTGATAACTGCTCTGCGCTGCCGCATTTTTGCCTTGCCGTCCCTTCGTCCGCCGTGCAGTAGATTGAGGGAGAGCGGTGTCTCCGAACCGACGCCGGCGATTTGAAGACCTGCACAGGTGCCGGCGGTCAGGTTTCTGGGAAGTGCGTTCGCACGGCCGCTCGCTGCACTTCCATCTTCCTCAACACTCTCATCATCTACTTCATAGCAGGATGATCTGTAAGTGGATCTCTCGAACTATGGCTGGTTCGATTTACTTGATGAGCAATTTATTCACATTTGTTTCAATTCTGATTTGTATAGTACTAGCATTGTTTATGTTGACTGTTAGTAGATCTGCTCTAGTGGTTTTGCTGTTTCGGATCATCAAATTAATTGCATATCATGTGTATTTTCCAACAGAGAAGGCTACTAAGTAGCTAGTTAATAAGTAGTATGTGGGTTGTTGAGTACTCCGTATGGTTGCAACCCATTTCGTCACACTACTGATGCACGTGTTTCCATTTCATATTATGTGCTTAATTCTTCTTAGCCCCCAGTTGGTCATAATTGTTCATATCGTCCCTCTTTTGGTTTGTAAAGCTATTGGTTCAAACTTCGCTGTGGTGTTAACGTTTGCAGCCGAAATTATCATGCAAATTTGCAGAGCTGGTCCTGGGCCCAAGTTTTGCATTCGGTGGCTTAATCATCTTCCTCTACGACCGCACACAGCACACACACGTACACGGTACCCTGGGCATGAGTACATGACACTTATTTCTTCTTCAACGATGTACAGCATTACCGATGACGGGGACAGCGCTACCAATGACGCCGTCCGGCGATGGGAAGTGGCCAAACGTTGACTCGAACATCCAAAAATCGAGTTCCTCAGAGGCCAGTGTGGCGAAGTCCGGCCTGAACACCTCACCAACGTCGATCGCATTGCCGGCACGCTTCACAGCATCGTCGCAGCTGACCGCGCTGCTCAGACTGCTGTTGTTGCTGCTTGAGCCACCACAAGCGCTTCTCGTGCTATTATTACTCTCACTGTTGCTACTACTCGTGGTGGATGCAGGGGAGCTCGAAGCCTTGCGCTTCGAGACGACGCTTTAGGCTTCAGTTGGTTTTGCGCGTAAGAATGCATGTCATGATCGTTTGATTTAACATACAAATAAATAACACATCACAAATCAATAACTAGACAACATCCTTTCGAATTAACACTAGAAGGAAAAAATATAATTAGTTAAATCTGCTTAATTTACTTTATTTCCAACCTGCACCAGGTCCAGAAACAAACATGCATGCAGTGGATTCCTGACTCCTTTACAGGTGCTTTAATAAAATAAGCTTTGGTTACATGTCAATATTTGTCAAGCTCTCAGTAATTGCTTGTAGTTCACAAATGTAGCATGCCTTCTTGGTGATTATTGACAAACAATAGACTACAAATGAATTGGTAAGATCAGTAACTACAGAGTCCCATTGATAGCATTGCCTGCGATTCATAGTATTATTTGGAAGTACTTCACCATATCGGTTCGATCTTCGCGTATTCTTTGCCTCCATTAATCTTTGACCCTGATTAAACAAGTAATCTTTGTACACCATGCCTCAAGTTCATCCAGCCCTTCTTTTACATATTTTCGATTGCTAAAAAAGAACAACACTATCGGCGCACGAGAAGAAAAGTTTGTCTTAGAGATTTACATAAGAAAAAAGTTAGTAATAGAGAAAACTATGGCAGGCTGATGTACAGACTAAAAGGCTTTACCTATTTAAGAGTTGAGCAGTAATATACGAGAATATCTGTGTAAAGATCTTCCGAGGAAAAATGTTGGGACCTACAATAAGCATAGCCATCAGAAGCCAAAATACCATGTAATGAAAAAGCAATGTGAGTGTCAGTGTTGTTGAGGCATCGCCTAGTCGGCGCCTAGGCGTCCAGGCGCTCCGGCATGGACGACATGGCCGGTCGCCTCGCCTGGCTGTCGGGCGCTGCCACTCGCTATCGTCGGGACGGGCTGCCAGAGGCGTGCTGCCGAGGGGAGGGGGGAGGGGGGAGAGGGAGAGCCACAGAGCGCTGTGTCGCACTGAAGACGGCAGGAGCGGCGGCCAGATCTGGATCAGATGGAGGAGTGGCGACCGGAACGGGGTGGAAGAGCGACGGCGGCGGCGGCTGAAGAGCTGAATCGGTATGGAAGACAGCAGCGTGAGAGAGACTTAGGGTTAAAACAAATTGGGCTTGGGCCTTTAAAACAAGTCCGACACAGACCCACACCGCGCCTCCACAATCCCTAGAGTTTGTCCATCCCGCCGCCGCCTTCGTTCCTTCCCCCACTCTTCTCTAATGCCCGACCACCTCCATCCACGGCCTCCTTCATCGGGCTCATCTCCGATCCACTGTTGCCCCTGCTCCTGATCGCCGATACGGCGCTGCGCCGCCTCTGTTGGCTGCCCTACCTCGCTCCCCTGCTACTCGCCTGGACGTCGCCTAGGCGCCCGCCTAGACGCCTAGGCGTCCGGTCGTCGGGCGGGCGCCTAGGCATCCAGGCGCTCTTTTACAAGCTTGGTGAGTGCATAGAGAACACTTACACAATTTTCTTGCAAAATTTTCAAGAGGTCACTCAAATGATTGACTATCCACTGCCAATAGATACCTTGATCTGACACCAAACCAACTTTTGCATTTTTTCATGCCTTGAGTATCAGTAAGGGTAAATAAAACCACATTAGACTAGCAACAACAAACTATTGCTTGCGATTAAGCACATGTACAAAAGTAGCATGCAACTTGAAAATCACAAAAATAGTATTTGACTTGAAGATGACTCGTGATAGATGGGGTAACCTGAATAACAAGTGAGAGTGTTGAAGATATTTCTTTCTTCACAGTATCTTATCATTGCATATAAACCTTCCACAAAAACTGTAAGTTGCTGCTTAAAAAGAAGTGCAGGATAATTGGCCTCAACTTAATTCCTCTCTTAATATAATGATATGCAACTCTCCCGTGTCTTTGAATAAAAATGTCTCCTGTTTCTGATGCAAAGATGTGTAACTTGACTTCAACTAGCGGTAAAAGAACATCTTGGATACCAAGGAAATTCCAAAACGTTAAATTATTATGTGGTTTAACCACACAATTTTTCTTCAATCAAAGAACTGGAAGACTATATACAAAAATCTTATAGATAACAGGAATACTAGTTTTCCAAATTGTCATAACATTTATGTTTACAAACTAAAGTACCAAAGGATAACCTATCCCAATTTAATGAACAAATTTGCATGATCCACAAAATCTGGTTTCAGTCGGTGGATTATCAGCAATGGTTACAGCTTGTTATATCCAATGTTTTATACACAAGTTCAGTGGACTGAAGCTTTATGAATAGTAATTTTAAGAACACTAGTATGTATTCAAAATAGCGTTAACAGTTCTAAGTTCATCTAAATAACAACTCAAAGGTTTGCTCATACAGTGAAAGTTCAGGACATACCATCCTTCCAAGGAACGATGTCGGAGTCTGTGGTCTCTTCATCGGACTTGCTACAGATGAACCTGGAGGTTTGAGACTCTTCTGTAGTATAATTAATAAAGATGATGAATTTGATAACCAGTCTGCAAGATCATCATTGTTCTCATGGCCCCAAACTTGAAGGAGCTGCAGAGCATGGACCTATCTAGTATATGGAGAACACTACATTCTGTTACTGTAACATGATGTAGACTGCTTTTAGTGCATACTGCTCAAACCACTCATATATTTGAGAATTACTAAGTTATGCAGTGGTACCAGGATTGGCATCAGAGGTTTCATTTAATTACTTTCTCCCTATTGTCACGTTGGAACCATGTGCATAGCAGAGTCCAAATGAAACATCAACAGATCCTACTTCTTTTTAACTATTAATACTGAAGGTACCAGTGTCCAACATAGATTTCCTCATAGCATTCAGGTAACAAACATAGAGAAAAACAGTGGGATTGTTATTCAGTGCAATATGAACTGTTTTATTAAAACAAAATTCCAATAAGCACCAATCAAATTAAAAGTCAGGGAGAAAGAAGAGAAACTCTGGTAAAGTTAAATGGATATTTACAGCTTTACCTTAATGGCCATTTTGAAACTCATGAGAGTGTCAACAATCACATAAACCCATGGCATGTCTGCACAGTTTCGACAAGGAAAAATGAGCTGTAAACAAAGGTTGTAGCTTATGCAACAACGAAAAGATACAAAACTGCAAAACCATTATCCATATGCATATGAAGTACCTAGATGATGAAGTGCATGTGACAATCTCTCAAAGTAACTCCTTGTTCACCAGGCTGATGTATAGAACAAAATGCTTTTCTGTATCGGGCTTGTATTTCTTAGTCTAGCCACTTTTCATATTCATCGTATAGGGCTTACGCTTGCGAGCACTGACATCCAATCCATCAATATCTTCAACCAAAAGATTAGAGCTGATAGCTTCATCAGCCTCTCCAACTCCTTCACCTGCCATGAAAGATGAAATGAACAGTTCTTCCATAAAAAACAGAGAGAATAGATGAACAATTTCTCCACGTTCTAGATCTGGATACAAATACACTTCATTACCCATAGCATTCATCTGCTGGGATACAAGCCATTTTGATGGAAACACCAGCTGTCCTGTTCATTGGTTCTAGAATGAGAGCATGGTTGAAATCTGCAGAAAAGAAATAACTATGCACAATCACAACCAGTTCATTAAATATCAAACTAAATGACATGAATGCTTTATCAGGCACAGAAGGGAAATGAACACTGGATACTCATGACTTTGGGTGTTACCCAACTCATTGAATATGAACTAGAAATCCTGAAGTCCCTATAAATAAATTATCAGTTGAAAATCCTTAAGTCATTGAGGCAGACCATTAATCAGACATGATTAAGATGGGTAGCTTTAGAAATAGTTGTCAAAAAACCTAGATGAAGGTGAAATCAATGGATGCTATGTTGAACAATGAGTCGTTTAATTCTTCAAAAGTGCAAAAGTAAAAAAGCAGAGAAAACTAGTTATAATACATATGAAAACTTCACTGTGAGGTCTACTGATTCTCGCTGGACAGGAGCTCCGCAGCCGCCGATTCCTTTCCTTGGGTGGAGCGGAAAACCCGCGCAAGCAGTAGAAGCAGCTCAGGACGGGAAGAGGAGAGTCGCAGGTGAGTAATGGCGGCACAGCTTGGGTTCGTCGGTGCCGCCGACGCCGTCACGGTTGGCGCTCCCGTGCGTGCGCGAACAACAAATCAGATAGGAAGAAAGCTTGAGTCTGGAGGCAGTCATGGGGTGGACGAACAATGGCGGGGATCGAGGACGTGGGGTGGAAGGGCGGCGGCGGCGGTCGTGCGGATGGATCCATCGTGGGAGGTCGTGCGGGTGTTTCCATCGAAATCGTGGGGCAGCGGCACGCCATTTGTCTGCTAGGCTCACTACAGGAAAAGCGATCATTTGCGACGGCTGCATTTATTTGCGATGGCCAGCCGTCGCAAATAGCGTAATTTGCGACGGCTTGTCGTGCGCCTTCGCAAATAAAGAAGCCGTCGCAAATAACCTATTAATTGCGACGGCCAACCCTAGGGCCGTCACAAATAACCACTTATTTGCGACGGCCAACCCTAGCGCCGTTGCAAATAAGGGGACCGTCGCAAATAAGAGGTTGTTTGCGACGGCTCCAAAAAAACACCGTCGCAAATAAACCTAATTGCGACGGCCGTGGACCGAGGCCGTCGCAATTAACGAAGCTGTCGTAAATAAGGGCTTCTATCTGCCGCCCCCGACCCCGACGGTTCATTCACCTCCACACCGTCTGCCTTGCCCCCGCCGCACTGCCGAGACCCCGCCGCCGCCGCTCCCGCCGCCGGCCTGCCGCAGACCCGCCCCCGTGGCGTCGCCCCGACCCCGAGTCGCGCCCTCGCCCCGCGCGCCGCCCCGACCCCGAGCCGCCCTCGTCGCCGGCCCGCCGCCCCGCACGCTGCTCCGACCCCGAGCCGGCTCCGCCGTAGTCGCCCCGCCGCTCCGGACGCCGGCCTACAGCCTCCCCCCCCCCCCCGCACGCTGCTCCGACCCCGAGCCGCCTCACGCCGCCGACCCTCCTTCACCGCCCTGCCGCCGCCTGCCCCGCCCCTGCAGCGCCGCCCCTCCGGCCGCCGGCCCGCCTTTACTGCCCTGTCGCCGCCTGCCCCGCCCCTGCAGCGCCGCCCCTCCGGCCGCCGACCCGCCTTCACCGCCCCGCCGTCGCCTGCCCCGCCCCTACAGCGCCGCCCCTCCGACCATCGGCCCGCCGCGCCACCGGCTTCGTGCCCTAGCCTCGAACAGCAGCGCCGCCGTCCCTCCGACACCGCCGGCCGCCGACCTCCTCCAACGCCGTCTCCTCCAACGCCGCCGTCCCTCAACGCCTCCGCCGACTAGGTATGGGAATGCGTTTGAATGATGGAATGTGACGATGATGCAATGTTTAGATGATGGGTGTTTGATGCAATAGTTAAATTTTCAAGTTTTGTTTGGTAATGCATGATGGACGTTTGAATGATGGAATGATTAGATGATGCAATGTTTATATGATGCAATGTGGTAATGTTTAGATGATCCTACTTTATTGCTAGTTATGTTTAGATGATGCAATGTTTTAAATTGTGCATGCTCATATACGTGCTCATATATGATCATACATTGCTAGTTATGTTTAGATGATCCTGCTTCATTGCTACTTCATTGTCAATGATCATACACATGCTCATATAACATATTGTCTATTGTTTGATATTTATTTTTTATTGGTGCTTATTGTTTATTGATATTTAATGTTTTTGAGTGGCTACTTAATATATGTAAATAAAGGGGTTTTGGTCCGGCTCGGACCAACCCGAAAGGGCACGACACGCAATAAGTGTGATCGTGTCGTGTAGACCATAGTAGTCAAGGCGACATGGAAGCGAACGGGTTGGTAAGGACGTCAATGACCCGCGATTGCGTGGACGGTGGAAATGGATGTGGAATTGTCATCTAAGACCAACTTTCCTCTCACTCTTTCTCTAGTTCTTTCCTCTCTCTTAAATGACATGAAAATGAAAATGAGCAACGTAACCTATAGCAATGTATTACCCGTTTCGGATCGGCACGTCTCACATGCCATTGGCATGTGAGACGTGCAGGTTCGGAATTGTCCCTTTTGGACAGCCTCGGAGTGACCGAGGGGGCGTGGCTTGTGACGAGACGTGGGTCCGGATTTGGACGAGATTTCGGTGGCGTAACCCTGTTGTTCTCTGCTGCACCATTTTTGGGCATGCAGTGGAGAACAGTGGGGTTATGCTGCCGAAATTTCGTTCGAATCCGGATCACGCATCTCGTCATGAGCACGCTCCGCTCGGTCACTCTTGGGTGGGTTTAGGATCTATCTGCCTAGGTTGTAGGGTCGTGACATAACACAACAATACATTAACGACAATTTCTTTCGCGTTAAACTGCAGAGTCAAACATGGGTGAAGACCGCAGTTGGATGTATACTGGCTGGAAGAGCAGAACTGGTGGTCACTTCGATGAGTGGTTTATCAAGTTAGATCAATTTTGGATCGAGCATTTTCGTTGTCAACGGAAGATATGGTGCGGTGCCCATGTACAAAATGCCAGAACACCAAGTTTTTGAGAAGATTAGAGCTTTCGTTTCACTTATGTCGAAACGGTTTCACTCCACATTATGAAGTGTGGACCTTTCACGGCGAGACTAATTCTCGAGTCATAGCCGAAGTGGATGAAGATGATGATATAACAGAGGTTGATAGGATGGATGAGATGCTAGAAGCTCTTGAAGCGGAGGATCCTCTTACAAATGAGGCAGAGAAGTTCTTCGAGGAGCTGAAGAAATCACAAGAGCCGTTGCATGAACACACGGCTGTGACCGTACTTACTTTCTTGACCAGATTTATGGCAATTAAGTCCAAGTACTTTTTTTCCATCAACTGCTACAATGATCTCATGAAATTGATCTGCGATATCCTTCCACAACCTGACAAAGCACCACCAGATATGTATCAGTAGAAGATCAAGATATCTGGTCTCGGTATGAAGTATGAGAAAATCGATGTGTGCCCAGACAACTGCATGCTATTCTGGAAAGAGCACGCCAATGAGAAGATGTGCTTGAAATGTGGTAAATCGAGGTATGTCGAAGTTGTTAATGACGATGGCGATAATGTGATGACAGATGTCGCACATAAGCAGCTTCGTTACTTGCCTGTGACACCTCGGTTGAAGCGGATGTTTCTCTCAAAAAGAACCGCAAGACACATGATATGGCACAAAGAAGGTAAACATGAGAACAAAGAATTCTTGACGCATCCGTCCGACGGTGATGCATGGAAGGCGCTAGACCGTTTCGATCCAGACTTTTCTCGTGATGCGAGGAATGTTCGCATCGGATTAGCGAAAGACGGATTCTCACCGTTTAGTACGAATGACACGCCATACTCATGTTGGCTTGTCTTTGTCATTCCGTACAACCTGCCACCTGCTTTTTGTACGAAGAACGAGTTCATGTTTCTCAGCCTCATTGTACCTGGACCTGATCATCCCGGGTCATGTCTCAACGCGATGTTAAAACCGCTGATCGAAGAACTGAAAGTCTTGTGGACAGGAGTCGAAGCGTACGACAGTTACAAGAAGCAGAAATTCAACCTTCGAGCTGCTTATTTGTGGTTCGTCCATGATTTGCCGGCATACGACATGTTTTCCAAATGGAGCACTCACGGTCGTCTGACGTGTCTGATATGTGCTTCAGACACGGATTGCTTTCGACTAACTCATGGAGGCAAAATATCTTACTTCAATTGTCACAGACGTTGGCTGCCCTTGAATCATATATTTAGGCAGCAGAGGCATGTCTTTTGAAAGAACACTGTTGTCACTAAAGGACCACCAAAGCGTCTCAATGGGTCAGAAATTTCTGATATGTTGGACAAACTGGTGCCTGATGAAGGTCGTCCTGGATATTTCGTAGGTTATGGAGAGGAACACAATTGGACTCACATATGTGGATTTTGGGAGCTACCATATGTGAAGTCGTTGATTCTAATGCACACCATTGATGTTGTCGGTACCCTAGAAACCGTACACCCCTTGAGGTTACAAATATATCAAGGAAAAGTCACCCACTTGATTTGAAGACCATCGGAGGCCCACATGTCAGATGAAACCGGACCCGCTTCTCCAACATGGTTAATCCCAGGGTCGCCACGTGTACTATCAAACCGGAGCTACCGCCCACGAGGGGGAAGCTCCGGGCCATGTACCGAAATGGCACCTCCGGACTTAACCCCAGACCGAGAGAAGCTCTGGACCTGACACATGTCAGGTAGCTCCGGAGCTTCCTGTTTCCCACAGTATGCTCCGAAGCTGCCACGTGTCCATCTGTCGGAGCTTCAGCCTCTGACCTCCGGAAGACTTCATAACGGCTCCAGATCTTCAAAGGGGAATCAAGGACTTCAAGACCCGATTAAGTGTCATTAATACCATATTAATGACACACGGTCGGATGACCTTAATTACTAGTAACGATGCTGTCAAAGCCCATTACCCGGTCATTAAGGGCAATTAAACCTGTTGAATGAATATCAATACTAGTAAATGCCGGGGCCACATGTCGGGCCAGGCTAACTTGTAACGGCCTGCCCTTGTACTATAAAAGGACAGGCCGACAACGGACTCAGGGGGAGTCATGCAACATACGCGCCATAGACGCTCAACACAAGCTCATACAGCTAATACAACACCAACACACCCGTGGAGTAGGGTATTACGCTCAGGCGGCCCGAACCACGTAAACTCCTGTGTCTCCTGCGTCATTTACTATCCACCTTCTCGAATCTCCGCGCGCCCACACCGAACATCAAACTCCTCTAACACTTCAGTAGTGTCGGGAGATCTGCCGGTTCCAAACCACCAACAGTTGGCACGCCAGGTAGGGGACGCCTGAGGTTTTGAGAATGGTGAATTCAGTTGCTGGATCATCCAACGGTCAACCTGCTGCTCAGGCTGTTGGGGGCAATCCCTCCAATATGCAGCCACCAGCAGGAGCCTCAGCACCAGCAGAAGTCACACTCCCACCACCACCGCCTTCACCAGCAAATCAAGCTGGGCAACGCGATGGTGCGCCGGCGTCAATCACTGCGTCGGCAAATCATGACAACCCGTAATACGCACTCCATGCAGCGCGTGCTCTTCTTCAACGCCCACCACCTCCGTATGCATCCTGGGATGTACTGGAGCAGTGGAGGGCCGATGTGGAGCATTTGGTTGCAGCAGCAGCCGAACGCCTCAGCAACCAGGGTCCTCCTCCTTCAGGACGAGCCCCATCGCAGCGGCGGACTTTGTCTGGTAGACTTGGTCCGCACGTTTCCAACAGCAGGAGACATGCTGCGTCACAACAAGTGACGTCGTTACCCTCCGGGGCACGACGCACTCATACGGTATCCAGGATTTCGACTCATGACCTCCGGGCGGAGCTTGATCGCCGATACCGCCAGTAGGACGGCCGAGTCCATATTGAGCGTGCTCGTGAAAGACGGGAAGCTCAGGACCTTTCTACTCCTGAAGGAGTGGGAGGAGGTTGTTCAGCCCTGACCATGCATCTGCGTATGGTCAGGTGGCCACAGAAGTTCCGGCCTCACCTGCCGGAAAAATTCGACGGGACTGTCAATCCCGCCGAATTTCTTCAGATCTACTCCACTGCAATCTTGGCAGCTGGAGGAAACGAGGCTGTGATGGCCAATTATTTTCCAGTGGCCTTAACAGGGACCGCCAGGTCCTGGTTTATGAGCCTTCCATCCAACTCTATCAACAGTTGGGAGGAGCTGTGTCGGCAGTTCACCGCCAACTTCGGGAGTTCATACACCCGACCAGGCACTGAACTGGACCTTTTTGCAGTCGTGCAAAAAGGGGGAGAATCCCTGCGATCATTCATCCAGAGGTTCTCTCAGATACGAAATACTATCCCTTCTATCTCTAGCGCCTCTGTCATTGTGGCATTCAGACAGGGTGTACGGGACAAGAAGATGTTGGAGAAACTGGCGATCAAGGAGATCACCAGTGTCACGGAACTCTTCAGCTTGGCAAACAAATGTGCCAGAGCTACGGAGGGCCGTGAGATGCACTCCAAACCAACCTCGGAGGGTCACAAGAAATCCTCCAAAGAAGAAGTCGCTACCTCCGGGGGTGGCAAGAAGAAAAAGAAGACCAACGACAAGAAGAAGCCGTCGGCCGGCACATCCAACGTTGCAGCTGCTACAACTCCGGGTGGCCGAGGGTCACGCCCCGAGAAGCAACCTCGACCGTCTTCTGAAGACGGTGGCAAACCCAAAGTGTGGTGTCCCATTCACAAAACGGGCAGCCACAGTTTGGAAGACTGTCGGGAGGTCCAAAACCTTGCCGAGCGCTACAACAAGCGCCGGGAAGAATCTCCTTTCCGACAGAGGGAAGGAAAGCAAAAAGTCGATGAAGCTCCAGCTGAAGAGGAGTTAGGATTTTAGGATCCCAAAAAGGTCTTGAAGGCCGTTTGCACCTCCGTCGACGATGATTCTGACGTCTCTGATAACGAGCGTCAGAAGACCATGAACACCATTTTTGGTGGATCATGGGACATCACCTCCCGCCGTGTCATCAAGACTATGTGTCGGGATATGGCCGCTGTAGCTCCTGTAGTCAGGCCGGAACCTCATCGGAAGTGGATGGACACAGCCATCACTTTTGATGCTTCGGACTGCCCTCGGAGCATGGTTGGAGCAGGACAGTTACCTTTGATGGTATCTCCTACCAAACATCCAGCTCCACCACGTCATGGTAGACGGAGGTTCGGGGCTTAACCTCATAAGCTTCGAAGCTTTTACTAAGCTTCAACTCCGACCTTCGGATCTCCACCCCTCTTGACCTTTCTCCGGAGTAGGTCCGGGGGCCATTACCCCACTCGGAGCTATTACTCTCCCCGTTACCTTCGGGACACGGGAGAAGTATCGCACCGAGAAGTTGGTCTTCGACGTCGCTCAGATCAACTTACCCTTCAATGCCATCTTGGGTAGGCCAGCCCTGTACAAATTCATGGCAACTGCTTATTATGGCTATCTGGTGTTGAAGATGCCAACGCCAGTAGGCGTTCCCCGGATCCGCGGAGATCGTACTGCTGGAGTAACTGCTCTGGAAGAACTCCATGCACTCACCACGGCGCAAGAGGAGAATTCCAGGCAGGAGCAAGCTCCAAAACCCCCGAGCATTCGTCAACGAGGCTCGACTTCTACACCTCGTGTGCAGCCAAGTGGCGACACCGACATTCCCGTCAAAGTCGTCCAAATTGGTTCCGATGCCGCTCAGACCACCCGTATATCGGGGGGATTGAACGACAAATAGGAACTCGCACTCATCACTTTCCTCCGGGCTAACGTCGACGTGTTTGCTTGGCAACCGTCACAAATGCCTGGGATCCTCAGGGAAGTGATTGAGCACAATCTGAAGATCTACCCCGACGCCCAGCCTGTGCATCAGAAGCCTCGGAAGCAATCCGTAGAGCGACAGAACTTCATCCGACAATAAGTGAAGAAGTTACTCGAAGCTGGATTCATCCGAGAAGTCTTCCATCCAAAATGGCTGGCAAATCCAGTTGTTGTGCCCAAGGCCAGCGGGAAGCTTCGGATGTGCATCGACTACACCACACTAAATAAGGCATGTCCAAAAGATCCATTCCCACTACCTAGAATAGATCAAATAGTGGATTCCACCTCCGGGTGTGAATTAATGTGTTTTCTAGACGCATATTCCGGGTACCATCAAATTCGGATGTCTAGGGAAGATAAAGAGCATACCTCATTCGTCACAGTAGATGGATTGTACTGTTATACAGCCATGCCCTTTGGTCTCAAGAATGCAGCTTCAACTTTTGTACGAGTTATGTACAAAACTTTTGAAGAACTCATTAGAGACATAGTGGAAGTGTACATCGATGACATCATGGTCAAAGTCAGGGACAAGGAGTCACTCCTTGACACCTTGCAGGCTGTCTTCGACAAGCTGCGGGCCACCCGCACAAAGCTAAACCCAGACAAGTGTGTCTTCGGGGTTAGCTCCGGAAAACTTCTTGGTTTCCTGGTAAGTCACCGGGGCATAGAAGCTAATCCGGCGAAGATTAAGGCCATTGAAGACATGCGGCCACCAACCCGCATCAAAGACGTCCAAAAGTTGACTGGATGTCTAGCAGCCCTCAGCCGGTTCATTTCAAGACTGGCGGAACGGGCACTCCCCTTCTTCAAGCTATTGAGGAAGTCCGGACCATTTTAATGGTCCGAAGAAGCAGAGAAGGCATTCCAGGAGCTAAAACAGTTCCTCACCACCCTACCAATTCTGGTAGCTCCAAACCCTGGTGAGCCTTTGTTGCTTTATATTTCAGCTACTGACGAAGTTGTCAGTATGGTTCTGGTTGCGGAGAGACCAGAATTACCCCATACTCAGGAATCCAGACCCCTTTGGGAGGGTCCGGAGGTTCCTGAAAGCGAGTCTGGGTCCCAGCTCCCAGATTCAAATCCACAAGAAGTCACTTCAGGAGACCCAGACCCCTCCGGGAGGATCCAGGTCACTTCTGAAGAAGCTCCGGGTTCCTCCAGCCAGAACCCGCAGGTCCCTGAAGAAAATCCGGATTCCTCCGAGAGGATCCGGGTCAATGAAGAGGAAGCTCCGGACCCCTCCGGGAGGGTCCGGACCATTCAGTGCCCAGTGTACTTCATTAGCGAAGTACTACATGATGCCAAGACTCGATACCTAGAGGTGCATAAGCTGCTCTATGCAGTTCTTATTGCCTCCAGGAAGCTTCGCCATTACTTCCAAGCTCACAAAGTCTCAGTGGTGACCTCTTACCCACTTCGAGCAATTTTGCATAATCCCAATTCAACTGGGAATATTGCAAAGTGGGCAGCGGAATTGGCCGAATTTGATCTTGAATTTATTTCAAGGCAAGCAGTCAAGAGTCAAGCTTTGGCAGATTTTGTGGCAGAATGGACTCCCCCTCCATCAAACCCTGGGGGCTCCAGTGAGCAGAAGACGGAGTATCAAGCTCCGGCCTTCACCAAGCCTCACTGGACCCTCTACTTCGACGGCTCCATGCAGAAGCAGGGGGCCGAAGCTGGAATCCTTCTCCTTGCACCGATTGGGGAGAAGGTGAAATACATGGTACACCTTGACTTCAAGGCGACCAACAACATGGCAGAGTATGAAGCACTCATCTACGAACTAAAGGTGGCACTGTCATATGGTGTCAAGCAACTGCTGGTCAAGGGAGATTTGCAGCTCATCATTAAGCAGGTGAAGGGTGAATGTTCCTGCAATAATCTCCAGTTAGCTGCTTACCTCCTTGAAGTCCAGAGGCTTCAGAAGGACTTTGAAGTCCTAGATCTCCACCATGTTCAGTGTGCCCACAACGCTGAAGCCGACGAACTCTCGACTAAAGCGTCAACCGGAGCTTCGGCTCCTGACGGAACTTTTGTTCGGAGGTTGTCGAAACCCATAGCTCAGCCTGCCGAACTGAGCGAAGGGGGCGAGATCAGCATCCCGAAGCTGATGGTCCCGATGGCCCTGTTACCATGGCAGCCATCAAGGGTCGTAGGTGCTGCCGGAAGCTCCGAGCAACCCAGCACGCAAGACTCAAATGCTCAAGTTAGTTCCGATGCATGGATCTCGGAGATCCGGAACTACTTGAAAGACAACATCCTTCCTGACGATGATGTATCCGCTGACCGAGTAGTCAGATTGGCTAAAAGATACACGTTGGTAGAAGGGGATCTCTATCGGCGCGGTGCCAACAGCATCCTAATGTGGTGCATCACAAAGGAAGAAGGTTGCGAGCTCCTCGCAGAAATCCATGGAGGCGAGTGTGGGAACCACGCGTCTTCCCACACGCTGGTCGGTAAAGCCTTTCGGCATGGCTTCTACTGGCCTACAGCACTCCAGGATGCAACTGAGCTGGTAAAAAAATGCAAAGCATGTCAATTCCATGCGAAGCAAATTCACACACCGGCTCAGCCCTTACAAATGATACCTCCTACATGGCCTTTCGCTGTGTGGGGGATGGACATCTTGGGACCTTTCCCAAGAGCCGTCGGAGGTTACAAGTTCCTGTATGTCGCCATTGATAAGTTCACTAAGTGGCCGGAAGCAACTCCAGTTGTGACAATCAACAAGCAATCTGCTATCAACTTTTTGCAGTCCATTGTATGCAGATTTGGAGTCCCAAACAAAATCATCACTGATAATGGGACCCAATTCACAAGCTCCGCATTTCAAGGATATTGCGAAGACCTTGGCATTCAAGTTTGCTATGCCTCTGTAGCTCACCCGGCCAGCAATGGCCAAGCCGAGAGAGCAAATGCTGAAATCCTTAAAGGACTCAAGACGTGCACCTATGAGCGCTTGAAAAAGCATGGAGCCAACTGGATCGAAGAGCTTCCACCCACTTTATGGGCCAACAGGACATCTCCAAACCGGTCAACTGGAGATACACCCTTCTTTCTAGTGTACGGAGCTGAAGCAATCCTTCCTCCGGAAATCACCTTGGGTTCACTGCGGGTCCGGACCTTCGACGAAGCCGCGCAGGACCAGCTCCGGCGCGAAGACCTAGACCTCCTTGAGGAGGGAAGGTGCCAAGCAGCTGTTCGGAATGCCCGATATCGCCAAGCCCTTCGGCGCTATCATCAGCGGCATGTACACAACCGACAGCTCGAGGAAGGCGACCTGGTGCTACAGAGAATACAATCCAGAGAAGGGTTGAACAAACTCTCCCCCGGGTGGGAGGGACCCTTCCGAGTGATTAAAGTATCCCGTCCCGGAAGCGTTCGCTTGGCAACCGAGGATGGGACACCTCTCCCAAATCCTTGGAACATCGAGCACCTCCGTAAGTTCTACACTTAATACCACGGAGGTGAGTCTTGAGTAACTTGAGATGTATGTTATAGAGTCATTGTACAGAGTCAGGTAGTTCCTCCGGGAGAGCAGCCGGACCTTTCCCGAAAGGTCTGCAAAGTTCATGCAACACTTGTCACAGTCTCCAGACTAAAAGTGTGGCTAACTACCCTGGGTCAAACGAGAAATGAAACACGCTTAGCCTGGTTCCGTACCCTAAGAGTGTACTTGTTTCCCCTGTACCCCGGACCTATAATGAAAGACATCTTCATGTGAAACAGACTCCACGTGCATTTATTTTGTACAGGCTCAATATTTTTGATTTTTCTCTTTCTTGTCTATAACGAAGACGTGTTGTTCTTAAGAAATTTTAGTTCGACTGGTTTATATACAATACGAGTTGTATTGTCAATTCTTTTGGATTCAAATATTGTTCATGGCCAACTCGCCTGAAAGCCGTCAAGCCAATCTAGGGCTGGAGTGTGCTATCGACTTAGCCTGGTCAAGCACCCTAAGTACGCCACTCTACCTACACCCGACAGCCGAAGTAAGGCGAGTCCAAATACAATTGAATCCGGAAGAAAAGGCAATGTATTCGATTGTGTCTAGAATCGCGTTTGACCTAAAACTTTCTTGAGAATCATAAGCCGCGACGAAGTTATAGACAAGAAAGAAATTTTACTATTTTTCTTGACTTCAGTGTGCAGGAAAAATAAAATACACGTTGATGGAGAAAAGCCGGAGCTAACAAAGCTCTGACTCCCCTAGGTGGTTTGTAATCGATGTTACGCATCGAAAACAAGCATCACTGGACTAATCAAGCTCCGGTAAAGCTAGGGGGGTCAGCTGTTGACGCTGAATAAAAGATGGTGAGAAGACCCCGCAAACGGAGTCTGCTGCCAACAAACTAAGTGCTGGCAAAGGTCACTGCCGGAGCTACTAGGCTCCGACACCCCGCAGGACTAACTATCGATGCCCTACGCGTGGATAGAGATTATTGCCGGAGCTACTAAGCTCCAACGATAGACAATGCCGGAGCTTCTAAGCTCCGACAACCTCAGGGGGCCTTCACTATTGAAGACTTCGAACCAAAATCCTACAAGTTCAGAGCAAATGAGTCTTCAACAAAACGCAACATCCTCTTGGTACATGTTCACAATCAAATTGTGTACATCTACCAGGGGGCCAAGTGAAGACAAAAGCGTTGAAGACAAAAACTGAAATTCACAAAAATTTGGGGATTTCATTCATCTGGAACAAGGAATTACATCTGGAGACAAGGGATTACAAAATTGAGGAAGAAGAAGAGAAAATACAAGTGAGAACTATAGAGATGGTCCTCGACCCTATGGAAGAATTGGGCGACCTTCTGGGCAACCTCCGACACGCTGGCTCGGGTAGCTTCGCCTTCTCCTTCGACGGGGCCTTCAAGCACCGGGTCCAGAGGAAATTGGGAGTTTCGTCTGGTGTAGCACGTCAGCACATATTCTGCGACGTTCTTCGCCAGGGATTGCCCCTCAACCTCCAATTGGTCCGCGATGACATCGCCCACCTTGGAGAGCTTGCTACCTGCTGCGCTCAACGCCTACAGCGCTAGGTCCGGCTCTGGCTCCGGATCATCCGGGCGCACGGGGCTGAAACCCATCGGAGTCAGCGCGTCGTTGGCCTTGCCAAGGAACTCCCAAATCTGTAGGGAGTCCGCAGTCCTCAAGCCCTTCATTTCCTCCAGGGATCTTCTGGCCGCCACCAGTTCGGAATTCTCACGGGCGAGGCGCTCAACTTCTTTGGCGTTCTGCTGAATCTTCTCAGCAACCCGCTTTTCGAGTTTCCCGAGCTCCTCCTCCCGGAGGTGGATCTTGTTCCGGCGGTCGACCAGGTCCTTCTCTCTACCCCTCACTTTCTTCTCCCTGGCAGTAAGGGCACACTCTTGCTCGTAGAGTTCCTGCCCTCGCACCAGGGCCTTCTCCTCTTCCTCTTGGCAACGCTCTTCTAATTTTTTGGCGCGCTCCTCGAGGCCCTTGTCAGCCAGAGCCACCTTCTCGGCGAGCTCCTCCTCCCTCCTCAGGACGTCACCCCGCAGCTCTAGGAGTCTCTGCTCTTCATCCTCGAGCCGTTTCTCCCTCTCCTCAAGTGCCTCCCAGCGCTTGATGAGTGTAGTGTTAATGGCCTCAAGCCTTTCGTGGCGTTCATCGGCCGCACTATTGGCTGCTTTGGTTTGATCGTAGATCTCCCAGGATTGAGCATCGAGGGCGCGAGTCAAACTCTCCCTGTCATCCAGCAACTTGCCCTAGTACTCGAGGCGGATCTTCTCCCGCTTGATCCACTCTTTGTCATCCGCTAGCCTCGACTGCGCCAGCTTGGTCTCGAAGTAGAGCCGGTTACGCCACCGCCTAAGGGTTTGGTGCTCCTCTTCAAGAGCCTTGCTGTCGTGGAAGAAGGCCAGTTGGACTTGATGCAGACTGGAACATGCGTTGTCAATAGACAGTGACAACGGGATAGGTTCCGGACCTGCTGGGGTCTCCTCCGCTGGTTCCAGCGGGTTTTCAGATACAAAAATTGGGTCCCACTCCACAAGAGTGGTCACCTGAGTCTCCATGGCACTAGGGTCGTCCTCCGAGATGGCCTCAGTCGCCATCGAGGAAGGCCCCGCCACCAGGTCTTCGTTCACCCCCTCGGGCAGGGGGCCAGCGACTTCGCTTGGGCACTCCGGCTCGGCCGTGAGTACCTCCGACGTCATCACTTCCGGAGCAGGGGCCGCTTCTGGCTCCGGCCTTGGCACCTCCTCTGATGGGGGCTCGAGCTCCGTCACCTCCTCAACAACCGGCTCGGGAGCCGGAAGATCTTCAACAATGACCGGCTCCGCGACCGGTGCTTCGGAGGTAGCCAGCCCAACTGCCGGAACTTCCTCAGCTTCCTGCGCGCGCTCCGGGACTTCAATCACCTCTGGCTCGACCTCCGGAGCTTCGACACTTTCAGGCTCCAGGGCCAGAATCACAGCTTCTTCCGGCTCAACGGCCAGAACTTCCGTCATTTCAGCACCAGGACCCGGAGCTTCAACCTCCGGGGCAGGTGCCGTTGGCGCATCTTCTCTCCCATGGTCCGGTGCTACCACGGGAGCCTCTGGGGATGAGTCGAGGTCCATGACCACGGCAGCCGGCGTCGGAGCTGTCGCAGCTTCAGCCACCACTTGGGGCGGCACTGGGACCAGAGCAGAAGCTTCCGCCCTCACAGCTTCAGTTGCTGCGGCTGAGGGTGGAACCTCACTCCTCTTCTTGGGAACGCTGCAAATGATGGACGAGGAAACTTAAAAAGCAATCACTACAGCAAAACAATTGTCCAAGGTAAAGATTAAAAATTACCTTGGGAGGCTTCCACACCAGCTTGCGCGGAATCTTTTTCCCGGGCGTTCCGGGCTGGTCATAACCAGCGTGGAAGCTCCGGAAGGCCCCCCGGAACTTGTCGCGGCCATGGGTGTCTCCCGGGTCGAGTCTCCCCTCGATCGAGAAGAACCCCCGGACCTAGAGGCCTCCAACGGCCCAGGTGCTGGAGTCGCGCGCCCGGAGCTAACACCCCGGGAGGACCCCACTGCGGGAACAGTCTCTCCCCGGGAAGACCCCACTGCGGGAACAGTCTGTCCCCGGGAGGACCCCACTACGGGAACAGTCGTCGCGGTTGTGGAAGACCTTCCCCTCCGGGGAGAAGGAGCCGATGCAGAAGTAGCAGGCTTGACGGACCTTCCGTCGGCGTACTACAACTTCCGCTTCCGGCTCACGGGTTCATCCACCAGCTCCTTGCCCTTGCCAACGACCTCCTCCCTCGGCTTCGGAGCTGGGTCGGAGCCACCTTCAGACACTCCAGGGATCGCTACCCTGGTAGTTGATCTTCTCTCGACGACACCAAGGTAGTCAAGCATGGGCATCTTCCGCCGGAGCTCCCTACTGAACTCAACTTCCACGTTCAGAGGAAGAAAAGCCGATGGCGGAGTCAAGTCGTCACCCTCGATGTCGATGTCGTGCTGGAACTTCTTGGGGTGGAACTCCAAGGTTTTCCCCACCATGTTGGACTTCAACCCGGTCTCGACCCGATTGTCGTCCATCACACTGTTGAGGGCCCAAGCGAGTTTCTCCCTCTTCTTCAGCGGTGCCCACCTGTTGACCAGGAAGTTACAAAACACCGCTTGAGGGGTTAATCCCCCCTCCACGCACCGGCGAATCCTGGTCAGAACAGGGTCGAAGGCGTCCGCCAGCACCGGAGCTTCACTCCAGATCGTCGTGTCAATGTTGGGGAGACCTTCGGGCAGCTCCAGCCTCTCGTGCTCCTCCACCCGGATGACTATCCAGTCCTTCTTCCAGTCATCCCACTTCCCAAAGGGGAACGACCGGAGGTACTTGAATGGGCACTTCTTGCGCTTCACGAAGTAGTAGAAGCCAAGGTACTCATTGCTCCTACCGGTGGTGTGGACGGTGAAGAAGGTCCGGAAGAGTTCGATGCAGAGGGGATGCCCACCCACATCTCACAGAAGTGGACGAAGATAGACACGAGGAGAATGGAGTGAGGGCCAAGGTGGTATAGTTGCAGACCATAAAAGTCCAGCAGCATCAAGAAAAAGGAAGAAAAAGGTGGGATCAACCCCACCATGGCGTACGAGGAGAAGTACACCATTTCACCGGAGTGCTCCTTCTCGAACGGGAGCTCTCCCCCAGTGCAGACCGAGCGGTTGAAGAAGTCCGAGGACCACCCCATGAGGGCCCGGACCTTCTTCAGGTCGCCGTCGGTCTTCAAGCGACTCTCGCGGAGACCCAACTCCATCGCGGCACGGCTAGGCAAGAGAAGAAAAGCGAAGCACAAGTTGGGAGTTTGAGCGCAAGATCAGATGGGAGGCGTGAAGAACTCCCGACGGTGCGTGCTTTCCTTCTTAAGTAAGCCCTAGCAACGCTTGGATGGAAACCGCAAGGAAGTCGAAGATACCATTCAAAAACTCCACCCTGCCGATGACAAGGGGGCCTGGGACCACTCCGACGATCAAGTCGAGGTTCTTACCCAGGCGAACGGTTGTCATCAAGAGGCGGGAAACCTGAAGGCGACGGCCTGACAAGGCGCGCGGAACCGATATAGTTTTCGTATCGGGAACCGGCGACCTTAAATTGTGTGAGATCCGCACGCCAAAGATCTCATCCGCCGCACGCGGGACACGCCACGTGGAGAGGATTTAACTCCAAACCCTCGCCAACGGCACCTCTGAAGACCTTTGAAGACTCAGTTCAAAAGTCGCGAGGATGGACCCACCTCCGGCGGAATGACTTCACCCCAGTGGTCTTCTCCGGAGGTAGGTCCAGGGGGCCAGTGTCGGTACCCTATAAACCGTACACCCCTTGAGGTTACAAAGATATCAAGGAAAAGTCACCCACTTGATTTGAAGACCATCGAAGGCCCACATGTCAGATGAAACCGGACCCGCTTCTCCAACATGGTTAATCCCAGGGTCGCCACGTGTACTATCAAACCGGAGCTACCGCCCACAAGGGGGAAGCTCCGGGCCATGTACCGAAATGGCACCTCCGGACTTAACCCCACACCGAGAGAAGCTCCGGACCTAACACATGTCAGGTAGCTCCGGAGCTTCCTGTTTCCCACAGTATGCTCCAGAGCTGCCACGTGTCCACCCGTCGGAGCTTCAGCCTCTGACCTCCGGAAGACTTCATAACGGCTCCGGATCTTCAAAGGGGAATCAAGGACTTCGAGACCCTATTAAGTGTCATTAATACCATATTAATGACACACGATCGGATGACCTTAATTACTAGTAACGATGCTGTCAAAGCCCATTACCCGGTCATTAAGGGCAATTAAACCTGTTGAATGAATATCAATACTAGTAACTGCCGGGGCCACATGTCGGGCCAGGCTAACTTGTAACGGTCTGCCCTTGTACTATAAAAGGACAGGCCGACAACGGACTCAGGGGGAGTCACGCAACATACGCGCCATAGACGCTCAACACAAGCTCATACAGCTAATACAACACCAACACACCCGTGGAGTAGGGTATTATGCTCAGGCGGCCCGAACCACGTAAACTCCTGTGTCTCCTGCGTCATTTACTATCCACCTTCTCGAATCTCCGCGCGCCCACACCGAACATCAAACTCCTCTAACACTTCAGTAGTGTCAGGAGATCTGTCGGTTCCAAACCACCGACAGATATCATGCATCAGGAGCGTAATATGAGCGAAAGTATCATAAGCACTTGCATGGATATGCCTGGCAAAACGAAAGACAATTATAAAGCTAGACTAGATTTGGCAGACATTTGTCACTGTCCAACTCTTGAAATCTCTGAAAGTGGTGGAAAGCAACGTGCTTCTTTCTGTCTTCGATCGAAAGAAAAGAAAAAAGTTATGAAATGGATGAAAACTTTGAAATTCCCAGATGGTTACGCAGCTAGCCTGAAACGAGCCGTAAATGTTAACACAGGAAACCTCACTGGGTTGAAGAGTCATGATTATCACATTATAATGGAAAGACGCCTACCTGTTATGTTCCGAGGCTATCTAGATGATGCGGTGTGGAAGGTTTTAGCCGAGCTCAGCTATTTCTATAGACATCTTTGTGCTAAAGAAATCAAGATAGGGATGATGGATAAGTTAGAGGAGGAGATACCCATACTTTTATGTAAGATGGAATTTTTTTTTCCACCAGGTTTCTTCAATCCAATGCAACATCTGCTTATCCATCTTCCATTCGAAGCTAAAGTTGGCAGTTCTGTGCAATATAGGTGGATGTATCACATTGAAAGAGCGCTATGATATTTGAAACCAATGGTTGGCAACAGGGCAAGGGTGGAAGGGTGCATCGCTGAAGCATATGCTCTTAAGGAAGTAGGATACTTTTCAAGTGTCTACTTTGCGGAATAAAACAATATCAATACTTCGGCGATGCGGTACAATGTGGACGAAACACCCCCTCTAAGCGACATTTCCATTTTTCAAACGAGAGGCGCCACCGTTGGTAGCTACACGACCTACGTGCTATCCGAACAGGAAAGGACTGTTGCTTTACTCTACATGTACGCAAATATAGAAGGCATGCAAGAATACTTCGAGTAAGTGTTTCTCCTACGTTTATGCTAATCGACATATTTTGCTACACATGTACTCTAAAAGATGTTTTTTCATGTTCAGCGAGTTCCACAGACAATATTGGCCACATAGGCATCAACCTACGGCCAAATAAGTAGAAGCGATGCGAAAGGAAGGAATAAATGGGGGGCAGAGTTTTCTATCTTGATTTCGAGAATATGTAATATTCTCTCGTCTTCTATGTATTATAAATTAATATTATTAAAAAAGTATTATGTAATATTCTCTCGTCTTTTATAACAGTGTCAGACTCACAATGTCCATGAAGATTTGCGACGGCTATCTTATGGATTGGTGAATGTTAGAAGCTATGGTCGATATGACGTAAATGGCTTCCGATTCCGTACAACTCATTTTGAAGCTCATCGTCCTCTCGCGGCAACATCAAATTCCGGTGTTGTGACGAGAGCAATGGACACTCAAGGGAATTTAACCGATTATTATGGTATCATTAACAAAATCCTTGAATTTACTTTTACCAGAAATAAGACCCTTCGAGTTGTCTTCTTTGACTGTGACTGGTTTGATCGTACTCATGGAACTCGAGAAAACCAATTTGGAATGGTGGAAGTGAAACATAAGGACCGACTACGAGGTTACGATACATTTGTTCTTGCGCATCAAGTTGAACAAGTGTATTATCTACCTTATCCATGTACGAAGCTCAGTGCTTGGTGGGTGGTATATAAGGTGAATCCTCGTGAGCGGCTATATACTCCTGGGGATGATGGTTACCATGATAGCGAAGACGTTGAATAAGTGTACCAAGAAGAAGAGTTGCCAGACACTTTTATCGTCGAGCTTGGTGCAGGACTCGATCAATTAGTTGGAGATGTTGAAGACGTTGAAGATGTAGAGGCAGATGATACACAAAAACGAAAATTAGAACAGGCCACGATGGAAGATCGTTGGGCTGGTTTAAGGAGTAGGGCACAGGCACATGACAATGATGTTGATGAATTTTGAAAGTGACTACAAGTAATGTTTTCTTGAAGATAGTAACATGAATTTTGTATATTTTATTTGCATATTTACTAATTATCTAATTACAACAGGATGGTGTCAAAGAAGGGTAAGAAGGTGCCGCCGACGAGGGGGTTCTGCCCCTCTAGATCTGAGGACGCTTTTGTTGGTGCCTCGTCGACTGGCAGCAGACGCTCTCAGCTGCTGGGGCACGTTCAGACCAGCTCTAGAGCTTCGTCACAGGTAAATGTCACTCGTTTTTGACAAATTCTTTAAATTCAAATTCACATTAAACTTACTTATGAATCATTTGAATGTTGTAGTCCTCACCGGCTGACTTAGAGGCTGCGACGCCTTCGGTGAGCCAGCCCTCGGTGAGGTAGCCCTCGGCCAGCCAGCCCTCGGCGAGGCAGCCCTCAGCCAGCCAGCCCTCGGCTAGTCAGCCCTCGGCGAGCCACCCCTCGGCCAGCCAGCCCCCGGCTGTCGATGAGTTTGTTCCTGAGGCCTTTGACTCGGCTGGTGAGGAGCCGTCTGGGTCACCTGACGTGGCACCCCAGCAGACGCGGAGGACGAGGAGGACTCACTTTGTTAGTCCTCCCGCGGTCCCTTCACAGAGTTCACAGAGGATCGTGATTCGTCCAGTCGGAGACAGGTAATAAAAATTATCGTGTTCAATTTTAGTTTCTTTTGTTTACTTAAGTAATGAATGAATAAATATCTTACAAGGCTTGGGACGACACGTCTTTCACAGGTGAGAGACACCACAGACCGGTGAACGGTGTCCTCGGGTCCATAGTGCGTTTGCACTATCCCGGGGTCATCGACGGGGTGCCCGCTCTTTCGTGGGAGGACTACGCACACGTCCATCACCAGGAGCACGACAACCTTCAGGAGGCCGTATGGGCCGATTTTATGATAACTATGTTAAAAAAGTTTCTAAGTTACAACTCTTAAACTCTTTTAGTGAACATCTCTTCAATATATTCTTTATCGCAGGCAAGATATACTTTAGAGGACCCGAACGACCGTCGCCTATTTGAGGATGCGAGGCGAGTGTTTCACTTCAACGCTACCAAGGCGCTTCGACAAGCTTTGTCGAACGCCATTATTAATGAGCACTTGAAGGTGAACTAGTAGCACGTGTTACACTTCCGGCAAGAGAGCAAGAGGCACCCGACGGAGGAGGAGTACGCGCAGGTACGTGGAGTGTAGTAAGTATTTTTTCTGATAATTGCCTCGATGGTATTTTTAACGACTTCCAACTATGTGCAGGGCCACGTGAGCTGGTTGCAAGGTCGGACCGATGCATTTCGGGCCCTTTGTCGCTACTGGGCTAGCGATGAGTTTAAAGCTAAGTCTGAGAAGGCTCGAGACTGCAGAGGAGTCGAGGGGAAGAGCAGGCACAGGCAAGATAACCACTTGCGTTTAGCTAAACGCATGGTAAGTGTGTGTAACTTATGTTTATATATTAATAATATATTGTTTGTACTAACACGTATTGACAGGAGCGCGAGACGGGGGTGCCGCCCACCCCTGCTGAGGTCTGGAGGAGAGGTCACAGGGACCCTTCTCAGCCGACGGGGTGCAGTCAGGCTGCAGCCGAGCAGTTGGTAAGTTTATAAATTATTCATATTAAATATAACTATATAGATTGTTGAACTTACATGGTTTTCTTGTTTTGCAGGCTAAGTACGGGGAGGAGGCTAGGAAGCTACACGACGAGGATTTCGATTTGGAACGTCAACCGATCGATCCTCAAGCCGCGTATGCAACCGGTGGTGGAAAAGCACACGGAAGGTGAGTTTACAAGTCATTTTATCGTTTTCAATTCAAAGTATTCAAGATATTTCAATTTCATATTACTGACTCTCTTTTTTATAGGATCGCCATATTCAACGGAGTTGTCGACTCGAGGGCGGGGAGACCTGCGAGAGGCAGCTCCTCGCAGGCTTTGTCGGTGGGCACGGGAGGTCGCCGCGTATCGTAGAGGGACATTGAGATGCAGTCCCTCCGAGAAACTGTAGAAGAAAACGAAAGGCGACATGAGGAGGAAAGGAGGGAGGCGGAACGCCAAAGGATCGCGATGGAGGCCACGATCATAACTCAGGCAGCAGCGTTGGCGCAGATGCGGGAAGCAATAGAGGTAACAAAATAAAAACTAAAATTCTTATTAATTCAGCGTAAATGACTTACTAATAGGTAGCATTTAATGTTTGCAATGACAGGCTATGGCTCGGGCGCAAGGTCCGGGAATCCAGCTACCGGTACTACCACCGGTCCTTCCAGGCGATCCTTCTTCAGCGGGTCAGGTAAGTTTCTATGTAATCCTTCTTCTCCAGCGTAATAAGATTGAGATAGATGAAAGAGAGATAGTTAGATAGAAGAAAATGATTGAGATAGAAGAATGATAGAGATAGAAGAAAGAGAGACAGAAGAAAGAGTGAAAGATAGATAGAGTAGGATAGGAATGAAGAGAGAGAGTAAGATATAGATGGAGATAGAGAGAGGGGAAGATAGAGGGAGGGAGATGTAGATGGAGATAGAGGGAGGAAGATAGAGGGAAAAGGATAGCAATAGAGAGATAGAGTGAGAGAGAAAGATAGAGTGAGAGATAAAGAGAGAAATGAAAAGAGAGAGGAAGAGAGGGGATCTAGATGAAGATAGGGGGAGAGAAAGGGAGAGAGAGATGTTGATGCATTTATATTCTAACTCTAAATTTCATTAATTGCAGGGATCCGCGACGGCTGCACAAACGCCGCCGCCGTCGCTACCGCCGCCTGGAATGAGGCGCGATGACGACTTCGACTTCGGAGGTGGCTCCGGAGGTGGCTACGGAGGTCAGATGGGCGAGTGAGCCCTTTTGTTTGCTTTGTTGATGACGATGTGAGATGTATTAGAATTTATTAGTTTGTGATTGTGATGATGTTTCCTCTGTGATGATGATCTTTGCTATGTGTATATACTGTGTGTATTGAATCTCTGTGATTCTGGCCATCGAGCCGGGTAGTTTTTTCTGTTTTTAAAAAAATAAAAAACCTTATTTGCGACGACTTTTTATACAGTATCGTCGCAAATAAGGTACCAGACCGTCGCAATTAGACCACTGCTATTTGCGACGGTGAAAGCATCTAGGCCCCCACGAGGTACGGTTTCGGTGATTAATGACAACCGTTAATTACTACTAATGAGTTTGTGGATGCGAGGTTTCATGAACAATGAATCAAACGTCGATCAATCACTCATAAATGTCATCTACTGCTCATTGGATGCAAAAGGAGACCCCTCAACGAACTAACCTAAGGGGTTAATCGGAAACAAATGAGGAACTCGTACAACGACGCAACCTTATCAAAATTGGCAACACAAGAAGCTTCATATCCATCAGAAGAGCCATACAAACAAGTGTTCAAGAGGTCACAAGTCCAAAATCCAAAAGATCAGTCCAACTCAACTCGAAGGAAACAAATTGTACACACCGGATCATCCGGTGATCTGAAGAATGACTGCATCGGTCGATTTGGACTCAACAGAAGAAGAAGACCTCAGAATGAAGTACACACCGGATCATCCGATGTGTATCAAGTGAACATCGGATGAATACAACAGTAAGCAAATTTTCTGAAGTGTTCTGAAGGACTGAACACCGGATCATCCGATGTTGAAGGCAGATGCACATCGGTCGATTACAACAGAAGCAAATTATCAGCTCAACCAGACTGAAGATCTATTCATCGGATCCTCCGATGATGAAGGAGGTGAAGCATCGGTCTAATAACGGTCATTTCTGACAGAATGACGTCAGCTAATCTAATTAGACCGATGCTCATAAAAGGGGGTCATCGGATCATCCGATGTACACAGAAAAAGTAATCAGCCCACTTTTCCAACGGCTAATTCGGTTGGGCTGAGTATTTAACCCCCTCCCACCAGTCATTTCGGTGAGGCTGAACAACAAGAGCACCACTACACATTCCCCAAGTGTCCAAGACTTAGAATACTCATTTTCACACTCTTGTAACCCTTTCACACCTCAAGATATAGGCTAGTTCCTCTTAGAGTTAAGCTTGTGTGCGTCCTCTCTGGGTGAGTGGAGACTCTAGAGTAGGGAGAGCCGTGAGGAAGTGCATTCTTGGTGATTGCACTCACCTTGTATCAAGAGGAGAGTGAAGAGATCGCTCCGGAGCTTGCCGAGACCATTGTGGAAGCCCGGAGGATCGAAGTTGTACAAGGCTTGAGCTCCACCTTGCCAAGGATGGCGAACGGAGGAAGTTAGTGGATTCCCTCGTCTCGGTGACTTGGGAGTGGCGATACCCTTAGGTGGGTGCCACAACGTGGACGTAGGTGGATCCTAGTGATCTCACCGAACCATGGGAAAAATCGACGTGTCCCCGTGTCTTCGAGCGTTTGCATTCCTCCTCCCTACTCCTTTACGATTACGCAATTCTCAATTCCGCACTTAATTCTCTTAATTGCACTGTTGGCTTGCTTAGAGAATTAGATTTCACTTAAGCTTTAAATTAACTTAAAATTTGAAGTAGCCCAATTCACCCCCCCCCCTCTTGGGCATTCGATCCCTACAATTGGTATCAGAGCAAGGTTGCTCATTGGATCATTCTAGCTTCACCGCTAGAGAGCAAAAATGGCCAAGAATGGGGGTTCGGTTCCTACCTTCGAGGGCAAGAATTTTGCTTATTGGAAAGCACGCATGCGCGCTTACCTTGAGGCAATTTCTCCCGAAGTGTGGGAAGCGACTCATGCGGGGTTTGGCAACCATGAATATATTGGTGATCAACTAAAATGGGATACTAAGGCTAGGAATGCTATTTATGAGTGCATTAGTCAAGATGTATTTGCTAGAATTGCTAGTAAGGAGAAAGCTTGTGAAATTTGGGCTTGCTTGATTGAGATCCATGAGGGTTCCTCTCGTGTCAAAGAGCTCAAATATCACTTGCTTAAATCCAAGTATGATGATTTTAAAATGCTTCCTCATGAGAATGTTAATCAAATATTTTCTCGCTTAAATGTACTCATTGAGGAAATTAATGCTCTTGACATTGCTTCTCTTGGCAAGGGACTCATCAACCGCAAGATCCTCATGCTACTTCCCAAGCCCAAGTACAACATCATCAACTCAATGCTCCAAAAGGAGTCACTTGACAACATTGAGGTTTCGGAGCTCATTGGAGAGATACATGCTCATGAGATGAGTGTGCTTGGAATGATGGAGGAGTCATCATCATCAAAGACCATTGCTCTCAAGGCCTCAACCAAGAAGACACATACCAAGAAGAAGAAAGTGGTTGAGCCTAGCTCAAGTGAGGAAGAACAAGCTACAAGTGAAGATGATGATGATGATGAGCTTGCATTGATGATGAGGAAGTTTTCACGTCTCAACTCAAAGATTGCCAAGAAGGGATACTCGTTTGATCCCAAGAAGAAAGCCTTCTTGCCAAGGAGAGATGAAAACAAGACGTGCTACAATTGTGGCAATCAAGGCCACATATCATATGATTGTCCAAGACCGGACAAGAGGAAGGACAAGGGCAAGCATCGCAAGCTAGAAGAGAGTGATGATGATGAAGATGCAAAGCCCAAGCGCACCTTTGGAAAGAAGAAACTTGACAAAGGCAAGAAGACCAAGCTCTTTCCAAAGAAGAGAAGAGGACCTCAAAAGGTCTTCATGTGCGAAGCAAATGAGTGGGTCACCGATGAAGAAACAAGTGATGATAGTGAAGATGAGGAAGAAAACTTGGCAAGCCTCGCTATCGTCAACAAGGATGACTCACCCCTTCCTCCACCGCCTATGTGCCTCATGGCGAAAGGTAACACAAAGGTATGTGATGACTCAAGTGATGATGAACTTTCTCCCGATGAACTAGCATCTATGATTAATGAATATCATGCCATTATCAAAAGGGAAAAGGCTAAGGTTAAGGCACTTGAGCTAACTCGCGCTAAGCTAGAGGGTGCCAACCTCGATTTGCAAGACAAGTATGTCATCATACTTAATGAGCATGAAACGCTCAAGTCACATGTCAAGCAAATCGAGGAGGAGAAGGCTCAAATCAAGCTTGAGTTCCATGAGCTTGACTTAGCTAACTCGGCACTATTGGCTAAGCATAACGAGTTAGTTCAAGAGCATGAGACACTTAGTCTTTCCTATGAAGCAATGGAACTAAAATTGAATAACTTGAAGAAAGAAACTCTTGATGGCAAAACACCCGCTAGTTCACATGCCACTAACAATTTGCATGAGTCTTTGCCATTGAAAGCTAATAGGGAGAAGGAGCTAATGGACGAGATCGAAAGTCTCCGCACTAGTGTGGCTAGACTTTCCAAGGGAGAGGACAAGCACAAGGAGATCCTCTTCCAACAAGCTAAAGGCTTCAACAAGAGGGGACTTGGGACCTTCCCTACGCCCAACAAATGGAAGGTGCCCTCACCGGAGCTTAGGACAAGCTTCATCAAGGAAGTGGGATCCTATTGCCAACATTGTGAGGTCACCGGACATCACACTAGGGAGTGCCCTCTTCCCACACGTCCTTCTCCAAAATTACCTCCTAACTATTCATCTACTTTCAATGATTGTCACTATCTATTGAGCAAAGTAGGTGGAAAGGTGAAGGCGAAGTTCATTGGCAAAAACATCAAGGGCATGAAGGGGAAGCTCCCCAAGCAACTATGGGTCCCAAAATCACTTGTATCACACATACAAGGACCTAAGTTGGCTTGGGTTCCTAAACTCAAAAACTAACTTCATGTGTGTAGGTGAACTACAAAGCCGGAGGAAAACATTGGGTACTCGATAGTGGGTGCACTCAACACATGACCGGCAATGATGGTATGTTCACCTCCATAGAAGACCCCGGCAATCATGAACAAGTCACCTTTGGTGATAACTCAAAGGGGAAGGTAATTGGTTTAGGTAAAATTGCAATTTCTAATAACTTGTCCATTTCGAATGTGCTTTACGTTAAGTCTCTTAGCTTTAATTTGCTCTCTATTGCTCAACTTTGTGATCTTGGACTAACGTGCACATTTGACAAAGATGGTGTTGTGGTGTCTAGTGTAGCTAGCAAAGAGCTAATATTCAAGGGCTTTAGGCATGGTCATCTATATTTGGTGGACTTCTCCAACAAGAGCGCAAGCCTAACCACTTGTCTTTTCACCAAGACAAGTTTGGGGTGGCTATGGCATCGGAGGATTGCTCACATAGGAATGAGCAAGCTCAAGAAGTCCTTCAAGCTAGGGATGGTGACCGGCGTAAAGGACGTGACGTTTGAAAAGAACAAGCTATGTAGCGCATGTCAAGCCAGGAAGCAAGTGGCTTCGCACCATCCGATGAAGACAATGGTGTCTACCTCCAAGCCGCTCGAACTACTTCACATGGACCTCTTCGGACCGTCCACCTACCAAAGCCTTGGCGGTAATCTCTACTGTCTCGTTATTGTTGATGATTACTCTCGCTATGCTTGGACTTTGTTTTTAGGTGACAAGGGTGAAACCCCGGAAGTCTTCAAGACCTTTGCAAAACGAGCTCAACGGGAATTCCAACTTCCCATCATCAAGGTCCGGAGTGACAACGGCACCGAGTTCAAGAACTACAATATTGGGGAGTGGTGTGACCGTGAAGGAGTCAAGCACGAATTTTCGGCTACATACACCCCTCAACAAAACGGTGTTGTTGAGAGAAAGAACAAGACACTAATCACCCTCGCGAGAGCCATGCTTGATGATTATGGGACGTCGGAGAAGTTTTGGGCGGAAGCAATCAACACGGCATGCCATGCCGCAAATAGAGTCTACCTTCATCGACTTCTCCAAAAGACTCCCTACGAGCTCCTCATTGGGAGAAAGCCCAACATCTCCTACTTCCGGGTCTTCGGATGCAAGTGCTACATCTACCGCAAGAAAAGACTTGGTAAGTTTGAAAGAAGGTGCGATGTTGGTATTTTCCTTGGTTATGCGTCAAACTCAAAGGCATATCGAGTATTCAACCAAACCTCCGGGTTAGTTGAAGAAAGTTGTGACGTTGAGTTTGATGAGACTAATGGCTCCCAAGAGGAGAGTTTTGGTCATGATGATATAGATGATGAGCCTCTACGAGAAGCTATGAAGAACATGACCATAGGAGACATCAAGCCCGAAGTTGAGGAGAGCCATGATCAAGGGGGAGCTTCAAGTCCGAACATCAACACCTCCATGGCGCCTCAAGTGGATGAAGAAGAAGACAAAGATAATCCATTGCCTATGCAAGACCAACAAGCCACACAACACCAAGAAGAAGATGAAGTCCAAGATGAAGTCCAACCACAAGACGAGCAAGATGCTTCACCACCACCAAGTGACTCACAACCGTTGATGAGACACGGGCGCATCTCCAAGGCACATCCAATGGATCAAATCATTGGAAGTCCTTCACGGGGAGTAAGTACTCGTTCACGTCATGTTGCATCTTTTTGTGAGCACTACTCTTTTGTGTCGTGTGTAGAACCCAAAAGCATTGAGGAAGCTCTCCAAGACTCCAATTGGGTGATGGCTATGCAAGAGGAACTCAACAACTTCACCCGCAATGAAGTTTGGGTGTTGGAGGAGCGACCCAAGGACAAGAATGTGATTGGAACGAAGTGGGTCTACCGCAACAAGCAAGATGAGAATGGCGTGGTGGTCCGCAACAAAGCTAGGCTTGTGGCGAAGGGATTTGCTCAAGTTGAAGGTTTGGATTTTGGGGAGACATTCGCCCCGGTAGCACGGTTAGAAGCTATCCGCATACTCCTTGCTTTTGCTTCTCATCATAATATCATGCTTTATCAAATGGATGTTAAGAGTGCATTTCTCAATGGCTATATTAATGAACTTGTGTTTGTTGAGCAACCTCCCGGGTTTGAGGACCCAAGAAACCCTAACCATGTCTATAGGCTAAACAAAGCACTCTATGGACTCAAGCAAGCTCCAAGGGCATGGTACGAGCGCTTAAGGGACTTCCTCGTCATGCAAGGTTTCAAGATTGGGAGGGTGGACACTACACTCTTCACCAAGGACATCGACGGAGACTTATTTCTTTGTCAAATTTATGTCGATGATATTATTTTTGGCTCAACTAACAAAGCTCTTAGCCATGAGTTTGGCAAAATGATGTCTAGGGAATTCGAGATGTCAATGATTGGAGAGCTCAACTTCTTCCTAGGATTTCAAATCAAGCAACTTCAAGAGGGGACCTTCATCCATCAAGAGAAGTACACTAAGGACCTCTTGAAGAAATTTGAGATGGGAGATTGTAGCTCAAGAAGCACTCCAATGGCGACAAATTGTCATCTCGACGCGGACATGGACGGTAAATCTATTGATCAATCTCATTACCGTTCCATGATTGGTTCATTGCTATATCTTACCGCATCTAGGCCCGATATTATGTTTAGTGTGTGCTTGTGTGCTCGCTTTCAAGCGGCACCTAAAGAATCGCACAAGAAGACGGTCTTTAGGATACTTCGGTATCTCAAGCATACCCCAAGTGTAGGTTTGTGGTACCCCAAGAACGCTAGTTTTCATCTCTTAGGTTACTCGGATTCGGACTTTGCCGGATGCCGTGTAGACCGCAAGAGTACCTCCGGGGGTTGCCACTTACTTGGGCGTTCCCTAGTTTCTTGGTCGAGCAAGAAGCAAAATTCCGTGGCTTTGTCCACCGCGGAGGCGGAGTATATAGCGGCCGGTGCATGTTGTGCCCAAATCCTATATATGAAGCAAACCCTCTTGGACTTTGGAATTAAGTTTGGTTGTGTGCCTCTCCTTTGTGACAATGAAAGTGCGGTTAAGATAGCTAGAAACCCCGTTCAACACTCCCGCACTAAGCACATTGATATTCGCCATCACTTCTTGCGGGACCATGAGGCTAAGGGAGAAATCTCTTTGCAAGGTGTTAGGTCCGAAGAACAATTGGCGGATATCTTCACCAAACCACTTGATGAGAAAACTTTTTCTAGGCTTAGAAGTGAGTTAAATGTGCTAGATGCATCTAACGTCATGTAAATTGCCATGTTCATGTAAGGTTGCATGTCATATAGGTCTTGCCTAACTCCCAAAGGATAGGGGCGAGCTAGAAATAGTTTTCCCTGAGTAAGCCTTTGGCAGGTTTAAACTTGGCAAGATAGATTTATTTTATGCCTTGCATGATTCCTGTCATATAGACTTGCATTCATCTAATATTTTGCATTATCTTGTTTGACATTGCATACGGTAGATTGTCACAAAGGGGAACCCACATCATGAGAAGGAGACTTGTTTGAAATGCAATATCTCAACTCATATGATGTGGAAAGAGCAAAATTCTAAAGGAACATGCTTTAATGAGATAGAAGTTTCCATACTCTACCTCACAAAGCATGGGCCTTACATTTTATTTGGATATTTTTCCTCCATTTTTCTTGGTGTTCCGTTTGTGTTAAGGTCTAGCCAAGCTATTGGCATATTAGCTTCTTGAGGGGTAAGGAGTTGCCCAAAAAGTCCTAAGACATGTGTCTCTCCTCAATTGTTTGTTCGGTCGAAGGACATATATGGGATGTTTTCGTTCTGTTGTCATCGGATTATCCGATGCCCCTGTCAATCCCTCATCGGTCAAATAGGTGTTCAATCCTCAAAGCCCAAGTCTGTCAGAACCTCAAATGATCCGACGCGTTCATCCTGGAAAACATCGGTCCATCCGATGTTCACCCTTCTGGAGCTGTGATCTATTCAACCGATGTCTACCTCCCTCTAACGTCGGATCATCCGGTGTCAATTTCACTCGGTTGAACACCCTTACTGTGCTATTTGACCGATGTTCAATACCCTAATCATCGGTTCATCCGATGTCAACAGCAATTCTTGAATATCCTTACTGTTGCAATTGACCGATGTTCACTGCATATATCATCGGTCCATCCGGTGTTTGAAAAACGGCTAGGGTTTGGGCCCCACTATTTAAACCCGCGCGCCGGCCCGACCCTTTCTCTCCCCGACACCCCGTGCTCCCGCCGCCGCCGACCACCGCCTCTCCACGCGCCGCCGCCTCTCCCTCGCCTGCAGCGCCGCCGCCGGCCGCCGCCGCCGTCCCCTGCTCGCGCCACCGCCGCCGGCCACCTCTCCCGCGCGCCGCCGCCCTTCCCTCGCGCCGCCACCGCCGTGCTCCACCCGCAGCACCGCCGCCGCTGCCTCCCCACGCGCCGCCGCAGCAGTAGGCACCGCCGCCGTGCTCCACCCGCGCCCACGCACCATCGCCACCGCACCTCTCCCTCCGTCGAAGCATCTCCACGTCTTCTCCGGCCCCCGTCGCTAGGTTTTCCCGAGCTCTATCGTCGCTAAGGTGAGCTCCGTGCCGTGCGACGTCTCTCGTTGATTATCTCGTCATCGTTCGTTTTCATCGTTGCTAACCCTTCCTCTCCGTTGCCTAGATGGGTCGTGATCGCAAAGGAAAGGGAAAAGCGATAGCGGAGCCCGCCGCGAAAAAGCGGAAACTTTCGAAGGATGAGAAGAAGGCCTTGATGGCCGCTCGCGCCGCCGAGGAGCGTGAGCGCGGCCATGGGGGTTCGTTGAGGATTCGCGAGGCCCGTCCAAGGCCGCCTCCCGTGGTCGACGACTCCGACGCCGAAGAGGAGCCAGTTGCGCCTCTCGTCCGCCGGCGCTCAGCCCGGACTCGAGGAGGTCACGTCGAGGCTGCTCCTCGTCCGAGACCGACGGCCGCCGACCGTCGTGAGGACAGGGAGGCTGAGAGAGACATCCATGAGGTGGACACGGCCGTCCGGGTCAGTGAAGGAGTCCGCCTTGTGGACTACCGGAAGATGAAGGCGAAGCAACTCCGGAAGCTCAGATGGAGTGTCCTTCTTGAGGAGTGGTTCCCACAGCCCCGAGAGCTGCTTGTTGACAGTCGCTTCTGGACTGTCACCCAGGCGTCTCTCTATGAGACCTACAAGCGCCGGGGGCACAAGCTCTTCCAGCACAACCACTTAGACTGGAGGCAGCTTGCAGTGGCAGCGGAAACTGATGTCCGCCCCTTCTTTGAGAGATACAGGGGCTTGGTGGAGCTACTGGGTTATGAGAGGTGTGCCTATGTGGAAGAGTGGGTCCGTGTCTTCTACGCGACCCTGTACATCTCAGAGGGCAGAAGATCAATTGCCTTCATGTTCAATGGTCAGCACTACCATCTCACGAGGCAGACTTTGGGGCACATCCTTGGCTTGGTCCTGCACGACACTAGCATACACGAGAAGGTCTATGGGCAGGCAGATCCACCGAGGAGGCCACTTACTGGAGGGGTAGCACCTCAGCTGGACGAGATCCGCTCCTTGTTTGGCCCCACATTCTCTCCAGATCAGCCGAGAGTCCCAGCACTCCTGACCCCAGCTGCGCGCATTGTGCACCTCGCCTTGCGCCGCACGCTCCTGCCGAGGTCAGGTTACTTAGAGGGGTTCACGAGTCTCCAGCAGACCCTCCTGTTCTACATCATGAACGGGATGGACTTTGATATAGTGGATATCATTATCTGCGAGATGGAGGACGTTATTACAGATGGAGTGGGCATGATGAGGCAGATGGTCTATGGGCACTGGATCAGCTTTATCTGCTCTATGGTGGTGCCAGAGGGACATACAGCACAGACCCGGCTTGCTGACGAGAGCGTGACCCGCTTCGGTCACTACCGTGCGTCCGCTCCTGGAGACCGCCGCCTTGGCCGTCCAGTTGAGCGCCAGGTCAGGGCGCGCTTGACTGAGGAGGATTGGTCTGACCTCGAGAAGGAAGATGAGCGTCTGGCTCAGGCAGAAGCTCAAGGTGGAGACTTACAGCACGTCTGGTCCGAGAGCGACACAGACGACAGTGTCGAGGAGTACTTCCCTCCTCCTCCACCTTCACCGAGGCAGCACGACGCCGAGGCCGGAGGATCAGCTGCTCCGCCACCGACACCACCTCCTGTGTCCGAGGCGCAGGTGACGCAGCCGTCTGAGCTGACGTCGCTTCTTCAGCAGATGATCGAGCAGCAGCGCCAGGACAGGCTCGCTGCTGAGCAGGCCAGGGCAGAGCAGGCTGCGCGGCTCGCAGAGCTTCAGAGGCAGCAGACAGAGATGCAGCTAGAGATGGCCCGCCAGAGGCGCGAGGACACGGACCGGTTCACGAGTCTGGTGGACCAGATGCACCGGAGGACACTGGACCAGCAGCAGCAGACCCAGCAGGCGATGATGGGTATCCTGGGGTTGATCACCAACCTCTACCAGCAGACCGGGATAGCCCTTCCGCCACAGCACACCGGTCTCAGTCAGCCTCCAGCAGCACCTCCTCTGGCTCCAGCTTCAGTTCCAGCACCGGCGTCGCCGATCCCGAGCTACAGCATGTCTCCACTGCTGGCTTCGACGGTGCCGTTCCAGTTCTCGCCTCTCCCGGCCGTGCCTTCTCCTCCAGCAGCTCCAGCTCCAGCGGACCCTCCAGCAGCTCCAGCCCCAGCCACGTCAGCACCTCCGGCTCCTCCCGCTCCAGCACCAGCTCCGGCGACGTCTACCTCGAGCAGCTCCGACACCGCCGACGTCGACCGCTTCACCGTCGCCCCGAGAGCTTCGGAGTCCTAGGTGCTCCTCTTCCCTTTTTGGTGTCTTGATGCCAAAGGGGGAGAAGAGTTAGAGTTAGGGGGAGTGTCTTGGGCTTAGGGGGAGTGCTAGTTATCTTTTTGCTTTCAGTCTTGTTATTTGCTTCTATTTGAGACTTGATTGTTATCATTTGCTACTATTTGTAATTCAGTATGCTACTTCACTCTTATGATTTATATTTGATCACTGTTTGAGCCTTCGAGCTCCTTGTGTTGCATGTTGTTCCGATTACATTTCTTTATGAGCATTGCGTTTGCGTTTCAATTTCCATTACTTTTATGCTCTACTCGTTGTGTTGTCATCAATCACCAAAAAGGGGGAGATTGAAAGCATCTAGGCCCCCACGAGGTACGGTTTCGGTGATTAATGACAACCGTTAATTACTACTAATGAGTTTGTGGATGCGAGGTTTCATGAACAATGAATCAAACGTCGATCAATCACTCATAAATGTCATCTACTGCTCATTGGATGCAAAAGGAGACCCCTCAACGAACTAACCTAAGGGGTTAATCGGAAACAAATGAGGAACTCGTACAACGACGCAACCTTATCAAAATTGGCAACACAAGAAGCTTCATATCCATCAGAAGAGCCATACAAACAAGTGTTCAAGAGGTCACAAGTCCAAAATCCAAAAGATCAGTCCAACTCAACTCGAAGGAAACAAATTGTACACACCGGATCATCCGGTGATCTGAAGAATGACTGCATCGGTCGATTTGGACTCAACAGAAGAAGAAGACCTCAGAATGAAGTACACACCGGATCATCCGATGTGTATCAAGTGAACATCGGATGAATACAACAGTAAGCAAATTTTCTGAAGTGTTCTGAAGGACTGAACACCGGATCATCTGATGTTGAAGGCAGATGCACATCGGTCGATTACAACAGAAGCAAATTATCAGCTCAACCAGACTGAAGATCTATTCATCGGATCCTCCGATGATGAAGGAGGTGAAGCATCGGTCTAATAACGGTCATTTCTGACAGAATGACGTCAGCTAATCTAATTAGACCGATGCTCATAAAAGGGGGTCATCGGATCATCCGATGTACACAGAAAAAGTAATCAGCCCACTTTTCCAACGGCTAATTCGGTTGGGCTGAGTATTTAACCCCCTCCCACCAGTCATTTCGGTGAGGCTGAACAACAAGAGCACCACTACACATTCCCCAAGTGTCCAAGACTTAGAATACTCATTTTCACACTCTTGTAACCCTTTCACACCTCAAGATATAGGCTAGTTCCTCTTAGAGTTAAGCTTGTGTGCGTCCTCTCTGGGTGAGTGGAGACTCTAGAGTAGGGAGAGCCGTGAGGAAGTGCATTCTTGGTGATTGCACTCACCTTGTATCAAGAGGAGAGTGAAGAGATCACTCCGGAGCTTGCTGAGACCATTGTGGAAGCCCGGAGGATCGAAGTTGTACAAGGCTTGAGCTCCACCTTGCCAAGGATGGCGAACGGAGGAAGTTAGTGGATTCCCTCGTCTCGGTGACTTGGGAGTGGCGATACCCTTAGGTGGGTGCCACAACGTGGACGTAGGTGGATCCTAGTGATCTCACCGAACCACGGGAAAAATCGACGTGTCCCCGTGTCTTCGAGCGTTTGCATTCCTCCTCCCTACTCCTTTACGATTACGCAATTCTCAATTCCGCACTTAATTCTCTTAATTGCACTGTTGGCTTGCTTAGAGAATTAGATTTCACTTAAGCTTTAAATTAACTTAAAATTTGAAGTAGCCCAATTCACCCCCCCTCTTGGGCATTCGATCCCTACAGACGGTCTGGCCGTAGCAAATAAGGATTAATTGCGACGGCATGGCCGTCGCAAATAGCTTTGTGGGCCCCGGAGGAGGACCCGTGGGCCCAGCACACTGGACTTATTTGCGACGGCCGAGCCATCGCAAATAGAGGCACTTAATTGCGACAGCCCGGCCGTCGCAAATAAGCGTTAATTGCGACGGCGCCGCCGTCGCAAATAAGGTTGCGGGGCCCACCGGCCCGCGGCAATAACTTGCGACGGCCCTTCCTAGCCGTCGCAATTAGGCTTATTTGCGACGGTGGCCGTTGCAAATAAGCTTAATTGCGACGATTTATTTGCGACGGCTGGAAACCGTCGCAAATAGCTTATTTGCGACGGCTATGGCCGTATAGCCGTCGCAAATCGTCGAGATTCCTGTAGTGGCTGGACCGAATCACCGGCCTGGCTACAAAATGCACAGTTTTGTAGGTAGGTATAATATATATATATATATATATATATATATATATATATATATATATATATATATATATATATATATATATATATATATATATCAGCTGGTGCCAGAAAAAACCAGCAAGGAGCTCAATATTGTTGATAACTTCTGCGGCATTTTCTTAACTTTGGTGGATTTCCAATCATCAGCTTTTTCCAACGATGTAGCCGACAAATAATATGGGTGGACGAAGCATTCACTCACTTAGTGATATGTATTGGGATTGCCTAGATTTCAGCTGAAATTTGAGGAAATTAGCAGTTAAATACTACTATTAACTATTAATCTTTGTAATTAACCATTAACCCTTAATATTATAGGTTAAAAAATCACAATTTTTTTGTTTGAATATTTTACAATTGACATAACCCTACAATTACGGAATAACAATTAACAAAAAAAAAACAAATCTTACTTCTGTCTTCTTGGTCGCCGGCGGCAGCCGCCGCGGCGGCCACCGCCACGCTGTCCGCTCTCCGCGCCGCCGTCCGAGGTCGCCATGCCTGTCGTCCCCTCACTGCACCGCCGTACGAGGTCGCCGTGCCCGCCATCCCCTCGCCGCCGTTCGAGGTCGTTGTGCCGCCATCGCGGAGCTCGAGGCCAAGTCGCCGTTGCGTAGCATGAGGCCGAGCCGCCGTCACCGAGGTCACCGAGGCCGCCAGGCTGCATGCCGCGTCAAGTATCGGCCTGGTGTCAGGAGCGGACCTACAGGGTATGCCGAGCCCAGCAAGTCTAACTGTCCGACGGCAACGGTGCAGTCAGACAGCAAGCAGGTACCGGAGCAGGTCAAAGCGAATAAAGAGGAAGAAAACTACGTATGCGAGCAGCGCCAGCGATCCAAATACGCGAGCTTGCAATACAATCCAGCAGCCTAGTGCCTAGCTATATCCAGAAGACCACGGTAGGATCAGTCCAACTACGCCCGCAAGGCCGACATCCATAGACAACCAGAGACATACACTTTTACCCACCAAAGAGGAGACAATCGTCAACTTATGCAGCAGTTAGGTACACGCGCGCTCGTTGTCTCGGCGTTGGTTCCCGCACGATTGGATCCTGATCCTGTGATTCGCAGACTCACAGTGGTCGTCTCAGTGTCTCACAATCACGTCTTGCATAGTCGTACCTCACGTCTCACGATTGCTGATCGATCGCTCAGCCGTAAACATCATCGTAGATAGACAATGTCAGCAGAATTATTCGTGTTTTTCTCACTCTGCATATTTTTCTTTATCGTGATTGCATGAATTGTGTATGTTCTTCTAGTTTCGCACATTCTTATAATTAATTAGTTACGAAGAGAAGCGATCTTCGAAGTGAATAAATATGATATAACCAATACATTCATGACTTATAAGAAACGGAGGCTAAACATTATTGTAAATCTATATTATAACTACATTTTTAAATTTTCAATGTTACATTTGAATTATTTAATTGTAATTTATTTAATTTAAAGTTTATCAAGTTATGTATTGTATATTTACTGAATAAATTAAAAACATAACTTTTATCAAATTGATAAATATCTTTTTACCAAATTGTATGTAAACTTTTTGCGGCATACACTTCGATGAAATCCTAGGTCCGCCACTGCCTGGAGTCGGGGAGAGCAGGGAAGAAATAAAGTGTTTCAGCACGAATCTTAAGAAAATTAAGGATCGGATGTAAAGTTTTTTGTTTTCAGGTACCGGTAGTATTTCTCATATGTATTTCAAGACGGAGGCAGTATTTCGCAACACGTTTTGTTTGCTTGACATGTCATTTTCCTAACGCTCTGGCATTCAGCATCTCTTTGCACATATTTTCATGGGAATTTTAATGTGACCAACCGCCATCGACGTTCATTCTAGTCATGGTAAGGTCAGGAGAATGAGACGGTGCTTGGACAAAAAGGAGAGAAAACATATGGAGCAGGTATCTGAAACGCACACTTGCAAAGAGTAGCCCCTCACGCACTGACACGTGCACCTACCTACTACTCCTAGCCAGCAAGGATTTTGATTATTGACGTGCCTTTACATCAAACGCGCACTCCATCAAATGGAAACAGAAAGCAATGATTTCAAAACCAAATGAATCCAGTCGGACTACTGAAAACATTGGGCACCACCAGTCAGCGACTTGCACGCAACCGCACCAGCCGCACCACCTCGCGCGGCCGCTTCCGCTTTCGTCGTCTCCCCTCCTTCCCCACTCCACTCTACCCGCCCAGCCCAGCTGGATTGCCAAGGAGATACCACCAATCTACGCTGCGGCAGCGAAGGATACAAGGAGCAGTAGGCATCTGCGGTAGGTGGCCGCCATCACCCGTCGGCGCGCGGAAGAAAGCCCTACTCTTTTATAGTCCGGCGGCACATCCCTTTGTACCGTGCGGCACAACCTTTTTATAGTTTAAGAATTGACCGTTACATTGTCAGTTTGGCTCGATATGTAGTCCCGGCGGTCTTTAATTACCTAATACAGAATTTATACGTATTAAATATATTTAACAGTGTGATAACGCGCTTTAATGACCGTGTTACCGGTACTAAAGGTCTTCTAATCGTGTGTCATTAACATAGTATTAATGACACGTAATCAGATTTTGTAACGGTTGCTTTAATTGCTCTTTGAATATTCGCGCCGTTGGAGATCCGACAGTCTTTCCGTTGCGGCTTAGGTCTGGAGGCTCGACACGTGGCAGCTCTGGAGCTTCTCTCTGTGGGAAGACAAGTTCGAAGTTGCTATATACGTGACGACACCAAAGCTTTCCTCTAGTAAGGATTAAGTCCGAGACCACTGGACACGTGACATAACCGGAACTTCTCTACACAGGGAGTTAGGTCCGGCCTTGTGTTTCACGTGGCGAGGAGGGAGGTGGGCCCAGTACTGCGGGACACGTGGAGCCTTCAGAGGTCTTCAATTCGGATAGGTGGAACTCCATAACTTTTTTACGGTATCGTGAGGTAACTGGTACGCAGGATACCGAGACGTGTCATTTTCTGGCAGTGGAGCTGGAGCAGCAGCGAATGATGTGGTTACGGTGATGAGCACGACGACGCAGCTGACCCGATCGACATATGGTCGTGGCGACACCAAGCAAAGCATCGAGAAGGTCGTCCAAGGACACACACATCATCTAGGCTTTGCTTTGCATGTTCAGAGACTGAGAGACCGTGACCATTGGCGTGCACGAATTTTTGTGCTTCAGATTAGTTGGCATCCTGGCAGGGGCACAGAATGAAGGTCGCAATGGTTATGGAGTATCTGCAAGGAAAAGGAGAGGTCGGCCGCACGCTCGCGTCAAACAATGGACTGGCGGGCTGTGATATGAGTCCTTTCGTATTCGGCCCATGTTGGTAAAAGTGGAGTAGGCCGTCTTGATTTAACTCGCTATTTACTCCTCTTATGGCAAAATACTTGTCGCTTTTTAATTTGTTTCTAACTAAAAAGTGATAAATAATTTAAAATGAAGAAAGTATATATTATCAGCTGGTGTCAATAACACCGAAAACAAAACAGAGCAGAATATTGCTGATAACGTCTGCGACATTTGTAAACTTGGGTGGGTTACCAATCATCAGCTTTCTTCAAAGGTGTAGCAAGTTCTTTAATATTTGTTTCCAAATATTCGTTTTGTTTCCAAATACTTGTTATTTGTCAGTTCATGACTATTATTTGGATACTAGGGAGTTTTTTGCAACACGTTTTTTTTTTTGCCTGACAGGTCATTTTTCTAACTCTCTAGCATTGAACATCTCTTGGCAAATATTTTCACGGGAATTTTAATATGACCAACGACCTTCATTCTAGTCATGGTCAACCTCCTTAGTTAAGAATGAGACGGTGCTTGGACAAAAAGGAGAGAAAACATATGGGGCAGGTATCTGAAACGCACACTTGCAAAGAGTAGCCCCTCACGCACTGACACGTGCACCCACCTACTACTCCTAGCCAGAAAGGATTTTGATTATTGACGTGCCTTTATACATCAAACGCGCACTCCACCAAATGGAAATGGAACGCAATTATTTCAAAACCAAATGAATCCAGCCTGACTACTGAAAACATTGGGCGCCACCAGTCAGCGACTTGCACGCAACCACCTCGGCGGCCGCTTCAGCTTTCGTCGTCTCCTCTCCTCCCCCACTCCACTCCACCCGCCCTGCCCACAGCTGGATGAAGCTAAGCCGGTGCCAAGTAGATACCACCAATCTACGCCGCGGCAGCGAAGGATACAAGGAGCAGTAGGCACCTGCGGCAGGTGACCGCCGTCGCCCGTCGGCCCGGGGAAGGAAGTCCTACCCTACCGCGGGGAGGAACCAATACCAAGATTCCAGGTGTCCTTTCGCAACTTGACCCCGGCAGTTAGTGGATTAGTTCGCCAGCGCACTTTTCCTTTACCGCGTTTCGTGCTTAATTTTTGTCTCTCCTCTGGCTCTGAGCTGGGTTGCGCTGCGGGTGGTTCTGGTAGGAAGCGAGGACGACGAGGAGGCGCCGATCCACGGCGGCGGCGCCCGGCAAGACATCCAGGAGCCCTTGGTCTCCCGCTGCCCAGTGAGTTCCTCGTCTCCTCCTCTTTCCCCTCCTCCTCCTGGACGCCTCTTGCGAACCTAGGAACTTGCTGCCTCGTATGCGTGCCACGCCCCCCATTGTTGCGCAGTTTCTTGGGCGAAAAAAAGTAAGGCTTTTGGTTACTGAAGATCTGATTTGCGTTTCTTTGTACTCCCTCAGATTCTGAATAATTCTCGTTAGAACAATCATTTGCAGTTCATTTTTAGTTATGTTGGTTTCTCTGAAACGACATTTTTTTTTAAGAAACAGAGTGAGTACATCGAAAAGGACGGAAATTTATTTTCGGATGAGATGAAAATGAAATGGGATCCTGATCTTTTGCCTGTATTCTTTTCTGGTGGATGCCAGCGGGTGGCGGGGTGGGTCCTTCAGCTCGAGATATTTCTGACACTTAACCACGGGTGTAATCGCTATGTTGGTGTGTAGGATTAGATAATACGAGCCACTTGTCTGTACTCTAGTCTGACCCTGTGATGTCACGAGTCAGCTTTCTAATTTGACCTCACGGCTTAGCTTAAAATTAATTGTATGGACAACATAGGAGTAGGCCGCACATGTTGTTAGTTGAATGGAGGAGATTCTGAGGTAACTCTTTCCTGGCCGGGGAAGAATTTTGAGGTAATCTTTTGTCTATTATTTTGAAAGAATAACAACGTGTTATGATTTTGTTTTCCCTGATGAAAGACGAAATTTGATGTCGAGTAACCTGTTGGCTGAGAAAAATAAATCACCAATCGCAGCAGATTTATTTCCCCTGTTAATTGAACTAAATTACCACTTCTTGAAGATTTTTTGAACCATTTTGTCTGAATTCACTCTTAGTATATGATATGGGATCTTAACCATGGATTGCGGTGTAGTGAGTCACTTCTTGATTAGATTAATGTTGGATTTGAATAGCTGCACATAACTTCTGGTATCTGTTGATTGAGCTGTATGTCCATATGAACTGTCGATCATTCGACTTAGGTTACTTTTGTCGCCTCAAAGTTTCTGGGAAGTTGAAAATTCTCCAAGTAGACATCGTAACTTGCAGTTGTTTTAGATTTACTGATTTTGTTGTCTTACTTCTGTATTTGTAGAACACAATGGCAGATATCCAGCTAGGCTGTTACACTATGAAGTCACATGGAACCAAGTTGGGAAGACTGCACATGTATGACTGGATAATACTCTTGCTCCTCGCTGTCATAGATGGACTGCTGAATTTAATTGAACCTTTCCACCGATTCGTTGGGCGGGACATGATGACTGACTTGAGATATCCGATGAAGGGCAATACGGTGCCCTTTTGGGCTGTTCCGGTATGTTCTTGTGTCTCTATCTTTGAATATATGTTGACCTGGTTACTGGGTTTCATATCCATAGGAATGCTAGTTTTAACACTGGCTCGCCAAGCCCATCACAACCCTCCTCCTTTACCTAGGCTTGGTACCGGCTATGTGCTGGAATCTTAGTTTACTCGTATTTTGTTTATTCTTCTCTCCCTCTCTATCTATCTATCTATCTACCTATCAATCAATCAATCAATCTATCTATCTATCTATCTATTTGTCTGTCTCTCTCTCTCTCTCTCTCTCTCTCTCTCTCTCTCTCTCTCTCTTCCATATGTTTCTGTTGGATATGATTTCTGTTGATGATCCCGGGCTTTGTGGCTTGGGCACAGGCGCTTGGGCTGGCCAGAGGCCTGGGAGTCGCGTCAAGTTAGGACTCCTAGTTTAGGAGATAATAAGAGTCCTGGAGAGTGGATATAGAGTTGCTTGCTGCAGTAATAGATTAGGAATTGGAGGATCCTAGTTTGATTAAAATTTGGTGTAATCCGGCTATGTAATGCCAGCATATGATTGGCCCCTCATTACTCCTGATATCCCTTGCCCGAAATTCCAACAATATCTAGCCTACCCTAATGTGCTTGGGGCAAAGGCTTTGTTGTTGTTATATCTGCTGACCTGATTACACTATTTTTGTGCCATTCAGACATTCGTACGTGTTTTTGTAAGATCTGTTTTTCTTATTTGCAGCTATTTGGAATAGTGCTACCATGTGCTATCTTTGGTGGAATTTACTTCAAAAAGAAGAATTTCTATGATTTGCACCACGGCATACTGGGTATTTTACGGGCATGATTCGATAAGTATGTCAATATATTGGATATGGGAAAAAAGATCTGAAAATAGAAATTTTGTAGGGATTCTATACTCGGTGCTCATAACTGCAGTGATTACTGATGCAATCAAGGATGGGGTTGGCCGCCCGCGCCCAGATTTTTTCTGGCGTTGTTTCCCTGATGGAAATGCTGTAAGATAAAAGCTTAAAAGCTAAACTTATGTTCCTGTAGTAATTCATCTGCATTGATCTTTATACTGTTCAAATGTTCCACAATATCTAGAGCTCATCAGATGAACCTTTCAGGTTTATGATAACATCACTACTGGTGTTATATGCCATGGTGAAAAAAGTATAATCAAGGAAGGTCACAAGAGCTTTCCAAGTGGACACAGTTCCTGTAAGTGATGGGATAACTGCATCCGTACAGATTGTAACATTTATTTCCCTATGTAAAATTGGTTCCATATTTCTGTACTTTCTGTACTATATCTTAAATAGTATACACCCTTGAAAGTTCCTTTGCCATTTTGTGCATATACACATGAATAGGTTGACTATCATCCGGTAACGTGTCTAAAATTACCTTGCAAATTCAATACTTGAGTAACGTCTCTCAAGATTGGATTGGTATTTGGAGGAAACAGTTTACAGGTCTACAAGTGGTGTTGTGTTTGTTGTTGGACATGACAGCGCGAATCATGAGCCATGTCAGGCCCAATAGATAAAATTGAATGTGTGGGTACCTAGGCCTCAGTAGGCATGGGATCATCCTATATTGCAATGGGACTGCCTATGCTGATTCTTGGTGTAGTGCAGATGAACTTTTGTGGCAACTGCTGCTCAAGCCACAAGTACTCCCTCTGTTCTAAAATTGTTGTTGTTAGGATAAAAATTTTAGTTCAATTTTGAACTATACTTTTTGTGCTAACGATGACAGTGTAAGAACATGGGGAGTAAGTAGTATTGGATGTTGGGTTTCTCTTGTCTTGGGGCATGCCTTGTAGAACTCAGCTGAGTGTATTTGTGTCTTATCTTCTATCAGCGCATATTCATATGTCCTAGTTAGCCTCTTTCCACTAAAGTACTTTACCTATTATAAACATGGCCAGTACCTGTCTGATTTACTAGGATTATTGGTCCACCATTTTTTTATGTGCTCAATTTAAGACCCATCTGATATGTTTTCTATTGTTGTGAACATATCATCTAAAGTTCGCGTTTTGACTTCCTATCAGGGTCTTTCGCTGGTCTAGGCTTCCTTTCGTGGTACTTAGCTGGGAAAATCACGGCGTTCGATCGCAGAGGGCATGTTGCAAAGCTATGCATAGTGTTTCTACCTCTTCTCACTGCTGCCCTTGTGGCTGTTTCACGAGTCGATGACTACTGGCATCACTGGCAAGACGTATTCGCGGGTGCCCTAATAGGTTTGCTGTTTAACTCATTTTTAGTTTCATGTAGCGGTTCTATTTCTTCTGAAGATACATGTACAATTTTTTTCTTGTTCTCATTGTGACCTATTCCTTTTGCAGGTCTTACAGTCGCTTCGTTTTGTTACCTGCAGTTTTTCCCATATCCTTATGACGCCGATGGTACCCCTTTTTTTAGGGTTATCTTTTGAGTTCTGCATGCTTAAATGTCACAGAAATGGATTTTTTTTCTTTTGCAGCTTTCTGGCCTCACGCGTACACTTTCCAGTTAGCGGAGGAACGACGCAGCAGCAGAAATGCAAACTCGTACAGCGCGAGACCAACCGAGATGGAAACTGTCGAGATACCTTCCTATGGCGGAGTCACGCTAACAGACACTAGCCCTACTCTAGACGACATGGAGGGCGGCAGGAGACTGTGATCATGGTTTAGACAGGATATGGTTGAAATTTGAAACTTTTTGTTTTCTCAAGTATACCTGTAGTCTGTAGATGTGTTGTGGACCAACCGATCTTTCCTCCGTATTGTCCCCTGCTTCTGCATTTTTTTAAAATGTGGACTGGTTGGCTGGTCTGACCCTCGCTGTAAATGATCTAGTAGGTATTTGCACTTTTAGACGAGAATACTTTTACTTGATAGCTACGGTGCCTGTCTTGTAGCCTTGTGCTCGTCATATTTCTGAGTTTATAAGTGTTTGTACTGGAAGTGTGATCGTTGCATTCAGCAAGTACAAAGTACTTCTATTCTAAAAAAAAGTGCTAAGTACTTCTGTTTAGAAGAGCCCTCGTACCATTTTGAAGTGGTACGTATTTATTTTATCCCTTTTCAAAAGTTTGTCACTTTATTTTTTTTAATATAAGATTACAAACTTTTAAGAAAGGAAGGAGTACCATTTTAGAGTTGTAGCATCAACAGAACTCTAGGGCAACCGCTCCTGTCGGTGTGTCTCGCCCCACGGCAGGGGCCATGGAGCGGCTGCTTCGAGCGCGATGACGCGCTTGATGCGTGCCATCACGAGCAGGCTCGCGGAGGACAAGTCATTCATCACACTTTCGTTCTCTGTATCTTCATCGTGACAAGGAGCTGGTCATGGAGACCGTGTGACTGTGCTGATCTTGATGTTGTCTTCTTTCTAAGTAAGGAGAGAGGCGACTGACGCTCAACGTCTAGTCAAGATTTCACTTCACTGCGGTGATCGACAGTTTCTTCGGTTCAGACTCTTTTAAAAGCGTGGTTGAGGTCACGCTTCTCTTATGTGTTCTTCACTCAATTTCTTCATCGAAAGTCAACAATTACGCTATCAAAAATTACGAAGATAGAGATTGATTTTGTCTTCTTTCTCAAAAAATAAATTGATAAAGATCAATCACATATCTCAACAGTAAAGATAGGCGGTGGTTATTTACCAGTCGGAAGTTAAATTTGTGAATCGGGCACTCAAGTTATTATCAGGTATGTCCTCATAAAAATTTCTGCCAATGTCTTTCACGTGTGGATCCACAATAGGAGGGTGACATCCCTCTCACATGTCGTATTCTGTTGATTTCGGTGATCTCATCATGAATGCGATTCCAAAACTTTGTGTAGTCGTAGAATTGATCATATACGCATTTGTGTTAGTATGTGTTGTGACATGAATGAGTTTGTATACGAACAGTTAGTATAACTATAGTTGAGAGACTTAATAAAACAGAGCCCTCACTGTACTCTGTAGATCTAGCGGTGGTGATGGTGTTGCTAGTTTGTGGTGCTGTCCCTAATGTCCGGCAAGGCGGCAAGTAGCAGGGGCACCGACTACGGTGCAAGCACTCTAGCGGTGCAAGCCTGCAAGCGTCGAGTCTCAGCTGCCGGATGAATATCGTACCGTGCGTTGCTATTTTGCACGTAAGTACCTCAACAATGGCTCTTGTATTTTGCAAAATGACCCCTGGAGCCCAACCGAGCCGGTCGTTCATCAGGCTGATGCCCGTCGCTCGTTGCCTGACGCCCGTACTGGCCGACTCCGATGGAGCTCCGCCCCAGGCCGACCCCCCGGTCGAGCTCCGATGCCGACGGCCCAGGCCATCTTCGCCCCTTCCTTTTCCTGGTCGACGGTCGGGACATGTCGTAGCCGTTCGGTGTCCGATGCCGTACTAGCCTTCCAAGACTGACGTCGATCTAGCTCCGACTCACGCCGACGTGGGGACGCAGGCCGCCGCCCAAATCGAGCTCCGCCCCAGGTTGACGGTCGGGACATGCCAGGCCGCCGTTCGTCCTTTCTGTGAGCGGTGCACGAAGGCATTGGCGCTTCCAGCCTGTTCGATATATTGTCTAAGTGATGTGCTGCTTCTCAGTTCGCCTGGAATGCTGTTCAGCTGACTGTCTCAAGCCTATAGAATCATTCTAGAATTGAAAGAGAAGAAGAGAGACAAAAAGCTGCATCTATGTTTCATAAATTTTCAGCAGCTGTAGCATCACAAAGCTGCATGTGTTTTGATGGAATATGGACGCATCAGTCGCATTCTTGAAAATATTTACAGTACAAGCTGGAGCATAATCCTACAAGATGGATCACAAAGCTGCATCTATGTTTCATATTCAATAGTTAAAATCGTAGAGAAACTGAGTACAATAACCACCATCAAAACATGATATTGAGTACGCAAACTGAGAAAAAACTTTTTCCAAATAAATCATGAAGCGGTACATATCACAATTCAATAGCAGTACATATCGCAATCATTAAACCCTTGCACTATCTTTTTCCGGACACTTATGACTATCATGTTCAATATTTTTGCATGTCTTGCATTTGCAAACTACTAGTGCTTTATTCTTTCTTTTCTTGCCTTTATCTGCATGTCCTAAAATTCTCTTGCACCTTCCTTTTGATCAATTCGTACCATCATCTTCGCGTTTCATGTGATCAAACGATCGACGATACGATCAATCAGGTAAGCAGGCGACACCGTCCGCGTAGACTCGCACGTATTGAGATCGGTCAAAGTTTTTGGACGTCACTGCGGGGGCGTCCCGGTGTTCGCGTCTGTCGTGGCGTCGTGGCGTGTTGCGCCGTCGTTTCCTGAGGCCCCGCGCGTACGTCGTGGCGTGTTGCGCCGTCGTTTCCTGAGTTGCGCCGTCGTTTCGATGACCGGGGAGCGGCGGCAGATAGCAGGCGTCGGGCGAAACGTACAAACGTACGAGGCCGGCGGCGGTTTTTAGCAGATCGAGGCGCTGGGGCACGGGCGCTGGCCGATCCCTATCGCCATCGCGACTCGTGAGTCCAGCACTTCCGTCAGCTCGGTTGGACTCTAGGGGTCATTTTGCAAAATACGAGAACCATTATTGTGGTACTTATGTGCAAAATAGCAACGCACGGTACGATATTCATCCGGCGGCTGAGACTCGACGCTTGCAGGTTTGCACCGCTAGCTCGCTTGCACCGTAGTCGGTGCCAGTAGCAGGTGTCTGAATCTCCGACGAGTAATTTCTCTGACATATTGTCCGTCAAAAAAAGAACTTGCGGCGCCATTACTCGATTTTGCTCCGCCACAGGCCGCCGGCTGCTCCGCGGGCTAGCCGCTGCCTCCCAGAACCTCCCCGCTTCTTCCCTCCCCACTGTGCCCCACCTCTCCGACGAAACCAGCCAAGCGCGGAAATGCACTAATTCTTGCCAAATCAAATCGGTAGTGGCAACCCGGACGGGCTCCTAGCGCGTGGCATTCAGCTAGGGTTGCGGAGCACACGCGCCGCCAGCTCCTGTCTCTCTATCTCCAGCAGTGGCGGCGGGTCCTCCACCACCGCTAGGCACCGGCCGAGTGCTTTGCAGTGGAGTGTGTTGGGTTCTTCTATCGCTCACAGGAAGAAAAAAACTAGATTTTCGTCCATTGGGTAGTAGTGGATTCGCCGAAAAGCTGTAAGGTGGGGAGGGGGCTGGTCCTGTTCCCATTCAAAATCCAAGTATTTTGGATTTTTCCGCACCGATCCATACACTCATGGTTAGATTAAGCTCAGCGTGCAGGGACAACGAAGACAAGGTGAGAGTGCTCTCGCAGTCCAGAGAACTTGATCTAGAATTTTTTGTTTCTTTTCTGTTAGGTCTACGGTGGTCTTGCTTGGTTGTAACGGCTTACAATGCCATGTTGCCTACTAATTTTTTAATTTGGTGCTGTAGCAAGCTGAGAAGGTGTTTGAGGAATTGATCAGCAAGATAGAGGATGCGGATTTTGATCTGCCACCCATGTTGAAAGAATGGAAGTTAGGCTACTATGTACCGATCAAGCGGAGTATCCTTTACCTACCGTGCTTTTCAAACTTTGTCTCATTTATTTTTCTCTTAATATAGATGGTTTTGTCCCTTTCCCTGATTTAATTCTCTACCCTCACATGTCAAAGTATTAAATTTTGACACGTCAATCGACTGGTTGGATTTTTCAATATTGTGCTCGACACGAGTATGCATTTTAAGATGGCTTTATGCTGTCTAGTTCGTCATTTCTCAGTGCAATAAGAATAAAAAAGTCCCCTGTTTCAGTGGAGTTTTCGCTTTACTCATTTACAATGCATGATTGCGGCTTCAAATCAAACACAGCGATGGAAATATTTCTGTACTCTAGATAATCTGAATATGTGATATTCTTATAAGCAGTTCTGCAGTACTGTCGTCCTTATACTTTTGTTAAGATGTATATCTCACTAAGAGACGCATTGAAGATGATGGCATTTTCTGTTCCTGCACCCCTTCTTCTGGATCACGAGTTGCTTGTGGCAAAGATTGCCAATGTGGGTAAGCTCCTTTTCCTCATATGTATCAAATATTCCTTTACCTGGCTTCATTTTAATTCGGCACTGGGTACGCCCTTTGAGAAGGGCGGACCTAGCGTAGTGATAGTGTGTCCCCATTTGTGTGCATCAGTCTTGGGTTTGAACCAGCCTCTCTGCAAAAGCAGAGGTAAGGCTATCTAGAAAATAACCCTTCCCCAGATCCTACAATTCGTGGGAGCCTTCGGCACTGGGTATGAGTTTCCACAAAGTCTGATCATAACTCTCAAGAAATGTCTCTGTTTTTTAATGTTTCTGCTGCAGATTTCTTGTTATTTCTTCCCCTTAATTCTTGATCCTTTAGTAGATCCACTTTTTGCCAATTCTGCATGATATTTCTTTGTGCACGTGTGTGCACGCAAGAACTGTAATCAGTTCTTGAGTTATTAGTTTATTTTACTTTAAAAAATAATGAAAAACTAATCATGCAAATCTGTTAGCTATTTGATTAATGCACCTGTATATTTAATTGCTGTTGCTACATTCATACTTACTGGATTCCGTTAATCCAGGATGTTGTTCTCGTGTTGCTCAGCAGACTGTAAATGTGACGACACATGTGCCAACAAATCATTCCAACACAGACCTCTGAAGCAAACCAGACTTATTAAGGTAAGATTCTTACTGTGAGATTTATTCATTTTTTATAATTATATATTTGGAAACAAACGGCTATTTCAGAATAGAAACTTTGTTGACTGTGTACTGCAATGCCTGTTATACATATATAGCCTATGCTTTGGGCCTTCTATATGATCTTTATTTCTGTGCAAAATAGGATTCTGGGTTACAGGCAAAAAAAATTTAAAGTTCCAAAAGGCGATAGGCGAGCGGTGACCTAGGTAGTGTAGCAATGATGCATTACAAAAATACAGAAGTATATCCATGTTTCTGCTGCCCTGGGCTGATTTTGCTCTCTTTCTCTCTATGACCAGCCTTTCCTCTTTACCCCACATACAGCCCAGCCTAGGGCACGCTGCCTCCTTTACCTTCCCCCCCCCCCCCCTCCCCAGCCCGCGTACAGTGAGTTTTGGAAATGGGCCTCCCGGTACAGTGGGTGTACTCTACAAAAGCAGGGTCTGTGCTGGTGGTCTCATCTGGCTCCAGGACCTGTGCGCCGCAATCATAAAACCCTAGATCTGGTTGCTCCAGCACCATTCCATCCTATTTCTGTTTCTTGGCAACAAGTTTTGTGTTCTCACCTCACTTCGCTATTCCATCTGTGCCACCGTCTCTGCCCAAACAACAATGGCAGCCCGGAGCGAAGATAGCGTGTTCTCTCCACCCTGCGAAATTCCTGCTGGTCGCTGTCATCCTGACCCTCTAAGGCATGCTGATTCTGCTACCTCATTGCCTCGTCTGACCTACGGGTCATCCCGCCATAGTTTCTTGATTCTGGTGAGTTATATTGTCATGAACTTCACAGACATTTTCAGCTAACCGCGTATATGGCCCACATCTGAGCTTCCATGATTGGTGTGCAAATGTGTTATTTCTCCATTTGTCAATCAGGGACCCAACAGTGGCTTGTTTTTGTGATTCGCGATTGTATCTTCTCGTTGCAAAATTTTATGGAATTCCGGTGATCTTCTTGCCGGAACAGCTGCTGATCTTGCCACCGAAACTGATCTGCTAAAGCAGATCAGGTCGCCCTGCTCTTTTTGTGCACGTGGGTGGAGCAGAACCGGCTGCTGGGCTCTGTAGACGCATGTCTGGGAAGTGCAGAGGGATTGTTTGCTGGAACACAGGAGACATCTGCAATAGCAGATCTGGAAGCTGCTTGCACAGAAAACTGGGGTGCTACACACACAGATCAGATGTGATCTGCTCTGTAGATCATGTCTACAGGGGCTGGAGCGCCTGTACAGAACAGGGAAGAGTTGACATAGGGAGGAGAGTTAGAGAGAATAATTGGATGGGGATGATTTATTCCAAAGGGATCACCAACTATTTGTAGCCCGGTTATACGCAATTCATATTAAATAGGACTCTAATGCTACTCCAAACTGACAAACTTTCTATCTCTAGGACTCTTATTCCTACCTAAACTAGGACTCTAGGAGTCCTAATGCAATACCGTGCTGCTACTTTAGATCGAATCAGAACAGGTTGAACTGGGCATGCAGCCCACTTCCCTAGCCCAGGCTGCAACGCCCAGGATCATCCAACAATATTGTTGCAACAACAACAACAACAACAACAACCAAGCCTTTGTCCCAAACAAGTTGGGGTCGGCTAGAAATGAAACCCAACAATTTTGAAGACAAGTAATAGAAAATAAGATGAAAGTAAAAAAAAAATCTACATTTTATTTATTCTAGAAATGGGTTAATAAGAAAGAAGATAAGAGTAACAAATTACGAATAAACTAAGATTCTGGCACATGAATTGCTAATTTTCATGCAGTCCTATCATGAGCCAAATCTCTAGGTATGTCCCACTCCTTTAAATCTCGTTTCACCGCCTCCTGCCATGTCAACCTTGGTCGACCTCTACCCCTCCTAAAATTTTCTGCACTCTTTATAATCCCACTGTTAACCGGTGCGTCTGGAGGTCTCCGCTGGATATGCCCAAACTACCGTAGGCGATGTTGGACTAGCTTCTCCTCAATCGGTGCCACCCCTACCCTATCACGTATTACTTCGTTCCTAATTTTGTCTCTTCTTGTGTGACCGCACATCCACCGTAGCATACGCATCTCCGCAACACTCATTTGTTGGACATGTTGTCTTTTAGTTGGCCAACATTCTGCTCCATACAGCATCACAGGTCTGATCACCGTCCTATAGAATTTTCCTTTCAATTTTTGTGGAACTTTCTTATCACATAAGATTCCAGATGCTTGTCGCCACTTCATCCACCCGATCTTGATCCTGTGGCAAACATCTTCATCAATATCACCATTGCTTTGTAACATTGATCCTAAATATCGAAATGTGTCCCTCCTAGGTACTACTTGTCCTTGTAAACTAACATTACCATTCTCGCACCCGACATCACTAAAGTCGCATCTCATATACTCGGTCTTGGTTGTACTAAGTCTAAACCCCTTAGACTCTAAGGTCTGCCTCCATCAGGGTTGTGAATCGCCGCCTGGACGCCTAGGCGCCCGGCAGGCGCCTGGACGCCCAGGCGCCCGCCTAGGCGCCTAGGCGTCCGCCCAGGCGAGCGGCGGCGACGGAGGTGCGACGGCGGCGAGTAGAGGAGGCGGCGGCGGAGGAGAGCGAGGCAGAGAGAATTAGGGGAGCGGAGGCAGCCGAATCGGTGTGGAGGCGGCTGAATCGGTGCTGGAGGCCGACTTGGGCCAACTTGGGCCGATGCGTACTGCAATCTGGACCGTCGGATGTTCAGATCGGGACGTATAAAAGAAGACTCCTAACCCTAATCTTCACTCTCTCCTGTTCTCTCCACCCGACCCTTCCCCTCCACCCGACGGCCGCCACAGCGGACGGCACGGCGGCAATGGCTCCGCGGCGGACGGCGGCACGACGGACTGCTGCACGGCGGACGGCGGCACGGCGGAGTGCTGCGCGGCGGATGGTGGGCGGCTACGCGGCGGACGGCAGCACGGGGGCGGCTGCGCGGCGGACAGCGGCGAGGCAGGCGGCGGCCAGGCGAGGCGACGGCGCATGGCGTCCGGGCCGGAGCGCCTGGACGCCTAGGCGCCGACTAGGCGTCGCCTAGGCGACGCCTGGACAACACTGGCCTCCATAGCTCCAATTTTCTATCAACACCATCCCCAGTTTCATCTACCAACACTACATCATCAGCAAAGAGCATACACCAAGGGATATCCCCTTGTATATCCTTCGACACCTCATCTATCACTAAGGAAAAGATGTAAGGACTTAAGGCTGATCCTTGGTGTAACCCTATTGTGATAGGAAAAGTGTCGGTCTCACTATCTCTTACGCGCACACTTGTCACCACATTATCGTACATATCCTTGATAAGGTTAATGTACTTTGTTGGGACTTTGTGTTTCTCTAGTGCCCACCACATGACTGGTCTTGGTACCTTATCGTATGCCTTCTCCAAGTCAATGAACACTAAATGTAGATCCTTCTTTTGCTCCCTATACCTCTCCATAAGCTAACGGAGTAAGAAAATCGCCTCCATAGTGGACCTCCCAGGCATAAAACCAAACTGGTTTTTAGTGACATTGGTCACTTTCCTCAAGCGGTGTTCAATCACTCTCTCCCAGAGCTTCATAGTATGACTCATGAGCTTAATTCCTCGATAATTAGTACAACTTTGAACATCTCTTTTATTTTTGAAGATGGGTACTAAAATACTTTTCCGCCACTCCTCAGGCATTTTGTTTGACTGAAAAATGCGGTTGAATAGTTTAGTGAGCCATACTATTGCTACATCCCCTAGACATCTCCACACCTCAATGGGGACATCATCGGGGCTGTGGGCCTTTCCTCCTTTCATCCTTTTTAGGGCCTCTCTAACCTCGGACTCTTGTATCCTCCGCACAAATCGTCTGTTGATGTCATCAAATGAGTCATCCAACTCGAACCTAATACTCTCATTCCCGTCATTGAATAGTCCATTGAAGTAGTCCCGCCATCTGTCCCTAATTTCTTCCTCCTTCAATAGAATTTGACCTGCCTCATCCTTAATGCATTTGACTTGGTTGAGATCTCTCACCTTTCTCTCGCGAAGTTTCGCCATCTTGTATATATCCTTTTCGCCTTCTTTTGTCCCTAGCCTCTCATATAGCGCATCATAGGCCTGCCCCCTTGCTTTACTCACAACACGCCTAGCATTTTTCTTAGCCTCTTTATACTTCGCCATGTTACTTGCACTTCTCTCATGATGCCAGCCCTTATAAGACTCCTTCTTCTCCTTAATAGCTTTTTGTACATCTTCATTCCACCACCAAGTGTCTTTATCTACAAGTTTCTTACCTTTTGTCCACCCAAGCACCTCCCTAGCCGTCTTCCTAATGTAAGTCGCCATCTTCTCCCACATACTATCTGCATATTCCTCTTCGTTCCAAGATCCTTCTGCGATCATCCTCCTTTTGAATGATTGTTGCGCTTCATCCTTCAACTTCCACCACTTTGTTCTCGTGGTTTTAACACCTTTGTCTCGTGACACACACACGTGGAAACGAAAGTGGGCTACCACAAGTTTATGTTGTCGAACAACACATTCTCCAGGAATCACCTTACAATCTAAACATGCCCCTCTCTCCCTTCTCCTGGTGAGGATATAGTCGATTTGACTAGAATGTTGGGCACTAGTAAAGGTCACTATGTGAGATAGCCTCTTTTTAAATAGGGTGTTAGCTACCAATAGGTCATAGGCTACGGCAAAGTCTAGGATATTCTTACCCTCCTGGTTTCTATCGCCACACCCAAAACCTTCGTGTACCCCCTCAAAACCTACGTTAGTTGTACCTACATGACCATTGAGATCTCCTCCTATGAAGAGCTTCTCGCTTACCGGTACACTACTAAGCATATCCCCCAAGTCCTCCCAAAATTGTCTCTTAGTGCTCATGTCAAGCCCAACTTGTTGAAGTTACATTTTTTTTTGACCGGAAAAACTGCAGGGGAGAACCCCCACAGTGAAATAGTCCATTTATATTTCTTTTTAGAGGTCAGCAACAATACTGTACAAGTTTTGGGAGAGGTTCCTAAGATTGGTCCCTCTCCTAAAGGTTACGAGCTCATTCTAAGATATACACTCTATCCTGCTCTTTGAGCCTGCATGCACAGGAGACCATTGTGCCTTTGAAGTGATCCTTCCAAGTGTGTATTGTGGGTTGGACTCCTGAAGATTTTTCCATTTCTCTGTTTCCATATTTCCCACGCTGCTACCCCAAATATTTCCAACGCTGCTACCCCAAATATTTCCATGAAGTTGGGTCCATTCCAGGAATCTTTTTGCTTTTTGGATAGTTTGAAAGAATGGTAGTGAGTGGTCCCACTGAATGTTCAGGATATTCCAGCACAATTTGCTGAAGGGGCAGCAAAAGAATAGGTGGTATGTGTATTCTTCCATATTCAGGTTGCATAGGACGCAAGAGTAATCCTCACCTTGAATTATTAGATTTTTCCTTTTCAGCAGATTTCTCGAATTCAATCTGTCCCTGAACAGTAACCAAATAAAGATTTTTATTTTCCTTATTAATTTCGAGCTCCATATCCAGTTGAATGGTGCCGGTGGATTGATTGCTGCAAATTCACTTCTGTAGATCAGATTTGTTGAGAATATTTGTGCATTGTTGTTGTTTTGCCAGATGTCTCTGTCTTGATCTCTATTTCGGATATGTTGAAGTATGACTTCGAGTTGTTGTAACTGCAGCTGAGCTTGTTGTGACAGTGGATTGAAGAAGTGTGTTAGTAATTGCGGTTGCGCTGTGAATTGTGCGTAGGAAATATTAGGTTTCCTTGCAAAGGTAAACAGTCTGGAGAATTCAGTTTGAAGGTGGTGACCTTCCCATACATCCTTCCACATGAGCACCGTGTCCCCTGTTCCTACACATACTTTCATTTGATGCTTAAATTCTTCCCAACATCCGAGTACATCCCGCCACCAAAATGATCCTTTTCCTCTTGTGCTGTGGGGAGGTCTTCCATTTATGCAATATTTGGCTAGCACCAGCCTTACCCACAGCGTGTCTTGCTTGTTGTATATTTTGAAAAGGAATTTGGACAGTAGCGCTTTATTCATTGTTTTGAGACATTTGATGCCCAGACCACCTCTATCCAGAGGTGTTGTTACTTGATCCCAAGCCACCAGAGGCATGCCCTTCCCTGCTATGTTGGCCCCCTTCCAGAGACAATTTTTCCTAGCTTTATCCAGAGCTTTTAACACCGGGCCTTTCAATTTTAGGGTGCACATTGCGTAAATAGGTATTGCAGGCAGTATGGTGTTGATCAAGGTGCACCTCCCTGCCATAGACAGCCATATTGCCGAGGAAGATAGTTTTCTATCCAGTCTTGTTATCAAGGATGCGAAATCATCTGCTTTAGGTCTATCCAGCCTCATTGGTAGCCCAAGGTATGTGAACGGGAATGCTCCAATCGTGCAGCCTAAGGTTCCTGCCATGAGGGCTGCTTCTTCTTGTAGTAGATTAATTGGGATTAGAGATGATTTGTTCCAGTTAACTTTTAGTCCTGTTGCATTTCCCAGTATTTGTAGCAGGTTCTTCAGAAAGAATAGCTCTCTTTGCGATGCTTTCATTACCAAAATAGTATCATCCGCATATTGGACTACTGGGAAGTCTGTTCCTGGCAGCTGCGGAATTGGCGGTGAGAGTAGTCCCATTCCTGCTGCGTGGTTAACCATAATTTGTAGCAATTCAGCCGCCAGATTAAATAGTAAGGGAGATAGAGGATCACCCTGTCTTACTCCTCTTTTGCAATAGAAGCTTTTTTCGGGCACTCCGTTTAGTAGAACGGAGGACGTAGCTGTAGTCATAATGTTCCTCATCCAGTTGATCCAGGACTCCGGGAAACCCATGGTCTGGAGCATTAAAATGATGAAAGTATGGTCCACTTTGTCGAATGCTTTTTCAAAGTCCAACTTTAGCAAGACTGTTTTATTTTTGGATTTGTCACATTGGTAGAGGTATTCGTAGGACCAAGCCATACAGTCCTGAATCGATCTATTCTTGATAAAACCATACTGGTTTGTGTGAATCAGCTGAGTTATCTCCTTTTGTAGCCTTATGGACAATATCTTTGTGATCAACTTTACCGTGGAGTTCAGCAGTGATATAGGTCTGTAGTCTTGTACTGTTCCGGGATTGTGAACTTTGGGCATCAGAATGATGTAGGAACTGTTCAAGGGTTCGAGGCTAACCAGTTGAGCCTGGAAGTCTTCAATTAGGTGATATATGTCAGACTTGATTATGTTCCAGCAATTTTTGTAGAATTTCGTATTGAACCCATCTGGGCCTGGCGCTTTGTCTCCTGGCACTTCTTTGAGAGCCGCATCAATTTCATTCCTTGTGAATGGAGGACCTAGGTGACTTAGATCTATGTTGTGAGTCATTACTTGTTGGAGGTCCGGCCATTCTTGCATCTGGTCTGACATTCCCAGTCTGTTTGTAAATTCTTTCCACAGCAACGATGCTTTTTGATTATGATCTAGCAAGTCCTCCCCGTTATCGTTTTGTAGTATTGTTATGGTGTTTTGTCTATATCGCTCTGTGGCTGCTGCCAAAAAGAATTTTGTCGGTTCACCCCCATTTTAGTCCATCTCACAGTGTATCTTTGTTTTCAATATTCTTGTCTTTGTTTTAGCAACTGATTCAGTTGATCCTTGATCACCTCTCTGAAGTTTCTTTCTTGAGTATAAAGAACCCTTTGTTCCTCCAGTTTGTCAATGACGAGTATCTTTGTGTTACATTTCCTGATGAGTGTAGCTAGATTTCCAAAGGATTTGCTCCATTGTTTCAATCTCTGTCTGAGTCTTTTAAGCTTGAATGATATGGTTCTGGCACTGTTGAGCATTGGTATAGGCTGATTCCATGATTGTTGCACAACTTCATAGAAATTAGTGAGCTGCATCCAGTAGTTTTCAAACCTGAAACACTTCGCTTTTGGGATGTTTGTCCCAGTGCGTAGCACACATGGAGTGTGATCCGATACATCTCTAGATAATGGAAGTAGCGACGTGTTTGGGAATTTGAGGGTCCACTCCGATGAGGTAAAGCACCAATCCAATTGTTCTAGTAAGGGTGCGCTTTGCATGTTGCTCCAAGTATAGTTGCGCCCTTTTAAGGGGATCTCAAGCATCCCCAGATGTTGAATTATGGAATTGAAAGTGTGCATGTCTGCAAAATTTGCACCATTTCTGTTTCTGTCTTCCACCGATCTATAGAAGTTAAAGTCTCCGATTAGCATCCACAATTCATGCAGAGGCAGTTGTAGGTTCCAGATCCAATCTATGAACTGTTGCCGTCGTTCCCCCTAGCATGGGGCATAGATGGTAATGAGTTTCCATGTTGTCCCGTTGAGCAGTGAGGTGAACTGGCATGAAATTGAGAAGTCATTGAATTTGGTTATTTCTCCTCTCAGAATTGAACCATTCCAGGCTAGTATGATGCCTCCCGAGCTTCCACGAGAGGGCGAGAAGGCAAATTTGCTGAAGCGTCGTGGTGCAATCTTTTTGAGAAATGACATATCGATGCTCTCCTTTTTTGTTTCCTGTAGGCATAATATATGGCAGTCACCTACTTCTTCTATCTTTGATTTGACAGCCATCTGTTTATGGTTGTCGTTAATCCCTCTGATATTCCAGTTGAGGACTCCCCAACATCTGTTTGCATTAGTGGACTCCATGTTGGAAACAATTGTATTTATTTTGAGGTATAATCATGGTTTGAAACCATGAATTTCCTGTACCTGCAAATGAGACAGTGTGTACATGTTTCCAAAGCAATGACAAAGTAGGGGGATTTGTGATGTGGTAAGCATTGCAGGGGAGTCTATCGCATGAATTCGTGAGGTATTTGTGGCGCGTGATGTTGCTTTTTGGTGGGCTGGTACCTAGGCCGGGTGATATGTAGTAGTCATTTTTTTGCTGCATGAATTGATGTTTAAGGCAGTAGGTGTGGGTGTTTGTGGTGCATGTTATCGTATATGTAATTGTTTGCGGGTGATAGCGTTTGCCAGGTGGATGGTTAGAAGGAACCCTAGTGTTACTAGCAAGCATGTTGCCGTGTGGTCTGATCCTTTTGGGGCGCAATTGATGAGTGCGGGTCTTTTTTGTCATATGGCCATGATGCTGGGCCTCATTGTAGGGCAGAGCAGCTGCAGTTTTATTTATAAGATCCCCAGGGTTATGTACAATCAAAAGGCCCGAACGGGCGACTCCTTCCGCAGGATTTTCAACCAAACAGATTCCCCGGCCCAAGCACGCGTATGGAACAGCAAAAGGCGTGCGGGCTACCGCTAAGCTACGCTGAACACCAGATTTGCCCTGTGAAGCCGTTCTGGTCCAAAGCAACTGCTCTCTGTATAAGTATATATGGAGATGTATCACCATTGATCACCTTTCGACATGTGTGACCCCCCTCTTCATTTGTATTTCCGTTTTCTCCGGGTGGGGGATCTTGTCTCGTGCCACCCTAGGTGGCACGCCGCACTCACTGATGGCCACTGCCTGCAATGTTGATGATTCGATTTGTGGGTAAGGGCAAGCAAAAGCTAAGTCAGATAGCTCAGGAAACTTGACAGGGCCAGAGAAAATGTTACCAGAGCGAGGAGAGTCGCAGTCCTCCTCGCCACCAGCACCTTTCTTATTGCGTGAAGGCCCTTCTGCTGGTCTCGTCCGGTTGCCATCCAGAAGCTGTTGGATCCTTGGGCTCCTCCTAACAGTCTTTGTGATGACTAACTGTTTGCCCTTGTTACCAATGATCAATTGTGCATTGACGTTCTTTTCTTTGCTGTTGTCATCCTTTGTCTGATTTGAGGATTCTGCATTTGCCTTTCCTTTTCCTTTTTCACGGCTGTTGCTGTTTCGCCTGGTGTATACCCTGCCGTATCTGTGCAAGTCCAGTTGTGCTCCCTGTTGAGGCCCTACGACTTCTGTTCCTTGAGCAGTGATATCCATAATGACTACCGAGGATGTTTTGATGTTGTTGCCAGAGTTGGGAGGGAGGGTCCTTGGTGCTTGCTGAATACTTTCGGCAGCCAGGAGCTGCTGCATGACTCCATTGCTTGGTCCTCCTGGTTCCAGAAATTGCGCATTCCACCAGGCTTTAGAGGATTGTGGGAAGGCCGTTGCAAGCATCCTTCTCAGAGAGTTAGAGTCGAAAGGTTGCAGCCATGTCGGGCGTTGAGCTTGATCACCATTGTTGCCGAAGGTCAGTATTGGCTCCCCGTGAAGAATCTGAGTTGGTGCATGGGCACGTACTGAACCTGCAGACTCAACCGAGATGGCGGAGGAGTTGTTTCCAGATCCCGAGCTGCTATGATTGTGATCATGACCGATCCCATTGTCTTGAGCATCCTGGGGCCAGTGTCCCCAATCCCAGTGATGATGGCCCGGAGGAGGGTTATTGAGGTTCATGAGATTGTTCCCTTGATTTCCTGTCGCCTGCTCCCAAACCGGGTGTTCATGAACTTGAGGCACAACCTGTTCTTCGTCCAGCTCAGCTTGGTGTGGGGGATGCATTGGGTGCGGGTTTCCATCCTCCGGTGGTTCATCTTCAAGCGGGACATCACCATCAGGTTCCATCCAATTTAGAATGATCACCGGACAGGACTAGGACCATCCTTTGCCATCTCTATTGGTCTGCCTAAGGACCAGACTCCTAGGGATGTCCCTTAGCTCGCTGTACATGCATTTGACTAGCACAAACCCAAGAGCGCGAGCGTTATCATACCAGTGCAGAAGCTTTGCAAAGGTAGAGACTGCTAAGTCGATGCATTCATATGTCCTGTAGTCTATCGGAAAAGACAGGATCAAGAACCATCCCTCTCGAGTGAAGTGGTGTACCCTTCTGTTCAAACCATAATCATGTCTTGTAAATCTTATGAGAGCATCCTCCACTACGACCGGTTCACCCAGGAGCAGAGAATCTCTAGAGAAACAAGAGTCCAAAGAGTATAGCCCTATGCCCATGGGTGTTAGGCAGGAAGAACGGACATGCATACCTAGTTCCTGCTCCAGGTAGGTCCGAATTCTCATTCTGTAGAAATCGTAATGGTCTTCTTGCAGCTCTCCTTCTGCATCCACCGCAATGATATATTGTTCATGCACGTTGCGATGTAGGCCAGGAAGGTTCACCGACGCCCTAGGCAGCCTGTTCGGACTGCCATCTTCAACCTGGAAGTTGTTTGGGATGAATCTGGATGGGTCTATGTGAAAGTTGGCCATGGCGGACTGAGTTTTTGGATGGTGGGTTGCTTCGTGGATGTCGCTCTTGCTTTTCTTCTTCTTGGCTATCACCGTAAGTGCGAGAGAGTTGGGCTGTGTGGAGGCCGGGACTTGCTTAAGTACCGCAAGAGTGTGAACTGTTTCAGCCGGTATATTCGGTCGGTGGTTCTTTATTCTCCAGATTTTTCCATTAGTAGCCGTGCACCATTTTTTGATATGACTGTATCTGTAGCAACCCTTGCATCGAATAGTGCTGTTGCATTGATACCTCAGATGACTGTAACTTAGGCATCGTAGGCACCGCTTCGCCTGTAAGGTCTTCGCCGGTGATACCTGTCCCGTCGCCGCCATCATGCAATGAGCTGGATCAGGCTGCTTGAGTGCTCGAGAGGCATGGTGAGTGTCCTTCGGAAGTGCCGCCTTGTGGTGTATATTGCGTAGACTGCCTGTCACCGCGGAGGCAGAGTAAATACGATCGCTGGCGCACTGTAAACGCGGCGCCGACCGAACGGCTTGCATGGTGACCTTGACGTTGTCCTTAGGCCAGCAAGGCAGTCTAGTGAGTGTGCTAGTCCTACGGCTGGTTGCAGTGTCAACCGTGGTCAACATGGTGGAGGATGAGCCACGTCTCTCCTTTGTGGGATGAATTTTGAAACTGGCACCGTTTGGCTGGTGACGTGTGCCAGCAAGATCTTGGTGACGAATTCCCATGGTGGAAGTGCAGATTGAGTTGGATTTTGAGAACTTCCTAGAGAAGAGTTTCCCCACAGGGATGCTGGGATTGTTCCCGCGGTCGAGCAAGCAAGTAATCATCCCAAAGCGAATCGTCGAAGGCCATAAGTCGACCTTCGAAGTGGAGTAGCAGCTAACTGGGTCGGCAAAGGATACCTTTTTTACGCTCTTCCCATCTGTCCTCCTTTTGCTCCGGATTTCCGTCCATCTCGCGGCTTCTTCATCTTCCCAGCGCCTCCATTCCATTTCCCAGTTTGGACCACCATCTCTCCAGAGATGGAAGTAAACGTCGAATGCGCTTGTGGTCACCCTTCTCAAGGAGTGCACCAAGAGGCCTACGTGCTTGTTGGCCACAGAGAAGCGGAAGGCCGTTGCCGTGACTGGCAGCACGTGAAACCCTCCCGGCGCCCCTCCGAGTATGGAGTGAAGTGCCAGTCCTACGTCCTTCTCATTGAGTTGAAACGTGAAGCGCCTGAATGCCGCCAGCAGGAAGAACGATCCTGTTGTCGACGAGCTTGGATGATGAACAGAAGATCTGAAACGTCTCAGAACCTCCTCCTGGAACCTTTTGCCTTGAGAGTAGTCCCAGAGCGATGTTTCCGTTGGATCTCGAACTCCGACCATCTTTCGGACGGTGCAGCTTCTTCAGTAACCGGTGAGCTAGTCTAGGATGCATGGTGTTGGATGGGAGGTTGTTGGGCAGACGGTGTTTGCGTGTGCGGGAGCAGCGTTGAGGGCGGAGCGGGACGAGCAGCGGGAGTGAGAGCGGAGCATGGCGGAGCGGGCACAGTTTGTTTTTTGCATAATGCAATTTGTTGAAGTTACATTGTAACGATATTCATTTTCAGAGTTTGCCTAGTGCTGTAGCTTACCATTTATGTTATAACAATAACCACTAATGCTTTGGCCTATTATTTTGCAACTCTGTACACTCTTTATTTTTTTTTTCATAACAGAATGACTATTTGTCAAATAGCACAAGTATCTTGATCATGTTAAATTGGAAGCGATTGAGAGAATTACAATCCTTTTTTCTCTATATCTACGATCTACGTTTCTGTGTATTTAACTACTTCTGCCCAGGTTCTCCAAAAAAAATTGAGAAAAACTTTCCCTGACAGGCTTGTTTTTTTTCTGATAATTTAATAACCCATTTCTGCATAAAATCCAGCATTACCTTGTTATAGTTGTTTATTTTGTCCATAACTGTCTTTTCACGTCATAGAAACTTCCTTAGCTATGTGATGTAGCATTAGCTGCATTACATGAGAAAGAAAGGCTATACTTCAACTACAAAATACATTGTACTCCCTCCTTATTCTTTTATTTGACGTTTCAGACAAGGTTTTGAACTAAAAATGAACTGGGATTTGTGTCTGAACGTCAATTAAAAAGATAAGGAGGGAGTAGTTACTTTTAGAATGGAGACTTCGTTGTTGAAAGACTTAAAATGCGTTATGAGGAAAATGTTGATTCTATTATCATACTCTGAATTTATAATTTGATAATCGGCTTACTAAGTTCCCATTAATAAAGTTTAAATGATTTTTTGTATTTTACTTAAACCTATGTTTGTGTATTAAAGATTTATCAGCAAGTTTAAAATATTTTTTTTTCTTTCAGACTGAAAAATGTGGTTCTGGACTGGTAGCTGAGGATGCAATAAAGAAAGGAGAATTTATTATAGAATATGTGGGAGAAGGTATGGTTTTATTCAAATTTACTTTGAACCAGCAAATACATTGCATGAAGGTATATATTATGAGGAACAAGTAAATACATTTCATGGAGGTATATTTTAAGGCGATGATGTATGTCTCACATCATATGTTGGACATTTAAACTGACATCAAAATATCTTGCATAAATGTTATAGTTATTGACGACAAAACATGTGAGGAAAGGCTATGGAAAATGAGAAGGCATGGTCACACTAACTTCTACCTTTGTGAGGTCAGTAGCAATATGATCATTGATGCAACAGACAAAGGAAACGTGTCTCGGTTCATAAATCATAGTTGTGAACCAAACGCAGAGATGCAGAAATGGTTAGTGATACTCTACATATGCTCTACTTCTGTGATCCACACTGATGAACATGATACATTCTACTAGCATCATTTTGTTTCAGGAGCGTTGATGGAGAGACCAGAGTTGGAATTTTCGCCCTTCGTGATATAAAGAAGGGGGAAGAGCTGACCTACGACTATAAGTATGTCCAGCTGGTCTTATCCTTATCTCTTCCAACTTTTTACAAAGTTTTCCAACTGATCTTGACCTCTAGTTTTGTGTAATTAGACTGCTTTCTGTCTTTAATCACTTTGCATTATTCACAGATTTGTCCAGTTTGGAGCGGGTCAAGATTGTCATTGTGGATCTTCAAACTGCAGAAAAATGCTTGGCACACCTAAATCGGTTAATTCAATTGCTATTCACAATGGGAATCCAGGAACCTCACAGGCTCAGCCTGCGAGGAAGAAAAGAAAGACATGCTGTGAGAATTGTCTTGGAACATTTCTTCGTTTGTGGCATCCACAAAAAAAACAGTAAGCCTCAATATCCATAATATTTTTTCTTTCTGTGCACACTTTGTAGGAAACTTTACATCGAATTTGTATAGTACTGTTTCCAAACATAAGAAAATATGTCCAACCTAATTGCTCTCTACTTGGGTTAATGTACTCACTACTAACATAGAAAAAGAAGTAGCTTTGTTGATTGCATAGGAGTATCTTACAGCTCCCTGCAGCATGTAACTTACACTGTGCTTAATGTTTTAGTTTTTATCTGTTTGCAGAACTTGTTAGATTTCCTTCTATTTGTCATGTCCATCTTTTATGCATTTTGACCGCTTGTATTTCCAAATATTATTCCTTCAGGTATGTTGCATGTTGGGTATATGGCTTTGATAATGAAACAAAAATACATACTGTGAGTTTCTTAGCTGATGATTTTGTCGATCTATAAACGATATGGTTTGATTGATTATTTTTGTATGCTCCTTATATTAATTCAGCTGCAGTTTGTCGACGGCCGTCTTGAAAAGTTCAACTTGAAACAAGAAGAATGGAACTTCTTACCGGTATGACATTCAAGTTCCATATGTGTTATATTTGTCTTATAAAACACTTAATTTCATCCATTTCTTGCTTTCGGTTGCCAGCCCACATATATCTTGGATCTTTCCCGCGTCCACATCCTTAAAAGTCAATACCTGTGTCACTTATTCTGAAAGTAGCTTTTTGGAGTTTCTTGAATACTTTTAGCGGTTTTGCATCAATAGAGAACATGTCCAGGTGGTGCACATCATAATGCAATTGAAAATTCTTGGGTAGCATTGCATTGCGCTATTTAGGTTGTCCACTTTTAATTTTGCTAATGTTGGCTCATTGAGTAGAGAGAGATTATAAAAGACCAGCCACATCATTATTTGTAATTAAGAATGAAGGAACCAAAGAAAGCAGTCAGAGCTTCCAAGGGAGGTCGAGTTTCTTGTTTCTTCTTGCTATCCCATTGTATCGTAGCCAATCCATATCAAATAATCTATTTGGAGTGTTGGACTCTGTTTTGCACTGGGATTACTACTCTAGGATAAGAAATTCACTGATTGCGGATCACCATTGGCTCCAGTGTCTAGGATAAGAAGTTCACTTGATAGAATGTGAATGTGAGAATCCAACATGTAGAATACTAAAATCACCTCCAGCTGGAAGAATTAGATTTCTTACCAGTTCTATCCCTATTCCTCCATTAGACTTTTCACCTGACTCTTTTTTTGTGTGGGGTTATATGAGCATATTCACATATATTTTGCACCTGCTATATGTCTTCTATGGCTTCTATCTCATAGAGCTTTATCATCAAGTGGTCACCTAAGTTATTGATTAATGACCGATTAGTTGTCCAGTTAGCCGGGGCTGCTGACTAATGACCTTCGACTCAACTAGTTAAGCAAGCCATTTGACTTCTGTGTAGTCCCAGGCTGGCATAGGCTAGGCTAAACCATTTTAGTCAGGAGACTTGATGCCCGAAAAAAAAACAATTAAAGACGCAGTGGCACATTACTGAGTTCCAATATGGGGTCAAGGCAAAAGGTTAAGCAATGTTGGGGCTGCTGCTGCTGCCGCCTCTAGGTGGTCCTTGTATTGTTAGAGACGATAACTGTCTTAAAAGTAAACGCTAAGATGTGGGTGTCTGGCCTCCATTCTCCTAGATTCATCGAGCTTGTTATCCATATATCTTATACAAGTGATACTCGTTTCTGTAGTTTCTACTTCCTTGCTTATGAGTTAGTTTTGGCATCAGAAAATTAGACGTCTTCCAAAAAGAGTAATGAAAAGAAGTAGCTATCAGATGACTACTTGTCCTTTATGTGCTTAACTACTTGGGTATGGAAATCATGTGGCCCTCTATTGGCGCAGTGGTGAAGTCATCCCACTGGTGCTAAGAGGTCCTGGGTTTAACGCCGGCTGCCCGCACTGCACATTACGGGGGTAAGAATGGCCTCGTATAATCCTTCCCCAGGCCCCATCCCGCGTGGGAGCTTCCGCACTGGGTCTGTCCTTTTATCCCATCAACTCTTCTATCATCTTCTGCTAAAACCTTCCCTTTGGTCTTCTGCTTTTATCCTGAAGTGGCGGACATCCACAGTAGGATATACTCCCTCCGTCGGTCTGTCGCAAAAGGTTTTTCGCTTTGTAGTTCAAAAATGAACTACAGAGCGACAAACTTTTTGGGACGGAAGGAGTACATTTCTCTTGGGAATGAGTTGTGCTTTCTGCTACTTCTTTCTCCAATGGATAAGAAATACACACATGCATTTGCATCCTAAAGTGCCACTGGAATTGATAATCTATCTATTATACTGAACTTTGTTTGTGCTTCTGTTAATGGTTTCATGAAACCAAGGCTCAGTGCTGCCTACTTTCAGTTTAGTTGAGAAATATATACTGCTAACTCTGCCTTGTTTTCTGCAGGTTGATGATGATTCAGATTGATAAGCAATACATATATGCTTAAGTGAAGGTAACCTTACCATTTACTAGAATTATGCTATTTTTGTTATGTACGGGATTCAATACCGTAGGCGTGCAAGAGATCAAAGAAGAGCAAAGAATAATTAAGTTAGGAAAGGTTACATATATAGCAAATTAGTGATATGAGTCTGGTTGAAATAAAGGGGAGATATGATATTAATCTTCCAGCATCAATTTTAGTTTTGGTCAGGCAAGAGTTAAGTCAGAGTCAGTTTCTGATCCAAGTCAGTTAGGAGTCAGAGTCAGTTTCTGTTAGGAGTCAGAGTCAAACTCTGTATCAGTTTGGTTCCTGCCTGGTTATATAAGAAAGCCACGTCAGAGGAATAAATCAGAGTTGAGAATACAAGGTTACTTATCTCCGGACTCTGGCCTGTCGGCGTTTCTTCCACGACGGCGCCGGCGACTAGAAGCTCGGTTCGGCGAGAGAGACTTCATCCCTATTTCCTCAGATCCTGCGAAAAGAGAACAGACCGTAACAACTTGGTATCAGAGCAGAACTAATTGGCCAATACTTCGTCGTCACACAAAATTGGCACCTTATGAGAGAACTAATTGACCTTGTCTATGCTGTAAAACACTGGAGACCCTACTTATGGGGAAGAAGTTTTATCATCAGGACTGATCATTATAGCCTTAAATAGGTTATCAACAATTCCCCAGCACCAGTGGGTCAGTAAAATGTTTGGCTATGATTTTTCGGTGGAATTCAGACCGGGAGAACTAAATAAAGTTGCTGACGCCTTATCTCGAAGGGAATATGAAACAGCTGACTTATTAGCCATTACTGGACCATCCTTCGACTTACTGGACAAAATAAGACTTGACACAGCAGAACAACTTGACCTGGTTCAGATAAAACAGAAAACTGATGAAGGGAAACTAGGAGCTGAGTGGTCATTAAATGATGGCCTAATTCTGAAGAAGAAAAAATTTTTTTGGCCTCATCTTCACCATACATTACATACATTCTTATGGCAGCACATGAACCACAACATGAGGGAGTTGAAAAAACACTAAACAGAGTTCAGAGGGACTTTACTTGGCAAGGTGTTAAGCGCGTTGTTGAAGACTATGTAAGAGCATGCAGAGTAGGCCAGCAGAACAAGACATCTACACAAGGTCCTGCAGGTCTCCTTCAACCCCTCCCAGCCCCTAGAAATATTTGGCAAGACATTTCAATAGATTTTATTGAAGCTCTACCCAAAGTCTATGGAAAATCAGTTATCTTAACAGTTGTTGACAGATTTTCAAAAAATGCACATTTTATACCCTTGTCACATCCATATTCTGCGGAATCAGTGGCAATGGCTTTTTTTTCCCCAGATATTGTCAGGCTTCATGGTTTCCCTATATCCATAGTATCAGATAGAGATGCAGTTTTTACAAGCAAGTTTTGGACTGAATTGTTCAAATTGTCAGGAGTAAAACTGTTGTGCAGCACAACTTTCCACCCCCAAACAGATGGCCAATCTGAGATAGTGAATAAAGTTATAGCTATGTACCTAAGATGCATGACAGGGGATAAACCAAGACAATGGGTACAGTGGTTATCATGGGCAGAATTTTGTTATAACACTGCATATCACAGTACCTTGAAAACCACTCCTTTTCATGTGGTCTATGGCTGTCATCCTCTGTCTCTTCAAACCTATGTTCAAGGAAGTAGCAGAGTTGAGTCAGTTGATCAGCTACTTATGGACAGGGACAACTTCCTCATTGATGTCAGAGAAAGACTCTTACAAGCACAACAGTGTGCAAAGTGCTACTATGATAACAAGTATAGACCACTTGAATTTCAGGTGGGGCAATGGGTCTGGCTTCGGCTACATCAAAGAGCTGCATCATCTATAACAACCAGGCCTAGAGGGAAGCTAGAAGCAAAGTACTTTGGTCATATAAAATAATTGATTGGATTGGGGAAGTAGCCTATAAATTTGAACTGCTAGACAGAGCCAAGCTTCATCCAATTTTCCATGTTGGGTTATTGAAACCTTATGTTGGAAATCCTCCTGCAGTACCCCCAGCATTACCTGTCATTCAGGAGGGACGTGTGGTTCCCTCTCCATCTAATATACTACGATCTAGACTCAACAAGGGTGTGTGGCAAGTATTAGTACAGTGGGCAGGTCAATCACCATCTGAGGCCTCATGGGAAGATGTGCAGGAATTCAGAAGTAAGTACCCCACATTTAAGCTCGAGGACGAGCTGTTCCCTGAGGGGGGGAGAGATGTTATGTACAGGATTCAATACCGTAGGCGTGCAAGAGATCAAAGAAGGGCAAAGAATAATTAAGTTAGCAAAGTTTACATATATAGCAAATTAGTTATATGAGTCCTATTGAAATCAAGGGGAGATATGATATAAATCTTCCAGCATCAGTTTTAGTTTTGGTTAGGCAAGAGTTAAGTCAGAGTCAGTTTCTGATCCAAGTCAATTAGGAGTCAGAGTCAGTTTCTGTTAGGAGTCAGAGTCAGTTTCTGTTAGGAGTCAGAGTCAGACTCTGTATCAGTTTGGTTCCTGCCTGGTTATAAAAGAAAGCCACGGCAGAGGAATAAATCAGAGTTGAGAATACAAGGTTACTTATCTCCGGACTCTGGCCTGTCGGCGTTTCTTCCACCACGGCACCGGCGACTAGAAGCTTGGTTCGGCGAGAGAGACTTCATCCCTATTTCCTCAGATCCTGCACAAAGAGAACAGACCGTAACATTTCATAAGTAGATAATTCTTGTACGCAAATCTTTGCTCTGTCAATTATTTATAGCTTGTACACGATATTTGTGCATCCCAGTTTGTTTTGTTTTCTTTTTCATTTATATTGCAATAGTACACTAGTAATAATCGTTAAATAAAGATGATACTGACGTGAGCTGTGTAGTTCCCAACACCTTGTCACACTGGTAACATTTCCAGTAGTGGTGCCATCAAACATGCTCATACACTGGCACCGAAAAAGGCCCATCGCTTTGTGTTGGCCAAGCTCATGCACAGTTGGCTTCCGAGCCCTGTTCATGACCTGTAGTGCAAAGCCTTTGGGGGTTAGCTTCAGTAGAGATGGCAATTCACATTCATTTCCCATTTCAAAAGAAATTATGCACCATCGTTCTTTGTGGTAGTACTGTTTTAAGCGAGCAGCAAACTGACTCAGCGTTAAATGTTACTTTATGAGGTAGCACCCTTTGACTATTGACTGATTGAAGCAGCTACTTTCTTTGCAGGAGTGTCATTATTTGATTGTGCTGCCAGCCTGATTTGGTGGATTTGTCTTCGATCCAAAAAAAAAACATTCTAGTTTCCTCCCATTAAGACTTGTGTCGAATTGTTCCCCGATTGCATTGTTCGTTGCACAGTAATACTAAAAATGGTGTAGTGGAGTTATTGCGTTAAGCTCAAAATTGAGCTAGCTAACGAGAACAGAAAAAGAACTGAGACAATTGTGTGCGCGTGTTGGAGGGTTCCCTGGTCCTAGAACCGTTGTGTTTCGTGAGACCACCTGATGGATGAAACGTAGGGAGGGAGGCATGTCCCCGGATGTCTGAATAAAAGCCGATCGAAAGGTCCTTTGCTACAATATCAGTTCTGTTACTGGAATTCCCGGATGATGTTTGCTTGTTGCATGTTACCGTCAGTGTATGTTTATTTTTTTTGTGTTCTCGGAGAGCACTATATTCCTCCTAAATTTGGATTCGTTATCAGCCCGTAGTGGTAAAGCTCGACTAGGATTTTTCTCTCCCGTTTTTTTAGTATTGCTGAATTTAACGCATGCAGCAACCTCAAACAAACACGTCTTCACTTGTGCCGGCAGTTCTTCAAGCCGTGGCCGAGGCTTGCGAGACAGGCGCGGGGGGAGAGGATGCGTTTTCAAGGCATGGTTGCGTTTTCAAGGCATGGCCATCGCTTCCGGCCTGGACACCAACGTCGCAGGCTCGGATTTTTTTTATTTTAGCATTATTAATTTATTATTTAATATTAATAGCATCTGTTTTTTTTCTTTTGCAAAATTAGCATCCCTGCTGTTCACGGTGTGGACGACTTGCCACGTGGCAGTCTAAAAAGTTACAGTTTTTCTTCACTTTTGGGCGCCCATTTTAAAATACAGTATTTTAAAATGGGCGCCCAAAAGTGAATAAAAACCAGAATTTTTGAAACTGACACATGTGCTACCACGTGGCAAGTCGTCCACGCCTGGATGGCAGGGATGCTAGTTTTACAAAAAAAAATCGGATGCTATCAATATTAAATAATAAATTAATAATACTAAAATAAAAAAAATCGTAGGCTCGCGCAGCAATGTCTCAAGACTTGCTTGGTTTACTTGAAACTGTAACACCTTGTGGGCCACAAGTTCTGGGTTCCCTCTCTCTCTTGAAAAAAAGTGTGTTTGGACAGATGTAGAGAGAGACATGGCCCAGTAAAGCAGAAGTGAGTTTCGGCCGGACAAGGTTGTCATGACCATAAAGCTGCGGGCCATGAGAAGCGGGTCCAGTGGGCCATACAGCTTGGTCTAAGGGAACAACGGACACTTTTAGCTGCGCTCCTTTTGTTATCTCGCTTGTTCTCTTCATCTAAATCCATGCATCTGGTACTAACGTTTTACGCTACCGTATAGCTCCTACATTCTTAAACAAAAAAAATTATTTGTTAGATTTTTTTTGTGAAGAATGGAGGTCTCATGTTGCTTTGAGGTTCTGACTTGGCATAGTCGCTGAGTTTTACGACTAGTTAGTTGTTCTTTCAGCGGTAAACTTTGACAGTGAAGAGTACGTACTGGTGTCCCACAATAGTGGTCGTTAGGATAAAAAACATAGTTCAATTTTGAATTAAGTTTTTTATCCTAACGATAACTATTGTGGGACAGAGGGATTACGTGGTAACTTGTGATCACAAAATCTATCAGTACGGTCTCTAGGAGATTGGATTCAGTCAGAAACATATCATGACAGGAAAATGGAAGAAGAAATGTCGCAAGACTCGGTTCAATTCCTCGGACATGATGAACTATCACCACTGTACGGAAATCATACCTAGCTACCTAGTCCAACATACTCTCTTCATCCCAAAAAATATTTGTTATTTTATTTTTAAACTAATATGTGACAAGTATTTGGAGACGGACACTACGGGAAAAAAATGACGGCCTAGAACTTTGTAAATAAAGATAAAATCATTGTAAATAAGCTATTTATGATAGTTTTGACTTATTTACAACGGCTTTTTGCCGTCACAAAATTATGTTGTAAATAAAGTAATTTACGACGGTCACCATCATAAATTAAATTAGTTACGACGACCGGATATGACCGTCGTAAAATATATAGTGCGACCCCGTGCCACGTTGACGGGGACGTACCACGTCAATGGGAGCTCTTATTTACAACGGTCAGAGGAAAGGTATGCATGATTTATTTACAACGGCTGAACAAGCCGTCGTAAGTTCATAGAGGTTTTCCTGTAGTGGGAGGGAGTACATATATATAATTAGCTTTACCTTTGCTACATGACTCTGAATATAAGCAGATGGCACCCTTATTGCATGTGGTTTGCTGACGTCGTGAATATAACTTGCGATAATTAAACGCACTCTCGATGATGAACCTGTGGGCCTTTCGCTTGTCCCGGCCATCGCTTTTACTTATTCTGCGAGGCAAAGGCATGCATCGCAGCACTGATCGATCTAGCTATAGCTAGCTATACACCAGTCCAATCGATACTACTAATTGCACAACGTAGTCTCGATCCAATCTCGAGCGAGGGAAAAAAAAAACCGTAACGGCGGCAGGGATCGATGATACTACCAGAGAAGACTTTTCCAGATTACTCCTACGGCTTTCTCTCGGAAATTGACCCATTCATAAAAGTTGGCTTCTTTAACATGCATGGGACGTTGGACCGTACGTCTCCTCTGACTCCGGTCGGTGCGTGATGAGCACCGTATGTGGTCGGCTCAATCATTGTGGCGGTGCCATGATGCAAAACCACAAACAACGTTCTCTAGTCTAGCTAGAACGAGTTTTTTACGACGAAGACCGTAATTACCACTCGCATCGCAGGCATCAAAATGACAAGCAGCAGGAGGATCTCGATATTTCTAAAACGCGTGTGCGGCAGGAGCCAGAAGACAGGGACCGGTACGTTGGCTCTGGCAGGGACGAGTTTTAAAAGAAGGCGTCCTGTGTTGCAACTGTGCCAACGTGTGCATACGCAAGAGCAGGAGGCTTAATTGGCGCTTGCATTGCATGCAGCGAGCCGCTTGTGCTTGTCGTTCACCGGAAATAGAGCACTGCATGGGGTGCAGCCCATGTCAGTGACACCGCTGGGCCCGACGGTCCCGATATGCATGCAGAAGAGCGGCCACGAGGTAACCCATGATCTAGGTGAGGCAGCTGATTGTATAGTAGGGTGCTGATAAATACGTGTGTCTGGGTTTGGTTTTTCTGCGGTGTTCCGTTTAGGGCAACAATTTATTTCGGACGGACGTCATGCAATTTGTTTTTTTAGGAATATACTTTTTTCTTTAAAATTAATCAACGTCAAATAAGATAAAACAGACACAGATGAAATACTATACGGGAATATATATATATATATATATATATATTCGATGTAAGTGCGATGCAACAACCTAGTCACACGGTGGCGCCGCGCATGTCGTGCGCCGGCGGCCGCGACATGAACAGAGGAAGCGGTCGCGGAGAACAGTGGCGTGTCGCCGTGCCGCACGCTGACACACCTCAGTTTCTTGACCCGTGGGCCCACGTATCCCCAGTGACATGACCACGCTACCGAGCGCGCGCAGCTAGTAGCTAGCGAGCAGACCAGTCCTCTCCTCCCTCCTCGCAGCACAGGCGCCTGTCCCTCGCTCTCTCTCTCCCCCTCTCCTGCTCGCTCTCTGTGTGTACTGTACATGTACGGTATGCATACGTGTAGCACGTGTAGCTGCGCAGCGGTCCACATGCAAGCCCCTTATACATAATAATCTTTGTACTGTACGTACGTGTGCATGCATGGGTGCGTGCATGGCGATTGATCGATCGATCGAGCTGCAGGCTGCAGCATGCAACTGGTGAGGTCTGGCGCGTCCCTGCACAAAAGCCAGCGCGACGATGTACTGATGCAAAAAAGCACTGTGGCATGCATTCTACTGTAGTCGTAACAGTAGTAGCTTCTGCCCGATGCCTGAACCGACGACTGATCAATTGAATCGAGTTGAACTCACGAAGCCCAGACCAGCAGAGGCACCACCCGCTCGATCGATACCTATAGCGCGCCGTTCCTGTAGCTGTAGCACGTACGCTGTACGCAGAGGGGATGTCTGTCGTCTCATCAGTGCAACGTGTAGATGAGACGCCGCACTACTCCTACAACTGCGACATTGCGTGAGGTCGAGTCCATGGACGTGTCCAGAAACTGACACGCCTTGACGTACAACCTTTAGGTACATCAGCACCAGCATTTCTACTATACATATACTAATCACTACAGGAAACGCGATCATTTGCGACGGCTGGATTTATTTGCGACGGCCAGTCGTCGCAAATAGATTAAATTCGCAAATAGACTAAATTACGACGGCCCGCCTGTGGCCGTCGCAAATAACATGGCCGTCGCAAGTAACATTAATTCCGACGGTCATATGGTGGGGCCGTCGCAATTTAGGAGGCTGTCGCAAATAAGGGTTTTTATACCGACCCCGACGGTTCATTCACGTCCACTCAACTCCATAGCCCTGCCGCCCTGCCGCGCCCCGCCACCTGCCCGCCGCCCTGTCGCGCCCCGCCGCCTGCCCGCCGTCGCCGCCCCGCTGCCGGCCCGCCGCCCCGCCGTCGCCGCCCCGCCGCTGCCCCTGCTCCCGCCCCCGGCCCCGCCCCCGCGGTGCCGGCCCGACCCCGAGCCGCACCGTCGCCCCGCCGTCGCCACCCCTGCTCTCGCCCCCGGCCCTGCCCCCACCGGCCCCTCCGGCCGCCGCCCCTGCTCCCGCCCCCGGCCACGCCCCCGCCTACCGCCCTGCTCCTGCCTCCGGCCCCGCTCCTGCCCCTGTAGCGCCGCTCCCACCGGCCCCTCCGACCGCCCCCGCAGCGCCTCCCCACCGCAGCCCTGCCCCCACCGCAGCCCTGCCCCCACCGCCGTCCCTCGGACAGCAGCGCCGCCGTCCCTCAGACACCGCCGGCCGGCGACCTCCTCCAATGCCTCCGACTAGGTATGGGAATGTATGATGGACGTTTGAATGATGGGATGTTTAGATGCAATGTTTAGATGATGGACGTTTGATGCAATGTTTAAATTTTCAAGTTTTATTTGGGAATGAATGATGGAATGTTTAGATGATGCAATGTTTATATGATGCAATGTGGTAATGTTTAGATGATCCTACTTTATTGCTAGTTATGTTTAGATGATATAATGTTTTAAATTGTGTGTGCTCATATACGATCATACATTGTTAGTTATGTTTAAATAATCCTGCTTCATTGCTACTTCATTGCCAATGATCATACACATGCTCATATAACATATTATCTATTGTTTGATATTTATTTTTTATTGATGCTTATTATTTATTGATATTTAATGTTTTTGAGTGACTACTTAATATATATAAATAAAGGGGTTTTGGTCCGCCGGACCAACCCGGAAGGACACGACACACAATAAGTGTGATCGTGTCGTATAGACCATAGTAGTGGTACCGTATGCGTCAAGGCGACATGGAAGCGAACGGGTTGGTATGGACGTCAATGACCCGCGATTGCGTGGACGGTGGAAATGGATGTGGAATTGTCATCTAAGACCAACTTTCATCTCACTCTTTCTCTAGTTCTTTCCTCTCTCTTAAATGACCTCAAAATGAAAATGAGCAACGTAACCTATAGCAATGTATTACCCGTTTCGGATCGACACGTCTCACATGCGACACGTGCAGGTTCGGAATTGTCCCTTTTAGGACAGCCTCAGAGTGACCAAGGGGGCGTGGCTTGTGACGAGACGCAGGTCCAGATTTATACGAGATTTCGGTGGCGTAATCCTGTTGTTCTCTGCTGCATCGTTTTTGGGCGTGCAGTGGAGAACAACGAGGTTATGCTGCCGAAATTTCGTTTGAATCCGGATCACGCGTCTCGTCATGAGCACGCTTCGCTCGGTCACTCTTGGGTGGGTTTAGGATCTATCTTCCTAGGTTGTAGGGCCGTGACATAACACAACAATACATTAACGACAATTTCTTTTGCGTTAAACTGCAGAGCCAAACATGAGTGAAGACCACAGTTGGATGTATACTGGCTGGAAGAGCAGAACTGGTGGTAACTCAGATGAGTGGTTTGTCAAGTTAGATCAATTTTTGGATCGAGCATTTTCGTTTTCAACGGGAGATATGGTGCGGTGCCTATGTACAAAATGCCGAAACACCAAGTTTTTGAGAAGATTGGAGCTTTCGTTTCACTTATGTCGAAATGGTTTCACTCCACATTATGAAGTGTGGACCTTTCACGGCGAGACTAATTCTCGAGTCATAGCCGAAGTGGATGAGGATGATGATATAATAGAGGTTGATAGGATGGATGAGATGCTAGAAGCTCTGAAAGCGGAGGATCCTCTTACAAATGAGGCAGAGAAGTTCTTCGAGGAGGTGAAGAAATCACAAGAGCCATTGCATGAACACATGGTTGTGACTGTACTTGCTTTCTTGACCAGATTTATAGCAATTAAGTCCAAGTACTTTTTTCCATCAACTGCTATAATGATCTCATGAAATTGATCTGCAATATCCTTCCACAACCTCACAATGCATCGGCCGATATGTATCATTCAAAGATCAAGATATCTGGTCTCGGTATGAAGTATGAGAAAATCGATGTGTGTTCAGAGAACTGCATGCTATTCTGGAAAGAGCACGTCAATGAGAAGATGTGCTTGAAATGTGGTAAATCGAGGTATGTCGAAGTTGTTAATGATGATGGCAATAATGTGATGACAGATGTCGCACATAAACAGCTTTGTTACTTGCCTGTGACACCTTGGTTGAAGCGTATGTTTCTTTCAAAAAGAACCGCAAGACACATGAGATGGCACAAAGAAGGTAAACGTGAGAACAAAGAATTCTTGACGCATCCATCCGACGGTGATGCATGGAAGGCGCTAGACCGTTTTGATCCAGACTTTTCTCGTGATGCGAGGAATGTTCGCATCGGATTAGCGACAAACGAATTCTCAATGTTCAGTACGAACGCCACGCCTTACTCATGTTGGCCTGTCTTTGTCATTCCGTACAACCTGCCACCTGCTTTTTGTACGAAGAACGAGTTCATGTTTCTCAGCCTCATTGTACCTGGACCTGATCATCCCAGGTCACGTCTCAACGTTATGTTAAAACCGTTGATCGAAGAATTGAAAGTCTTGTGGACAGGAGTCGAAGCATACGATAGTTACAAGAAGCAGAAATTCAACCTTCGAGCTGCTTATTTGTGGTCCGTCCATGATTTGCCGGCATACGACATGTTTTTCGGATGGAGCACTCACGGTCCTCTGACGTGTCCGATATGTGCTTCAGACACGGATTGCTTTCGACTAACTCATGTAGGCAAAATATCTTACTTCGATTGTCACAGACGGTGGCTGCCCTGGAATCATATATTTAGGCAGCAGAGGCATGTCTTTCGAAAGAACACTGTTTTCACTAAAGGACCACCGAAGCGTCTCAACGGGTCAGAAATTTCTGATATGTTGGACAAACTGGTGCCTGATGAAGGTCGTCCTGGATATTTTGTAGGTTATGGAGAGGAACACAATTGGACTCACATATGTGGACTTTGGGAGCTACCGTATGTGAAGTCATTGATTCTAATGCACAACATTGATGTCATGCATCAGGAGGGTAACATGAGCAAAAGTATCATAAGCACTTGCATGGAGATGCTTTGTTGATGACGTTGTGAGCTACCGTATGTGAAGTCGTTTGCTTTGTTGATGACGATGTGAGATGTATCGAGAATGTTAGTTTGTGATTGTGATAATGTTTGTGTGCGATAAATTGTGTGATATATTTTTTCTGTTCTGTGATTCTGGCCATCGAGCCGGGTAGTATTTTCTGTTTTTTTAAAAAATAAAAAACCTTATTTGCGACGGCTTTTTATACAGTACCTTCGCAAATAAGGTTCCAGGCCGTCGCAAATAAGTTCAGCGGGCAGGGCCCACGTGTCCTCCTCCGGGACCCACACTGCTATTTGCGACGGTCAGTCCGTCGCAAATAAGCTTTAATTGCGATGGCCCGACCGTCGCAAATATTGTTGTGGGGCCCACCAGCCCCTGGCAATAACTTGCGACGGCCGCTGCGAGCCGTCGCAAATAAGTTTATTTGCGACGGTGGCCGTCGCAAATAACTTTATTTGCGACGGTGGCCGTCGCAAATAAGATTAATTGCGATGACTTATTTGCGACGGCCAGAAACCGTCGTAAATAAGAAAAGCCATCACAAATTTCTTATTTGCGACGGCCCTAACCGTCGCAAATCATTTGGTTTCCTGTAGTGAATATACATAAATTATTACCAGAGAGACGTAGGCAGCACGTAAGGAGTCCTCGTACTTACACGAAACCCTAGCACCGCTCTCTCCAGTCTAAACAACGAGTAGCTTTCTCTCTTTTTTTTTTTAAAAAAAAGTATTTATCACCCTCACTTTGTAATAGGCATTCCCGGCCCTCTTTTTAGTACATCTCTATCTCTATATATCACCTTTTTTTTCTTTGCATCATCACATCTTTCTTCTTCGCTTTAATTCTCGTACTCAGGGCCCTTCTTAATTCTTGTGCTCAGTCATTTTTTTCATATAATTCAGGGCATATTTGGTTGAAGCCTATGGTTTACATGCTTAAGCTTATTAGTTTCTTTAGATAATTCCCTAAGCTTAGTTAATCGTACTTTTTGTACGTGTTTGGTTGTTGCCACACCCGAGTTTAGCTTCTTAGTCACTTGACCCACATGTCATATCTGATTTTTTTTGCCACATTTTTGCTAAAGTTAGATCAATTTTCTTTCTGCACTTTTGTGACAAAGAGCAATCTTGAGCTCCAACCAAACATGCCCTTAGGCCTTAGACCGGAGGGAGCATAGTTAGGAATGAATGATTGTTGCGTAGAAGAGATGGAATAAGCGCACAGCATGATTTGCTGCGGAGCGTGCGAGGCGCCGGCGCTCACTTTGAGGCCGTGTTTGAATTGGTCGGTCGGCCGCCCTCTGACCAACCGAGCCGCGACACGTGGACGACGCGAGCATGTTGCGCGCCAGCCTTCCTGCGTGCGCCCATGCATGCACGCAGTCACCTCCTGACCTCCTCTTCTCTCTCCTGCTACGTGCACAGGCGGCCATGCACCGTCTCTGCATGCATGCATGGCTGATGCAGAGACGACGGACTACTCCCTCTGCCCCCTGCTATCTCTACCAAGTTACTAAAGCAAAGAAAAGCCCAGTCATCTGCATCTTCATGTGCACCGCCTTCCTCTCTCCATTGTCGTACGGGAGAGAGAGAGGGCTTTGGTCACAGAGAAGGCAGAAAGAGAGAGAGTACTGGGGAAAAGGCAAAGAGATTAAAGCTAGGTCGAGGATGGGAGGCCGTGAGCCGGCCGTGACCAAGGCTATTTCCAGCTCTCACCCCGCCCAGTAGGCGCCAAGTGAGTACCGCAACCAAAAGCACTGCGTCCAGTTAAAATGTAGACCGTAAACGGTAGAGAATGGGTCGGCCATGATTTAAAGTTTAATTACTAGTTTAAACGGTTTTTTAATTATTGTCTAGACGTCATTTAGGCATGCATATACGAGCGTGTCCGTCTAGTTTTTAGATACGTTTAAATGACCGTTTAGAAAAACACTGGCTGGCATGCTCATGGACTACCTACAGCAGCAGCCATGGCGAGGAGCCTGCTAGCTGCGTGTAGCCATCTCCACACCCCTCTCTGCTCATTCTGGAGTTAATCTCTTCTAACTCAAGACTATGGCTCATTCACCCCCCTCTTCATCTCTTCTCTTGCATACCACAATATTAATATGTATAAAAATAACTATAGATAAACCTAACCCATAACAATTCACAACTCCACTATACTCACCACACAACATATAAGCTTTTTTTAGATGATGGGTAAAGTCCCAACCTTATTCCCCTCCAATGAGGTTATGACCAATTTATTACAAGCGAGTTCAAATGCAGACACTCACGACAACCTATATATCGTCTAGAACAAGGCGACGATAACTGGAAGGCTAAGCACACGACTGTGGATCGAACTTTGTAGAACAATATTACGACACACATTCATCCCTTCATATTTTTCATAAGTGTGCACCCCAGATCCAGCGCCCATGACTTCCTCCATAGAGTACCTGCATTTAGTACTGCAAAATTCGGCCTGAAATTTGATCCTATCGGGAATCGAACTCAGGACCTGAGTAGTGCTACTCAGAGTACACAACATATAAGCTGGCAGACACTATAGATGTACGTACGCAAAGATGTAGGTATCCGTGGTGTATGGTATTTACTTATATGTACATCATGTTTATTGACATTAATGTTTTTTCTTCTTCGAAAGGTTAGAAGGAGGAGCTCCCACGCAATATCATATAAGAAGAAAAGTGACCAAGTTTATATGAGAAATTGAGCTCAAAAATCGTACAATAGAGAGGATGATGTCACATCCTTCACCTGACGACGACACAAACACCACTAACCATGTGGATACCTAAAGGCGGACCACTCAATATTCCTAGATGCTAGTTAAAGGTGACAAATAACTTCCATACAATTTAAACTAGATATGTAAGTATATTCAATGTTCTTAATGACTAGCGGTTGACTGTATTCTGGAAAGATATTAGCAGTTGAACTAAAGCCAGCCAGCTATAGCTAGTTATTTCACTCCATCTTAACAGGTGCTTCTCATTCTAGTTGTTGAAGTCAAACTTCGAGCTCAATACTGAAACTTGAGTGATCCTAGTGCTGAGACTACATCGTCGTCTAACCTTCAATATATCAAATTAGATATATAGATTACCCTAGACATGGCACTTTCATTTTCATACGCTGAAACATTATATTATCGGACCTAAGCCCACTCTTTACCACCACAATGCACTTATCATATGTTCGAATCCTGCATATGATACAAGTTCGCATCCTCCTTCCTCACCAATCTTGCTTTTGATCAACCGTAGGATGCAGAGCTAAAGTCTATATAGGGTACCATCCAAGCATTATTATCGTATCCTTTGGAAGTTGAGAGATGCGTAGTTTCTTGGCAGCTGACGCAAAGTTAGTCTATCGATCACAAGCTAGCTGCCTGCTAGTGAGAGCAAGGACAGTAGTCCAATCTTTATATTATCATCAATCAGCATGCATATGCATGCTCTTGGCGACGATGTATATACAGTACTGTAGTAGTTTGAGTTTTTACCACACAGGTTTGATGCAGGTGAAAAGACACGCAGGCAAAGGGCCTGGTGGCCGCTCTGATCTCAGCTTGAAAAGAGGAGCTAGAGAGAATCATGCATATGGACGACTGGGGATCGGAGCAGCTGGCTTCGGAGTCCGGGGAGAGAGAGAGAGACGTGACAAGTCGCCGGCGAGGGAAAGCACAAAAGAGAAGCATCCGAGAGATTGACGAGGCATCGTTTTGGCAAGGAGGTATCTGTAGCTCTTGTCACGCATGCAGCACGATAAACTCAGCGGCGAAAGATAGCAACAGTAAGTCACGAGTAGTGTAGCCGGACACAGACAGTGATGCAGCTGGTACTCTTGTACTGCACTCGATCAGAGATAGAGAGAGGAGGAGGGTCTCTGTCTCTCTCTAGCTCTTTTTTCAGTCTTGACATGCAGCGCGAAACACTATGAAACAGTGGTAGAACTTTGGACGCAGATAAAGACCAGACGACGACAGGTACAAGAAATGACCATGACATCGTACAGATCTCACTCACTCAAACGTGATCGGCATCTGCCTGCCTGACCGTATATATATATGGTATCAAAAGCTAGCATCGTACGGTCTTGACAGATTTGAACTTGACTAGTATTACTGAAGTAATAATGGCTAATCTAATTAACCATGCACGCGATAAACTGCAAATTAACACAAAGAAAGCATCAAGTGGACCCATGCATGAAATATTGCGCGATTAAGCAAGCAAGCAGCTGATGATGAAGGGAACGGTAGCTCTCTGCGTACTGACCTAATTAATGAGAGTGAACTGGAGCTCCCTAATAATTAAGAATTTAAGATAGCAGTAAGCAAGCTAGAGCTAGAGCTAGAGCTAGAGCTAGAGGACGAATGCAGACAGATTAGCTAGACCGGCAGGCCGGGGTGATAAATATATCACAGGATAGGATGATGCTATAGCAGCTATATATTACACCACGAGCATGTCGGTGGGCTCGTTGGCGGCGTTGTCGTCCATCTGGTGGTCGGCGTCGTCGTCGTGCTCGTCGTACTCATCCTCATCATCTTCGACCGCGACGGACTCGATGATGTGCGGCGCGTGCCCGCCGCCGAAGGACCGGACGTGGTCCTTGAGCGAGCGCTTGTGCTTGAAGTCGGATCCGCAGACGCAGAACCAGAGCTTGCCGCAGTTCTTCTCGTGCGTGCGCCAGTCGCCGCGCACGGCGAAGCGCTTCCCGCACCGCCTGCACGCGTAGGGACGCGCGCCGTGCTTCCGGCGGTAGTGCGTCTGCAGGGTGCGGAAGTCCTTGAGCGGCCGCGCGCGCGGGTGGTCGATGTTGTTGCGGCACCCCTCCGCGCAGCAGTAGCACGGCAGCCGCATCAGCGACGCCGGCGGAGCAGTGCCCACCGTGATCGCGCCCCGCAGGGACTCGGAGCCCTTGCGGTACTGCGAACCGTGACCCCACATGTGCATCTGCATGCAAAAAAAAAACATTTGACTGAAAAATCAGCATCGTTTCCATATTCCTCAACAACATTACAGAATTAGGGCAGAAGGAGTTACACGTGTGTGGATAGGAAGGCTAATAACTTGAACAATCATCACATTTATTGAAGGCGCATGAACAGATAGATCTACTAGCCTGCATGTTGTTGAAGCGGTTGAAGGTCTTGTTGCAGACGGCGCAGGAGAACTGCGTGGAGCCGACGAGGATCTCGGCGGCGGAGGGGATCCAGTACTGGCTGGGAACCTGCTGGCTCGTCCCGGCGCCGGGCGTCACGGTGGACACCGTCGACGACGACAGCGGCGCGCCGAAGTTGCTGCAGGGAGGGGCTATGGACAGCGAGATGCTCACGTCCGGCGGCTCCTGCTGCTCATGAAACAAGAAGCTACCATGGCTGCTGCTCCCCACACCAAGGCCGCTGTTGTTGTAATGGCCCAGCTGGTGGTTGAGCCAAGGGTAAGAAGCAGCAGCAGCAGCCACGGATGTGGTGGTGGATATGGAGGGAGATGAGCTGCAGGCCGGCGAGGCGGCCATGCCGTGGTGGTGGCCGGGAGGCCAAAGGGAGAGGCGGAGCATGGAGTGATCGTCGTCGGTGTCCTCGCCGTGCTTGCTGCCGGGAACGGAAGCGTGGTGCTGGTGCGTGTACGGGTGCATGGCTCTGTAGCTGTGCATGACTCGCTTGCTCCGAAGATGCAAAAGATTCAGTGGAGGGAGAGGGAGGGCAAGTATTGCTGGAGGAAGAGAACGATACCTATGTAGACCTTGCTGATCTGCACCTGCGGTGGTGGTGGTCTGTTGGTGTGAGAGAGGGTGCTTTATATACAGCCATATAGCCATTGGATGGAAAGAGAGATAGAGAGAGAAGGTGTTGTGATTGATTGGTAGTGTAGTGGTGGAGAGAGGAGGTGTAGGAGCTTGCTGCACGTGCGACCATACACATCGATTAGAGGCATACAACTTTTTTTTCATGATCCAGTGCATCGTATCATGTATAAGGTCCCTATGCTAAACAACAACGGACCAAATGTGCTAGCTCTAGCTAGTTTCTTCTTCAGCCCAACTCCTACTTCTATAATGGTGAGAAGGAGGAAGTTGGTCCAATCCTCCCCCACAAAGTCACGGGTAAGGAGTTCATCGTCAAGCCACTAATGTATTTTTTACCATTTATTCTCTTGGTCTTGCGAGTGTGATCGAGTTCCGGGTAGTTCTAACGGTGCTATTAGAGAGACTAACAATTTTCACCCGTGCACGGAACGTGGTGTGAGGCCTGATTTGTCCCATTGTGGGAAAGGGGGTCCAGAAGGCCTAACCAGGAAGAACACTACAAGAATCGAGCAAAAGGTCGTCGGCCATATAAGCGTTGGTAACATAAAGAAATCGGCATAAATAATATATATACGTCGGTAAATCGATGTTCATAGCCGACGACTTATATTCGACGTTTTTAACTGTTATGTACGTTGGGGACGACGCTTTTATTGCTTAAAGCTGTCGGTTTACCCTACTGACGCATTTAAAAGCTGAAGACGTCGGTGGCAGACCCGACGCCTTTATAGCGCGTAAGAACATCGGCCGTGGGCCAAAGCCGACACCCTTAATTCAACTAAGATCGTCGGTCAGGCTGTCGATCGACACCTTTAAGGCAGATAAGAATGTCAGCTGTGGGCCTTAGCCGACACCTTTAAGCCACTTAAGACCGTTGGCCCGACACCAAATCGACGCCTATAACGAGCCTTTTTTTTTAAATAACCGTCTGTTTTCGTCCCCGCCCGGGTGAGCAGCCTTCGGGAGCCGTAGCTCCAATTACAATTAGAAACAGCACAACAACACATATATAAACGAGCACAACACTATACAATTCCTCAAAGTTTATGTATATATATATATATATATATATATATATATATATATATATATATATATATATATATACGAGCACCACCAGTTCATCACAAAGGATCATGTTCAACACAAAATGGGAATGAAAACAAAGGTCACATGTTCACATAAAGTTCACAAAGTGGCAATGAAAACGACATCCATGCATTCATGTTGTTGTTGGAACCTCCGCCACTCGCACCTCCCCCGTTCAAATTCAGAAAATCATGACAACCTTGCAGATGATCGGAACCCTGCAAGAAACAAATACAAGTTACACTTTGCATTTATACTTATAATTCAAGTGTCTTAATCTCTCTAGAATGTGCTAATTGACTTATTTGTTACAAAACTCACGAATATGCTAATTTGACTCAAATTCGCTAAGTATTATTCAAATTAACATATGTTTTTATGAGAAATAACGATTTAGATGTCATACCGTTGCGGCCGGAGTTGTTGATGGTTGAGTTTGTCCCAGATTAAAGGGCATCGGTAGTATAACACCTGAATACGGCTGCAATCCAGGAGCCAACAACGACATAAATCCCTGAGGTTGTGGAACAAATGGTTGACCACTCTTAGAACCCTATTATACATATGGTTATAATTTTGTATTATAACTCAATATAATAAGAAATGCGGTGATACCTATGACGAGGAACCAATATATTGTCCTGGCTGCATTGGATGAGACATACCACCTTGAGCGAAGAACTACATCAAGTAAAGATATTCAGTTAAGTCAATTTAACATATATAATAAAGAGTATTGTAACTTGAATAAAACATACAAGTATACCTGCGACATCATGTCAAACTGAGGTGGTTGTGGTGTGCCAAATGGAGAACCAGTGCTACCATGACCCAAAAACTGCATCAAGTAAATTATTTGTGAGATCTTAAGTGAAACATTTAAAATTTAATAAATAGCTCAATTGTTAAGATTACATGTTACCTGTGCCATATACAAATACTACATCGGTTGCTGAACCTGTTGCTGCATCTGCTGCATTTGCATCTCTGTCTGGTGCTGCTGCTATTGTTGTTGCAACTGCGTCTGCATCTCTTCCTGAACGCGCCTCAATTTTTCTCTTAATGCATCCACCTCCGCAATATACTAGGACCTACTAGAACTAGCACTGGAGTGTCGTCGCCTAACATAGGCCTCATGCTCCACATACCCGTAGCCCAACCCAAGTCCACAAAAGATACAAGTGCGATGAATCGACATTCATTAATTTAGAAACATCATCATATTTACACATACATCCCATGCGGTACACCTCCACTGGCTTCGTACGCCTTACCCACATCCAACGACACTCTTACATAATCCGCCTCATCTCGATGATTTTTCCTGAAGCACTCAACATATTCCGCCTGCGAGGATACAATGAGTTCATGAGTAGATGTAATAAAAGATAAAATGACTTGGATAGATCATACTTACCACTTTTTGCGTTGCTGCCTCGTCATACAATTGCTCCGGGCGATTTGGGTTCGGACCTCTATGCCCCTTAAGGTAAACCTCAAAAAAGCTAGGAGTGATACCAGTTTTAGCATGCTACAATAACAAAATTTGAAGTTTAATCAATACAATTATTTGAAGCAATATAAGTATGATTTTAAGAATTCATACCATTCTTTGTTCCATCCGCGCATGTCCATCCGGCCGATAGTAATGCTTTCTAGGCTTGCTCTTCCGGCTTTTTCAGTTTCTACCACTACATGAATCGATTAATAGGCCGTCGGCCATATGGCCGTCGGTTGGCTACTGTAGCCGACGCGTATAACTTAAAAGCGTCGATTGGCCGACGATCATATCCGACGGCCTTTACTCGACGTATTTAACTCCTAAAGCCGTCGGGCCCGACGCTTATAGCGCTTAAGACCGTCGGTTTTGGTGCACCGTCGGTCCTACATACTTTTCGCATTTATTATCGTCGGCCTGGTCCCCGTCGCCTTTAAACAACTATAGACGTCGGCCCGTTTGCAACCCGACGGTCATAGGAGCTATGACTGTCGGCTAGAGGGCGCAACCGACGCCTTTACTTCCGCTATGACCGTCGGTTTCTAACGGCCAACCGTCGGTTTTACAGTTAGAGCCGTCGGCTTCTGGTGAAACTGATAGCCATAATTAATTTTTTTTACAACACAGCTTGCGCTACCTCCCCGGTTGGGGAGCCTCCAGCTCCAGCAGCATACAGCACAACATACAAATTTCATAACACAACAAACACAAATTTCATACCAGCAACAAACACAAATTTCATACCAAATCCAGATTTCATACAGGCAAATCCATAACATATCGAGCCCATAGTTCATACAAAGGCAGTACATAACACATAGTTGTTAATAACAAACATCAAGTTGTCAACACTTGCACATAGTTAAGTATGAGTGAAACCACAATAGAAATGACATTGGATCAATCCGTGTCGTTGTTTGAACCTCCGCCACTCGCACCTCCAGCATTAACATTGAGATAACCATCATAATCTTCAGATGTTCCTTGACCACCCTGTAACAAACATATCATAAGCGCTATTTGCTAATGCTTATAAAAAACTGAATAAAGAACTATAGAACCAAGTTAAGTAGATATTGTTAGATTAGGTGTATGCACGTCCCAAAAAAATGAAAATCTTAAGTGAATGTAATCATACTTGTCAAAACAAAATAGAGTTAGCATCACTTTTTAACACATAAAGGGGTCCTTTGAGAAAATGCTATGTAGAAGATCTTTAACCGGCTAGAATAATCGAAACTACAGAAATTAATGATTGAGAAGTCATACCGCTATGATCGGGGGAACTGATGGTTGAGGTTGCTCTGGAGAGAATGACATCAGTGGGAAAACAAGTGGATAAGGTTGAAATCCAGTTCCGGCCAACATCGCCATGAATCCTTGTTGTTGTGGGACATATGGTTGACCACTTTGAGAACCCTGTTACATGTATGATTGCAAAATTAATGGTTACAACTTTGTATTATAAGTCGAACTAATAAGACCTGTTATACCTGTGATGAAGAGCCAATCTAAAGTCCTGACTGGGTGGGACGGGGCATACCGAACTGAGAACCGGGAAACTACATGAAGTCAAAATGTTTACTTAATTAGTTTAACACACATATGGTAAAGAATGTTCTAATTTTAAGAAGACTGACAAGTGTACCTGCGACATCGTGCCAAATTGGGACGGCATAGCAAACTGAGTAGCAGTGTTGCCATGAGACAAAAACTACATCAATCAATTTATTCGTGAGATTTTAAATAGAAGTATTTTGGAACTCAATGAATTGCTCAATTTTTAATATTAAATGTTACCTGTGCCATATAGAGATATTGCATCTGTTGTATCTGCTCCCGGTTGTGTATCACTTCTTCTTTTAACTGCTCATTCTCTACACTCACCTGCTGAGAATGACTGGAACTGGTAGTGGAGGACCGTCGTCATCTAGCGTACGTATCGCGCTCCACGTACCCGTCGCCCAACCCAAGTCTATAAAAAACAAGTGTGGTAAATTGACATTCATTAATATATAAACTATCAATAGTTTTACACATACCTCCCATGCGGTAGACCTCCACTAGCTTCGTACGCCGCATCCACATCTAACGGTGCTCTTGTGTAATCTGCATCAGCTCCATGATTCTTTTTGAAACAATCAACATATTTTGTATGCGTATATATATTTAGTTCACAGATATATGAAACAAAAGGTAAGTTGATTGTGTAAATAGATATAAAAATCAATGATAATACTTACCAGTTTTTGTGTCGCTGTCTCGTCACACAACTGCTCCGGGCGATTCAGATCCGGACCTTTATGCCCTTTAAGGTAAACTTCGCAAAAACAAAGGAGCGACTCTAGTTTCAGCTTCCTACAAAACAAAATGCAAAAGTTTAATCATAGACATATTTGAAACAATCTATGTATAATTAGAAGAATTCATACCATTCTTTGTTCTTTTTGAGCATGTCCATCGGGGCCATAATAGTGCTTTCTAGGCTTGCTCTTCCGATTTTTCCTGTTTCTATCCGAAACATGTTTGAACTCCTCCGACGCCCAATACTCACATAACCATTCCCAAGCTTCTGGACTGGCACAAATCCAATCCACGTAGCTGTCTAGGTACTCCTCTTTCGTTAGATGTATTGTGGCTGCTTCCTTGTTTGTCATGGGCTCAAACAACTTTGTCTTGTAGTACACCGTCACAAATTTGATCCGTGCATCCGAGAATGAGACTTTTGCATGTCTTTTAGCTGACTATTGAGAAACTGCTCTTGCATATGGTAAACTCGTACCCTCCTCCAAACGAAACAAACCCTGCATAGAAGCAATTTTTTGTATCAATCAAAACAAGAAGCAATATGATTGAGAAAATAAAAACAAACTTATCCAAAAGATCTCTGAAACTTTGTCCTGATAAGTACCCGAACTGCCATACTCTTTCAGCGCATAGTGATCCCAACAGTGTGCTGCAATTCTTTGACCGCCCGCTATGACCATCCCGGGATATACCGAATGGCATTCCCCAACTCCGTGTTAATTACTCGCCGACACCCCTTGCCGCTCCAACCAGGCTCGATCTAGCACCTAGTATCCTTCAGCCTTATATTAGTCCGCGCATCAGGGGCTTTAGTTGGAGCACATAAAAGGTGCCTTCGTAGCCTGTATAAAAAAATTAGTTTATATATCAGTTAAAAGATAGCTTATGTATCAATTAATCCTAAATAGTACCTAAAGGGCATTGAGCGGGCGGCCCCTCTCTTGACTCACGTAGCTCTGTCAGTCTTGCCAACCTCTTATCTCGCGCGGGATCATCAACCTCTTCTTCATCGCCACCCTCGTCATCCCCCTCATTACCACCCTCGGAGGAACCCGCAGTTGTACAATCTCTCGTGCCTGCACTAGAGTCTCCTCCCTGATGTGACGTCTGTGTCGCAACATTTGTCTTCTCGTTCACCTCCTCCTCGTACGTCGTACTCGGCTCTCGTGCAGGCTGGCTCGGTGCCTGCTCTGTGACACACTGCATAAGCTGCCTCTGTCTCTCCACACTCGCGCTAGTACCCTGCAAATTCAAATAAACATGTAAGAAATATTTGGTTGATAAATATGATATCGAAATGCATTTAAAAACGAATACCTGAAACAAGTCGGTGTGCTCCGAACTACTACTGCGGTGAGACGTGGAAGACGAAGTGCCACTGCGCTTTTTCCTGCCAAATTTCACATGCTTCAACATCTGCATAAATTTCAAAATAATGATTAATATACAAAGCACATAATAAGACAAATAAGAATAACAAGATGCATATAATAAGAATCAAAATTTAATAGAACGCATATAATACGAATAAAAAATCATCAGCATCAGAAACTACTTTAGCCACACGTGCATGAAGATGTTCATGTATCTCTTGTTCCCCCGTCTCTTCTTCAAACTCTTCTTCTTCACTATCTTGCTCAAATATCTCTTGGTAATCAATAATCCTTTTCTGCTTATCAATAATCCTTTGTGACCGCCGAATACGTTTTCTCAAAGGGCCGATCTGTTCTTCAGGCATTAACTCTATAGTACCACTAGCTAATTATGCGAGTTCTGTCCCACAAGATATCCTAAAATCTTTTACTTCCTCGACTTCATCTTGGTATACACCACCATCATCATCTTCTTGACTCTCTATATACTCATCATAACTACGAGAGTGCACTTCAGGATTAACTTTGTATACAACCCACCAATTTTTCAAATTTGGGTGAGGATAACTTAAATAGTACACTTGTTCCACTTGATGCGCAAGTACAACATTGTTGTTATGGGCTGTGTACCGCGAGTTGTGGTTGAACTCCACCATTCCAAAATCATCCACTCGCGTGCCCGATATGGGATCAATCCACTGACAGTTGAAAATCAAAACTGAAGTGTTTTTGGACCGCTAAATGTGTACTCAATTATTTTTTGAAGAACGCCGTAGTATGCATTCACTTCACCACTACCCTCCGCTGTCGTTATCATTACTCTACTGTTTGATGTGGCTGTGAATGTGGCCTAGAGGGGGGTGAATAGGCTATTTTGAAATTTGTTGGAACCTGCAACACTTAACAACTAGTTCAAAACCAGAGATATCGGACTAGTCCGGTAAAGTGCGGACTAGTCCGGTGTGTACCGACTAGTTTGATTAAGTTTGATCAATTAATTTGATTCTTCGATGTATGCAGCGGAAATATATAGTCAAATCAAGTATTGCAAGATTATGGACTAGGGTCTATCACAATTCAATCTTATATTTAATGATTCAACGTAAAGTATACAATAATAATTGAAACCCTATATTGTTGTGATGAATAGGAACAATGAACACAAAGAAAGACACAACGATTTATCCCGTGGTTCGGCTCCCACAGAGACAACCTACATCCACGTCGAGGAGTCCACAAGAGGACCGGGTCTTCTCCAACCCTACCCTCGTCGGATCGCCACGAAGGCCAATCCTCTTCCACTTATCACAAAGGGGTGAATAACCGAATTCAAAGGGGCCTTCTCACACGTTGAGGGCTCCCCTAGATTACAACACGAAATACCACCAAGAACACACTCAAAAGATTACAATGAAATCACATGAGTGTGTTAGAGAATCAAACCAAGAGCTCAATGAGTGTTGAACGTGTCTCTCCAATGATCTAGAGTGAATACTCAAAGGATTGATCTTTGTTGCACTTAATTTCGTGGAGAGATGTGGTTTTTGAGGCTCTTGGGAGGTGTGACGGTGCTAGGGTTCGAGAGTTATGTCAACAAATACTTCTCAAATTGATCAAGCATTGCATCACATAACCATAATTAACTTAATAACATAGTTAAGGCTTTACAACCTGCAAAATAGTCAAAAAGCATACAAGAGAACTCTCTCCTCGCATCCTACAATAAGGCTAAGAGTCTCCCTCAATCTCTCCCCCTTTGGCATCAAGACACCAAAAAGAAGGAGAGGAGGGTCCTAAGGTCTTCACTCTTCGCTGTCTGTCCTCTCATCGTCGTCTTCGTCGTCTTCGGGCTGATGAGGAGGAGGAGGAGGAGGTGCGGAGCTGCTCGAGCCCCCAATGCCAAAGTAGGCAAGCTCGGAGGGGGTCAGGGGCCTGAGCTCCTCAAAAGTCACTGGAGATCCACTGGGGTCGATCTCCAGCTTCTGGCAAATTTGCTTCACATTAGCCTTCACATACTTTATATCTTCCTTTCTTTTCTTGTTCAGCTTGTGGGCCCTCACTTCGGCCTTTTTGCAGGAGGCAAATATTGTAGCCAAGTATTTGAAGATCCCACTAGCAGATCCCCTTTGAGGAGCTGCTCTACTGGCAGGAGCAGCTCTTGCATCTTCACTTCTTGCCGGAGCCTCAGGACTGGAGGGCAGCGAGGGAGCATCCTGGACACTTGGCTTTTGAGGCATCTGAGGCCTCAAAGGTAGATGCTCCACATCTTTGACAAATTCGATCCTGGTGACCTTCTCGATCACAAACATTAGATATGGGGCATATCCACACGATCTGTTGGGTGTGTGAGATATGTTCACCATGTCATTCCAAATATAGTCCGCCACATCAAACTGGCGGTCCTTGCTTATCACTCTCATTAATGTCCGGAGATAACCCTGCACACTCCCAACATCTCCATCCTTGGGAGCGATGGTATTCCTTAAGACTCTGTTCAACACCACAAAGAATGGCTTCATGATCTTTGTGGAGGGTGGGTTGAACTTCGAGTTGGGCTCATAGAGGAATTTCATCCTGTCCTTTTCAATGACACCCAGATTGTGGATGATCAAGCGGTCATTGCTTGAGGTGTCAAGATGCAGCAGGCTTGCAAAATCTTCATAATAGATACTATACTTGGATCCATGAGTCATCCAAGTAACACTCTCCTCATCTTCACTGGAGAAGTGGCAGGTAGCAAAGAATTGAGCTATGACCGTAGCATTCCAATTGCTTCCGAAGGCAAAAAGTTCCTTCAGTCCATGCCCCTGAATGGCTTCCACCACTTCAGTGAACGGGGAGCAACCTTCTTCTCAAAGTGTGCCCAATCAATCCATTGAATGCGCACCACCGGTGTCTTCATTGGGAGATACACTGATTTGTAGAAATCTGCATGGAAGTTGCACCAAAATCTTCCATTGGCAGCTTGCTTTGGTTGGCTATACCAATCAATGCTACAGGACTTTACTGCCGAATCACTGCCTTTCCCATTGAACTTCTCTTCAGTAGGGCCCCAGACCCCTTCCCTCGGAGCATGCAGCTTCAGCCGACCAACTGGGCCCGTTGCTATCCCTTTTCCCTTGCCTTTTGCTAGGCGGGCACTTGCCGTGCTAGGGCCACCGCAGATGGTAGCCCTAGAAGCTGGCACCTTGGAGGCAGGCTTCTTTGCTAGCACTTTCCTCCGAGCCTGAGGAGGAGACGGGGCTGGCTCGAAAGGTCTCTCTTGGCGCTTCTTGCCAAGACTCGTCGAGGTCCGAGGTGCCACCTCGTGGTCCATCTCGGCCTCAAAGTAGGAAACTTTGTTGCTTGAGCTTGACATACCCTAAGAATGAGTTGATGATGGCATGAATAAGAATGGATGATACAAGGCATAGGTGTGAAATGGATAGCAAGGAATTGCATTGAGGAATTTAAAAGTTAGGTTTTGAGTTCAGATAAATCGGACTTGTCCGGTGTACAGGCACGGACTAGTCTGGGGAGATCGGACTTGTCCGTGCATGGACTGGACTAGTCCGGTATTCATCCTAAAAAACCTAAGCGTCTGGACAAATATTAATTCCTAATGTAGAGCTAGCTTAGCATAGACGTAATACATCGAGGAGGCATGTATATAGTGAAAGATGCTAGGCTATTCAATCAACAATGAAGAAAATTGAGGTTTCTAGGGTTAGAGTGAAAATTACCGAAGAAATTGATTGATTCTCAAAGAAAGAGGTGTTGAAGTTCGTACTTGTTCGATAACTTCAATATTCGAGGGAGGAAGCTTGATTTCCACCCAAATGCGAAGCCTTTTGGTGGAGGGAGCAATAAATCGCCTTGGGAGCTCGAGCACGAAGAGAGAGAACGTGTGAGGCAAGAGTGGAGGTGAAGAAATTAGGGTTTAGCGCGGCTAGGGTTATGGACACGAAAAATCAGACAAGTCCGGAGATGACCGTATTAGTCCGAACTTTTCCAGAGGCTATACGGACTAGTCCGTGGTGTACCGGACTAGTCCGGCCTAACCGGCACTCTGCGGACTAGTCCGGGTAACCACAGACTAGTCCGTGGTCACCAGGCAAGAATTGCTTAGCCCGTTCATATATATTTGAAGGTACATATTTAGAAAATAGGGAGGCAAATCAAATCAAATAATCTTGATGAATATGATCAGTAAGCATACAACAATCAAGCAACGATCATAATTGACCAAGATCTAGTAATTGACATAGTCTTCTGGAGAAAATTGAGAGAGATGATTTTCACAATCCAATCAACATATTTTGAAGAATTCATACAGGTATGCAACATTTCAAGCCACACTCCGAGCATCAAGGATGTTTAGCTCATTTTGGAGTTCACAAAAGCGCTTTTCATCAAGTAGCTTGGTGAATATGTCAGCCAATTGCTTTTGGGTGTTGACATTGTAAATGGCTATATCTCCTTTCATGGAGTGGTCTCTCAAGAAGTGATGTCTTATATCTATCTGTTTAGTTCTAGAGTGCTCAACTGGGTTGTGGGCAATTTTAATGGCACTCTCATTGTCACAAAGGAGTGGAATACGGTTCATATTGTAACCGTAATCCCTTAGAGTTTGTCGCATCCAAAGGAGTTGTGCACAACAACTCCCGGCTGCAACATACTCCGCTTCGGCTGTGGATAAGGCAATGGAATTTTGTTTCTTGGAGGACCAAGAAACTAAGGATCTCCCTAAGAATTGGCATGTACCTGAGGTACTTTTTCTATCTACTTTGCATCCGGCATAATCTGCATCAGAGTAACCAATGAGATTGAATTTTGAGCCTTTTGGGTACCAAAGACCAAGGTTGGGTGTATGAACTAAATATCTCAAGATCTTTTTTACGGCTGTCAAGTGACACTCCTTAGGATTGGCTTGAAATCTTGCACACAAACATACACTCAACATAATATCTGGCCTAGATGCACATAAATAGAGTAGAGATCCAATCATGGAGCGATATACCTTTTGGTCGATGCTAGGTCCGTCTTCGTTGAGATCCAAGTGGCCATTTGTTGCCATGGGAGACTTTATAGGCTTCGCCTTGTCCATACCAAACTTATTGAGTATGTCTTGCGTTTACTTGGTTTGGCTTATGAACGTCTCTTCCTTTTGTTGCCGCACTTGAAATCCCAAGAAGTACTTTAGTTCTCCCATCATTGACATTTCAAACCTATCTGTCATGATTTTACTAAATTCCTCACAAAAAGATTGATTAGTTGATCCAAAGATTATATCATCAACGTAAATTTGTCAAATAAATAGATCATTGTCAAAATTCTTTGTAAATAGTGTATAATCTACTTTGCCAATCTTAAAGCCATTTTCAATTAAGAAATCTCTAAGACACTCATACCAAGCTCTAGGAGCTTGTTTGAGGCTGTAGAGAGCCTTACGCAATTTAAATACGTGGTGGGGGAACTCTTCGTCTTCAAACCCGGGGGGTTGCTCCACATACACCTCCTCCTTGATTGGTCCGTTGAGGAAGGCGCTTTTCACATCCATTTGATAGAGCTTGAAATCATGGTGAGTAGCATATGCGAGTAATATTCTAATAGATTCAAGTCTAGCTACAGCAGCAAAGGTCTCATCAAAATCCAAACCTTCGACTTGTGAATACCCTTTGGCCACAAGTCGTGCCTTGTTCCTTGTCACCACCCCGTGTTTATCTTGTTTGTTGCGGAAGACCCACTTGGTGCCGACAATGTTCGCATTGGGTCTTGCCACGAGTTCCCACACCTCGTTACGCTTGAAGTTGTTCAATTCTTCTTGCATTGCCACCACCCAGTCCGGATCTTTTAATGCATCCTCAACCCTGCGCGGTTCCAAAAAGGATACAAACGAATAGTGCTCACAAAAGTTAGCTGTGTGAGATCTAGTGGTTACTCCCTTTTGGATGTCACCGATGATATTGTCGATTGGGTGATCCCTTTGGACGCATCGGTGTACTCTTGGGTGTGGCACTTGAGGCGTTGTATCTTCATGATCATCTTCTTCTCCCCATGAATGGTTGCCTTCGTTGATTTGTTGATTATCTTCGTATTCTTGTGGTTGATCTTGTTCTGAAGCTCCCCCTTGATCGTTGACCTCCTCTTGTGGTTCATCTCCCTCATGTACGTGTGGAGGTGACTCTTGTGGTCGAACTTCACCTAGAGCCATTCTTTTCAATGCTTGACAAGGAGCTTCTTCTTTACCTAGTTCACATGGATCAACTTGCTCCTTTTGGGAGCCATTAGTCTCATCGAACACTACGTCATGTGCTACATCAACAAGTCCGAAGGTCTTGTTGAAAACACGATAGGCGTAAGTGTTCGAATCATAACCAAGCAAGAAACCTTCATCGGACTTTGAAGCGAACTTTGAAGTCCTAGGCTTCTTGTTCAAGATATAACACGGAGAACCAAAAACTCGAAAATATGAAATATTTAGCTTGTTACCGGTGAGTAGCTCATATGATGTCTTCTTGAGTAGTCGATGAAGATAAATTTGATTTACGGCGTGGCAAGCGGTTTTAATCGCTTCCGCCCAAAATCGACCCGAGGTCTTGTACTCATCGAACATTGTTCTTGCCATCTCTATAAGAGTTCGGTTCTTTCTTTCGGCAACTCCGTTTTGTTGTGGGGAGTATGGAGCTGAAAACTCATGCTTTATGCCTTCTTCATCAAGGTAATCCTCCACTTGTGTGTTCTTTAACTCTGTGCCGTTGTCACTTTGAATGTTCTTGATTGTCAATGAGAATTCGTTTTGAGCTCGCTTGAAGAACTTCTTGAGTATTCCTTGTGTTTCTGACTTATCATGCAAAAAAAAACCCAAGTGAAGCGAGAAAAATCATCAACAACTACTAAACCATATTTGTTACCGCCAATGATTATGTAGGCAATCGGACCAAACAAGTCCATGTGTAGTAGTTCAAGCGGTCTTGTTGTAGTCATGACGTTCTTGGCTGGGTGAGGTGCTCCAACTTGCTTCCCGACTTGGCACGCGCTACAAGACCTGTCTTTCTCAAACACAACATCCTTTAAACCTCGGACGTGATTGCCCTTGAGGAGTTTTTGAAGGTTCCTCATGCCAACATGCGCTAGCCGTCTATGCCACAACCAACCCATGTTGGTTTTTGCAATCAAGCATGTGTCAAGTTCAGCTTTATCCTTGTTGAAGTCAACAAGATAGATCTTTCCTTTTAACATACCCTTGAATGCAATGGAACCATCACTCCTTCTAGAAACGGTCACACCCTCATTAGTGAACAAGAAATTATAACCTTTGTCACATAATTGAGATATGGACAACAGGTTATAATCTAAGGATTCAACATGTAAAACATGAGAAAGTGTGTGTTTAGAAGATATTGCAATTTTACCGGTACCGAGCACCTTTCCTTGACTATTATCTCCAAAGTAGATGCCCTCGTTTGGATCCTCATTTTCCTCATATTCAACGAACATTCTTCTTTCTCCGGTCATATGGTTGGTGCAGCCACTGTCACACCCATTTAGATCCACCGGAGGAATATGCCTGCAAAAACAATTTATGCCTTGGTTTTAGGTACCCAAGCTTGCTTGGGTCCTCGGAGGTTATTCACAAGAGATTTGGGCACCCACACATGAGACTTGGTGTTCTCATAGATTGGCCCAACATACTGAGCATAAACTTTGCCAAAATTATTTCTCATTAAGACATACAAGGCATCGAAAGTTCTAAATAATAATTGTTGTTGTTTATGTACAAGACTAGTCTGGGAGGCCGGACTTGTCCGGAGGACCGGACTTGTCCGGACTCCGACCAGACTAGTCCGAATTTTTTCAGGAGGGTCTTCCCTTTACAAAGGCAATCCTCTCTATTCTTATGGCTTTTAGCATGTTGCCTTTCACCATAAGAATAAACAATGCCATATTTGACATTTGGAGGTCTTTGGACCAAGTATGCACTGCGTGCATATTTGATCTTCTCCTTATCAAATATGCCACTTTGGATAGGATGCTTATCCTTTGTAGAGGTCAGCTTGTCTTTCAAACTGATGTCAATTTTATTGCATGTACAGGTAGAAGCAATCTCAGTTTTAGTGAGTTGAGAAGGTGAACTTGAAGAGGATGAAGGTTCACCTTGCTTGAGTGACTCAACTTGCACTTCAAGGATCTTGTTAACCTTGATCAGGTCAGCAAGTTGGTCCTTGATTGTAGCATTTGAGTCGGTTAACTCCACGCAAGTTTCCTTGCTCGAAGCTAACTCAAGCTCTAGTGATTTGCTTCGTTCCTTTTTAAGTTCTAGAAGCTTGTCAAGTTTGACATATTCCTCCTTTTGGGAGATGATCATGTCCTCTTGATGATGTATTAACCTCTCCTTCTCAACAAGTTGATCAAGCAAATATTTCATTTTTGTAGCCGTTTTCCTATCTAGTCCAATAAGCATATCCTCATTATCACTATTGATTTCATCATCACTAGAATAGGAATGCACGGAAGGGGGTTTAATGGTTACCTTGCGTTTACCTTCCTTTGCCATAAGGCAAGTGCCATCTCCCTTCCATGCACCAAGTGTAGGGAAGAGAGTAGACTTCTTGGATGTCTTCTCGATGGCTATGCTAGCCATCTCTTCTTCTTCGGATGATGAGGACTCATCATTTGAGTCCCACTCTTTCCCAATGTGCGCTTGTTCGGCTTGTTTCTTCTTCTTGAAGAATATCTTGGGTTGAGGCTGGGCTTCTTTGGTCTTCTTCTTGTTCTCCTCATATGGGCAATCAACTATAAAGTGGTTATACTCACCACAATTATAGCATGCCCGCCTCAACTTTGGATTTGTTCTTTCCTTGTACTTTCCTTCGCTTGACTTTGTACCTTGTCTCTTTTTCATTATTCTCTTGAATTTCTTCATGAACAATATCATGTCTTCTTCATCTAATTCACTGCTCTCGTCGTCACTGTCTTCTTCTAGTTGTGCTTCTCTAGCTTCTTTAGATAGGGGCTTGAGGGTGGACTTCAAAGCAACCCCTTTCTTCTTTGCCGAGGTGAGGTCGGCAATCTCCTTGACATGCTTTGCTTGTTTTTCTATCATCTCGAAGGTGATGATCTTTCCAAGCAATTCATCCAAAGTCATCCTTTTGTATCCGGGGCTTTCTGTGATCATGGAGCATAGGGTGACGTTGCGGGGCATGAAAGCTCCAAGGATAAGCTTTACCACCTTGTGGTCATTCCACTTCTTACTTCCGTATGATCTGACCTTGTTGACATGTTTCTTTAATTGGTTGTACATGTCTTGGGGTGACTCGTCTTCTTCAATTGCGAATCTTCCTAACTCACCTTCAATCATTTCAATTTTTGCTTCACGCACATGTTGGTCACCTTCATGTGCATTTTGCAGTGTGTCCCATATCCCCTTAGCAATTTCGAGTCCATCCACCTTGGTGAACTCGTCACGACTGAGCGAAGAGGTAATTATGTCCGCAGCTTGAGCATTTCGGTGAATTGCCTGCTCTTGGCTGGGTGTGAGCTATTCTTCGTCGTCCGGGATATCTATCCCTGTGCACACAATATGCCATAAACTTGGATTGAGGGAAATTAGATGCTGTCGAAGGTCTTAAACGACACTTCCCCCGGACCTGCTTAGAGAGCAGCCCGCGGAGGTTCTTTGGATTCACGAGGGCTAGTCCCAGGAGATTGAGCACAGCAGGATGGTGAACACAGAGGGTTTTACGTGGTTCGGGCCACCGGAGCGTAACACCCTACGTCCACGGGAGTGTTTGTGTATTGCCTTGCTTGAGCGTGAATGAGTCTTGGTCTAATTTTTCGATCCCTTACCAATGTCGTCTGCCGAGTCCTTTTATAGTTCAAGGACTCTGCAGTCACAAGGTGGGCCTCAGGGCCCGGCAAGTGGTCCCGGGGAGAGCCAAATCCTATACAAGATCTAGGATTAAATGCTATCTACTTCTCTTTGTCATGGGTGTCAATGTGCCGTCCCGCTGCGTCGTGCGCCAGGGCTACACATAGTTGGTGATGATGGCAGTGCACGTCCCGCCCGTCTTGTCCTTGCGGCTCATTCGTCCGTCTTGTAGCGCGGGTCTGTACCGGATACTTGGACAAGATAGGACACTGGAGCCTTTACTTACGCATGCGCGACCCCGCTTTGCCTGGGGAAGGCGCGCGTACTTTAATGCCTGGCCGAGCAACGCACGTCTTCCTTTACTGCAGCCTCCTACCGCACTGAGTTGGCCGTCCGCCACGTGGTTGTAACACCCTCATTTTCATGCATCATGCCCTACATACACTCATATACATGTTTAACATTAACCCACATAAAGAGGAACAAGTTTAACATTGATTCGGAGCATTTAAAATTGATTTGGAGCAAAAGCGCACTTAAAACGCCGGAAAGTGCGGACTAGTCCGATTTTACTGAGGACTAGTCCGATTTCTCTCTGTGACTAAAAACAGACTTGTCCGTTTTTGCTGCAGACTAGTCCGATTTTGGCTCTGAAAAAATTCGGACTTGTCCGATTTTGTGCGGACTAGTCCGATATTACATGAATCCTTGAAAATTTGCTAAGTCCCTGGACTTTTCCGGACTAGTCCGGTGTTCCAGCGGACTTGTCCGTTTTTCCTCTCTGTTCAAATTCGGACTTGTCTGATTTTTGGCCAGACTTGTCCGATTTTCTCTCTGGACGACTTCGGACTAGCCCGGTCCTTTCCGGACTTGTCCGATATTTCGTGACTCCGAGTTAATCTTTTGTTTTACGACTTGTTTCTTGGGTTTCACGTTAAGTGGGCCTAGGTACGTCGTGCCTAACTCTTTTAGAGCCCATGTGGGACTCTAAACCGGCCTCTACTCATCCCAAAACTCGAAATCCATCTAACCCTAGCCTTCACCTCTATATAAACATCCCCACCCCTTGGTTTGACATCTATTTGCCACTTTTCCACCCACCCAAACCCTAGTTCGTGGGGAGCCACCATCAAGGAGGGAGGAGAAGATCCCAAGCAAGAAGAAGAAGAGGAGGAAACGAAGAAGGATAGAGATCTCCACCATGTTTCGTCCTTCACCACCAATTCATCTCCAAGTTCATCACCAACCCTAGATCATCAAGATCCAAGTGTTACCTCCAAGTTTCTTGATTCATTGGAGTTCTAAACACCTGGTATACCTTCTATTCTCTTTTCCTTACGTGAATTCAACCCCTAATCTCCAAATTCACGTCGATCTAGAAAACCCTAATCCGCTGATCTCGCAGAGTGCGGACTTGTCCGGTCCCTAGCGGACTAGTCCGATCTTTCTGGTTAAATTGTGTTGAATTAATTCTAAAATTTGATCTAATCAACTCCAAACCTGTATAAACTTGTTAAAAGCTATTAGAACTAGTTAGAGATCATTAAAAGCAATCTAGTAACAAGTTCTACCTTGCATTTGCATCAATCATGCATGTCATGTCATATTGAGTAATATTTGTGCATTCTTTGATTGTGTTTCTTGTCTTGTATGTTATTGTGTGGATTAGACGGATTTGCGCTAGAAAGTGCCGCGGAGGATCTACAACACCAGGAGTTTGAAGGCTTTGACCCTAATCAACAGCAAGAGCAAGGCAAGTGTCCTTGAAGCATATTGATCCTATTTTAAAATAAATGTATTGTTTGCAAAACTGCATGCTGTGTCAATTTGATGGGAATCCTATGGTAGGAAGTTTACTAGATTTGTTTGACCACCCTTGTCACCTGGAATTTATGGTAGAGAGTCGGGAAGGCTTTTTACTTTTTGCTTCGCTTAATCAACTGGGATGGAAAACAACTATACCAATCAATTTATTTATGCATGGATGAGATTATGGATAACATGAACTGGTTAATATGGTATTGTAATGGGTGATCTAAGCAAGCCTGGTATGTGGATGGGTGGGATGTTATGGTGGTTTGCTTGCTTTAGATCTAAGGACCGGTTCATGCGAGAATGAGCCAGGACTACAGTGCCACCATGAGGCCAAGTATGGGTGCGGCGTAGCTGATTAATTAGGGCTTTTCTAGTGCTGTTTGGACCATTGTGGATGCTCGGGGAAGGGGTAGTTGGATTTGGTTTGTTGATGATTGGTGGGACTACCCTGGGATCCGAATGGCTCAAGAGGGGGCCCTTGGTTGAAGATGTGCTCAGTTGGAGGCATCGCCACCGGTGAAACCTCAGTGGGGTCTAAATAGGCTAGTAATCCCTTTGTAAAGGCTATTTTGTGATCTCTTGGCCACACACCAATGGAAGTGTGTAATGTGACCGACGAGTCATGGGCATAAGGGAGGTTCTTAGTCGCCGAAAGGTGATGAAATCACGAACACGTGGGTAAAGAGGTACAAACTCTGCAGAGTTAATTAAAACTATCATGATAGCCGTGCTCCCGGTTATGAGCACCTGGACAACTTCCATGATTAGAGGGAAATTGGAACTTGGGATGGTTATGGTTTGGTAATGGTTATGGATGGTTATGGACTTATTTATGGTATTGAATATGGTTATTGGCAATGGTGAAATCCGGACTTATTGATGATGGTAATGAATTCAGCTTGGTATTATGGTATTACTCGTGATTATGATGGGATTACTTCACATACATATAATATATTGCTTTTCAAATGTTTTACTGTACTTTTCAGCACTTAGCCATTATTACATTCGTCATTTGAATCAGCCACATGTCATACTTTCCACACTTGCTGAGTACGACATGTACTCACTCTTGCAATCCCCCCCAACAGTTGCAGGTCAGGATTGGGAGTTTAATGGTGATAATGCGGAGTTCTGGGCCGTGTCTACCGTCAGCTTTGCCTGTGGTGTTGATTGGAGCTGCGCATACATACCCTGTCGCTTATGCTGCATAGTTGCTTAGTTTGCTTAATTAGTTTATTTCCGCTGCATTAGTTAAACTTGTCATTAATATTCATTGGAGCTTGTATTCGAGGATAATCTGGTTTGTGTAATAAAATTTGGTTAATTAATCTTGTTCTGTGGTAATTTTCTGTATACTCTTTTGTGATTGCACTCGTGTATGTGTGATGAACATCCTGGGCACACATATGCGTTAGCTTGGTTCAGTTTTTGGAACCGGACGTCACAGATTGGTATCAAAGCCACAGGTTGACCATAGGATGCAGCCTAGATAGAATGGACACTTTAGAGCACATAGGAGCACTCAGGAATCGATTTGATTTTGCTTGGTGTGCTGTTTGCTATATATATATATTATTTGCTTGTGTGCTTAATAGAGGATTTTGGGATGCCTTAGCATTGCCATGTCGACCTAGGCTAGTATAGCTAGTTGGTTAGCTTCATATCCCTTGATGCATATAGTTGGTGACGTTCTCTAATTCTTACCTATTGCTTTTCTTCAGATGGTGAGGACTCGCAATCAGAGGGATGTCAATGCTGAGGAGGAGAACCATGGAGTACCTCAGAACAACGTTGGACAAGGATCTACTCAGGGAGCTATCAACATTGAGCAGCTATTGGCTATGCAAAACCAGCTCATGCAAACCATGATACAGACTATGGGACAACTGCAGGCTGGCAATATCAACAATCAGCCCCACATGCCTCCACCGCCACCCCCACCTCCTCATAACAGATTGGGAGAGTTTATGAGGACTAGGCCGCCAACCTTTGCTCAAGCCGCAAACCCTATGGATGCGGATGACTGGCTCAAGTCCGTGGAGAAGAAGCTAGCTATTGTCCAATGCAGTGACCGGGAGAAGGTGCTATTTGCTTCTCATCAACTAGTTGGAGCAGCTGCGGATTGGTGGGATTCTTATTGCAATGCTCATGAGAACCAAGAGAGAATTACTTGGGCCGAATTCAAGGAGAATTTTCGTTCTCATTATGTGCCGGAAGGTGTTATGCTCTTGAAGAGGCAAGAATTTGAGAATTTAAGGCAAGGAAGATCAAGCGTGAGTGAATATCTCAATAAGTTCACTCAACTCTCAAGGTATGCGCCTGAGGATGTGAGTCGGGATAGCCGGAAGCAATACTTGTTCATGAGGGGCTTGAACAATGAGATCCAAGTACAATTGCTCAATTGTGACTATGTAAATTTCCAGAAGCTTGTAGACAAAGCAATTGTGGTTGAGAACAAGATCCGTGAGATGGAGCAAGAAATCAAGAGGAAGGCGCCGTATCAAGGACAACAACAAGGAAGTAATGTGCGCCCTCGCCTTGCACCACCCAATGCGCCTCATTACAGCTCCTCTATTCCTGCTCAGCGCCCTAGTTATGCACCGCACCCAACTCAGTTTGTGCAGCAGCGCCCTGTTATGCAAGCACCTAGGCCTCCAATGCCTTATGCGCCTCGTGCTGATTTTCCTGGAGCCAATGTTCAAAACCAAGCTCGTCCCAATAATTCAGGTGGAGTTAATAAGTGTTATACTTGTGGAGAAGCTGGACACTTTGCGCATCAATGTCCTAAGTCAGGCCTTGGTCAAGGAAGCAATGCGCCGTGGCAAAACCCAAGACCCAATGGAGGACAGCCACAAGGAAGTCGTGGACAGCAGAATTTTGCTCGTGGCAATGTGAACCATGTCTCTACGGAGGATGCTCAACAAGCGGATGATGTGGTCATTGGTATGTTTCTCGCCAACTCCAACCCCGTGACTATGTTATTTGATTCTGGAGCATCGCATTCATTCATTGCATCGAAGTATGTTGCCAAGTATAGTTTGCCTGTCTCTCATATGAAGTTTACTCTATTGGTTAAGTCTCCTAGAGGAGAGATGAGGACAAATATAGTATGTCCAAAAGTAAGCCTTAGAATAAGGGGGGTAGACTTCTCCGCCAACCTTTTAGTTTTGGATTCTCAAGGATTGGACATTATACTTGGTATGGACTGGTTGAGGAAGCACAATGGAGTTATTGAGTGTGCCACAAAGACAGTGAAGTTGACTAATGAGGAAGGGATCACCGTAGAATTTGAAGCATCTCAAACCGCACCGAAGCAATTGGAGTTGAATCATGTGGACGGTGCCGCAATTGAGGAGATTCCGGTAGTGTGTGAATTTTTGGATGTGTTTCCGGATGAGTTGCCAGGTATGCCGCCTGATCGAGACATTGAGTTTGTTATTGATTTAATACCTGGAACTGCACCTATAGCTAAGAGGCCGTATAGGATGCCTCCTATGGAATTAGCGGAGCTCAAGAAGCAAATTCAAGAGCAATTAGAGAAGGGTTTTATTCGCCCAAGCTCTTCACCTTGGGGAGCGCCCGTTCTATTTGTGGACAAGAAGGATGGAACGCAAAGGATGTGCGTGGATTACCGAGCTCTCAACGAGGTAACAATCAAGAACAAGTACACCTTGCCCCGCATAGAAGACTTGTTTGATCAGATGAAGGGAGCTTGTGTCTTCTCTAAGATTGATTTGAGGTCGGGATACTTTCAAATGAAGATTAGACCATCGGACATACCCAAGACAGCTTTTAGGACACGGTATGGATCTTATGAGTACACCGTGATGTCTTTTGGATTGACAAATGCGCCTGCCTACTTTATGTACCTCATGAATAAGGTCTTCATGGAGTACTTGGATAGATTTGTTGTGGTGTTTATTGATGATATTATGATCTACTCGAAGGATGAGAAGGAACATGAGGAACACTTGAGGCTTACGCTGCAGAAATTGAGGGAGCATCAATTGTATGCCAAGTTCAACAAGTGCCAGTTTTGGTTGAAAGAGGTGCCATTTTTGGGTCACATAATCTCAGGAGGAGGAGTATCGGTTGACCCCGGAAAAGTGAGAGACGTGTTGAAGTGGTGAAAGTGCATCTAGGACTCCCTTGTGGGTTTTGGATGATTTATGACAAGCAATTGGGATCCTAATCCTTTTGTTGAGATGAATGCAGGAAAATGATGAAAAATGAGCAAAGTACCAAAAAGAGGGAAATTGAGAAGGAAAATGAATTTGAGCTCAAGGAGAAGAAATTAGTAGTTTAGTATGCATGGAGTGTGTTAAGGAAACACACCCAAGAGCTCAATCTCATTTAATCTCACACACACAATACACAAAGCTATACAGGACCGGACTAGTCCGATATCAGCCGGACTAGTCCGATATCCCATTCTGCACCAGATCGGACAAGTCCGGTCACCACCGGACTAGTCCGATATCTTTCTGTTCCACTTCGGACTAGTCCTCCCCAGTGCGGACTAGTCCTCAAAACAATGCACAAGTCTCACAAAATCGGACAAGTCCGTAGTGACCCGGACTAGTCCGATATACTTTCTGATCCACTTCGGACAAGTCCAGTGTTTACACGGACTAGTCCGATATACACCCTGATCTAAATCGGACAAGTCCTCCAAGTGCGGACTTGTCATCCTAAACACTTAGGGTTTCATGTGTCCGGACAAGTACGATGACAATCGGACTAGTCCGAAGCTTTCCAGTAGCGAAATCGGACAAGTCCGTTTTGAACCGGACTAGTCCGAGATTCCTGGACACTTAGGGTTTGCTTCACACAGCACACCGGACTAGTCCGGTCACCACCACGGACTAGTCCGATCTTTCTGAACCCTAACGGTAACTTCTAGAAACCCCATATAAATAGAGGTGCATGGCCCACTTTCACCCACTCTCGAACCCTAGCGCCGTCACACCTCCCAAGAGACTCAAAAACCATCTCTCTCCACGAAATTAAGAGCAAAATCAATCAATCCATTGAAGATCACTTGTAGATCATTGGAGAGGCACTTGGCACACGATTGAGCTCTTGGTTTGAATCTCTAACACACTTTTGCATCTCAATTTGTATATTTCGAAGTGTGTTATTGGTGGTATTGAAACTTGTAATCAAGGGAGCTCTCAACTTGTGAGATCGCCCCTTCAACTTGGTGATTTACCCCTGTGTGTTTAGTGGAAGAGGATTGGCCTTCGTGGCGATCCGACGAGGGAAGGGTTGGTGAAGACCCGGTCCTTTTGTGGGCTCCTCAACGTGGACGTAGGTTGCCTTCGTGGTAACCGAACCACGGGATAAATCTTGTGTCTTGTTCGTTTGTGTTCATCATTCTAGTTGATCAACATTATCTAGGGTTTGATTCATCTTGTTGAATTTAAGTTAAATAGTTGAACAAGAATCATACTTGCAATAGAACTTGACATACAATCATTGAACTGTTATTGAAGTTTATATTTCTGCTGCAAACGTCAACAAAACAATCAAATTGACCTAACTTGATCAACCTAGTCCGTGAAATCCGTACTAGTCCGCACTTTACCGGACTAGTCCGATATATCTGGTTTTGACCTTGTTGTTGAAGTGCTACAGGAACCGAGAAAATTCAAGAAGGCCTATTCACCCCCCCTCTAGGCCAACATTCAATTGGTATCAGAGCAGGTTCTTCAAGAAAGAGTGCAACCACTCGAAGAGATCATGTCGGACATGAAGGAAGTCCAGAAAATCAACAACCAGGAAGAAATGAACAATGACAAGCACCAAAAGCTTGAAAAGTATCTCGAAGCCATTCAAGACTTCGATGATGATGATGAGGAGACATTGGAGCTGAAAGCACTGCTCCGAAAGAAAGCACTTTCCAAAGGGAAAGCTAAAGTTGAAGAAAAGAAGAAGGGGAGTAGTCACACCGACTACTCCCGATATCCTTTTAATTATGACCGTTTAAATTCTAACAGCAGTCATTATCTATCTATTCCTCTTGGAAAAGCCCCACACTTCGATGGGAGTGATTACTCCATGTGGAGGCAAAATATGAAGATGCACTTGATTTCCCTTAACCCAAGTTTATGGCATATTGTGTGCACAGGAATAAACATCCCTGATGACGATGAAGAACTCACACCAAGTCAAGAGCAAGCCATCCACAGGAATGCCCAAGCCGCAACCGTTATCACCTCATCTCTAAGTAGAGATGAATTCACAAAGGTGGACGGATTGGAGATTGCCAAAGAAATCTGGGACACACTACAGACAGCACATGAAGGTGACAGGCATGTGCAGGAGGCAAAGATTGAGATGATTGTAGGCGAACTGGGAAGGTTCGCGATTGAGGAAGATGAGTCTCCCCAGGACATGTACAACAGACTGAAGACTCTTGTGAACAAGGTTCGATCATATGGTAGCAAAAAGTGGAATGACCACGAGGTTGTAAAGCTCATCCTTAGAGCCTTTATGCCTCGCAACGTCACACTTTGCTCTATGATCCGAGAAAGTCCCGGGTACAAGAAAATGACTCCGGATGAACTGCTTGGCAAGATCATCAACTTTGAGATGATGGAGAAGCAAGCCAAGCACGTAAAAGAAATAGCCGATCTCACATCAGCTAAGAAGAAGGGAGTTGCCCTAAAGTCCTCACTCAAGCCTCTATCCAAAGAAGCAAGAGAAGCACAGCTTGAGGAGGACAACGATGATGAAAGCAGCGAGCTGGACGAAGAAGATATGATTTTGTTCATGAAGAAGTTCAAAAGAATTATGAAGAAAAGACAAGGAGCAAAATCGAGTGAAGGAAAATACAAGGAGAAGACAAAGCCGAAGATGAGGCGGGCATGCTATAATTGTGGTGAATACAATCACTTTATAGTCGATTGCCCGTATGAGGACAACAAGAAGAAGAGTAAAGAGTCCAAGCCTCAACCGAAGAAATTCTTCAAGAAGAAGAAGCAAGTTGAACAAGCACACATAAGAAAGGAATGGGACTCAACCGATGAGTCCTCATCGTCCGATGAAGAAGAAATGGCTAGCATAGCCATTGAAAGCATGTCCAAGAAATCCACACTCTTCCCCACGCTCGGTGCAAAGAAGGCAAATGGAACTTGCCTCATGGCTAAGGAAGGTAAACGCAAGGTAAACATTAAAACTCCTTCCTTGCATTCTTACTCAAGTGATGATGATCTAGATAGTGATGATGAAGATATGCTAATTGGCTTAGATAGAAAAACTGCTGCTAAAATGAAATTCTTGCTTAACCAACTTGTTGAGAAGGAAGAGCTAATTGATCGTCAAGAAGACATGATTATTTCCCAAAAGGAGAAGCATGCCGAACTTGACAATCTTCTAGTTCTTGAAAAGGAGAGAAACCACTCACTAGAGCTTGAGCTAGCTTCAAGCAAGAAAACTTGCTTGGAGTTAACCAACTCAAACGTTGCAATCAAGGATCAACTTGATGACCTAATCAAGGTCAACAAGATCCTTGAAGTGCAGGTTGAGTCACTCAAGCTTAGTGAACCTTCCTCCTCTTCAAGCCTACCTTCTCAACCCACCTCAACTAATATCGCACATATTTGCAAATGTGATAAAATTAACACCAGTTTGAAGGAAAATTCTACCTCCACAAAGGACAAAAATCCTACCCAATGTGTAATGTTTGACAAGGAGAGGATCAACTATGCACGTAGTGCATATTTGGGCCAAAGACCTCCAAATGTCAAGTATGGCATTGGTTACTCTTATGATGGAAAGCAAAGAGCTGGAAATCATAAGAATAATAAGGGAAGGATTACCTTTGTGAAGGGAGGACCCTCACAACCTGGTAACTCGAAAACTAAAAATTTGAACTCTCATGAAAATCGGACTAGTCCGGTTGTGGTCCGGACAAGTCCGGTCGTCCGGACAAGTCCGGTCACACAGACTAGTCCGACCCATAATCAACAGCAACTCTTGTTTAAAACCTTTGATGCTTCTTATGTATTAATGAAAAATAATGTTGGTAAAGTGTATGCTTATTATGCTGGGCCACGCCATGGGAACACAAAATCCCATGTGTGGGTGCCCAAATGTATTGTTACTAACCTCCAAGGACCCAAGCAAGCTTGGGTACCTAAAACCAAGGCGTAATTTGTTTTTGCAGGCCTACTCCTCCGGTGGATCCAAATGGGTGCTAGACAGTGGATGCACAAACCACATGACCAGAGAAAGGAGGATGTTTGTGGAGTATGAAGTGAACCAGGACCCAAACGAAGGCATCTACTTTGGGGATAACAGTCAAGGAAGGGTCCTCGGTACCGGTAAAATAGCAATATCCTCTGAACATACTCTTTCGCATGTTTTACACGTTGAATCTTTAGATTATAACCTGCTGTCCATATCTCAGTTATGTGACAAAGGTTATAATTGCCTGTTTACTAACGAGGGTGTGACCGTCTCAAGGAGAAGTGATGGTTCCGTTGCATTCAAGGGTATGTTAAAGGGAAAGCTTTACCTTGTTGACTTCAACAAGGATAAAGCCGAACTCGACACATGCTTGATTGCAAAAACCAACATGGGTTGGCTGTGGCATAGACGGCTAGCACATGTTGGTATGAGGAACCTTCAAAAACTCCTCAAGGGCGATCACATCCGAGGTTTGAAAGATGTTGTGTTTGAGAAAGACAGGCCTTGTAGCGCGTGCCAAGCAGGAAAGCAAGTTGGAGCACAACATCCTGCGAAGAACATCATGACCACGACAAGACCGCTCGAACTACTTCATATGGACTTGTTTGGTCCAATTGCTTACATAAGCATCGGCGGTAACAAATACGGTTTAGTTATTATTGATGATTTTTCCCGGTTCACTTGGGTGTTCTTTTTGCATGACAAGTCAGAAACACAAGGAACACTCAAGAAATTCTTCAAGCGAGCGCAAAACGAGTTCTCACTATCAATCAAGAGTATTCGGAGCGACAACGGCACGGAGTTCAAGAACATACAAGTGGAGGAATACCTTGATGAGGAAGGAATCAAGCACGAATTCTCAGCACCATACTCTCCACAACAAAACGGAGTTGCCGAAAGGAAGAACCGAATGCTCATAGAGATGGCAAGAACAATGCTCGACGAATACAAGACTTCGGATCGATTTTGGGCGGAAGCAATCAACACCGCTTGCCATGCCACAAATCGACTCTACCTTCATCGACTACTAAAGAAGACCCCCTATGAGCTACTCACCGGTAAAAAACCAAACGTTTCATATTTTCGAGTTTTCGGTTCTCCTTGCTACATTTTGAACAAGAAGCCCAGGACTTCAAAGTTCGCTTCGAAGTCCGATGAAGGTTTCTTGCTTGGTTATGATTCGAACACTTACGCCTATCGTGTTTTCAACAAGGCCTCCGGACTTGTTGAAGTGGCACGTGACGTAGTGTTCGATGAAACTAATGGCTCCCAAAAGGAGCAAGTTGATCAATGTGAATTAGGTAAAGAGGAAGCTCCCTATCAAGCATTGAAGAGGATGGCTCTAGGCGAAGTACGACAACAAGAGTCATCGTCACAAATACAAGAGGAAAGTGAACCACAAGAGGAGATCAACAATTCAGGGGGAGCCTCGATACAAGACAAATCACAGGAATATGAACATGATCAACAAATCAATGAGGACAACAACTCAGGGGGAGAAGAAGATGATCACCAACATACGACCCCCCAAGTGCCACACCCAAGAGTACACCAATGCATTCAAAGGGATCATCCAATCGACAACATCATCGGCGACATCCAGAAGGGAGTAACCACTAGATCTCGTATAGCAAATTTTTGTGAACATTACTCGTTTGTCTCCTTTTTGGAACCCCGCAGGACTGAGGATGCATTGAAGGATCCGGACTGGGTGGTGGCAATGCAAGAAGAGTTGAACAACTTCAAGAGAAACGAGGTTTGGGAACTTGTGGAAAGACCCAATGCAAACATAGTGGGCACCAAGTGGGTCTTCCGACAAGCAAGACGAACACGAAGTGGTGACAAGAAACAAGGCACGACTTGTGGCCAAAGGTTACTCACAAGTCGAAGGTTTGGATTTCGATGATACTTTTGCTCCAGTAGCTAGGCTTGAATCAATTAGAATATTACTTGCATATGCTACTTACCATGATTTCAAGCTGTACCAAATGGACGTAAAAAGCGCCTTCCTCAACGGACCGATCAGGGAAGAAGTGTACGTGGAGCAACCACCCGGATTTGAAGACGAAGAGTTCCCCGACCACGTGTATAAACTGCGTAAGGCTCTCTATGGCCTCAAACAAGCTCCTAGAGCTTGGTATGAGTGTCTTAGAGATTTTTTAATTGATAATGGCTTTCAAATTGGCAAAGTAGATTATACACTATTCACCAAAAATCTGGATAATGATCTTTTTATTTGCCAAATCTATGTTGATGATATAATTTTTGGATCAACTAACCAATCTTTCTGTGAAGAGTTTATTAAAATTATGACAGATAGATTTGAAATGTCAATGATGGGAGAATTGAAGTACTTCTTGGGATTCCAATTGCGGCAACAAAGGGAAGGAATATTTATAAGACAAACCAAGTACACACAGGACATCCTCAAGAAGTTTGGCATGGACAAGGCAAAGCCCATAAGGACTCCCATGGCAACGAATGGTCACTTGGATCTCAATGAAGATGGACCGAGCGTCGACCAAAAGGTATATCGCTCCATGATTGGATCTTTACTTTACTTATGTGCATCTAGGCCAGATATTATGTTGAGTGTATGTTTGTGTGCAAGATTTCAAGCCAACCCTAAGGAATGTCATTTGACAGCCGTAAAGAGAATCCTAAGATATTTAGTTCATACACCCAATCTTGGTCTTTGGTACCCAAAAGGCTCAAAATTCAATCTCATTGGGTATTCCGATGCAGATTATGCCGGGTGCAAAGTTGATAGAAAAAGCACTTCCGGCACTTGCCAATTCCTAGGAAGATTCTTAGTTTCTTGGTCATCCAAGAAACAGAATTCCATTGCATTATCCACAGCTGAAGCGGAGTATGTTTCAGCCGGGAGTTGTTGTGCACAACTCCTTTGGATGCGACAAACTTTAAGGGATTACGGTTACAATATAAACCGTATTCCTCTTCTTTGTGATAATGAGAGTGCCATTAAAATAGCCCACAATCCAGTTGAGCACTCTAGAACTAAACACATTGACATAAGACACCATTTCTTGAGAGACCATTCCATGAAAGAAGACATATCCATCTCTCATGTCAACACCCAAAAACAATTGGCCGACATATTCACCAAGCCACTTGATGAAAAACGTTTTTGCGAACTCCGAAATGAGCTAAACATTCTTGATTCTCGGAGTGTGGCTTGAAAAGTTGCATACCTGTATTATTGCTTCAAAATATTGATTGAGTTGTGAAAATTATCCCTCCCCATTTTTCTCTCGAAAAACTATGTCAATTATTAGATCTTGATGAATTTTTGATCATAGTATGATTGTTGTTTGCTTACTGGTCAAATTCATCAAGATTATTTGAATTATTTTGCCTCTCTACTCTCAATTATTGGACCTTCAAATATATATGAATAGGCTATGCAATTCTCTCCTGGTGACCACGGACAAGTCCGTGGTTACCCGGACTAGTCCGCCATTGCAGACTAGTCCGCAGTGTGCCGGTTAGGCCGGACTAGTCCGACAGACCACAGACTAGTCCGACTTAGGTCTCTAGAGGACTTTGGACTAGTCCGGTCATGTCCGGACTTGTCCGATTTTTCGTGTCCATAACCCTAGCTGCCACTAAACCCTAATTCCCTCACCCCACACTCGCCCCCAAGCTTTCTCTCTCTTGCGCTCGAGCTCCCAAGGCGAATCCTTGATTCCTCCGTCGAAAAGCCTCAATCTTGGGCAGAGATCAAGCTTGAAGACTCGGGGATTGAAGTTAGCGGACAAGTCCGGCCTCCAACCCCCAATATCTCAAGCTTCCTTTGATTTCTTGGTAAATTTTCTTCAAAACCCTAAGAAATCACAAATTTCTCTATTGCTTATCGTTTGGCCTAGCATTCTTCACTAGTTACATGTCTAGTTGATGTACTATGTGTATGCTAGACTAGTTTTACCTTAGGGATCAATTTTTTTGTCCAGACTGTTAGGTTTTTGCGGATGAACACCGGACTAGTCCGGTCCAGGTACAGACAAGTTCGGTCCCCCGGACTAGTCCGTGCCTGTGCACCGGACAAGTCCGTTGTTTCTGAACCAAAACCTAATTCTTTAATTCCCTAATGCATTCCATTGCCATCTTACCTCACCAATACCTTGTATAACTTGTCCTTTCTCTTGATCACTCATTCTCAGATCATGTCGAGCTCCGACAACGAAATCTCCGATTTCGAGGCCGAGTTGGATCACGAGGTGGCACCTCGGTCCTCGGCGGGTCTTGGCAAGAAACGCCAAGAGAGACCCTCCGAGCCTGCTCCCTCACCTCCCCAGGTTCGGAGGAAGGTGTGTGCCAAGAAGCCCGCCTCGAAGGCTGCTACTCCTTCAAGTGGCCTTCGCCAAGCTAAAGGGAAGGGCAAGGGGTTGCCACAGGGCCTGTTGGGCCCCTAAAGCTGCATACTCCCAGAGAAGGGGTCCGAGAACCCAATGAGGAAAGATTCAATGGCAAGGGCAGCGATGTGGCTATGAAGTTGAGGAGTGTTGATTGCTATGCAAGGCCCAAGCAAGCAGCTGATGGCAGGTTTTGGTCAAATTTCCATGCTGATTTCTACAAGCTGGTCTATTTGCCGATGAAGACCCTGGTGGTACGCAGTCAATGGATTGACTGGGCACACCTTGAGAAGAGGAAATGTGCAGCTTTTGATGAAGTGATAGCAGCTGCAGAGAGACATGGGCCGAAGGATCTGTTTGCCTTCAGATATAATTGGAATGATGAAGTGATTGCACAATTCTATGCAACGTGCCACTTCTCAAGCGAAGACGAAGAAAGTGTGACTTGGATGACTCATGGATCCAAGTATTCTATTACTCAGGAAGAGTTTGCCCGCCTGCTGCACCTTGACTCTGAAGGACATGCCCACCTCATTATCCACAACATTGGGGTCATTGAGAGGGATGGAATGAAGTTCATGTATGAGCCCACCTCCAAGTATGTCCCTCCCTCCACAAAGAATATGAAGCCTTTCTTTGTGGTCCTCAACAGAGTCCTCAGGAAGACGATTGCCCCCAAGGATGGGGATGCAGGGAGTGTGCAAGGCTACCTCCAGACCCTGATGAGGGTCATTAGCAAGAAAAGGCAATTCGATGTTGCAGACTATATTTGGAATGATATGGTCAATATCTCAAGTACCCCCAACCGATCCTGTGGCTATGCCCCTTACCTGATGTTCATGATTGAGAAGGTCACAGGAATCGAGTTTGTGAAGGATGTGGAACACACTCCACTGAGGCCTCAAAAGCCTCAGTCAGTGAGTGTCCAGGCTGCTCCATCGCCGGCCTCAAGCCCCGAGGCACCGGCAAGGCAAGACGAAACTGCTAGGGCTACTCCTCCCTCCAGGGAAGCCCCTCAGAAAGGATCCGCCAGTGGGATCCTCAAGTACTTGGCTGCAATTTTCTCCTCATGCAAGAAAACTGAAGTGAAGCTTCACAAGCTGAATCAGAAGAGGAAGGAGAACATGAGATACATAAAAGCCAATGTGAAGCAGCTGAGTGAGAAGCTGGAGATCAACCCAATTGGATCTCCAGTACTTTCTGAAGATTCTAATCCGGACATCACCGAGCTCAGCCCCTTGACTCCCTCCGAGCTTGCCTACTTTGGCATTGGGGGCTCGAGCAGCTCCGCTCCTCCTCCTACCTCTCAACCTCGTCAAGTGGAAAGCGATGAAGACGATGAAGACGACGAGAGGACTGACAGCGAAGAGTGAAGCCCTAGGACCTTCCTCTCTCTCTTTTTGGTGTCTTGATGCCAAAGGGGGAGAGATTGAGGGGGAGTCTCTAGTCTTAGCTTTAGCTGCATAGGATGCGAGGAGAGAGCTCTCTCTGTTTTTTTTAATTGTGATTGCATTTGCTTAACTCTATTTTCATATCATGTTTGCAAGTGTGTGATGAAATCTGAGTTTTTGTCCCTGAAATGCCATATTCACTTGATATTAGTTGATCAATGCAAATTCTGTCATTCTTAATGCATTCATGCTGTTAGTATGCATCCCACCATAAAGAATGCACATATGAATAATTATCTTGTTGCTTGATGCATTTTTGAGTCATATGTGCATACTTTATGAGAATCTCATTTTATACCTCATTTTGTGAAATCTCAATTGGTTGTCATCAATCACCAAAAAGGGGGAGATTGAAAGTGCATCTAGGACTCCCTTGTGGGTTTTGGATGATTTATGACAAGCAATTGGGATCCTAATCCTTTTGTTGAGATGAATGCAGGAAAATGATGAAAAATGAGCAAAGTACCAAAAAGAGGGAAATTGAGAAGGAAAATGAATTTGAGCTCAAGGAGAAGAAATTAGTAGTTTAGTATGCATGGAGTGTGTTAAGGAAACACACCCAAGAGCTCAATCTCATTTAATCACACACACACAATGCACAAAGCTATACAGGACCGGACTAGTCCGATATCAGCCGGACTAGTCCGATATCCCATTCTGCACCAGATCGGACAAGTCCGGTCACCACCGGACTAGTCCGATATCTTTCTGTTCCACTTCGGACTAGTCCTCCCCAGTGCGGACTAGTCCTCAAAACAATGCACAAGTCTCACAAAATCGGACAAGTCCGTTGTGACCCGGACTAGTCCGATATACTTTCTGATCCACTTCGGACAAGTCCGGTGTTTACACGGACTAGTCCGATATACACCCTGATCTAAATTAGACAAGTCCTCCAAGTGCGGACTTGTCATCCTAAACACTTAGGGTTTCATATGTCCGGACAAGTCCGATGACAATCGGACTAGTCCGAAGCTTTCCAGTAGCGAAATCGGACAAGTCCGTTTTGAACCGGACTAGTCCGAGATTCCTGGACACTTAGGGTTTGCTTCACACAGCACACCGGACTAGTCCGGTCACCACCACGGACTAGTCCGATCTTTCTGAACCCTAACAGTAACTTCTAGAAACCCCATATAAATAGAGGTGCACGGCCCACTTTCACCCACTCTCGAACCCTAGCGCCGTCACACCTCCCAAGAGACTCAAAAACCATCTCTCTCCACGAAATTAAGAGCAAAATCAATCAATCCATTGAAGATCACTTGTAGATCATTGGAGAGGCACTTGGCACACGATTGAGCTCTTGGTTTGAATCTATAACACACTTTTGCATCTCAATTTGTATATTTCGAAGTGTGTTATTGGTGGTCTTGAAACTTGTAATCAAGGGAGCTCTCAACTTGTGAGATCGCCCCTTCAACTTGGTGATTTACCCCTGTGTGTTTAGTGGAAGAGGATTGGCCTTCGTGGCGATCCGACGAGGGAAGGGTTGGTGAAGACCCGGTCCTTTTGTGGGCTCCTCAACGTGGACGTAGGTTGCCTTCGTGGTAACCGAACCACGGGATAAATCTTGTGTCTTGTTCATTTGTGTTCATCATTCTAGTTGATCAACATTATCTAGGGTTTGATTCATCTTGTTGAATTTAAGTTAAATAGTTGAACAAGAATCATACTTGCAATAGAACTTGACATACAATCATTGAACTGTTATTGAAGTTTATATTTCCGCTGCAAACGTCAACAAAACAATCAAATTGACCTAACTTGATCAACCTAGTCCGTGAAATCCGGACTAGTCCGCACTTTACCGGACTAGTCCGATATATCTGGTTTTGACCTTGTTGTTGAAGTGCTACAGGAACCGAGAAAATTCAAGAAGGCCTATTCACCACCCCTCTAGGCCAACATTCAAGTGGGAGCCACCGCAAAATGTCAAGGAAATAAGGAGTTTTCTTGGGATGGCTGGATATTACCGTCGGTTTATCAAGGATTTTTCCAAGATAGCCAAGCCTATGACGGAGTTGCTAATGAAGGGAAAGGCGTTCCAATGGACTGAAGCTTGTCAAAACAATTTTGAGGAGTTGAAGAAGAGGTGACAACAACCCCAGTTTTGGTATTACCGGATGTAAGCAAGAGTTTCGACATCTATTGTGATGCATCAAGACAAGGACTTGGATGTGTATTGATGCAAGAAGGTCAAGTGGTCGCCTATGCGTCAAGACAATTGAAGAAACATGAGCAGAATTACCCCACGCATGATCTTGAACTAGCAGCCGTGGTACATGCATTGAAGATTTGGAGACACTATATTCTTGGACATAGGTGTGAAATTTACACAGATCATAAGAGTTTGAAGTATATTTTCACACAAACGTATCTAAACTTGAGGCAATGAAGATGGTTGGAGCTCATCAAAGATTATGATTTTGGGATCAACTATCATCCGGGAAAAGCCAATGTAGTGGCCGATGCTTTGAGTAGAAAGGGAGTAAGCCATCAACTTACAGTTCGAGAGTTACCGTCCGAGTTATGTAAGGAGTTTGAACGGTTGAACCTCGGGTTTGTAAATGAGACGGAGATGATGGAGTTAAACCCAACCTTGGAGCAAGAAATTCGAGAGGCCCAAACCGCAGATGAAGAGATCAAGGAAATCAAGGAAAGGACTGAGGAAGGGAGAGAATTCAGATTTGATGAAGACAAACATGGTACCTTATGGCTTGGAAAGAGGATCGTTGTGCCTAATGTAAAGCATATTCGGGAGACAATATTGAAGGAGGCACATGACTCGCCTTACTCAATTCATCCTGGCTGTACGAAGATGTACAAGGACTTGAAGGCTTGCTATTGGTGGGATAGCATGAAAAAGGACATAGCTGAATATGTGGCATTGTGTGATGTGTGTCAACGAGTCAAGGCGGAACATCAAAGGCCAGCTGAACTATTACAACCATTAAAGATTCCGGAATGGAAGTGGGAAGAAATTGGTATGGACTTCATAGTTGGGTTACCACGTACTCAGTCCGGGTATGACTCAATTTGGGTAATTGTGGATCGCCTAACCAAGTCGGCTCATTTTGTCCCTGTGAAGACCAAATATACAGCTGCACGATTGGCCGAAATATACATGGAGCATATTGTGTGTCGACATGGAGTCCCTAAGAAGATAGTCTCGGATAGAGGTTCTCAATTTACCTCCAGATTTTGGCAAAAATTGCATGAAGCTTTGGGAACGAGGTTGAATTTTAGTTCAGCATATCATCCTCCAACGGATGGACAAACCGAGAGGACCAATCAGATTTTGGAGGACATGTTAAGAGCTTGTGATTTAAAGCATGGGAAAAGTTGGGACAAAAGCTTGCCATACGCGGAATTTTCATACAACAATAGTTACCAAGCAAGTTTGAAGATATCACCATATGAAGCACTTTATGGAAGGAAGTGTAGGACACCTTTATTCTGGAATGAGGCAGGAGAAACTCAAGTATTTGGTCCGGATGTGTTGCAAGAAGCCGAAAAGCAAGTCCAAATGATTCGTGAAAACTTGAGGGCAGCCCAATCAAGGCAAAAAGGCTATGCGGATAATAGGAGAAGGAAATTAGCCTTTGAAATAGGAGATTTTGTTTACCTCAAGGTGTCACCAATGAGAGGTCATAAGAGGTTTCACATAAGAGGCAAGCTCGCACCTCGCTATATTGGACCATTCAAGATTTTGGACAAAAGAGGAGAAGTAGCGTATAAGTTGGAGATGCCAGCTCATCTTTCGGATGTACATGATGTCTTTCATGTTTCCCAGCTCAAGAAGTGTTTAAGAGTACCGGAAGAACAAGTGCCAATGGAAGAATTGGAACTAGAGGAAGATTTGACGTATGCCGAGCAACCGGTCAAAATCTTGGAAACTAAGGAGAGGGTCACAAGGAACAAGGTCATTAGATGGTGTAAAGTTCAATGGAAGCACCACACCGAAAAAGAAGCGACGTGGGAATTGGAGGATGATCTCAAGAAGGAATTTCCCTATCTCTTCTCTTCTGCGTCGAATCTCGAGGGCGAGATTCATTTTAAGGGGGGTAGGTTTGTAACACCCTCATTTTCATGCATCATGCCCTACATACACTCATATACATGTTTAACATTAACCCACATAAAGAGGAATGAGTTTAACATTGATTCGGAGCATTTAAAATTGATTTGGAGCAAAACCGCACTTAAAACGCAGGAAAGTGCAGACTAGTTCGATTTTACTGAGGACTAGTCCGATTTCTCTCTCTGACTAAAAACGGACTTGTCCATTTTTGCTGCGGACTAGTCTGATTTTGGCTCTGGAAAAATTTGGACTTGTCCGATTTTGTGCGGACTAGTCCGATATTCCATGAATCCTTGAAAATTTGCTAAGTCCCTGGACTTTTCCGGACTAGTCCGGTGTTCCAGCGGACTTGTCCGTTTTTCCTCTCTGTTCAAATTCGGACTTGTCCGATTTTTGGCCAGACTTGTCCGATTTTCTCTCTGGACGACTTCGGACTAGTCCGGTCCTTTCCGGACTTGTCCGATATTTCGCGACTCCGAGTTGATCTTTTGTTTTACGACTTGTTTCTTGGGTTTCACGTTAAGTGGGCTAGGTACGTCGTGCCTAACTCTTTTAGAGCCCATGTGGGACTCTAAACCGGCCTCTACTCATCCCAAAACTCGAAATCCATCTAACCCTAGCCTTCACCTCTATATAAACAGCCCCACCCCTTGGTTTGACATCTATTTGCCACTTTTCCACCCACCCAAATCCTAGTTCGTGGGGAGCCACCATCAAGGAGGGAGGAGAAGATCCCAAGCAAGAAGAAGAAGAGGAGGAAACGAAGAAGGATAGAGATCTCCACCAAGTTTCGTCCTTCACCACCAATTCATCTCCAAGTTCATCACCAACCCTAGATCATCAAGATCCAAGTGTTACCTCCAAGTTTCTTGGTTCATTGGAGTTCTAAACACCTGGTATACCTTCTATTCTCTTTTCCTTACGTGAATTCAACCCCTAATCTCCAAATTCACGTCGATCTAGAAAACCCTAATCCGCTGATCTCGCAGAGTGCGGACTTGTCCGGTCCCTAGCGGACTAGTCCGATCTTTCTGGTTAAATTGTGTTGAATTAATTCTAAAATTTGATCTAATCAACTCCAAACATGTATAAACTTGTTAAAAGCTATTAGAACTAGTTAGAGATCATTAAAAGCAATCTAGTAACAAGTTCTACCTTGCATTTGCATCAATCATGCATGTCATGTCATATTGAGTAATATTTGTGCACTCATTGATTGTGTTTCTTGTCTTGTATGTTATTGTGTGGATTAGACAGATTTGCGCTAGAAAGTGCCGCGGAGGATCTACAGCACCAGGAGTTTGAAGGCTTTGACCCTAATCAACAGCAAGAGCAAGGCAAGTGTCCTTGAAGCATATTGATCCTATTTTAAAATAAATGTTTTGTTTGCAAAACTGCATGCTGTGTCAATTTGATGGGAATCCTATGGTAGGAAGTTTACTAGATTTGTTTGACCACCTTTGTCACCTGGAATTTATGGTAGAGAGTCGGGAAGGCTTTTTACTTTTTGCTTCGCTTAATCAACTGGGATGGAAAACAACTATACCAATCAATTTATTTATGCATGGATGAGATTATGGATAACATGAACTGGTTAATATGGTATTGTAATGGGTGATCTAAGCAAGCCTGGTATGTGGATGGGTGGGATGGTATGGTGGTTTGCTTGCTTTAGATCTAAGGACCGGTTCATGCGAGAATAAGCCAGGACTACAGTGCCACCACGAGGCCAAGTATGGGTGCGGCGTAGCTGATTAATTAGGGCTTTGCTAGTGCTGTTTGGACCATTGTGGATGCTCGGAGAAGGGGTAGTCGGATTGGGTTTGTTGATGATTGGTGGGACTACCCTGAGATCCAAATGGCTCAAGAGGGGGCCCTTGGTTGAAGATGTGCTCAGTTGGAGGCATCGCCACCGGTGAAACCTCAGTGGGGTCTAAATAGGCTAGTAATCCCTTTGTAAAGGCTATTTTGTGATCTCTTGGCCACACACCAATGGAAGTGTGTAATGTGACCGACGGGTCATGGGCATAAGGGAGGTTCTTAGTCCCCGAAAGGTGATGAAATCACGAACACGTGGGTAAAGAGGTACAAACTCTGCAGAGTTAATTAAAACTATCATGATAGCCGTGCTCCCGGTTATGAGCACCTGAACAACTTCCATGATTAGAGGGAAATTGGAACTTGGGATGGTTATGGTTTGGTAATGGTTATGGATGATTATGGTTTGGTAATGGTTATGGATGGTTATGGACTTATTTCTGGTATTGAATATGGTTATTGGCAATGGTGAAATCTGGACTTATTGATGATGGTAATGAATTCAGCTTGGTATTATGGTATTACTCGTGATTATGATGGGATTACTTCACATACATATAATATATTGCTTTTCAAATGTTTTACTGTACTTTTTAGCACTTAGCCATTATTCCATTCATCATTTGAATCAGCCACATGTCATACTTTCCACACTTGCTGAGTACGACATGTACTCAATCTTGCAACCCCCCCCCCCCCCCCCAACAGTTGCAGGTCAGAATTGGGAGTTTAATGGTGATAATGCAAAGTTCTAGGCCGTGTCTACCGTCAGCTTTGCCTGTGGTGTTGATTGGAGCTGCGCATACATACACTGTCGCTTATGCTGCATAGTTGCTTAGTTTGCTTAATTAGTTTATTTCTGCTGCATTAGTTGAACTTGTCATTAATATTCATTGGAGCTTGTATTCGAGGATAATCTGGTTTGTGTAATAAAATTTGGTTAATTAATCTTGTTCTATGGTAATTTTCTGTATACTCTTTTGTGATTGCACTCGTGTATGTGTGATGAACATCCTGGGCACACATATGCGTTAGCCTGGTTCAGTTTTTGGAACCAGGCGTCACAGTGGTTGCGCCGGAGCCTGCCTCTGTGGGGAGTCGAGCACTTGATGGTACAGGCCACGAGGCGCATCCGGAGCCCACCCCTGTGGAGGGGTGGAGGCTCAGCCCTTCAGGCCACGCGGTAGTTCCTCTCCCTGCGAGGAAGTGGGCCTGACCCCGAGGTCCCGATTGGCCACGTGGCGGCCCTAGAGCCCGCCTCAGCAGGGAGGCGAGGGTCCAGTTCTGCCGGCCACGCGGCAGCCCGGGAGCTTACCCCAGCGGAGAGGAAGGATCTGGTCCTTCCCTCCACAACGTGGCAGCCTCGAATTCGTCCTCTCAAGTAGAGCCCGAGTCCTTGGCCGTTTTCTCCTTGTGCGCGGGGGTACCCGGTCTGCGGGGTACCGACAGATGCATTTTCATATTTTGCCTCCACATTGAGTAATCACTTCCATCGAAGTGTGGGGCTTTTCCAAGTGGGATAGACAAATAATGATTATTATTGGAATTGAGACGATCATAGTTAAAAGGATATCGGGAGTAGTCGGTGTGACTACTCCCCTTCTTCTTTTCTTCAATCTTCACTTTCCCTTTGGAAAGTGTCTTCTTTCTTAGTAGCGCCTTTAGTTCTAGCATCCCCTCATCATCGTCCTCGAAGTCTTGAATGGCTTCGAGGAGCTTCTCCACCTTGAGGTTCTTTTCATCATCAACCTTTTCTTGGTTGTTGCTCTTGTGGGTGTCCTTCATGTTCGACATGATCTTCTTCGAGCGATTAGTCTCTTTCTTGAAGAACCTGCTCTGATACCAATTGAATGTGGCCTAGAGGGGGGTGAATAGGCCTTTTTGAAATTTGTCGGAACCTGCAACACTTAACAACCAGTTCAAAACCAGAGATATCGTACTAGTCCGGTAAAATGCGGACTGGTCCGGTGTGTACCGACTAGTTTGATTAAGTTTGATCACATAATTTGATTCTTCGATGTATGCAACAGAAAATATATAATCAAATCAAGTGTTGCAAGATTATGGACTAGGGTCTATCACAATTCAATCTTATATTTAATGATTCAACGTAAAGTATACAATAATGATTGAAACCCTAGATTGTTGTGATGAATAGGAATAATGAACACAAAGAAAGACACAACAATTTATCCCATGGTTCGGCTCCTACAGAGGCAACCTACATCCACATTGAGGAGTCCACAAAAGGATTGGGTCTTCTCCAACCCTACCCTTGTTGGATCGCCACAAAGGCCAATCGTCTTCCACTTATCACAAAAGGGTGAATAACCGAATTCAAAGGGGCCTTCTCACACGTTGAGGGCTCCCCTAGATTACAACACGAAATACCACCAAGAACACACTCAAAAGATTACAATGAAATCACAGGAGTGTGTTAGAGAATCAGACCAAGAGCTCAATGAGTGTTGAACGTGTCTCTCCAATGATCTAGAGTGAATCCTCAAAGGATTGATCTTTGTTGCACTTAATTTCGTGGAGATATGTGGTTTTTGAGGCTCTTGGGAGGTGTGACGGCGCTAGGGTTCGAGAGTTATGTCAAATATGGTCGTGCACCTCTATTTATATGGGTTTCTAAAAGTGACCGTTAGGGTTTAGAAAGATGGGACTAGTCCGGTGTGCTCTGTATAGCAAACCCTAAGTGTCCCGAAATATCGGACTAGTCCGGTTAGGAGCGGACTTGTCCGATTTTGCTTTTGGAAATCTTCGGACTAGTCCGATAGTCTCGGACTTGTCCAGACATGTGAAACCCTAAGTGAATTGGGTGACAAGTCCACACTTAGAGGACTTGTCCGATTTAGGTCAGAGGATTTTTCGGACTAGTCCGTGCAAATATTAGACTTGTCTGATTTGGACCAGAATGAATATTGGACTAGTCCGGTTGTGATCGGACTTGTCCGATTTTGTGTGACTTGTGAAGTGTTTTGAGGACTAGTACGCACTGGGGATGACTAGTCCGATTCTAGTCAGAGAGATATTGGACTAGTCCGATTAATATCGGACTTGTCCGATTTTGTGCAGAGAGGATATCAGACTAGTCCGGTGACATTCGAACTAGTCCGGTCCTGTATAACTTTGTGCAATGTGTGTGTTTGATTAACATTGAGCTCTTGGGTTATGTTTCCTTAACACACTCCATACACAATGATCTACTATTCTTCTTCCTTGAGCTCATTTCCACTTTGCTCCTCATTCTCCCTTCTTTTTGACACTTTGCTTATTTTGCTATTAAAACCTGTGCTCATCTCAACAAGTAGGTTATGATCTCATTTGCTTGTCTTAAATCATCCAAAACCCACAAGGGATTCCTAGATGCACTTCCAGGCTGCAAGTGGATGGCTTGCTTCTAAACTTGCCGTTCGAAAACGATATTCGTTGATATCGTATCGGTGAAATTCCCTTGCTTTCAATTGACCATGCGCCATTTGTCGCAAGTCATCTGAGATGTTACAATCTTGAATACACTACATAAATAGACAATGTTAGCATCTTATGATAAGCGTGTGAACTATGATAGAAGAAAAAGATGGATATAAATATTACATGATTACGAAACCATGTGACGAAGTTTGGTCTACCATTTATGCCATGCTGACGTAGCTTATCCAATTGACTTTGCGTAGGTCTTCGTGAAGATGTCCAGTACAACTTGTCAAACATTTCAAAATATGGTAATACCTCTTCCATGCTGAAAAACAGGTAAAGCAAGGTGTAGTTCCTTTCTTGATCCGAAATAAAATGAGAAGTGACAGCCCCAACACCTTTACCCTTCTAATGGAAAATCTGAAGCTCAGTAATACATTGCTCATCTACATCATGAAATCTTGTCGTAGATGCATTCATGTTGTTAGCACGTGAAAAATATTTGCTGGTAAAGTTTGTAATCTCTTTAGCCGCAAATGCCTCAGCAATACATCCTTCAACTCTTGCCTTGTTGTGCACTATAGCTCTAAGTTTTTTCAATTATCTTTCTTGACTATACATCCATCTGAATTGTGCAGGACCTGCTACTAATGCTTCATAAGGTAAATGTACTAACAAATGTTGCATAACATTCATAAATCCAGGTGGGAAGACTTTTTCCATCTTACGTACAAGCACAACGATTTCTTTCTCCCACTGCCGCATCATCTTTTTTGACACTTCTTTAGCACATATCTGCCTGTAAATGTAGCTAAGTTCAGCAAATATCTTCCACAAATCGGGTTTCAAGTGGCCACGAAACATTACGGGCACAAGTCTCTCCATCATTATATGATAATCATGACTCTTCAGCTCATTCAATTTACCGGTACTGATATTGACACATCATTTTATGTTAGCTGCATAGCGATCTGGAAACTTCAATGTTTTCAACCAACTAAGTATTTGCCTCCCTTCTTCTGGCTTGATACAATATGGAGCTCGTGGCCTACTTTCATTTCCATTTATATTTTTTACAACCTCAAGCCCAAGACAATTGCAAAGATCAGCTAAGTCTTTCCTCGCATTCAAATTATCTTTGCTTTTACCGTTAAAATCAAAACACATACTTATGATGCTTTCAGCGACATTACCCTCCTGGTGCATCAAATCTATGTTGTGCGGTAAAAGCAACGCCTTGGCGTATGGTAGCTCCCAAAGAAAAGAAATATGAGTCTAGTTGTGTTCTGTACCATACCCTTCGAAACCACCTTCCGCGGACTCTTTTAACTTGGCATGCCATGCTATTTTTTGTTCGCTTGTCAATTGACGAGGCGATCCTTTTCTAATCGTCCCGCCTTTCCAGAATGATTGTGTATCGCTCCTAAAAGGATGGTTTGAAGGAAGGAATCACCAATGACAATCAAAGAAGCTGACTTTTTTTTCCATACTTCAACCTGATGGCATCAGTGTCAGCCATACATATGGGACACCACAATTGTCCATGGACACACCAACCAGCCCAAATGCCATATGCTAACAAATCATGAATTGACCATATATACGCTGCACGTAAGGTAAATTCACGTTTTAGATGATTGTCATATGCTTTTACACCTTGCCATAGCTCTTTTAGCTCTTCAATCAACGGTTGCATAAAAACATTGATCTTATTCCCTGGATGTTTGGGACCAGGAATGACGGCAGCGAGGAATATGTATCCTTCTTTCATGCACATGTTGGGAGGCAGATTGTATGGCATGATAAATACATGCCAACAAGAGTATGGGATGCTACTGTTGCTGAAAGGAGTGAAGCCATCTGTTGACATCCCAAGACGAACATTTCTAGGATCTCTTGCAAACTCTGGATCAAAATGATCTAGAGCTTGCCAAGCCTCGCCATCTGAAGTATGCATCATAATATCTTTTTCATCGGTCTAACGTTTCCCTTCAAAATGCCACCTCATCTGCTTTGCTGTTTCTTTGGACAGAAACAACCGTTTTAGCCTTGATGTGATAGGCATGTACCGAAGCTGTTTGATCGGTACTTCTGTAGTTATTTCTTCTCCATCATCGTTCACAAGCTCCACATATCTAGATTTCTTGCAATGCATACAATGAGTATTGTTCTTGTGTTCCTTCCAAAACAACATGCAATTATTCTCGCACGCATCAATCTTCTCATAATTCATGCCCAGATCAGCCAAAACCTTCTTAGAATGGTATATGTCTTTTGACATCTTATGATTCGACAGAAGGAGATCATGAATCAGTTTCAAGATACCATTGTAGCAATTGTTTGCGAAATTGAACTTGTACTTTATCGCCATAAGTCGTTTCACCGCCTGCAAAACGGTCAATTTTGCTCCCTCATACACTTTTTCATTTGCGTCGGCAAGAAGCTTGTAAAACCTCTCCACCTCCTTTGGCAGCCAAATCTTCATACTCTCTAGCAACATCCGCTAACATCTCATCAATCCGATCTCCATCCACATTTTCGTGGAAATAACTTTCATGATCCATCTTCCCATGCTCGTGCCACACTAAGTAATCGGGCATAAATCCGTGCTTGCAAAGGTGCACCTCAATTTCAAACTTATACAGACGTCGACGATTACAACACTTGGTACACGGACAGTTTGCAATGCGAGCACCACTAGCAAAAGCTTGCTTAATGAAAACATCCGCGATACAAGCCCATTCCGTAGTGTGTGCACCAGTTGAAATCGAACCATCATACATTGCCTTATGATCGTCACTCATTTTCAACTTATGCCTTCAAAGCAGACAATTCATCATTAGTTTATTTTTATGTTATGTGACGGCCCCTACAATAAGTCAGATAGGTCCTAAACCTACCCAATAGTGACTGAGTAAATGTGATAATGACGAGTCATGGAGTCCGAATCCGGATGAAATTTTGGCAGCATAACCCCACTGTTCTCCACTGCACGCCCAAAAATGGTGCAGCAGAGAACATCAGGGTTATGCTATCGAAATCACGTCCGGATCCAGACCTCGTACCTATATCTCGTCAAAAGCACGTCCTCTATCACTCTCAGGCTATCCAAAAAGGGACAATTCCGAACCTACACGTTTCACATGCCCATCGCATGTGAAACGTGCCGATTCGGAATGGGTAATCAAATTTCTATAGGTTACGTAGCTCATTTTCATGATTCAGTCATTTACCAGAGAGAAAAGAACGAGAGAGGGAGGGGGAAAGTTGGTCAGAGTTGAAAGTTCCAAGTCAGAGTCCATCGTCCACAAGCCTCCGTACTCGTCTTGACGCGCATATGTTATGACTACAATCATCTTTTTCGACACGAACACATTTAATGTGTGCCGTGTCGGGTTGAAGCGTAACATGCACTAACGCACGTACGCTATAATACATTAATCAACATACAAACTCTTCAAACTAAACTTTCAAAATCACATAATGTACAAGTTCGATTATTACACCTTAAATAAATAGAAGTTATATTATCAAATTACAATGAAGCTTACATTTACACATTAACTATTGCTAATTCAACTTGCATTGTGTGAACATTAATGTGACAGATATGTTAGCGTAAAGCATACATATTAGTATGACAATATCAACTCGCATGTACATTTAACTTGCTTATACATTTAATTCACATATACATTTAACCAATGCAAGCTCACATAATCATATTAGTGTGACAATATTAACAAGTAATCATCGTAATCAATCATTAATTAACTTTAACTAATGGAAAGTAAAAGTTAACTAGTAACAGTCCGGATTACCTTAACCTCTCCGACGGAAGGCGTCGCTGCTTGGGAGGCCGGAGCTTGGGAGGATGGGCGGCGGGACTCGAGAGGTCGGGCCGCGGGGCCTCGGGAGGCTGGGCGGCGGGGCCCGGGATGACGGGGCGGCGGGGCCTCGGGAGGCCGAGCGGCGGGACCACGAGAGGCTGGGGTGGCGGGGCCTTGGGAGGCTGGGGCGGCGGGGCTTGGGAGGTGGGTGACGGGGCTCGGCGGCCGCAGCATGAGGAACTGTGGACGCGGGAGCGAATACGGTTTCGGGGGAGGTTCGGGGCACGCGGAAGCGAAATCGATCCCCTAGCGGGACCCAAAATTATGACTGTCGGTCCCAGGCCGACAGCTTTAATACAAGCGTCGGTTCTGTTGGCGGGACCAACGGCTCTATTAGAGCTGTCGATTTTTCCAATGTCCCCGACAGTTATAGACTATATTCGTCGATTCCTCAGGGGTGGCCGACGGCTACAGTTTACGTGCATCAGTTTGTCTAAACCGACAATATTAACTTGTCTATATCTGTCGGCCCTGACGGCTCTAAGATAACCGACGACCTATTTCCCATTTCTTGTAGTGTATCCAAAACTAACTTGAACTCCTCCGATGCCCAATACTCACTTAACCATTCCCAAGCTTCCGGATTAACACATATACGATCCATGTTGCTATCCAAGTACTCCTCCTTAGTTAGATGTAATTTGGCTGCTTCATTTTTTGATATACGTGTCAACAACTTAGTCTTGTAGCACACAATCACAGCTTTGATCCGGGCATCAGAGAAGAAGTCTTTTAGTAAATATGGCTGCAATCCAGGAGCCAACAACGACATAAACACCTGAGGTTGTGGAACAAATAGTTGACCACTCTCAGAACCCTGTCACACATATGGTTAGAATTCTGTATTATAACTCAATATAATAAGACATGCGGGGATACCTGTGACGAGGCACGAATATGTTGTCCTGGCTGCACTGGATGAGACATACCACCTTGAGCGAAGAACGACATCAAGTAAAGATACTCAGTTAAGTTAATTTTACACATATAGTAAAGAGTATTGTAACTTGAATAAAACAGACAAGTATACCTGCGACATCATGTCTGTTGGTACCCAGCGTACGGGGTACCCCATAACACCACAAGAAAAGCTAAGGAGTTCCCCCCATTCAAGTTGAAGACCACTCAAGGTCACACGTGTTACACAGTACTGGACCCGCCTCCCTCGTTTGGGTAGCTCCGACACTGACACGTGTATCACAAGGCTAGACCTGTGACGGCCGGTTCCGAAAAATGAACCAAACTAACACATATGTGTGCCCAGGACGTTCATCACACATACACGAGTGCATTCACAAGAGAGTATACAGAAAATTACCACAAGACAAGATTATTTAACCAAGTTTTATTACACAAACCAGATTATCCTTGAATACAAGCTCTAATGAATATTAACAACAAGTTCAACTAATGCAGCAGAAATACTCTAATTAAGCAAACTAAGCAAAGGGATAGCGCAACTCCAATAAACACCACAAGCAAAGCTGACGGTAGACACGGCCTAGAACTCCGTATTATCACTATTAAACTCCCAATCCTGACCTGCAACTGTTGGGGGGGATTGCAAGAGTGAGTACATGTCGTACTCAGCAAGTGTGGAAAGTATGACATGTGGCTGATTCAAATGACGACAATAATAATGGCAAAGTGCTGAAAAGTACATAAAAACATTTGAAAAGCAATATATTACATGTATGTGAAGTAAACCCATCATAATCATAAGTGATACCACAATACCAGTCCACAATTCACCATCCTCATCAATAATTCCAGATTTCACCATTTGCCAATAACCATATTCAATACTAGAAATTAATCCATAACCATAATACCAACCATAACCATCCCAAATACCATCCCAATACCAAATTCCCTCTAATAATGGAAGTTATCCAGGTGCTCATAACCGGGAGCACGGCTATCATGATAGTTTTATTAGACTCTGCAGAGTTTGTACCTCTTTACCCACGTGTTCGTGATTTCATCACCTTTCGATGACTAGAACCTCTATTATGCCGTCTCACACTTCCATCGGTGTGTGGCCAAGAGATCACAAAATAGCCTTTACAAAGGTATTACTAGCCTATTTAGACCCCACTGAGGTTTCACCGGTGGTGATGCCTCCAACTGAGCACATCTTCAACCAAGGGCCCCCTCTTGAGCCATTCGGATCCCAGGGTAGTCCCACCAATCATCAACAAACCCAATCCGACTACCCCTTCCCCGAGCATCCATAATGGTCCAAATAGCACTGGCAAAGCCCTAATTAATCAGCTACACTGCACCCATACTTGGCCTCGTGGTGGCACTGTAATCCTGGCTTATTCTCGCATGAACCGGTCCTTAGATCTAAAGCAAGCAAACCACCATAACATCCAACCCATCCACATACCAGGCTTGCTTAGATCACCCATTACCATACAGTATTGACCAGTTCACATTAACCAGAATATCATTAATGCATAATTAATTGAGTGGTATAGTTGTTGCCCATCCCAGTTGATCAAGCGAAGCAAAAGGTAAAAAGCCCTTCCCGACTCTCTACCATATATTCCAGGTGACAAGTGTGGTTAAACAACACTAGTAAACTTCCTATCATAGGGTTCCCATCAAATTGAGACAAGCATGCAATTTTGCAAACAAAACATTTATTTAGAAAACAGGATCAATATGCTTCAAGGACACTTGCCTTGCTCTTGCTAATGATTAGGGTCAATTTCTTCAAACTCTTGGTGCTGTAGATCCTCCGCGGCACTTTATAGCGCAAATCTGTCTAATCCACACAATAAACGTACAGGACAAGAAACACAATCAAAGAGTGCACAAATATTACTCAATATGACATGACATGCATGATTGATGCAAATGCAAGGTAGAACTTGTTATTAGATTGCTTTTAATGATCACTAACTAGTTCTAATAGCTTTTAAATGTTTATACAGGTTTGGATTCGATTAGATCAAATTTTAGAATTAATTCAACACAATTTAACCAGAAAGATCGGACTAGTCCGCTAGGGACCAGACAAGTCCGCACTCTGCGAGATCAGTAGATTAGGGTTTTCTAGATCGACATGAATTTGGAGATTAGGGGTTGAATTAACGTAAGTAAAAGAGAATAGAAGGTATACCAGGTGTTTAGAACTCCAATGAATCAAGAAACTTGGAGGTAACACTTGGATCTTTGGTGATCTAGGGTTGGTGATGAACTTGGGGATGAATTGGTGGTGAAGAACGAAACATGGTGGAGATCTTGATCCTCTTTCATTTTCTCCTCTTCTTCTTCTTGCTTGGGACCTTCTCCTCCCTCCTTGATGGTGGCTCCCCACGAACTAGGGTTTGGGTGGGTGGAAAAGTGGCAAATAGATGTCAATCCAAGGGGTGGGGCTGTTTATATAGAGGTGGAGGCTAGGGTTAGATAGATTTCGAGTTTTGGGATGAGTAGAGGCCAGTTTAGAGTCCTACAGGGGCTCTAAAAGAGTTAGGCACGACGCCCCTAGGCCCACTTAACGTGAAACCCAAGAAACAAGTCGTAAAACAAAAGATCAACTCGGAGTCACGAAATATCGGACAAGTTGGACAGGACCGGACTAGTCCGAAGTCGTCCAGAGAGAAAATCGGACAAGTCTGGCCAAAAATCGGACAAGTCCCACTTTAAACAGAGAGGAAATCGGACAAGTCCGCTGGAACACCGGACTAGTCCGGAAAAGTCCAGGGACTTAGCAAATTTTCAAGGATTCATGGAATATCGGACTAGTCCGCACAAAATCGGACAGGTCCGAAGGTTTCCAGAGGCAAAATCGGACTAGTCCGCAGCAAAAACGGACAAGTCCATTTTTAGTCAAAGAGAAATCGGACTAGTCCTCAGTAAAATCGGACTAGTCCACACTTTCCTGCATTTTAAGTGCGGTTTTGCTCCAAATCGATTTTAAATGTTCTGAATCAATTTTAAACTCGTTCCTCTTGTTGTGGGTTAATGTTAATTATGTATACGAGTGTATGTAGGGCATGATGCATGAAAATGAGGGTGTTACAAACCTACCCCCCCCCCCCCCCCCCTTAAAATGAATCTCGCCCTCGAGATTTGACGCAGAGGAGAAGAGATAGGGAAATTCCTTCTTGAGATCATCCTCTAATTCCCACGCCGCATCTTTTTCTGTGTGGTGCTTCCATTGAACTTTACACCATCTAATAACCTTGTTCCTTGTGACTCTCTCCTTGCTTTCCAAGATCTTGACCGGTTGCTCGGCATAAGTCAAATCTTCCTCTAGTTCCAATTCTTCCATTGTCACTTGTTCTTCCGATACTCTCAAGCACTTCTTGAGCTGGGAAACATGAAAGACATTATGTACGTCTGAAAGATGAGCTGGCATCTCCAACTTATACACTACTTCTCCTCTTTTGTCCAAAATCTTGAATGGTACAATATAATGAGGTGCTAGCTTTCCTCTTATGTTAAACCTCTTATGACCCCTCACTGGTGACACCTTGAGGTAAACAAAATCTCCCACTTCAAAGGCTAATTTCCTTCTTCTATTGTCCGCATAGCCTTTTTGCCTTGATTGGGCAGCCCTCAAGTTTTCACAAATTATTCAGACTTGCTTTTCGGCTTCTTGCAACACATCCGAACCAAATACTTGAGTTTCTCCTGCCTCATTCCAGAATAAAGGTGTCCTACACTTCCTCCCATAAAGCGCTTCATACGGTGACAATTTCAAGCTTGCTTGGTAACTATTGTTGTATGAAAATTCTGCGTATGGCAAGCTTTTGTCCCAACTTTTCCCATGCTTTAAAGTACAAGCTCTTAACATGTCCTCCAAAATCTGCTTGGTCCTCTCGGTTTGTCCATCCGTGTGAGGGTGATACTCTGAACTAAAAATCAACCTCGTTCCCAAAGCTTCATGCAATTTTTGCCACAATCTGGAGGTAAATTGAGAACCTCTATCCGAGACTATCTTCTTCGGGACTCCATGTCGACACAGAATATGCTCCATGTATATTTCGGCCAATCGTGCAGCTGTATATTTGGTCTTCACAGGGACAAAATGAGCTGACTTGGTTAAACGATCCACAATTACCCAAATTGAGTCATACCCGGAATGAGTACGTGGTAACCCAACTATGAAGTCCATACCGATTTATTCCCACTTCCATTCCGGAATCTGTAATGGCTGTAGTAATCCTGCTGGCCTTTGATGTTCCGCCTTGACTCGTTGACACACATCACACAATGCCACCTATTCAGCTATGTCCTTTTTCATGCTATCCCACCAATAGCAAGCCTTCAAGTCTTTGTACATCTTCGTACAACCGGGGTGAATTGAGTACGGCGAGTCATGTGCCTCCTTTAATATTGTCTCCCGAATCTGCTTTACATTAGGCACAACGATCCTCTTTCCAAGCCATAAGGTACTATGTTCATCTTCATCAAATCTGAATTCTCTCCCTTCCTCAGTCCTTTCCTTGATTTCCTTGATCTCCTCATCTGCGGTTTGTGCCTCTCGAATTTCTTGCTCCAAGGTTGGGTTTAACTCCATCATCTCCATCTTATTTACAAACCCGAGGTTCAACCGTTCAAACTCCTTGCATAACTCGGATGGTAACTCTCGAACTGTGAGTTGGTGACTTACTCTCTTTCTACTCAAAGCATCGGCCACTACATTGGCTTTTCCCGGATGATAGTTGATCCCCAAATCATAATCTTTGATGAGCTCCAACCATCTTCATTGCCTCAAGTTCAGATCCGTTTGTGTGAAAATATACTTCAAACTCTTATGATCCGTATAAATTTCACACCTATGTCCAAGAATATAGTGCCTCCAAATCTTCAATGCATGTACCACGGCTGCAAGTTCTAAATCATGTGTTGGGTAATTCTCCTCATGTTTCTTCAATTGTCTTGATGCATAGGCGACCACTTGACCTTCTTGCATCAATACACATCCAAGTCCTTGTCTTGATGCATCACAATAAATGTCAAAACTCTTGCTTACATCCGACAATACCAAAACTGGGGCTGTTGTCAACCTCTTCTTTAACTCCTCAAAACTATTCTGACAAGCTTCAGTCCATTGGAACGCCTTTCCCTGCATTAGCAACTCCGTCATAGGCTTGGCTATCTTGGAAAAGTCCTTGATGAATCTACGGTAATATCCAGCCATCCCAAGAAAACTCCTTATTTCCTTGACATTTTGCGGCGGTTCGCACTTCAACACGTCTCTCACTTTTCCGGGGTCAACCAATACTCCCCCTCCTGAAATTATATGACCCAAAAACAACACCTCTCTCAACCAAAACTGACACTTGTTGAACTTGGCATACAATCGATGCTCCCTCAATTTCTGCAACGTAAGCCTCAAGTGTTCCTCATGTTCTTTCTCATCCTTCGAGTAGATCATAATGTCATCAATGAACACCACGACAAACTTATCCAAGTACTCCATGAAGACCTTATTCATGAGGTACATAAAGTAGGCAGACACATTTGTCGATCCAAAAGACATCACAATGTACTCATAAGATCCATACCGTGTTCTAAAAACTGTCTTGGGTATGTCCAATGGTCTTATCTTCATTTGAAAATATCCCGACCTCAAATCAATCTTTGAGAAGACACAAGAACCCTTCATCTGATCAAACAAGTCCTCTATACGTGGCAAGGTATACTTGTTCTTCATTGTTACCTCGTTGAGAGCTCGGTAATCTACGCACATCCTTTGGGATCCATCCTTCTTGTCCACAAATAGAACGGGCGCTCCCCAAGGCGAAGAGCTAGGGCGAATAAAAACCTTCTCTAGTTGCTCTTGAATTTGCTTCTTGAGCTCCGCTAATTCCAAAGGAGGCATCCTATATGGCCTCTTAGCTATAGGTGCAGTTCCAGGTATTAAATCAATAACAAACTCAATGTCTCGATCGGGTGGCATACCTGGCAACTCGTCCGGAAAGACATCCAAAAATTCACACACCACCGGAATCTCCTCAATTGCGGCATCGTCCATATGATTCAACTCCAATTGCTTCGGTGCGGTTTGAGATGCTTCAAATTCTACGGTGATCCCTTCTTCATTTGTCAACTTCACCGTTTTCGTGGCACACTCAATAACTCCATTGTGCTTCCTCAACCAGTCCATACCAAGTATAATGTGCAATCCTTGAGAATCCAAAACAATGAGGTTGGCGGAGAAGTCTACCCCCCTTATTCTAAGGATTACTTTTGGACATACTATATTTGTCCTCATCTCTCCTCCAGGAGACTTAACCAATAGAGTAAACTTCATTGGAGAGATAGGCAAACTATACTTGGCAACATACTTCGATACAATGAATAAATGTGATGCTCCAGAATCAAATAACATAGTCGCGGGGTTGGAGTTGGTGAGAAACATACCAATGTGACCACGTCATCCGCTTGTTGAGCATCCTCTGTAGAGACATGGTTCACGTTGCCACGAGCAAAATTCTGCTGTCCACGGTTCCCTTGTGGCGCTCCTCCATTGGGTCTTGGGTTTTGCCTCGACGCATTGCTTCCTTGACCAAGGCCTGACTTAGGACATTGATGCGCGAAGTGTCCAGCTTATCCACAAGTATAACACTTCTTAACTCCACCAGAATTATTGGGATGAGCTTGGTTTTGCACATTAGCACAAGGAAAATTAGCACGAGGTGCATAAGGCATTGGAGGCCTAGGTGGTTGCATGACTGGGCGCTGCTGCACAAACTGAGTTGGGCGTGGTGCATAACCAGGGCGCTGAGCAGGAATAGAGGAGCTGTAATAGGGCGCATTGGGTGGTGCAAGGCGAGGGCGCACATTACTTCCTTGTTGTTGTCCTTGATATGGCGCCTTCCTCTTGATTTCTTGCTCCATCTCACGGATCTTGTTCTCCACCACAATTGCTTTGTCCACGAGCTTCTGAAAATTTGCATAGTCACAATTGAGCAATTGCACTTGAATTTCATTGTTCAGGCCCCTCATGAACAAGTATTGTTTCCGGCTGTCCTGACTAACATCCTCAGGTGCATATCTTGAGAGTTGAGTGAACTTGTTGAGATATTCACTCACGCTTGATCTTCCTTGCCTTAAATTCTCAAATTCTTGCCTCTTCAAGATCATAACACCCTCGGGCACATAATGAGAACGAAAATTCTCCTTGAATTCGGCCCAAGTAATTCTCTCTTGGTTCTCATGAGCATTGCAATAAGCATCCCACCAATCCGCAACTGCTCCAACTAGTTGATGAGAAGCAAACAAGACCTTCTACCGGTCACTGCATTGGACAATAGGTAGCTTCTTCTCCACGGACTTGAGCCAATCATCCGCATCCATAGGGTCGACAGCTTGAGCAAAGGTCGGCGACCTAGTCCTCATAAACTCTCCCAATCGGTTATGAGGAGGCGGGGGTGGTGGTGGAGGCATGTGGGGCTGATTGTTGATGTTGCCATCCTGCAGCTGTCCCATAGTCTGTATCATGGTCTGCATGAGCTGGTTTTGCATTGCCAAAAGCTGCTCAATGTTGATAGCTCCATGAGCAGGTCCTTGCCCATTGTTGTTCTGAGGTACTCCATTGTTCTCCTCCTCATCATTGCCATCCCTCTGGTTGCGAGTCCTCACCATCTGAAGAAAAGCAATAGGTAAGAATTAGAAAATTTCCCCAACTATATGCATCAAGGGATATGAAGCTAACCAACTAGCTATACTAGCCTAGGTGGACATGGCAATGCTAAAGCATCCCAAAATCCTCTATTAAGCACCCAAGCAAACAATATATAGCAAACAACACACCAACCAAAACACATCGATTCCTGAGTGCTCCTATGTGCTCAAAAGTGTCCATTCTATCTAGGCTGCATCCTACGGTCAACCTGTGGCTCTGATACCAATCTGTGACGCCCAGTTCCGAAAAATGAACCAAGCTAACGCATATGTGTGCCCAGGATGTTCATCACACAAACACGAGTGCATTCACAAGAGAGTATACAGAAAATTACCACAAGACAAGATTATTTAACCAAGTTTTATTGCACAAACCAGATTATCCTCGAATACAATCTCTAATGAATATTAACAACAAGTTCAACTAATGCAGCGGAAATACTCTAATTAAGCAAAATAAGCAAAGGGATAGCGCAACTCCAATAAACACCACAAGCAAAGCTGACGGTAGACACGGCCTAGAACTCCGTATTATCGCCATTAAACTCCCAATCCTAACCTGCAACTGTTTGGGGGGATTGCAAGAGTGAGTACATGTCATACTCAGCAAGTGTGGAAAGTATGACATGTGGTTGATTCAAATGATGACAATAATAATGGCAAAGTGCTGGAAAGTACATAAAAACATTTGAAAAGCAATATATTACATGTATGTGAAGTAAACCCATTATAATCATAAGTGATACCATAATACCAGTCCACAATTCACCATCCTCATCAATAATTCCAGATTTCACCATTTGCCAATAACCATATTCAATATTAGAAATTAATCCATAACCATAATACCAACCATAACCATCCCAAATACCATCCCAATACCAAATTCCCTCTAATCATGGAAGTTGTCCAGGTGCTCATAACCGGGAGCATGGCTATCATGATAGTTTTATTAGACTCTGCAGAGTTTGTACCTCTTTACCCACGTGTTCGTGATTTCATCACCTTTCGATGACTAGAACCTCTATTATGCCGTCTCACACTTCCATCGGTGTGTGGCCAAGAAATCACAAAATAGCCTTTACAAAGGGATTACTAGTCTATTTAGACCCCACTGAGGTTTCACTGGTGGCGATGCCTCCAACTGAGCACATCTTCAACCAAGGGCCCCCTCTTGAGCCATTGGGATCCCAGGGTAGTCCCACCAATCATCAACAAACCCAATCCAACTACCCCTTTCCCGAGCATCCATAATGGTCCAAATATAAGTGCCAAAGCCCTAATTAATCAGCTACGCCGTACCCATACTTGGCCTCGTGGTGGCACTGTAATCCTGGCTTATTCTCGCATGAACCGGTCCTTAGATCTAAAGCAAGCAAACCACCATAACATCCAACCCATCCATATACCAAGCTTGCTTAGATCACCCATTACCATACCGTATTGACCAGTTCACATTAACCAGAATATCATTAATACATAATTAAATTGAGTGGTATAGTTGTTTCCCATCCCAGTTGATCAAGCGAAGCAAAAGGTAAAAAGCCCTTCCCGACTCTCTACCATATATTCCAGGTGACAAGGGTGGTTAAACAACGCTAGTAAACTTCCTATCATAGGGTTCCCATCAAATTGACACAAGCATGCAATTTTGCAAACAAAACATTTATTTAAAAAACAAGATCAATATGCTTCAAGGACACTTGCTTTGCTCTTGCTGATGATTAGGGTCAATTTCTTCAAACTCTTGGTGCTGTAGATCCTCCTCGGCACTTTCTAGCGCAAATCTGTCTAATCCACACAATAAACATACAAGACAAGAAACACAAGAGTGCACAAATATTACTCAATATGACATGACATGCATGATTGATGCAAATGCAAGGTAGAACTTGTTATTAGATTGCTTTTAATGATCACTAACTAGTTCTAATAGCTTTTAACAAGTTTATACAGGTTTGGATTTGATTAGATCAAATTTTAGAATTAATTCAACACAATTTAACCAGAAAGATCGGACTAGTCCGCTAGGGACTGGACAAGTCCGCACTCTGCGAGATCAGTAGATTAGGGTTTTCTAGATCGACGTGAATTTGGAGATTAGGGGTTGAATTCACGTAAGGAAAAGAGAATAGAAGGTATACCAGGTGTTTAGAACTCCAATGAATCAAGAAACCTGGAGGTAACACTTGGATCTTTGGTGATCTAGGGTTGGTGATGAACTTGGGGATGAATTGGTGGTGAAGAAGTGGAGATATTGATCCTCTTTCGTTTCCTCCTCTTCTTCTTCTTGCTTGGGACCTGTTCCTCCCTCCTTGGTGGTGGCTCCCCACGATCTAGGGTTTGGGTGGGTGGAAAAGTGGCAAATAGATGTCAATCCAAGGGGTGGGGTTGTTTATATAGAGGTGGAGGCTAGGGTTAGATGGATTTCGAGTTTTGGGATGGGTAGAGGCCGGTTTAGAGTCCCACATGGTCTCTAAAAGAGTTAGGCACGAGGCCCCTAGGCCCACTTAACGTGAAACCCAAGAAACAAGTCGTAAAACAAAAGATCAACTCGGAGTCACGAAATATCGGACAAGTCCGGACAGGTACGAACTAGTTCGAAGTCGTCCAGAGAGAAAATCGGACAAGTCTGGCCAAAAATCGGACAAGTCTGACTTTAAACAGAGAGGAAATCGGACAAGTCCGCTCGAACACCGGACTAGTCCGGAAAGGTCCATGGACTTAGCAAATTTTCAAGGATTCATGGAATATCGGACTAGTCCACACAAAATCAGACAAGTCCGAAGGTTTCTAGAGGCATAATCGGACTAGTCCGCAGCAAAAACGGACAAGTCCGTTTTTAGTCAGAGAGAAATCGGACTAGTACCCAGTAAAATCGGACTAGTCCGCACTTTCCTGAGTTTTAAGTGCGGTTTTGCTCCAAATCGATTTTAAATGCTCCGAATCAATTTTAAACTCGTTCCTCTTGTTGTGGGTTAATGTTAAACATGTATATGAGTGTATGTAGGGCATGATGCATGAAAATGAGGGTGTTACAAGACCTAACACCCGTTATAAGGAAGCTCCGGCCCTGCCACGTGTCCAGTGACCCCGGACCTAATCCCCAGTAGAGGGAAGTTCCAGTACTACCCCGTGTATAGTGGCTCCGGACATGCCTTCCCACTACGGGAAGCTCCAGAGCCGCCACATGTCGAATCTCTGGAGCTAGGACTTCAACGGAAGACAGAGAGATCTACAACGGCTTGGACCTTCAAGGGATAGTTAAATCGAAAGTTACAAGACTTGATTATGTGTCATTAATGCTATATTATTGACATACGATCAGTGTATTGTTAATAGGGGTCATTAAGGCGCGTTATCACTCTATTAACCGCATTTAATATTCGTCAATCGTGTATTAGACAATTAAATACGCCAGGGCCACATGTCAGGCCAGGCAAGTGATGTAACGGCCAGTCCTTAGACTATAAAAGGGTTGCACCTCACGGTACATGAAAACTAAGCTCATACACACGTAAGGACGAGTGAATCCATAATACAACAACACACACCTCGTGGAGTAGGGTATTACATTCAGATGACCCAAACCACGTAAATCCTTTGTGCCATCATCTTGTCTAGAATCTCCGCACGCCCAAGCCGATACAAGAACCTCCACAGTCTACAATTTAATAGTACCGGGGGAAGTGTCCTTTGTATGCTTCAAAATTGGGCGCGCCAGGTAGGGGCGCCTGAGATCACAAGATGGTGAACTCCGCCGCGAGATAATCCAACGGCAACAATGCTGAGCAGCCTACTGGAGGGAATCCCTCCAATATTTATAGCTAGCCGCCGCTGTTGTCCCGACAGGCGTCATGCCACCACCTCCACCATCTGTTCCAGCAAACAATGCTGGATAGTAGGATGAAGTACTTGTGTCGATCACGACATCGATGAACAACAACCCCGAGCACGCGCTAATTGCTGCGCGTACTTTACTCTGACGTCCACCACCTCCAGGAGCACCCCAAGGTGCGAGGGAGCAGTGGAGGGCTGATGTTGAACATTTGGTTGCAGCTGCAACCGATGGCATCAGCAATCAAGGTCTTGCTCTTTTGGGGCAAGCACCTTCACAGCGCCGGATCTTGTCAGGAATACTTGGTCCGCAAGCTTCATAGCACAGGAGACATGTTGTATCCCAACAGGTGACCACGCTGCCCTCCGGGGCATATCACACCCACACCACGTTGAGACTTTCGATGCACAACCTGCGGTCAGAGATCGGTCGCCGTTATCGACAATAGGACGACTGCATCCACATCGAGCATGCTCATAAAAGGCGAGAAGCTCGGGACAACCCTGCTCATTTGGGAGTAGGAGGAGGTTGTTCTGTCCTGGCTATGCATCTATGCATGGTCACATGGCCCCAGAAGTTCCATCTTCATTTGCCGGATAAATTTGACAGGACTGTCAATGTTGCCGAATTCCTTCAAATTTACTCCACGCTATCTTGGCGGCCGGTGGCAATGAGGTTGTGATGGCCAATTATTTTTCTCTGGCTTTGATCGGTACAACCAGGTCCTGGTTCACGAGCCTCCCGCCTGACTCCATCAATAGTTGGGCGGAGCTAAGCCAACAGTTCACTGCCAATTTCGGGAGCTCCTACACCCGACGCGGCACTGAACTGGACCTTTTTGCTGTTCAGCAAAAATCGGGAGAGTTGTTGCGATCCTTTATCCAACTATTCTCTCAGGTACGCAATACCATCCCTTATATCTCGAACGTTTCTCTTAGTGTCACATTCAGACAGGGCGTCCGAGACAAGAAGATGCTGGAGAAGATGGCAACAAAAGAAGTCACCAACGTCACAAAGCTCTTCAATCTGGCTGACAAATGTGCTAGAGCTGTGGAGGGCTGTGAGATGCACTCCAAACCAGCTCCGGAGGCCAACGAGAAGTCCTCCAAGACTGAAGACACTACTTCTGGTAGTAGAATGAAGAAGAAGACCAACAACAAGAAAAAGCTGTCGGTCGACGCACCTTCTGTTGTGGCTGCTGCAGCTCCGGATGACCGGGGGCCACGCCCCAAAAAATGTCCTCGACCTTCGTCAGAAGACGGTGACAACTCCAAAATTTGGTGTTCGATCCACAAGACGACAAGCACAGTCTAGAGGATTGCCGGGAGGTCCAGAACCTTGTCGAACGCTACAACAAGTGCCGAGAGGAAGCTCCTTTCCGCCGACGGGAAGGAAAAAAAAGTCGACGAAGCTCCGACTGTCACGAAGCTAAGTTTTCAGGATCCCAAGAAGGTCTTGAAGGCTATGTACAACACAGTTGATGACTGTCGAAGCGTACGAACGACACTTCCCCCGGTACTACTAAATGTAGCCCATAGAGGTTCTTGTATTGGTTTGTGCGCGCAAAGATCTAGAACAAGATGATGACACAAAGGATTTATGTGGTTCGGGCCGCCTGAGCATAATATCCTACTCCACGGGGTGTGTGTTGTCGTATTGAGGAAGTCAGTAGTGCTAGTATGCGTATGAGCTTCGATAGATCTCTCTATGTGCCGTGCGGCACAATCCTTTTATAGTCTAAGGACTGACGGTTACATCAATTGCCCGACCCAACATGTGGCCCTGGCGTATTTAAATTCCTAGTACATGGTCTACGAGTATTAAGAGTGATTAATAGTGTGATAACGTGCCTTAGTGGCGGCGTTACCTCTATTAACAGCCCACTGATCGTGTGTCATTAATATAGCATTAATGGCACGTAATCAGATATTGTAATTATCGCTTTAACTGTCCTTTGAATGTCTGTGCTGTTGGAAATCTGTCAATATTCCCGTTGGTGTAAGGTCCGGAGGGTCCACACGTTGCAGCTCCGGAGCTTCCCCTCGCGGAGAGATAGGTCCGGAGCTATTATACATGTGGTGGCACCGGAGCTTTCCTCTACGAGGGGTTAGGTCCGGGGTCATTATACACGTGTCAACAGCGGAGCTTCCCTATGTTGGGAGTTCAACTCCGGTCTTACATTACACATGGCAGTCCCGGAGCACCCAAATGAGGGAGGCGGGCCCAGTGCCGTGTGACACATGGGGACTGAGGAAGCCTTCAACTCTGACAGGTGGAACTCTCTTGCACTTCTTGCGGTATCACGGGGTACCCGGAATGCAGGGTACCGACAGTGGCCCCCGGACCCTCCTCTGGGAGAAAACCTTTGGGTTACATTATTCTACCAGAGGTGGGGCCATCCTTGATTCCCGCACTATAACTTCAAAGGTCTTCTGATGTGCTATTGGGGTGATGGTCTGGGGTTAAACCATCGTCGGGTGGCGTGTCTTGAATGCGGCAGATGAGATATTTGTGTGCGGATCTCACGCAATTGAAGGTCGCGGGTTCCCAATACGAAAACCGTATCAGTTCCGAGCGCCTTGTCAGGCTGCCGCCTTCGGGTTTCCCACCGCCCATCATGACAACGATTCTCCTGGGGTAATAATCTCGACCTCTTCGTCGGGGTGGCCCCGAGCCCATTCGTCATTGATGGGTATGTTCTTTGTAATATGAATTCGCTCTTGTTGCGGTTTCCATCCAAGCGTTGTGAAGGCTTACTTAAGAAGCAAAGCACACGCGGTTTGAGGACTCTTTATGCTTTCGATCAAACTCACGCTCAGAGCCTCCCAAACTTTGCCTAGCTTTCTCCTCTTTCGCTCCACTTGCTGCGATGGAGTTAGGCCTTCCCAAGAGTTGCATCCAGAGCAAGGACAACATGATGAAGGTCCAGACCTTCATGGGATGGTCCTGCGACTCCTTCAACCAGTTGATACGAGTTGGCAAGCTCCCCTTCAAGACGGAGCGTCAGGGAGAGATGGTGTACTTCTCGGCGTATGCCATGGTGGGACTGATCCCGCCTTTCTCGAGCTTCATCTTGATGCTGTTGGACTTCTACGGCCTCCAACTGCATCACCTCGGCCCGCACTCCCTCCTACTTGTGGCAAATTTCGTCCACTTCTACGAGATGTGGGTGGGTGTGCCTCCCCGTGTCGAGCTGTTCTAGACCTTCTTCATAGTTCACACCACCGGCAAGGGGACTGAGCTGCTTGGATTCTACTACTTTGTGAAGCACAAGAACTGTCCCTTCAAGTACTTGAAGTTGTCCCCCTCTAGCAAATGGGATGACTGGAAGAAGGATTGGGTCATCATTGCAGTGGATGAGCACGACAGGTTGGAACTGCCCCAAGGACTCCCCAACGTCAACACCGATGCCTGGAATGTAGTTCTGAAGCTGTTGGATGCATTCGAACCTGTCCTGACCAGGATCCGATAGTGTGTGGAGGGTGGAGTGACCCCCCAGATGGTCTTCGGAAATTTCTTGGTGAAGAGTTGGGCTCCTCTAAGGAGGAGGGAGAAGATCGCCTGAGCTTTTAACAACGTAATGGATGACAAACAAATTGAAACCATTCTGAAATCCAACTTAGATGATGAAGCTTTGAAGCTTCATCACAAGAAATTTCAACATGGGATTATCGACGATGACGCCTTAGCTCCGCTGGCTGCTTTCCTGCCTTTAAACATGATTCCAGAGATCAGTAGGGAGCTCCGGAGGAAGATGCCAACGCTAGATGACCTTGGTGAGGTGGAAAAATGCCGGACCTCCAGGGTTGTAATCCCCGAAGCTTCGTAAGAGGTGACCGCCCCTGCTCTGAGCCAGTGGGTTGAAGACATCAGCAAGGGCAAGGGCAAGGAGCCAGCCGAATCTTCGAGTCGGAAGAGAAAGCTGAAGCACGCTGATGGGAGGTCCGTCAGGCCTTCTCCATTTACGACGGCCCTTTCTCCCCGGCGAGGGAGATCTTCTGCGGCTACACCTCCTCCGGTGCAGTCGTCTTTAAAAGGTGCTAGCTCCGGACAGTCGACTCCAGTCCTGGAGCTCGCCAAGAGCTCCAGGTTCGGAGGTTCTTCTCGACCGAGGGAAGTTCCGACCGAGAAGACTCCATCTGCTATGGGTGGCTCCCCACAAGGGTCTGAAGTTGCTGCCTCACCAAACTTGGTGGGCTCTGACTCCGGGCCTAAGAAGAAGAGGTTATGTGGTGACTAGGGCGGTAGTATTCTTAGGTAAGCATCATGAACTTGCCTTGAAACACTAATCTTGTTTATGTTTTTAATCTTCTCTTCCTTTTATTTCTAGGGTGTCGAGAAAGGAGTCCGAAACTTCAACACCTGTTGCAGTGACTAGGGATGATCTTGTTGAAGCTCCGGTTTCAACCAATGAGCATCCTCCTCTAGTGGTGGCAGGAGACATGACAGCTCTAGTGCTAGCTGTCGTGGACTTGGGTCCAGAAGAAACGCGAGAAGCTCCTGTGGTAGCACTGGACCACGGGGGAGAAGTTGTTGCAGATGCACTACCAGTAACAGCACTGGAGGTTGAAGCTCTAGTGCAGGAGTAGGAGATTCCAGAAGCTTCGACGTTCGAGCCAGAGGCATCCAAGGCTTTGGTCCCTGCGCCGGAGGTTGTTGTGGGCGAGTGGTGCCAGAGGCTCTGACACTTGAGCCGAAGGTCGTTCAAGCTCTGTCCACTGAGCTAGAGATGATGTACCGGTGCTTGAGCCGACGGTGGTTGAGACACCAGGTGAAGCTCCAACCATCGCCACAGAGATAATTGCCCCGAAGGTGTCCGTGCTGGAGTTAGAGCACCATGAAGAAGTGGCGGCAGACTCTCCACCTGCGAAGCCAGCAACTGAAGACCCAGAAGCAGGACCCTCGACTTCTGCTCCGGAGGTGGAAGTTCCCCTAGTGGGATCTCCCTCAACAGCAGTCGAGGAGCTCCCGGTGGGCGGTCCTAGTGCCGCAGAAACTCAGGGAACTTCTCTTGTGGAGTGGGACCCTATTTTTGTTATGGAGGATCCTCTGGAACCAGCGGAGATGACCCCAGCAGGTCCAGAGCCCATCCCCTTTGTTTTGTCCATAGAAAATGACTGCTCAAGCCTCCGACAAGTTCAGCTCACCTTCGATCATGACAACAATGTTCTTGAAGAGGAGCGCCACACCTTGAGGCATTTGCGTAACAGGATCCACTTCGATACCAAGCTTGCCCAGACAAGGCTTTCTTATCAGAAGGAGTGGATCAAGAGGGAGATGGCCCGGATGGAATACTGGGGCAAGCTGTTGGAGGAGAAGGAAGCCACCATCAGGGCCCTCGATGCTAATTCTTGGGATATTCTAGAGCGTGCTAAGGAGGGGAGTGATGCTGCTGAAGAGGGTCACAACAACCTCACTGCAGAATGAGATTCTCCATAAGCGTCCGGCGGACCTTGATGTGAGAGAAGAAAAACTCCTGGAGCAACATGAGGATGTTTTGAAAAGGGAAGAGGAGGTTACCCAGAAATTGACTCTGGGTGAGCAAAATTTGGCAAATCGCACGAAAAAGTTGGATCTGTGGAGTGAGGAGGAAAAGGATAAGTACTGGAGGCTGGGGCAGGAGCTCTCAAGAAGAGAGGCTGATATTGCAGCCAGAGAAGGGAAAGTGAGGGGCATGGAGAAGGACCTGGCCGAACGGCGGAACCGCATCCACCTCCGGGAGATGGAGCTAACCAACCGCAAAAAACAAGTTACTGAGAGTATGCAGCAACATGCCAAAGTGGTTGAGCGTCTTGCTCGTGAAAGTTCAGAACTTGCGGCCGCCTGAAGGTCACTGGAGGAGTTGTAGAGTTTGAGGGAGACAGAGTCCATTCAAGTGTCGGACTTCTTGGGGCGAGCCAATGATGCATTGACGCCGCTATGCTTCAGTACAGTACGCCCGAACAATCCGGAGCTCGAGCTGGACTGAGCGCTAGTGGCCCTCAACGCTGCTGGTGGCAAACTCGACGCAATGGGTGACATCATTGTGGACCAGTTGGAGACAGAGGGGAAAATCTTTGGCCACGAACGTCGTAGAATATGTGCTGTCATGTTACGTGAGCCGAGATCCCCAATTCTCTCTGGACCCGGTGCTCAAAGGTCCCATTGCTGAAGAGGAGAACGCCGCCAAAGCCAGTGTTCGAGAAGTTGCCCAGAAGGTCGCCTCACTCCTCCGTAGGACTTAGATCCTACAGTAATTAGGGCCATTTTCCTTTTGCCTTTTGTTGTAACCCCGATTTTGTAATCCAATACTTTGAATTAATGAAATCCACTCTTTCTGCCATGAATTTCACTTTGTCTTCAATATATTGTGCTCTGTATTGTTGGCCCCTGGTAGATGTGCACAATTCGAGTGTGAACATATACCAAAAGGTTTTAATAGTATGTTGATGACTTGAACGCTTCGAGCTTGTAGATTTTGGGTCTTAATTCTTTAACTCCAATACTTCCAGAAGTCCTTTGTCGCATCGACGTCGGCCCCCTGGGGTTGTCGGAGCTTGATAGCTCCGGCGGTACCCACTATTAATGTATAAAACGTCAACAGTGGGCCCCCTGGGGTTTATGGAGCTTGTTAGCTCTAGCGGCACACACTATCAATGTGTAAAACGTCGACGGCGGGCCACCTGGGGTTGTCGGAGCTTGGTAGCTCCGACGGCACCCACTATCAACGTGTAAAACGTCGACAGCGGGCCCCCTGGGATTGTCGGAGCTTGGTGGCTCCGGCAGCACCCACTATCAACATGTAAAACGCCGACGGTGGACCCCCTGGTTGTTGGAGCTTGGTAGCTCTGGCGTTGTCCACAATCGTTATGAGTTTTTTGTTTTCCTGCTGGATGTCTAGCTGCGCTCAATCAGTTTACTTCAAGACTGGCAGAGCGGGCACTTCCCTTCTTCAAGCTTTTGAGGAAGTTCGGGCCATTTCAATGGCCCGAAGAAGCAGAAAAGGCATTCCAAGAGCTCAAGCAGCTCTCACCACACTACCAATCTTGGTATCTCCAAACCTCGGTGAGCCTCTGCTGCTTTATATTTCTGTAACTAGAGAAGTTGTTAGCATAGTCCTCGTTGCGGAAAGACCAGAACCACATCTAGTTCAGGAGCCAAGACCCCTCCGGGAGGGTCCGAAGCTATCTGAAGGTGAGTCTGGGTCCCAGCCCCCAGGCACAGATCTTCAAGGAAAAATGTTAGAAGATCAACCTCTCTCATCTGAAGGAGTTCACACGGCTGATCAAGAAGATCCAGACCCCTGCGGGAGGGTTAGGATTGAACAAGAAGAAATTCCAGACACCTCCGGGAGGGTCCAAGAAAAAGAACAAGAAGGTCCAGACCCCTTCGGGAGGGTCTGGGTCGATGGAGAAGAAGCTTTGGGTCCCTCCGATAGGGTCCGGATCGTCCAACGACCAGTGTACTTCATCAGTGAAGTACTCCATGATGTCAAGACTAGATACATTGAGGTGCATAAGTTGTTTTACACAGTTCTTATTGTCTCAAGGAAGCTTCATTATTAGTTCCAAGCCCACAAGATATCAGTGGTAACTTCTTATCCACTGCATGCTATTCTGCATAATCCTAATTCCACTGGGAAGATCGCCAAGTGGGCAGCAGAGCTGGCAGAATTTGATCTTGAATTCCTGCTGCAATAAGCTATCAAGAGTCAAGCCTCGGACGATTTTGTGGTGGAGTAGACTCCTTCTCCATAAAATCTTGGGGGCCCCAGTGAGCAGAAGCCGAAACCTAAGGTCTTGGTCTTCACTAAGCCTCATTGGACCCTCTACTTCGATGACTCTGTGCAAAAGCAGGGGGCCGGAGATGGAATCCTTCTCCTTGCTCCGAGCGGGGAGAAGGTCAAATACATGGTTCACCTTGACTCAAGGCGACTAACAACATGGCGAAGTATGAAGCTCTCATCTACGGGCTCAAGGTAGCACTATCCTATGGTGTCAAGCAGCTGTTGGCGAAGGGTGATTTGCAGCTCATCATAAAACAAGTCAAAGGTGAATGTTGCTGCAACAACCCTCAACTAGCCGCTTATCTCCTTGAAGTCCAAAGGCTCCAGAAGGACTTTGAAGTCTTGGATCTCCACCATGTTCAGCGTCTCCACAATGTTGAAGCCTATGAACTCTCGATGAAGGCCTCAACCAGAGCTCTGGCTCCCAACGGAATCTTCGTTCCGAGGTTGTTAAGACCAACAGACCAGTCTACTAAACTGAGCGAAGGGGGCAAGACTAGCACCTTGAAGCTGGCAGTCCTGGCGGCCCTGTTACCATGGAGTCCACCAAGGGTCGTAGGTGCCGCAGGAAGCTCCGAGCAACCTCGCACGCAAGACTCAGAAGCTCAAGTTAGCTTCAATGCATGGATCTTGGAGATTCGGAGCTACTTGAAAGATGACCACCTTCCTGAAGACGGTGTATCCGCTAATCGGATCATCAGATTGGCTAAAAAATACACGCTGGTAGAAGGGGATCTCTATCGGCGCGGTGCCAACAGCGTCCTAATGCGGTGCATTGCAAGGGAAGCAGGCCACGAGCTCCTCGCTGAGATCCATGGAGGCGAGTGTTGGAATCACGCGTCTTCCCGCATGCTGGTCGGCAAAGCCTTTCGGCATGGCTTCTACAGGCCTACAGCACTCCAGGACGCAGTGGAGTTCGTAAAAAAGTGTGAAGCATGCTAGTTCCACGCGATACAAATTCACACACCGACTCAGTCACTCCAAATGATTCCTCCGACATGGACATTCGCTGTGTGGGGAATGGACATCTTAGGACCTTTCCCAAAAGCTGTCGGAGGTTACATGTTCCTGTATGTCGCCATTGACAAGTTCACCAAGTGGCCGAAAGCAACTCTAGTTGTGACAATCAACAAGTAATCAGCTATCAAGTTCTTGAAGTCCATAGTCTGCAGATTTGGAGTTCCAAAGAGAGTCATCACTAACAACAGAACCCAATTCACAAGTGCAACATTTCAAGAGTATTACGAAGACCTCAACATTCAAGTCAGCTATGCATCAGTAGCTCACCACACAAGTAATGGCCAAGCCTAGAGAGCAAATGCAGAAATATTGAAAGGACTGAAGACACGTACTTATGAGCGCTTGAAGAAACATGGAGTCCACTGGATCGAGGAGCTTCCGTTCTCACTGTGGGCAAATCGGACTACACCTAACCGGTCTACTGGAGAGACACCCTTCTTCCTGGTGTACGGAGCTGAAGCAATTCTTCCTCCAGAAATCACCATGGGGTCACTCATCGTACGGCGTGAAGACCTTGACCTCATCGACGAGGGAAGGTGCCAATCAGCGGTTCAAAGTGCATGTTTTCGCCAGGCACTCCGATGCTATCATCAAAGGCATGTGCATAACTGACAGCTCGAGGAAGGTGATCTCGTGCTGCGGAAAATACTGACTCGAGAAGGGATGAACAAACTTTCCCCCAGCTGGGAAGGTCCCTTCCGAGTGATCAAAGTATACCGTCCCGGATGCGTTCATTTGGCGACTGAGGATGGGACCTCGCTTCCTAATCCTTGGAACATCGAGCACCTTCGTAAGTTTTACGTTTAGTATCACAGAGGTGAGTTTGTAATTATATGCAATGTAAATTATAGAGTCTATAAACAGAGTCGGGTAGGTCCTCCTGGAGAACATCTGGACCCCTCTGGGAGGGTCCGAGAAGTTTAAGCAACACTTGACACAGTCGCAACACTAAAAGTGTAGCTACCTGCCCTGGGTTAGTACAAGATGTATAGAACGCTTAGCTTGGTTCCCTACCCTAAGTCTGTCCTTGTCTCCCCTGTAATTCGGACCTATAATAAAAGACATTGTTGTATAAAAGCAGAATCCACGTTCATTAATTTTGTGCAGGCTCATTCTCTTTTATTTATACTTCTCCTTCTTGTCTATAACGAGTTGTGCAATTCTTATTGAGTTTTAGTCCAAGTTATTCATATGTTGTACAAGTTTTGTTGGCGGTATCTTCGGATCTTGCATTGCTGTATGGTCTACTTGCCTGAACGTCAAGCCAACACAGGTCCGGAGTGTGCTATTGACTTAGCCTGGTCCTACACCCTAAGTACGCCACTCTACCTACATTCCGGTAGGCCTTAGTAAGACGGGTCCTAAAAGCATTCGGATCTGGAAAGATTATATCAATGTTCTTGTTATCATATTGAGTTTCTTCGGATCTAAAACTCAAATAGGTACAATAAGTCGCAAAAAAGTTATAGATGAAAGGATGAATTTTATGATTTTTCTTGTTTTTGATGCACAGGAAAAATGAAAACTCATGGCGATGGTGGATGAGGCCAGAGCTATTAAGCTCCGACAACCTCCGAGGGGGCTCACCGTCGACATTTCAGACATTGAAAGTGGGCTCTACCAGAGCTAACAAGCTCTGACAACTCCCATGGGGGCCCGCCGTCGACATGAAGTATAATGCCAATTAAAGTGGAGATGCTGTAACCACCTGAGGGGTTCGCCGTCAACGTATTCTACGATTGATGGTGGATATAGTCAAAGCCAAGAAGCTCCGACAACCCCAGGGGGCCCGCCGTCGACGTTTTACGCGTTGACAATGGGTGTCGTCGGACCTACCAAGCTCTGACAACCCCAGTGGGCCCGCCATTGACGTTTTACGCGTTAACAGTGGGTGTCGTCGAACCTACTAAGCTCTGACAACCCCAGGGGGCCCTCTGTCAACGTTTTACGCGTTCACAGTGGGTGTCGTTGGACTTACCAAGCTCCGACAACCCCAGGGGGCCCACCGTCGATGTTCTACGCGTTGACAGCAGGTGTCGTTGGACCTACCAAGCTCCGAAAACCCCAGGGGGCCCACTGTCGATGTTCCACACGTTGATAGTGGGTGTCGTCGGACCTACCAAGCTCTGACAATTCGACACAACAAAAGCTCCTTGGAAAAGTCAGAAATAAACTTCGGACCTAAAGGCTACAAGTTCGAAGCGTCCAAGTCATCAACACATTGTCAAATCCTTTTGGTACATGTTCGCAATCAAATTGTGTACATCTACGAGGGGCAAACAAGATAAAGGATAGTGTATTGAAGGCAAGGACAAAATGGAATACATTGTATAAAGAGTGGATTTCATATATCTAAAGTACTGGATTACAAAATGAGGATTACAGTAAAAGGCAAAAGGAAAAGGTCCTAGCTACTGGAGGATCTAAGTCCTACAAAAAAACGATGCAACCTTCTCAACAGCTTCTTGGACGCTAGCCCTGGCAACATCCTCCTCTTCGACAATGAGTCCCTCGAAGACTGGACCTAGAGGAAGTTTGGGGGTCTCGGCTCTTGTAACACGCCAGGACATATTCGGAGACATTCTTGGCCAAAGTTTTCCCCTCAGTCTCCAGCTGGTCGGCGATGACATCATCAATCGCGTCGAGTTTGCTGCCAGTAGAGTCAAGTGCCACCAGTGTCTGGTCCAGCTCCGGGGCTAGGTTTTCTGGACGTACTGGGCTGAAGCCAAGCGGCACCAAAGCTTTGTCTGCATGCCCCAAAAAATCCCACACCTACTGGGACTCAGTTGCTATCGAGCTCCGTAGCTCCTCCAGTGACCTTCTGGCTGCCGCAAGCTTCGAACCTTCTCGGGCGAGGCACTCGACCACTTTGGCATGTTGCTGCATACTCTCAGCTACTTGATTTTCGCGTTCGGTTTGCTCCGTCTCCCGGAGGTGGATGCAGTTCTGCCGTTCGGCCTGATCCTTCTCCCTGCCACTTACTTTCCCTTCTCTGGTGGCAACATCATCTTCTCTTTTTCAGAGCTCCTTCCCCAGTTTCCAGTACTTCTCCTCTTCTTCTTTGCTCCGCAGATCAAGCTTCTTACTGCAATCCGCTAAATTTTGCTCCGCCAGAGTTAGCTTTTGGGCTAGCTCCTCCTCTCTCTTCAGAATATCCTCCTCCTGTTCCAGGAGTTTATCTTCACGTTCATTAAGACCCTCCTGGCGCTTGAGAAACATTTCATGGAAAGTCTGAAGGTTGTCTTGGCGGTCAGTCGCCGCCTCGTTGGCCTCTTTGGCCTGCTCAAATAAATACCAGGATCGGTCATTGAGAGCCTTGATCAATCCCTCCTTCTCGGTGAGCAATTGCTCAAACCTTTCCAGTCGTGCCTTTTCTCGGTCTATCCAGTCCTGTTGGTCCGCCAGCCTTGACCGTGTTAGCTTTGTCTTGAAGTGAAGCCTGTTGCGCCAACGCCTCAAGGTGTGGCGCTCTTCTTTGAGAACTTTGCTTTCATGGTCAAAGGCAAGCTGAACTTGACGGAGACTGGAGCAGGTGTTGTCAATCGACGACACCAAAGGAATAGGCTCCGGACCTACAGGGGCCATCTCCGCTGGCTCCAAGGGGTCTTCCAACACAAAAATGGCGTCCCACGTCACAAGCGTGGTTTCCTGAGCTTCTGCGGCACTAGGGCCGCCCTCCGGGAGCTCCTCGGTGGCTATTGAGGAAGATCTTGCTGGGGGAACTTCTACCTTCGAGGCTGACACCGAAGGTCTAGCCGCAGGGTCTTCAACTGATAGCTCCGCGGGCGGAGAGCCTGCGGCCGCTTCTTCAGAGTGTTCTGGCTCAAGAATGGACACCTCCAGAGCAAGTACTTACAGAGCGGTAATTGGAACTTCGTCAAAATCCACTTCCACCCCCAACTCAGGCGTCAGAACATCAACCACCTCTGGCTCACGTGTCGGAGCTTCAACTATCTCCGGCACAGAGGCCAGAACTTTGGGCTCCTCCGGCTCAATCGCCGGATCTTCAGCCATTTCTCGTAAAGGCGTTGAAGCTTTGGGTACCTTCGTCTCAAGTGCTGGAACTTCCGATACCTCTAACTTCTGCACTGGAGCCTCAATCTCTGGCGCTGTTGCTGTTGGTGCATCTTCAACAACTCCTCCCCGGTGGTCCGGCGCTACCACGGGAGCTTCTGGTGCCTCTTCTGGAAACAAGTCCACGACAGCTAGCACCGAAGATGACGTGTCTTCTGCCACCACCTGGGCAGGCTCAATGGTTGAAACCGGAGCTTCAACATGCACAGCTCCAGTCGCTGTAGCAGATGCCGAAGCCTCGAACTTTTTTCTCGACACCCTAGAAACAAAAGGACGAGAAGAATAATGTGACGCCCGGTTCTGAAAAAATGAACCAAGCTAACGCATATGTGTGCCCAGGATGTTCAACACACATACACGAGTGCAATCACAAAAGAGTATACAGAAAATTACCACATGACAAGATTAATTATCAAATTTTATTACACAAACCAGATTATCCTCGAATACAAGCTCTAATGAATATTTATGACAAGTTCAACTAATGCAGCGGAAATTGTAAGGATCGAAACGCCCAAGAGGGGGGGTGAATTGGGATTTCTTTCAAATTTTAAGGTAATTAAAAGCTAACAACTTAAAGCCCAATTCCCTATGCGATTAATCTATGCAATCAATGTAAATTAAAGTTGCGGAATGAAGATTGCATAAATGTAAAAGGGAGAGGGATGCAAACGCTCAAAGGACACGGAGTTTATCCCGTGGTTCGGCAAGATCACAAGGATCTTCCTACATCCACGTTGTGGCACCCACCAAAGGGTTTTGCCACTCCCAAGTCACCGAGACAAGGGGGTCTTAACTATTCTTCTCCGTTCGCCAACCTTGGCAAGGTGGAGCTCAAGCCTTGTACACTTTGAATCCTTCGGGCTTCCACAATCCTCTTGGCAAGCTCCGGAAGTCACACACACCAAGGAACACTCCCTTATGGCTCTCACTACACTAGAGACTCCAATCACCAAGAATGGAGGCACACAAGCACTATCTCTAGCTAGTTCTAGCCTATCTCTTGGTGTACAAATGATGAAGAATGATGTGAAAGTGGTAGCTCTATGTCTTGAATACTCTAGGATGTGTAGAGTATGTCTGGGCTTCAAGTCATATCGATTTGACAGGTTGAAGGGGTATAAATAGCCAGCCTCCACGAAATAGCCGTTGGAAAAGTAGGCTGACATCACTTCTCTGCGAACACCGGATGATCCGATGTCTCCCCTTCAGTTAACATCGGTCAAAGCCAAATTAGCTGATGTCACTGTGTCAGATATGACCGTTGTTAGACCGATGTTGACCTGTCTTCTCGTCGGATGATCCGGTGGCTCTTTCTCCAGAATTTTGCTTGATCTTGAAGCTTACTGGAGTGATCGACCGATGTATGTAATTCTACACATGGGATGATCCGGTGCTTCACTTGGTCCAATGGTATTGCAAACTGTGATGATGTACCGATGTCACTGAGCCACTCACGTCGGATGATCCGGTGAGTGCATTTGTCTGAGGTCTTCTTCTTCTGTTGACACAACTCGACCGATGCAGTCAACCAAACAAACATCGGATGCTCCGGTGTGTTCAATATGTTGACTTCGAGTTGTTTTGAGTTGTTCTTTTGGAAATTGAACTTGTGACCTCTTTGACACTTGATTGAAGTGTTGTTTTGATAGTCTTCAAGTATCAAGTTAGAGCTTTCACTTCTTGTCTTCGTATGATTCGATTTGATCTCATTGGTTGATTTTATATGGGTCTCCAATGTAATATTGATTTCATTTGATTGAGTGTTATTGGGACCTTGCATTCACAAATTCATTAGTAATATCGAATGGTTGTCATTAATCACCGAAACCGTACCTCATGGGGCCTAGATGCTTTCAATCTCCCCCTTTTGGTGATTGATGACAACACAATAATTTAGAGCGCAATAATAATGAATTTGATGGTACAATACTCAAGTAGATATGCAATGAATACAAGATACGACACATTAAGCTTGTAGAAATCAAATGAAATTAATGGCGCGAAAAGCTCAATCGATTAATAACATAAGCAAATGTAACAAGCGGAAGAGTGCTTAATTAAAATTACATAAGAGTACTCAAGCACGAATACAAAGGATAAACACACGAGAATACAAAGAGCAAACTCAAACTCCCCCTGAGACTACTACTACCACTCCCCCTGACTCCTCTACCTCTTCTCCCCCTTTGGCATCAAGACACCAAAAAGGGATCAGAGAGCCTACAGACCCTGAGAGCTGGGCGTGATGACGAACTGGTCACCGTCGCAGTCGTCGGAGCTGGAGTCGCCGGTCGTAGCTGCTGGAGTGGAGGGAGCTGGGGGATCTGCTGCCGGTGCTGGAGACGAAGTAGCAGGTGCAGGAGGCGCCGGTGGAGCTGGAGGAAGTGGAGCGCTAACCACAGATGCCGGCGTCTGCTGGAACAGAGTCGTCGCCGGCTGTGGTGAGTGAATCGGTGCGCTGGGTGCCAGAAGTGGTGACATACTGATCGAAGGAATAGGAGTAGTGGGCACCTGAGCAACACCTGGAGCTAGTCCTAGTCCAGGCTGCTGTGGAGGAAGGGCGATCCCGGTCTGAGTGTAAAGGTTGGTGATCAACCCTAGGATCCCCATCATGGCCTGCTGGGTCTGCTGCTGCTGGTCGAGGGTACGCCGGTGCATCTGATCAACGAGGTTTGTGAACCGGTCCGTATCCTCTCGCCTCTGTCTGGCGATCTCCAGCTGAAGCTCCTACTGCTGCCTCTGCAGCTGTGCTAGGTGAGCAGCCTGCTCTGCCCTGGCCTGCTCAGCAGCGAGCCTGTCCTGGCGCTGCTTCTCTATCATCTGCTGGAGTAGTGTCGACAACTCTGACGGCTGTGACACCTGCGCCTCGGACACAGAAGGTGTCGGCTGTGGAGCAGCTGAACCTCCTGCCTCGGTGTCGTGCTGCCTCGGTGAGGGTGGAGGAGGAGGGAAGTACTCCTCGACACTCTCGTCTGTGTCGCTCTCGGACCAGACGTGCTGCAGGTCTCCTCCCTGAGCTTCCGCCTCAGCTAGTTGCTCATCCTCTCTCTCAAGGTCAGACCAGTCCTCCTCAGTTAGCATCGCCCTGACCTGACGCTCAACAGGGCGGCCAAGGCGGCGGTCCCCTAGAGCTGGAGCTCGGTAGTGTCCGAACCGAGACACGCTCTCGTCAGAGAGACGGTCGTGTGTGGCGGACCCCTCGGGAACCATCATGGTAAGCAGGTAGCTGATCCAGTGCCCATAGACAAGCTGCCTCATCATGCCTACACCATCGGTGATCACATCTTCCATCTCGCAGATGATGACATCCACTATGTCAAAGTCCATCCCGTTCATGATGTAGAACAGGATCGTCTGCTGGAGGCTGGTGAAACCCTCAAGATAGCCGGACCTCGGCAGGAGAGAGCGACGCAGGGCGAGGTGCACCGTGCGCGCTGCAGGAGTCAACAAGGCCGGCACTCTCGGCTGGTCTGGAGAGAAAGTGGGTCCAAACAGTGATCTGATCTCCTCCAGAGCAGGGGCCACTCCTCCAGTGAGCGGCCTCCTCGGCGGGTCTGCCTGACCGTAGACCCTCTCATGTATGCAAGTGTCGTGCAGGTCTACTCCAAGCAACTGTCCCAACGTCTGCCTCGACAGGTGGTAGTGCTGACCCATGAACATGAAGTCAATGGATCGTCTGCCCTCAGAGACGTAGAGGGTGGTGTAGAACACGCGAACCCAATCCTCTACGTAAGCACTCCGCTCATATGACAGCAACTGCACCAGGCCCCTGTACCTCTCAAAGAATGGCTTGATCTCTGTCCCTGCGGCTACTTCAAGCTGAACCCAGTCCATGTAGTTGTGTTGGAACAGCTTGTGACCTCGGCGTCTTTAGGTCTCGTAGAGAGACGCCTGCGTGACTGTCCAGAACTGACTGTCCACCAAAGCTTCCCGGGGCTGCGGGTACCACTCCTCAAGCAACACTCTCCATCTGAGCTTCTGGAGTTGCTTGGCCTTCATCTTCCGGTAGTCCGTGAGACGGACTCCCTCAGCGACATGGACAGCCGTGTCCATCTGGTAGATGGCCCTCTCGGCCTCCCTGTCCTCATGATGGTCGGCAGCCATCGGTCTCGGACGAGGAGCAGCCTCGGTGTGACCTCCACATGTTCGGGCTGAGCGCCGGCGGACGAGAGGCTCAACCGGCTCCTCTTCGGCCTCGGAGTCGTCGATCACGGGAGGCTGCCTGGAACGAGCCTCGTGGATCCTCAGGGACCCTCCGCGGCCACGCTCACACTCCTCGGCGGCGCGAGCGGCCATCAACGCCTTCTTCTCCTCCTTGGAGAGCTTCTGCTTCTTCGCGGTGGGCTCCGCGATGGCCTTGCCCTTGTTCTTCCTGTCGCGAGCCATCGCAACGAAGCAAAGCGCATGGACGAAGTCGACGATGTACGGAACGGCACCACGAAGGTTGACACGGCCGGGAAACCCTAACGGTGACGAGGGGATCGCGACCGTAGAGGATGGCACACGTTGATGGTGGAGAGGGCGGTGTGTGCGTGGGGCGGCTTTGGCGGTGGAGAGAGGCGGCGGCAGCGCTTGGGCGCGGTGGTGAGGTGTGGAGACGGCGGCGCGGCGCTTGGAGGTGAGGCGGCGCGGGTGGTGGTGGCGGCGTCCGGCAGGAGCACGGCGGCGGCGCGGGGGGAGAGGCGGCGGCGCGGTGGACGGTGGTCGGCAGCGGCGATTAGGGCGTGATCGGCGGCGGCGAGAGCACGGGCGAGCGAGGCATCGGGGAGAGAGAGAGAGGCAGCGGCGCACGGGTTAAATAGTGGACCCCAAACCCTAGTCGTTATTTTAACACCGGATGGACCGATGCTAGATAATATGAACATCGGTCGAATGCAACAGTAAGGATATTCAAAAATTGCTGTTGACATCGGATGGACCGACGTTTAGGGTTTGGGTCATCGGTCGAATGGCACAGTAAGGGTGTTCAAAAGAGTGATGTTGACACCGGATGGTCCGACGTTGGAGGAAGTAAACATTGGTTGAATTGACCATAGCTCCAGAAGAGTGAACATCGGATGGACCGATGTTTTCCAGAATGAACGCGTCGGATCATTTGAGGTTTTGACTGAACTGGCTCTTGGAGATTGAACACCTATTGATCCGATGAGGGATTGACTTAGGCATCGGATAATCCGATGACAACAGAACAAAAACATCCCATATATGTCCTTTGACCAAACAAACAATCAAAGATAAACACATGTATTAGGACTTTTTGGGCAACCCCTTACCCCTCAAAAAGCTAATATGCCAATAGCTTGGCTAAACCTTAAAGCAAATGGAACACCGAGAAAAGTGGAGGAAAAATATCCAAATAAAATGTAAGGCCCATGCTTTGTGAGGTAGAGTATGAAGACTTCTATCTCTTTGAAGCATTTTCCTCTAGGCATTAACGTACCTAACATTTTGTTCTTTCAACCTTATATGAGTTGAGATATTGTATTTTAAACAAGTCTCCTTCTCATGAGGTGGGCTCCCCTTTGTGACAATCTACCGTATGCAATGCCAAACAAGTTATAGTGCAAGAAATTAAATGAGTGCAAGTCTATATGGCAGGGATCATGCAAGGCATAAAATAAATCTATCTTGCCAAGTTTAAACCTTCCAAAGGCTTACTCAGAGAAAACTATTTCTAGCTCACCCCTATCCTTTGGGAGTTAGACAAGACCTATATGATATGCATCCTTACATGAACATGGCAACTTACATGACGTTAGATGCATCTAGCACATTTAATTCACTTCTAAGTCTAGAAAAGGTTTTCTCATCAAGTGGTTTTGTGAAGATATCCGCCAATTGTTCTTCGGATCTAACACCTTGCAAAGAGATGTCTCCTTTAGCCTCATGATCCCGCAAGAAGTGATGGCGAATATCAATGTGCTTAGTGCGGGAGTGTTGAACGGGGTTTCTAGCTATCTTAACCGCACTTTCATTGTCACAAAGGAGAGGCACACAACCAAATTTAATTCCAAAGTCCAAAAGGGTCTGCTTCATATATAGAATTTGGGCACAACATGCACCGGCCGCTATATACTCCGCCTCCGCGGTGGACAAAGCCACGGAATTTTGCTTTTTGCTTGACCAAGATACTAGGGAACGCCCAAGTAAGTGGCACCCACCGGAGGTACTCTTGCGATCCACACGGCATCCGGCAAAGTCCGAATCCGAGTATCCCAAGAGATGGAAACTGGCGTTCTTGGGGTACCACAAACCTACACTTGGGGTATGCTTGAGATACCGAAGTATCCTAAAGACCGCCTTCTTATGCGATTATTTAGGTGCCGCTTGAAAGCGAGCACACAAGCACACACTAAACATAATATCGGGCCTAGATGCGGTAAGATATAACAATGAACCAATCATGGAACAGTAGAGAGATTGATCAATAGGTTTACCGTCCAAGTCCGCGTCAAGATGACAATTTGTCGCCATTGGAGTACTTCTTGAGCTACAATCTCCCATCTCAAATTTCTTCAAGAGGTCCTTGGTGTACTTCTCTTGGTAGATGAAGGTCCCCTCTTTAAGTTGCTTGATTTGAAATCCAAGGAAGAAGTTGAGCTCTCCAATCATTGACATCTGAATTCCCTAGACATCATGGTGCCAAACTCATGGCTAAGAGATTTGTTAGTTGAGCCAAAAATGATATCATCGACATAAATTTGACAAATAAATAAATCCCCGTCGATGTCCTTGGTGAATAGTGTGGTGTCCACCCCCCCGATCTTGAATCCTTGCATGACCAAGAAATCCCTTAGACGTTCATACCACGCCCTAGGTGCTTGCTTGAGCCCGTAGAGCGCCTTGTGTAACCTATACACATGGTTAGGATTCATCGGATCTTCAAACCCGGGAGGTTGCTCAACATAAACAAGCTCGTTAATATAGCCATTAAGAAAGGCACTTTTAACATCCATTTGATAAAGCATTATATTGTGATGTGAAGCAAAAGCAAGGAGTATACGAATAGCTTCTAACCGAGCGACCGGAGCGAACGTTTCTCCAAAGTCTAGTCCTTCAACTTGTGAAAAACCCTTGGCCACAAGTCTTGCCTTGTTGCGGACCACAACGCCATTCTCGTCTTCCTTGTTGCGGTACACCCACTTCGTTCCGATGACGTTCTTGTCCTTGGGTCGCTCCTCCAACACCCAAACTTCATTTCGGGTGAAGTTGTTGAGTTCTTCTTGCATGGCCATCACCTAATTTGGATCTTGGAGAGCTTCCTCTATATGAGTGGGTTCTACACACGAAACAAAAGAGTAGTGCTCACAAAACGAAGCGACATGGCGAGAACGAGTACTTACTCCCCGTGATGGACTTCCGATGATTTGATCAATCGGATGCGCCTTGGAGATGCGTCCATGCCTCATAAGTGATTGTGAAGCACTTGGCGGTGGTGAAGCATCTTGCTCGTCTTGTGGTTGGACTTGATCTTGGACTTCTTCTTCTTGTTGTTGGTGTTGTGTGGCTTGTGAATCTTGCATTGGCAATGGATCATCTTTCTCTTCTTTTTCATCAACTTGAGGCGCCATGGAGGTGTTGATGTTGGAACTTGATGCTCCCCCTTGATCATGGCTCTCCTCAACTTCGGGCTTGATGTCTCCAATGGTCATGTTTTTCATGGCTTCTCGTAGAGGCTCATCATATATATCATCATGACCAAAACTCTCCTCTTGGGAGCCATTAGACTCATCAAACTCAACATCACAACTTTCTTCAACTAACCCGGAGGTTTGGTTGAATACTCGATATGCTTTTGAGTTTGACGCATAACCAAGAAAGATACCAACATCACACCTTCTTTCAAACTTACCGAGCCTTTTCTTGCGGTAGATGTAGCACTTGCACCCAAAGACTCGGAAGTAGGAGATGTTGGGCTTTCTCCCAATGAGGAGCTCATATGGGGTCTTTTGAAGTAGTCGATGAAGATATACCCTATTTGCGGCATGGCACGCCGTGTTGATTGCTTCAGCTCAAAACTTCTCCGACGTGCCATAGTCATCAAGCATTGCTCTAGCAAGGGTGATGAGAGTCTTGTTCTTCCTTTCAATGACACCGTTTTGTTGAGGGGTGTATGTGGCCGAAAACTTATGCTTCACGCCTTCACGATCACACCACTCCCCAATGTTGTAGTTTTTGAACTCGGTGCCATTGTCACTCCGGACCTTGATGATGGGAAGTTGAAATTCCCTTTGAGCACGTTTAGCAAAGGTCTTGAAGACTTCAGGAGTTTCACCCTTGTCACCTAGAAACAAGGTCCAAGCATATCTAGAATAGTCATCAACAATAACAAGACAATAGAAATTACCACCAAGACTTTGATATGTGGACGGTCCGAAAAGGTCCATGTGGAGTAGTTCAAGCGGCTTGGAGGTTGACACCATTGTCTTCATTGGGTGGTGTGAAGCAACTTGCTTCCCGGCTTGACAAGCGCTACAAAGCTTGTTCTTCTCAAACGTGACATCCTTCACGCCGGTCACCATCCCAAGCTTGAACAACTTCTTAAGCTTGCTCATCCCAATGTGAGCAATGCGTCGATGCCATAGCCAACCCAAGATTGTCTTAGTGAAAAGACAAGTGGTCAAGCTAGCATCCTTGTTGGAGAAGTCTACCAAGTAAAGATGTCCATGCCGAAAACCTTTGAAGATTAGTTCTTTGCTTGATTCACTAGTTACTACAACACCATTCTTGTCAAAGGTGCACGTTAGTCCAATATCACATAGTTGTGCAATGGAAAGTAGATTGAAACTAAGTGACTTAACATATAGTACATTAGAAATGGACAAATCATGCGAAATAGCAATTTTACCTAAACCAATTACCTTCCCCTTTGAGTTTTCACCAAAGGTGACTTGTTCATGATTGTCGGGGTTCTCTATGGTGGTGAACATACCATCATTGCCGGTCATATGTTGAGTGCACCCGCTATCGAGTACCCAATGCTTTCCTCCGGCTTTGTAGTTCACCTACACACATGAAGTTAGTTTTTGAGTTTAGGCACCCAAGCCAACTTAGGTCCTTGTATGTGTGATAAAAGTGATTTTGGGACCCAAAGTTGCTTGGGGAGCTTCCCCTTCATGCCCTTAATGTCTTTGCCGATGAACCTTGCCTTCACCTGGCCACCTACTTTGCTCAAGAGATAGTGGTAATCATTGAAAGTAGATTTGTAGTTAGGAGGCAATTTTGGAGAAGGACGGTTGGGAAGAGGACACTCCCTCGTGTGATGTCTGGTGACCTCACAATGTTGACAATAGGAACCAACTTCTTTGATGAAGCTTGTCCTAAGCTCCGGTGAGGGCACCTTTCCTTTGTTGAGCACCGGGAAGGATCCAAGTCCTCTCTTGTTGAAGCCTTTACCTTGTTGGTAGAGGATTTCCTTGTGCTTGTTCCCCCCCTTAGAAAGTCTTGCCACACTAGTGCGGAGACTTTCAATCTCGTCCATCAACTCCTTCTCCCTAGAGCTTGCTTTCAACGGCAAAGACTTATCCAATATATTAGTGGCATGTGAAATAGTTGATACTTTGCCATCAACAGTTTCCTTTTTCATGTTTTTCATTTTTAGTTCAATTGCTTCATAAGCACGGTTAAGCACTTCATGTTCTTGAACCAAGTCATTGTGCTTTCCCAAGAGTGCTTGGTTTGCCAAGTCAAGCTCATGATGATCAAGCTTGATTTGAGCATTTTCCTCCTCGATTTGCTTGACATATAATTTGAGCGTGTCATGCTCTTTAAGTATGGTTACATACTTGTCATGCAAATCGAGCTTCGCACTCTCAAGCTTAGCACAAGCTTGTTCAAGTGCCTTAACCTTGCTCTTCTCCCTTTTTATGATGACATGGTATTCATTAATCATAGATGCTAATTCATCGGGGGAGAGCTCATCATCATCATCGCTAGAATCGTCACGTACCTTAGTGTTACATTTCGCCATGAGGCACATAGGAGGTGGAAGAAGAGGTGAGTTATCCTTGTTGACGATGGCAAGCCCCGCCAAGTTTTCTTCATCTTCACTCTCTTTGTCGCTTGACTCTTCATCCGTGATCCACTCATTGGCTTCGCACATGAAGACCTTTTGAGGCCCTCTTCTCTTCTTTGGAAAGAGCTTGGTCTTCTTGCCTTTGTTAAATTTCTTCTTTCCAAAGGACCGCTTGGGCTTGACCTCTTCTTCATCCTCATCACTTTCTTCTAGCTTTCGATGCTTTCCCTTGTGGTTGTCCTTCCTCTTGTCCGGTCTTGGACAATCATATGATATGTGGCCTTGATCACCACAATTATAGCATGTCTTGTTTTCATCTTTTCTTGGGAGGAAGGCTTTCTTCTTGGGATCAAAAGAGTATCCCTTCTTTGCAATCTTGGAGTTTAGACGTGAGAATTTTCTCATCATCAACGCAAGCTCATCATCGTCTTCTTCGCTTGTTGCTTGCTCTTCTTCACTTGAGCTAGGCTCAACCACTTTCTTCTTTTTGGGAGTTGTCTTCTTGGTTGAAGCCTTGAGAGCAATGGTTTTTGATGATGACTCCTCCATCATTCCAAGTACGCTCATCTCATGAGCATGAATTTCTCCAATGAGCTCTGAAACTTCAATGTTGTCAAGTGACTCTTTTTGGAGCATTGAATTGATAATGTTGTACTTGGGCTTGGGTAGAAGCATGAGGATCTTGCGGTTGATAAGTCCCTTACCAGGAGAAGCAATGTCAAGTGCGTTAATCTCCTCAATGAGCACATTTAAACGAGAAAACATTTGGTTGACATTCTCATGAGGAAGCATTTTGAATTCATCATACTTGGATTTAAGCAAGTGATATTTGAGTTCTTTAACACGAGATGAGCCCTCATGTATTTCAATTAAATATGCCCAAATTTCACAAGCTTTCTCTTTACTAGCAATTCTAGCAAATACATCTTGACTTATGCATTCATAGATAGCATTTCTAGCCTTAGCATCCCATTTTAGTTGATCACCAACATAATTAAAATCTCCAAACCCCGCATGGGTCGCTTCCCAAACTTCGGGAGCAATAGCCTCTAGGTAGGCACGCATGCGTGCTTTCCAATAGGCAAAGTTCTTGCCCTCGAAGGTAGGAACCGAACCCCCATTCTTGGCCATTTTAGCTCTCTAGCGGTGAGGCTAGAATGATCCAATGAGCAACAAAGCTCTGATACCAATTGTAAGGATCGAAACGCCCAAGAGGGGGGGGGGTGAATTGGGCTTTCTTTCAAATTTTAAGGTAATTAAAAGCTAACAACTTAAAGCCCAATTCCCTATGTTATTAATCTATGCAATCAATGTAAATTAAAGTTGCGGAATGAAGATTGCATAAATGTAAAAGAGAGAGGGATGCAAACGCTCAAAGGACACGGAGTTTATCCCGTGGTTCGGCAAGATCACAAGGATCTGCCTACATCCACATTGTGGCACCCACCGAAGGGTTTTGCCACTCCCAAGTCACCAAGACAAGGGGGTCTTCACCATTCTTCTCCGTTCGCCAACCTTGGCAAGGTGGAGCTCAAGCCTTGTACACTTTGAATCCTCCGGGCTTCCACAATCCTCTTGGCAAGCTTCGGAAGTCACACACACCAAGGAACACTCCCTTATGGCTCTCACTACACTAGAGACTCCAATCACCAAGAATGGAGGCACACAAGCACTATCTCTAGCTAGTTCTAGCCTATCTCTTGGTGTACAAATGATGAACAATGATGTGAAAGTGGTAGCTCTATGTCTTGAATGCTCTAGGATGTGTAGAGTATGTCTGGGCTTCAAGTCATATCGATTTGACAGGTTGAAGGGGTATAAATAGCCAGCCTCCACGAAATAGCCGTTGGAAAAGTAGGCTGACATCACTTCTCTGCAAACACCGGATGATCCGATGTCTCCCCTTCAGTTAACATCGGTCAAAGCCAAATTAGCTGATGTCACTGTGTCAGATATGACCGTTGTTAGACCGATGTTGACCTGTCTTCTCGTCGGATGATCCGGTGGCTCTTTCTCCAGATTTTTGCTTGATCTTGAAGCTTACTGGAGTGATCGACCGATGTATGTAATTCTGCACATCAGATGATCCGGTGCTTCACTTGGTCCAATGGTATTGCAAACTGTGATGATGGACCGATGTCACTGAGCCACTCACGTCGGATGATCCGGTGAGTGCATTTGTCTGAGGTCTTCTTCTTCTTCTGTTGACACAACTCGACCGATGCAGTCAACCAAACAAACATCGGATGATCCGGTGTGTTCAATCTGTTGACTTCGAGTTGTTTTGAGTTGTTCTTTTGGAAATTGAACTTGTGACCTCTTTGACACTTGATTGAAGTGTTGTTTTGATAGTCTTCAAGTATCAAGTTAGAGCTTTCACTTCTTGTCTTCGTATGATTCGATTTGATCTCATTGGTTGATTTTATATGGGTCTTCAATGTAATATTGATTTCATTTGATTGAGTGTTATTGGGACCTTGCATTCACAAATTCATTAGTAATATCGAATGGTTGTCATTAATCACCGAAACCGTACCTAATGGGGCCTAGATGCTTTCAGAAATAAACTAATTAAGCAAACTAAGCAACTAAGCAACTAAGCATAAGGGATAGCGTAGCTTCAATAACACCACAGGCAAGCTGACGATAGACACGGCCTAGAACTCCGCATTATCACCATTAAACTCCCAATCCTGACGTGCAACTGTTGGGGGGATTGCAAGAGTGAGTACATGTCATACTCAGCAAGTGTGGAAAGTATGACATGTGGCTGATTCAAATGACGACAATTATAATGGCAAAGTGCTGAAAAGTACAATAAAACATTTGAAAAGCAATATATTACATGTATGTGAAATAAACCCATCATAATCATAAGTAATACCATAATACCAGTCTGAATTCATTACCATCGTCAATAATTCCAGATTTTACCATTGCCAATAACCATAATACCAATCATAACCATAATACCGAACCATAACCATCCCAAATACCATCCCAATACCGAGTACCCTCTAATCATGTAGGTCATCCAGACACTCACAACCGGGAGCACGGCTATCATGATAGTTTTATTCAACTCTGCAGAGTTTGTACCTCTTTACGCATGTGTTCATGATTTCATCACCTTTTGGTGACTAAGAATCTCCCTTATGCGCATGACCCGTCGGTCATATTACACACTTCCGTTGGTGTGTGGCCAAGAGATCACAAAATAGCCTTTACAAAGGGATTACTAGTCTATTTAGACCCCACTGAGGTTTCACCGGTGGCGATGTCTCCCGCAGAGCACATCTTCAACCAAGGGCCCCTTCTTGAGCCATTCGGATCCCAGGGTAGTCCCACCAATCATCAACAAACCCAATCCGACTACCCCTTCCCCAAGCATCCACAATGGTCCAAACAGTACTAGCAAAGCCCTAATTAATCAGCTACGCCACACCCATACTTGGCCTCGTGGTGGCACTGTAGTCCTGGCTTATTTTCGCATGAACCGGTCCTTAGATCTAAAGCAAGCGAACCACCATAACATCCAACCCATCCACATACCAGGCTTGCTTAGATCACCCATTACCATATCATATTAGACCAGTTCATGTCAACCATAATCTCATCCAGGCATAATTACATTAAGTAGTGTAGTTGGTTTCCCATCCCAATTCATTAAGCGAAGCAAAAGGTAGAAACCCTTCCTGACTCTCTACCATAAATTCCAGGTGACAAGGGTGGTTAAACAAATCTAGTAAACTTCCTACCATAGGATTCCCATCAAATTGACACAGCATGCAGTTTTGCAAACAAAACATTTATTTTAAAAACAGGATCAATATGCCTCAAGGACACTTGCCTTGCTCTTGCTGTTGATTAGGATCAAAGCCTTCAAACTCTTGGTACTGTAGATCCTCCGCGGCACTCTCTAGCGCAAATCCATCTAATCCGCACAATAAACATACAAGACAAGAAACACAATCAAAGAGCGCACAAATATTACTCAATATGACATGACATGCATGATTAATGCAAATGCAAGGTAGAACTTGTTACTAGATTGCTTTTAATATTCACCAACTAGTTCTAATAGCTTTTAACAAGTTTATACAGATTTGGATTCGATTAGATCAAATTTTAGAATTAATTCAACATAATTTAACCAGAAAGATCGGACTAGTCCGCTAGGGACCGGACAAGTCTGCACTCTGCGAGATCAGCAGATTAGGGTTTTCTAGATCGACGTGAATTTGGAGATTATGGGTTGAATTCACGTAAGGAAAAGATAATAGAAGGTATACCAGGTGTTTAGAACTCCAATGAATCAGGAAACTTGGAGGTAGCACTTGGATCTTGGTGATCTAGGGTTGGTGATGAACTTGGGGATGAATTGGTGGTGAAGAACGAAACTTGGTGGAGATCTTGATCCTCTTTCGTTCCCTCCTCTTCTTCTTCTTGCTTGGGATCTTCTCCTCCCTCCTTGATGGTGGCTCCCCACGAACTAGGGTTTGGGTGGGTGGAAAAGTGGCAAATAGATGTCAATCCAAGGGGTGGGGCTGTTTATATAGAGGTGGAGGCTAGGGTTAGATGGATTTCGAGTTTGGGATGAGTAGAGGCCGGTTTAGAGTCCCACACGGGCTCTAAAAGAGTTAGTAACGACGTCCCTAGGCCCACTTAACGTGAAACCCAAGAAACAAGTCATAAAACAAAATATCAACTCAGAGTCACGAAATATCGGACATGTCCGGATAGGATCGGACTAGTCCGAAGTCGTCTAGAGAGAAAGTCGGACAAGTCTGGCCAAAGATCGGACAAGTCCGAAATTGAACAGAGAGGAAAATGGACAAGTCCGCTGGAACACCGGACTAGTCCGAAAAAGTCCAAGGACTTAGCAATTTTTCAAGGATTCATGGAATATCGGACTAGTCCGCACAAAATCGGATAAGTCCGAAAGTTTCCAGAGCCAAAATCGGACTAACCCGCAGCAAAAATGGACAAGTCCGTTTTTAGTCAGAGAGAAATCGGACTAGTCCTCAGCAAAATCGGACTAGTCCGCTTTTTCCTGCGTTTTAAGTGCGCTTTTATTCCAAATCAATTTTAAACTCGTTCCTCTTTATGTGGGTTAATGTTAAACATGTATATGAATTTATGCAAGGCATGATGCATGAAAACGAGGGTGTTACAAACCTACCCCCCTTAAAATGAATCTCGCCCTCGAGATTCGACGCGGAAGAGAAAAGATAGGGAAATTCCTTCTTGAGATCATCTTCCAATTCCCACCTTGCTTCTTTTTCAGTGTGATGCTTCCATTGAACTTTACACCATCTAATGATCTTGTTCCTTGTGACTCTCTCCTTAGTTTCCAAGATTTTGATCGGTTGTTCGGCATAAGTCAAATCTTCCTCTAGTTCCAATTCTTCCATTGGCACTTGTTCTTCTGGTACTCTCAAACACTTCTTGAGCTGGCAAACATGAAAGACATCATGCACGTCTGAAAGATGAGCTGGCATCTCCAACTTATATGCTACTTCTCCTCTTTTGTCCAAAATCTTGAATGGTCCAATGTAACAAGGTGCTAGCTTTCCTCTTCTATTAAACCTCTTATGACCCCTCATTGGTGACACCTTGAGGTAAACAAAATCTCCCACTTCAAAGGCTAGTTTCCTTCTTCTATTAACCTCATAGCCTTTTTGCCATGATTGGGCAGCCCTCAAGTTTTCACGAATTATTTGGACTTGCTTTTCAGCTTCTTGCAACACATCCGGTCCAAATACTTGAGTTTCTCCTGTCTCATTCCAGAATAAAGATGTCCTACACTTCCTCCCATAAAGTGCTTCATATGGTGACATTTTCAAACTTGCTTGGTAACTATTGTTGTATGAAAATTCTGCGTATGGCAAGCTTTTGTCCCAACTTTTCCCATGCTTTAAAGCACAAGCTCTTAACATTTCCTCCAAAATCTAATTGGTCCTCTCGGCTTGTCCATCCGTTTGAGGATGATATGCTGAACTAAAATTCAACCTCGTTCCCAAAGCTTCATGCAATTTTTGCCAAAATCTGGAGGTAAATTGAGATCCTCTATCCGAGACTATCTTCTTCGGGGCTCCATGTCGACACACAATATGCTCCATGTATATTTCGGCCAATCGTGCAGTTGTATATTTGGTCTTCACAGGGACAAAATGAGATGACTTGGTTAAGCGATCCACAATTACCCAAATTGAGTCATACCCGGACTGAGTACGTGGTAAACCAACTATGAAGTCCATTCCAATTTCTTCCCACTTCCACTCTAGAATCTTTAATGGCTGCAATAATCCTGATGGCCTTTGATGTTCCGCCTTGACTCGTTGGCACACGTCACACAATGCAACATATTCGGCTATGTCCTTCTTCATGCTATCCCACCAATAGCAAGCCTTCAAGTCTTTGTACATCTTCGTACAACCGGGGTGAATCGAGTATGGCGAGTCATGTGCTTCCTTTAATATTGTCTCCCGAATATGCTTTACATTAGGCACAACGATTATCTTTCCAAGCCATAAGGTACCATGTTCGTCCTCATCGAATCTGAATTCTCTCCCTTTTTCGGTCCTTTCCTTGATTTCCTTGATCTCCTCATCTGTGGTTTGTGCCTCTCGAATTTCTTGCTCCAAGGTTGGGTTTAATTCCACCATCTCCATCTCATTTACAAGCCCGAGGTTTAACCGTTCAAACTCCTTGCATAACTCGGATGGTAACTCTCGAACTGTGAGTTGATGACTTACTCCCTTTCTACTCAAAGCATCGGCCACTACATTGGCCTTTCCCGGATGATAGTTAATTCCCAAATCATAATCTTTGATGAGCTCCAACCATCTACATTGCCTCAAGTTCAGATCTGTTTGTGTGAAAATATACTTCAAACTCTTATGATCCGTATAAATTTCACACCTATGTCCAAGAATATAGTGTCTCCAAATCTTCAATGCATGCACCACGGCTGCGAGTTCCAAATCGTGTGTTGGGTAATTCTGCTCATGTTTCTTCAGTTGTCTCGATGCATAGGCGATCACTTGACCCTCTTGCATCAATACACATCCAAGCCCTTGTCTTGATGCATCGCAATAAATATCAAAACTCTTGCTCACATCCGGCAATACCAAAACTGGGGTTTTTGTCAACCTCTTCTTCAACTCCTCAAAACTATTTTGACAAGCTTGAGTCCATTTGAAAGCCTTTCCATTCATTAGCAACTCCGTCATAGGCTTGGCTATCTTGGAAAAGTCCTTGATGAATCTACGATAATATCCAGCCATCCCAAGAAAACTCCTTATTTCCTTGACACTTTGCGGCGGTTCCCACTTCAACACGTCTCTCACTTTTCCGGAGTCAACCGATACTCCTCCTCCTGAAATTATATGACCCAAAAATGGCACCTCTCTCAACCAAAACTGACACTTGTTGAACTTGGCATACAATCGATGCTCCCTCAATTTCTGCAGCGTAAGCCTCAAGTGTTCCTCATGTTCCTTCTCATTCTTCGAGTAGATCATAATATCATCAATAAACACCACAACAAATCTATCCAAGTACTCCATGAAGACCTTATTCATGAGGTACATAAAGTAGGCAGGCGCATTTGTCAATCTAAAAGACATCACGGTGTACTCATAAGATCCATACTGTGTTCTAAAAGCTGTCTTGGGTATGTCCGCTGGTCTAATCTTCATTTGAAAATATCCCGACCTCAAGTCAATCTTAGAGAAGACACAAGCACCCTTCATCTGATCAAACAAGTCCTCTATGCGTGGAAAGGTATACTTGTTCTTGATTGTTACCTCGTTGAGAGCTCGGTAATCCACGCACATCCTTTGGGATCCATCCTTCTTGTCCACGAACAGCACGGGCGCTCCCCAAGGTGAAGAGCTTGGGCCAATAAAACCCTTCTCTAGTTGCTCTTGAATCTGCTTCTTGAGCTCCGCTAATTCCATAGGAGGCATCCTATACGGCCTCTTAGATATAGGTGCAGTTCCAGGTATTAAATCAATAATGAACTCGATGTCTCGATCGGGTGGCATACCTGGCAACTCGTCTGGAAAAACATCCAAAAATTCACACACCACCGGAATCTCCTCAATTGCGGCACCGTCCATATGATTCAACTCCAATTGCTTCGGTGCGGTTTGAGATGCTTCAAAATTTACGGTGATCCCTTCCTCATTGGTCAACTTCACCGTTTTCGTGGCACACTCAATAACTCCATTGTGCTTCCTCAACCAGTCCATACCAAGTATAATGTCCAATCCTTGAGAATCCAAAACTATGAGGTTGGCGGAGAAGTCTACCCCCCTTATTCTAAGGCTTACTTTTGGACATACTATATTTGTCCTCATCTCTCCTCCAGAGATTTAACCAACAGAGTAAACTTCATATGAGAGATAGGCAAACTATACTTGGCAACATATTTCGATGCAATGAATGAATGCGAAGCTCCAGAATCAAATAACATAGTCGCGGGGTTGGAGTTGGCAAGAAACATACCAATGACCACGTCATCCGCTTGTTGAGCATCCTCCGTAGAGACATGGTTCACGTTGCCACGGGCAAAATTCTGCTGTCCACGGCTTCCTTGTGGCGCTCCTCCATTGGGTCTTGGGTTTTGCCTCAGAGCATTGCTTCCTTGACCAAGGCTTGACTTAGGACATTGATGCGCAAAGTGTCCAGCTTCTCCACAAGTATAACACTTCTTAACTCCACCAGAATTATTGGGACGAGCTTGGTTTTGAACATTAGCAGCAGGAAAATTAGCACGAGGTGCATAAGGCATTGGAGGCCTAGGTGCTTGCATGACAGGGCGCTGCTGCACAAACTGAGTTGGGTGTGGCGCATAACCAGGGCCCTGAGCAGGAATAGAAGAGCTGTAATAAGGCTCATTGGGTGGCGCAAAGCGAGGGCGTACATTACTTCCTTGTTGTTGTCCTTGATATGGCGCCTTCCTCTTGATTTCTTGCTCCATCTCACGGATCTTGTTCTCCACCACAATTGCTTTGTCCACAAGCTTCTGGAAATTGACATAATCACAGTTGAGCAATTGCACTTGGATTTCATTGTTCAAGCCCCTCATGAACAAGTATTGCTTCCGGCTGTCCCGACTAACATCCTCAGGCGCATACCTTGAGAGTTGAGTGAACTTGTTGAGATATTCACTCACGCTTGATTTTCCTTGCCTTAAATTCTCAAATTCTTGCCTCTTCAAGAGCATAACACCTTCCGGCACGTAATGAGAATGAAAATTCTCCTTGAATTCGGCTCAAGTAATTATCTCTTGGTTCTCATGAGCATTGCAATACGCATCCCACCAATCCGCAGCTGCTCCAACGAGTTGATGAGAAGCAAACAAGACCTTCTCCCGGTCACTGCATTGGACAATAGCTAGCTTCTTCTCCACGGACTTGAACCAATCATCCGCATCCATAGGGTCGGCAGCTTGAGCGAAGGTTGGCGGCCTAGTCCTCAAAAATTCTCCCAATCGGTTATGAGGAGGCGGGGGTGGCGGTGGAGGCATGTGGGGCTGATTGTTGATGTTGCCAGTCTGCATCTGTCCCATGGTTTGTATCATGGTCTGCATGAGCTGGTTTTGCATAGCCAATAGCTTCTCAATGTTAATAGCTCCCTGAGTAGATCCTTGTCCAACGTTGTTCTGAGGCACTCCATTGTTCTCCTCCTCATCATTGCCATCCCTCTGGTTGCGAGTCCTCACCATCTGAAGAAAAGCAATAGGTAAGAATTAGAAAACGTCCCCAACTATATGCATCAAGGGATATAAACTAAACAGCTAGCTACACTAGCCTAGGTGGACATGGCAATGCTAAAGCATCCCAAAATCCTCTATTAAGCACACAAGCAAACAATATATATAGCAAACAACACACCAACAAAATCAAATCGATTCCTGAGTGCTCCTATGTGCTCTAGAGTGTCCATTCTATCTAGGCTGCATCCTACGGTCAACCTGTGGCTTTGATACCAATCTGTGACGCCCGGTTCCGAAAAAATGAACCAAGCTAATGCATATGTGTGCCCAGGATGTTCAACACACATACACGAGTGCAATCACAAAAGAGTATACAGAAAATTACCATAGGACAAGATTAATTATCAAATTTTATTACACAAACCAGATTATCCTCGAATACAAGCTCTAATGAATATTTATGACAAGTTCAACTAATGCAGCGGAAATAAACTAATTAAGCAAACTAAGCAACTAAGCATAAGGGATAGTGCAACTCCAATAACACCACAGGCAAGCTGACGGTAGACACGGCCTAGAACTCCGCATTATCACCATTAAACTCCCAATCCTGACCTGCAACTGTTGGGGGGATTGCAAGAGTGAGTACATGTCCTACTCAGCAAGTGTGGAAAGTATGACATGTGGCTGATTCAAATGACGACAATAATAATGGCAAAGTGCTGAAAAGTACAGTAAAACATTTGAAAGCAATATATTACATGTATGTGAAATAAACCCATCATAATCATAAGTAATACCATAATACCAGTCTGAATTCATTACTGTCGGTACCCCGCAGACCGGGTACCCCCGCACACAGGGAGAAAACCGCTAAGGACTCTGCCTCTACTTAAGAGGCCGAATCCGAGGTTGCCACGTCGTGGAGGGAAGGACCAAATCCTACCTCTCCGCCGAGGGAGGGTCCCAAGCTGCCACGTGGCTGGCAGAACTGGACCCTCACCTCCCCGGTAAGGCGGGCTCCGGAGCCGCCACACGGTCAATCGGGACCTCGGGGCCAGGCCCGCGCCCTCGCAGGGAAAGGCACCAGAACTACCATGTGGCCTGCAGGGCTGAGCCTCCACCCCTCCATAGGGGTGGGCTCCGGATGCACCACGTGGCCTGTTCCGTCAAGTGCTCGACTCCCCACAGAGGCAGGCTCCGGCGCAACCACGTGGCGGACGGCCGACTCAGTGTGGTAGGAAGCCGCAGTAAAGGAAGGTGTGCGCTGCTCAGACAGGCATTACGTACACGCGCCTTCCCCAGGCAAGCTGAGTCGCGCATGCGAAGGTCAAGGCTCCAGTGTCCTGTCTTGTCCAAGTAGCCGGTACAGACCCACGCCGGAAGACGGACGGATGGGCCGCGAGGACAAGACGGACGGGGCGTGCACTACCAGCATCACCAACTATGTCTAGCCCTGGCGCACGACGCAATGGGACGGGCATTGACACCCCTGACAAAGGGAAGTAGATAGCAATTAATCCTAGATCTTGTATAGGATTTGGCTCTCCCCGGGACCACCTGTCGGGTCCTGGGGCCCACCTTGTGACTGCAGAGCCCTTGAACTATAAGGGACTCTGTAGACGACCTTCGCAAGGGATCGGAAAATTAGACGAAGACTCATACACGCTCAAGCAAGGCAATACACAAACACTCTCGTGGATGTAGGGTGTTACGCTCCGGCGGCTCGAACCACGTAAACCCTCTGTGTTCATCATCCTGCTGCGTTCGATCTCCTAGGACTAGCCCTCGTGAATCCAAAGAACCTCCGCGGCTGCTCTCTAAGCAGGTCCGGGGGAAGTGTCGTTTACGACCTTTGACATTTGGCGCGCCAGGTAGGAGGCTTTTTCCCCGTCAAGATCTCCACCAGCAACAATGGTGAACGGCCAATCCAACGCCGGTTCATCCAGGGCGCAGCCACGGCGGCAGACAGTGGCGGAGGATCAGGCGTCATCTCGCTCTAGGGTAGGCTACCGCTCTAGGGCAGGAAGGTCAGGACCTTCACGTCGCCCTGCTGTCACTTCGCCGGCTGCAGGCCGGCATGCCACTCCGCGGCGTACTCCGGCCGTGACAGCAATCACGGCGCTGCCGGCTGCAAGCCCGGAGAGTGCGCTCGCAGCAGCGCGCGCGCTACTCCACAACCCTCCTGCTGGGGATGCTCCTCAGGGAGCAGCTCAGCAGTGGATCAACGACGTCAACCACCTCGTCACCGCCGCGCTCAACGCGCCTCCACCGAGGGAGACACATGCTCAGCTGATGCATGTGTCATTGTCGCGGACGCCGACAATCGACCGGTGGACGTCAGACTCGCGCTCGACCAGGATCTCGACAACAGATCTGAGAACCGGGCTGCAGCGCCGCAGGTCTGGAGAGGACTGCCGAGTCACCATCGAGCGCCAGAGGGAGCGTCGGCGTAACTCGAGGCAGATTACAGCGTGCCGGGCCCTGTGCCCCACGCCCATGCTGTGCCTCCACCACACCAGACGTACGTCGCGCCTCCACCGCACCAGGCATACGTCGCGCCTCCTCCACAGGCGTATGCAGCATCGCCCCAGCATCAGGTGTACGCAGGCCCGCCTGCTCACCCGGGGTATGCGATGCTGCCGCCGGCACCAGTCAGCCCCAGCCAAGAGTGTGCAGCACTAGCGCCTCACCTCCATTTCGTGGTCTGGCCACGAAAGTACCAGCCGCACATGCCGGAGAAGTACGACGGGAGCGTCAACCCGAGTGAGTTCCTGCAGATCTACACCACTGCGATTCTAGCTGCAGGAGGCGACGAGGCCATCATGGCTAACTACTTCCCCGTCGTCCTGACCGGCCCAACTCGGTCGTGGCTCATGAACCTGCCCCAGGGGTTCATAACCTCGTGGGATGAGTTGTGACGACAGTTCGTGGCTAACTTTCGCAGTTCCTACAAGCGCCCCGGCACGAAGCTTGACCTCCACGCCGTTAGACAGCGCGCTGGAGAGTCGTTGCGACTGTTCATCCAGTGGTTCTCCTAGGTACGGAACACCATCCCTCATGTTGCTAGCACATCGGTTATTGTTGCGTTCAGACAAGGTGTGAGGGACAAGAAGATGCTCGAGAAGCTAGCCATGCACGAGGTGTGTGATGTCTCCGAGCTGTTTTCCCTGGCAGACAGATGTGCTAGGGCAGCTGAAGGGCACAACTGGCACTCCCAGCCATCCTCAGAAGCAAGGGAGGCCACCCCGACTGAGGAAGGAGCCTTTGCGAGGAGCAGCGGCAAGAAGAAGAAGGGCAGTGGCAAGAACAGTCCAAAGCCTGGAGCCCATGCAATGGCGGCTGCGGCACCCGGCGGAGCCCGAGCGCCGCGCCGAGATAAGCGCCCTAGGCAGTCGTCTGAACCCGAGGAGCCTGACTTCAAGTGCCCGGTGCATCGTACAAATAGCCATAGTGCTAGCGAGTGCCGGGAAGTGAAGAGGTTCGCGGAACGTTTCCGTGAACAGAAATAGTGACAGCAGCGCCAGGAGGGCGCACCTCCCCGCCAGAGGGAGGGCAAGCAGAAGTCTGATCTCGAGAAGGAGGATGACAGCGAGATGGGGTTCCAGGAACCCCAGCGGGCGGTTAAGGCCGTCTTCGAGGGTGGCGACTCCGACTCCAGCAGTGATAAGGAGCGCCGCAAGACCCTCCATGTCATCTACGGGGGAGCCACAGACCCCACGCCCGAAACACGGTGAAAACTCTGGGACGGGCAGTGGCTGCGGTGGCCCCCGCCCCAAGTCCGGCTCCCCACCACAAGTGGATGAGCACGGCGATCAACTTCGATGCTTCTGATTGCCCAAAGAACATGGCAGGGGCAGGAGTGCTCCCGTTGCTGGTGTCCCCGACCATCGCCAACGTGAAGGTCTTTCACGTGCTGATAGATGGAGGGGCGGGCCTCAACCTCATCTCCACGGCAGCCTTCCGAAAGCTGCAGCTGCCGATTTCCCGGCTCACACCCTCGAGCCCGTTCTCGGGTGTCGGACCTGGGCAAATCCTCCCGTACGGTAACATACACCTCCCGGTGACCTTTGGGACCCCGGAGAACTACCGTACAGAGAGCGTTTTGTTTGACATGGTAGACGTCGACCTTCCCTTCAACGCAATCATCGGGAGGCCGGCCCTCTACAGGTTCATGGCTGTAGCCCACTACGGCTACCTCGTCCTGAAGATGTCGATGCCTTCCGGTGTCCTCAGGATCAGAGGGGACCGCTCAGCTGCAGTGTCAGCCTTGGAGCAGCTCCAAACACTTGCAGCGGGGAGGGCTCCGTCCCCAGGAGGCTCGAAGGAGAGTCGACCAGAGCAAGGCCCGGTGCAGCGAGCCTCCACTACTGCACCCCGTGTGCAACCAGCCAACGACGACGACGTCCCCGTGAAGGTCGTCAGGATTGGCTCCGTGGCTTCCCACACAACCCGTATCGCGGGGAACTTGGACAGCAAATAGGAATGCGCACTCATCACCTTCCTCCAGGACAACATCGATGTGTTTGCATGGCAACCATAACAAATGCCCGGGATCCCCAGGGAGGTGATTGAGCACCATCTGAAGATCTACCCCGACGCCCGATCGGTGCAGCAGAAGCCCAAGAAACAGTCCATCGAGCGGCAGAACTTCATCCGTGAAGAAATCAAGAAGCTGCTCGATGCTGGTTTCATCCGGGAAGTTCACCACCCACGGTGGTTGGCCAACCCTGTTGTCATTCCCAAGGCTGGCGGGAAGCTCCGGATGTGCATCGACTACACCAACCTCAATAAGGCATGCCCAAAGGATCCATTCCCTCTTCCTAGGATAGATCAAATAGTAGACTCAACATCAGGCTGTGATCTTCTGTGTTTCCTAGATGCGTATTCTGGTTTTCACCAAATACCTATGTCTAGGGAAGATGAGGAACACACTGCTTTCATAACAGTAGACGGCCTGTATTGTTATGTCTCCATGCCTTATGGACTCAAGAATGCTCTCCACACCTTTGTACGTGCAATGCATAAGACATTTGGGGAACTCATTAGAGATCTGGTAGAGGTGTATGTCGATGACATTGTGGTGAAAATTAGGGCCTGCACATCCCTATTAGACAACCGAGCCCAAGTCTTCAGCAAGCTGCGCACGACACGCACGATGCTGAACCCTGACAAGTGTGTCTTTGGGGTTTCTGCAGGGAAGCTCCTTGGTTTCTTGGTATCGCACCGAGGGATCGAAGCTAACCCAGAGAAGATCAAGGCGATAGAGCTGATGCGGCCGCCGGCCCGCATCAAGGACGTGCAGAAGCTTGCAGGGTGTTTGGCAGCCCTCAGTCGGTTCATCTCAAGGCTGGCTGAGCGAGCCCTGCCCTTCTTCAAGATTCTGCGGAAGTCAGGTCCCTTTGAGTGGACCGAGGAAGCTGAAGCGGCTTTCCAGGAGCTCAAGAAACACCTGACGACGCTACCCATTATGGTGGTGCCAGAACCCGGCGAACCGCTCCTGTTGTACATCATCGCAACAACGGAGGTGGTCAGCATGGTCTTGGTTGCAGAGCGGCCGGAGCTACTGCCGCAACAAGCACCAGAAGGAGCCCCAGATGGGGAGGCTGAGCCTCAAGGCCCGAACCCAGAAGAGACCCCCCCCACTGAGAGTTCCAGTGACCAAGTGCCTTACGGGTCCCAGCCCCCGGAGATCTAGCTAGACCCTGGGAGCCACATTCCCCAGGATGCAGACGCATTGCAAGGATCCCCGGACCCCCCAGGGAGGGTTCGGACCTCCCAACGGCCAGTCTACTACATTAGTGAGGTCCTCCATGAAGCAAAAACAAGATACTTGGAGGTACACAAACTTTTGTATGTAGTGCTCATAGCGTCGAGGAAGCTTCGGCATTACTTCCAGGCTCACCGGGTTTCAGTGGTCACCTCCTTCCCACTGAAGACTATACTCCACAGCCCCAACTCGACTGGCAACATTGCCAAGTGGGCAGCGGAGCTGGCCGAGTTCGAGCTGGAGTTCTTACCTCGACATGCAGTCAAAAGCCAAGCACTGGCGGACTTCTTGGCCGAATGGACCCCATCGCCAAGCAACCTGGCGTCCCGGACAACGGTGAAATGATGCCCAAGCTCCAGTTTTCACCGAGACCCCCTGGACGCTCTACTTCGACGGCTCCTCGCGAAAGAAGGGGGTCGGGGCCGGGGTCCTGCTCCTCACCCCGACTGGGGAGCAGTTCAAGTACATGGTGCGCCTTGACTTCAAGGCGACAAATAACATGGCAGAGTATGAAGCCCTAATCTTTGGGCTAAATACTGCCCTGACTCTCAATGTCTGACATCTTCTGGCTAAAGGTGATTCCCAGCTGATCATCAAGCAAGCCAAAGGAGAGTGCAGCTGCAACGACCCTCAGTTAGCAGCATACTTGCTGCACGTCCGGAAGCTGGAAAAGGACTTTGAAGTCTTGGACTTGTGCCATGAACCCCGAGCTGACAACTCAGTCACAGACGACCTGTCAACGAAGGCCTCCACAGGGGCCCCAGTGCCTCAAGGAGTCTTTGCAAGGACGTTACCGCGACCAACCGCCCGGGCAGCCAAACCGGGTGAAGGGGGCGAGCCCAGCACCTCGAAGCTGGCAGCCCCGACGACCCTGCTACCATGGAGTCCGCCAAGGATCGTATGCGCCACCGGGGGCTCCGAGCTACCGGGCGCCCAAGATCCAGAGGCTCAAGCAAGTCCCGTTGCATGGATCTCGGAGGTCCGGGACTACTTGAAAGTCAATATCCTTCCTGAAGAACATGCCCTGGCAGAAAGGATTGTTCGCATGGCTCAAAGGTACACGCTGGTGGAAGGGGATCTCTACCAGCGTGGCGCCAATGACATCCTACTGCGATGCATTACCGGGGAGGAGGGCTCGCAGAGATCCATGGAGGCGAGTGTGGGAACCATGCGTCCCCTCGCACGCTGGTCGGTAAAGCCTTCCGGCATGGCTTTTACTGGCCGACAGCACTCCAGGATGCCGCCGAGATGGTAAAGAGATGCAAGGCATGCCAGTTCCATGCCAAGCAGATCCACACACCAGCTCAGGTGCTGCAGATGATCCCTCCCTCATAGCCATTCGCTGTATGGGGGTTGGACATCCTGGGACCCTTTCCCAGAGCCGTCAGAGGATTTCGGCATCTCTACGTCGCCGTAGATAAGTTCACCAAGTGGCCGGAAGCTGCCCTAGTTGTCACCATCAACAAGCAGTCAGCAATAAAGTTCATCAAGTCGATCGTCTGCCGGTTCGGGGTCCCGAACAGAATCATCACTGATAACGGTACCCAGTTCACAAGTGCAGCGTTCCAGGAATACTGCGAGGACCTAGGGATCAAAGTCTGCTATGCATCCGTTGCTCATCCAGAGAGCAATGGGCGGGTCAAGAGGGCCAATGCAGAGATCCTCAAGGGCCTCAAGACTTGCACATTCTCACACCTTCAAAAGCATGGTGCAAATTGGGTAGATGAGCTTCCGTGTGCGCTATGGGCTAACCGGACATCAACCAGCCGAGCCACAGGGGAAACGCCTTTCTTCTTGGTGTACGGGGCAGAGGCCGTCCTCCCCCCAGAAATTACCATGGGCTCCCCCCGTGCCCGGAGGTACGACGAAGCCGCGCAGGACCAGCTCCGGCGTGAAGACCTGGACCTCGTCGACGAGGGACGAGTGCGAGCGGCTCTCCGAAATGCATGGTACAGGCAGGCGCTCTGACGCTACCACCAAAGGATCGTGCGGAGTAGGGAGCTAAAGGTAGACGACCTGGTGTTGCGTCGCATACTCTCCCGGGAAGGGTCTAACAAACTCTCCCCCAGTAGGGAGGGTCCCTTCCGGGTAACAGAGGTTTGCTGCCCAGGATGCATCCGCCTGGCTACGAAGGATGGAGAGCGATTACCCAACCCATGGAACATCGAGCACCTCCGTAAGTTCTACCCCTAGACCAGGTCGGGACAATGTTATTTCATTGTAAAAGTTACATATTGTCTCAGGACAGCACTTAGGCTAGGGGGATGGGGTTCCGAGTGGACATTCCGCTTAGCCTGGTCCAGAACCCTAAGTAGGTGCACTCGACTTCATCTGACACCTAGGCCGGGTTATTCCCCTTGTAAATTCTGCTCCATCTTATGAGAGACTACAATGAAAGAATGTTGTCCTACCTGGTATAGGGTTTTTCAATTCAAAAATTATCTTTAATTTTTATGATGTTGCTGTAAGCCCGCCATAGCTCGTGATCTATCATGAGCGCTGTCATTTTTCCCCAGCTTTAGCAATAGTGGGAGCCTTGCTGTCTGGATTGCAGGTGGGGTTGCTTGAGGTACCTGCAATGTGCCTGGGGCCTCGGATGTTCCAATACTCGGGGGACTGTGTCTCTAGATGGTCTCCCCCGAAAAAGGCTTACGCCGAGCGGGAGGTCCAGGGGCACAGCCTGCTTAGCCTGGTCCTGTACCCTAAGCCTGTGCACTCTGCCTCCCTAGCGCTGCAGCTGAGTACTGGGGGCCAGATGGACCACCCTTGGGTAGTATGGACGACGAGTCCTAGGTGCAGATGCACTGAATTACCCAAGCCCCACGAGTCAGCCCAGAATCGTAAGTCAAGCGACACTACAAAAAGAGCAGGGGTGAAGTGACCAGCGGACAGAATTACTTCTATTTTTGATCTATACACAGGTCTTTGAGGAAGTTATTCCGGCAACCACCGTCAGAGTACCCGCGAAGATGGCAGGCACCGCCGGACTGGAGCTCCGGCGGCACCCCCAGGGGGCCCGCTGTCGACCTCTCACTAAAGATGGCGGGCACCGCCGGACTGGAGCTCCGGTGGCACCCCCAGGGGGCCCGCTGTCGACCTCTCAACAAAGATGGTGGCCACCGCCGGACTGAAGCTCTGGCGGTAACCCCAGGGGGCCCGCTGTCGACGTACCTGCATACTCAGCTACAGCAATGCTACCTACGCATCCTAGGCTCCCCCTGCACCCGTCCGCCCTAAGTCCTAAGTGTATGACAGGTGTGCCCATAACAACTGGTCACGCCTGTCAGGGGGCCATACTTTGGGGGACGGCAGGTCCTGGAAGCTAAGGAACAACAAGGAGCTAGAAGACATTGCTGGAAATAAAACGGGCTGAGTATAAAAGGCACCACAGACAGATTTTTTATTACACAAATAAAAAGTTTGTCACCACAACCAACCACAGACAAAAACTGAGAGAAACACAAGGCACAAGCCTTCAACAGGTCTGCGCCGGCCCAGACTCGTCGAGTGTCGGCATCGCCTTCGGCAGTCGCCTTCTCAGCGCAGGGGGCGGCAGGCCACCGGGAGGGACAGCCCCTCAGGGGAGACGTCGACGGAGCAGACCCGGACCAGCATGTCGTGCAGCAGCTGCTCGTCCGGGTTGGAGTCGGAGCCGGTCTCGAGACGGGTGCAGTCCATTGGGCCGGTGTACATCCATGTCGGGCGGACGCGGCGCTGGAGTGGAGCCATGCGTCGGGACATGAAGTCCCTCAACACCATCGCAGACGTCAGCTCGAGGTCTGCCAGCATCTGGATCCTCTCCAACACCGGGTCAAACGCCCCCTCCGGCTCTGGGCGCTCCTCCCAAAATGATCGCTCGGAGTAGGGGCTCCTGGTGGGGAGGCACATCCGGTCGTGTGCCTCAACCTTGATGATCACCCAATCTTCACGCCACAGCTCCCACCGTGCTGAGTTGAAGGAAGCAATGTACCTCGTGGGAACCTTTGTCCGGCGCCGGAAGTAGTAGGCGCCGAGGTGCTCCTTCGAGCTCCTGCTGGTGGCCCTCAGTACAAAAAAGTATCGGAAGAGCTTCACCGACAGCATCACCCCCACGAACATCTCGCAGAGGTGAGCGAAGACCGCTAGCATGGCGATCGAGTTCGCCGCGAGGTGGTGGAATTGGAGGCCGAAAGTCTCCAGGAGCATGACCAGGAAGGCGGATGCTGGCGGGACGAAGCCGGCCATCAGGTACGACGAAAAGAGGACCATCTCCCCGGCGGAGAGGCTCGACGGGAGCCTCTCGGGACGAAGCCACATCTCCCGCTCAGGAGTATGCCAGCCGAGAAGTCGGCGCATGGGGGCTAGGTCAGCGGACCTGGACAGCCTGGACTTGGGCAAGATGCTCGCCATGAGGGTTGAAGGAGGAGGCTCTGGACGGGGAGATTGGGAGCTAGAGCGCAAGAACTGGGCTTGAGAGCGCAGGGGTGCAGAGGCGGGAGAAAGGACCCTCAGGGGGAAAGTTCTCTTTTTATGCACCTCTGCAGGCCAACAGGCGCAAAAGTGTGAATCACCGCAGCCTCAAAAGAAGAGCAATGGTCCCGAGTAGGCAATGACATGAGGGCCCGGGTCGCTCGACAAAGAAGGCGAGCCGGGTGGCTAGCTATGCGGGAGGTAACTCGGCGGTTTCCGAAAGGGCAAAAGCAGCGGAAGTGTAGGAGCCACCTTGGGAACCACCGCAGTTAAAGCACGATTGAAGGCAGAAGTCATGTTGCGCAGCGCCTATTCAGCACCTCCACTTACCAGAAGGGGATACGTCACCACAACGGCAGGGGCGTGTCACCTGGGGAACTGCCCCGAAGTGGAATCAAAAGAGTTGCGCGGGAAGAAAAGGAAGAAGACCCCACCTGCGGTATCGACGACTCTCCCGAGGTGGGCTCGGGGGGCCACTGTCGGTACCCCGCAGACCGGGTACCCCCGCGCACAGGGAGAAAACCGCTAAGGACTCCGCCTCTACTTAAGAGGCCGAATCCGAGGCTGCCACGTCGTGGAGGGAAGGACCAGATCCTACCTCTCCGCCGAGGGAGGCTCCCAAGCTGCCACGTGGTCGGCAGAACTGGACCCTCGCCCCCCCCCCCCCCCCCCCCCCCCCCCCCGCTGAGGCGGGCTCTGGAGCCTCCACGCGGTCAATCGGGACCTTGGGGCCAGGCCCGCGCCCTCGCAGGGAAAGGCACCAGAACTACCACGTGGCCTGCAGGGTTGAGCCTCCACCCCTCCATAGGGGTGGCTCCGGATGCACCACGTGGCCTGTTCTGTCAAGTGCTCGACTCCCCACAAAGGCAGACTCCAGCGCAACCACGTGGCGGACGGCCGACTCAGTGCGGTAGGAAGCCGCAGTAAAGGAAGGCGTGTGCTACTCAGACAGGCATTAAGTACACGCGCCTTCTCCAGGCAAGCTGAGTCGCGCATGCGAAGGTCAAGGCTCCAGTGTCCTATCTTGTCCAAGTAGCCGGTACAGACCCACGCTGCAAGACGAACGAATGGGCCGCGAGAACAAGACGGACGGGACGTGCACTACCATCATCACCAACTATGTGTAGACCTGGCGCACGATGCAACGGGACGGGCATTGACACCCCTGACAAAGGGAAGTAGATAGCAATTAATCCTAGATCTTGTATAGGATTTGGCTCTCCCCGGGACCACCTGTCGGGTCCTGGGGCCCACCTTGTGACTGCAGAGTCCTTGAACTATAAAGGGACTTTGCAGACAACCTTCGCAAGGGATCGGAAAATTAGACGAAGACTCATACACGCTCAAGCAAGGCAATACACAAACACTCCCGTGGACGTAGGGTGTTACGCTCCGGCGGCCCGAACCACGTAAACCCTCTGTGTTCATCATCCTGCTGCGTTCGATCTCCTGGGACTATCCCTCGTGAATCCAAAGAACCTCCGTGGGTTGCTCCCTAAGCAGGTCCGGGGGAAGTGTCGTTTACAACCTTCGACAATTACCATCGTCAATAATTTCAGATTTCACCATTGCGAATAACCATAATACCAATCATAACCATAATACCGAACCATAACCATCCCAAATACCATCCCAATACCGAGTACCCTCTAATCATGTAGGTCATCCAGGTGCTCACAACTGGGAGCACGACTCTCATGATAGTTTTATTCAACTCTGCAGAGTTTGTACCTCTTTACCCACGTGTTCGTGATTTCATCACCTTTTGGTGACTAAGAATCTCCCTTATGCCCATGACCCGTCAGTCATATTACACACTTTCGTTGGTGTGTGCCAAGAGATCACAAAATAGCCTTTACAAAGGGATTACTAGTCTATTTAGACCCCACTGAGGTTTCACCGGTGGTGATGTCTCCCGCAGAGCACATCTTCAACCAAGGGCCCCCTCTTGAGCCATTTGGATCCCAGGGTAGTCCCACCAATCATCAACAAACCCAATCCGACTACCCCTTCCCCAAGCATCCACAATGGTTCAAACAGTACTAGCAAAGCCCTAATTAATCAGCTACGCCGCACCCATACTTGGCCTCGTGGTGGCACTGTAGTCCTGGCTTATTCTCGCATGAACCGGTCCTTAGATCTAAAGCAAGCAAACCACCATAACATCCAACCCATCCACATACCAGGCTTGCTTAGATCACCCATTACCATATCATATTAAACCAGTTCATGTCAACCATAATCTCATCCAGGCATAATTACATTAAGTAGTGTAGTTGGTTTCCCATCCCAATTGATTAAGCGAAGCAAAAGGTAGAAACCCTTCCTGACTCTCTACCATAAATTCCAGGTGACAAGGGTGGTTAAACAAATCTAGTAAACTTCCTACCATAGGATTCCCATCAAATTGACACAGCATGCAGTTTTGCAAACAAAACATTTATTTTAAAAACAGGATCAATATGCTTTAACGACACTTGCCTTGCTCTTGCTATTGATTAGGATCAAAGCCTTCAAACTCTTGGTGCTGTAGATCCTCCGCGGCACTCTCTAGCGCAAATTTGTCTAATCCGCACAATAAACATACAAGACAAGAAACACAATCAAAGAGCGCACAAATATTACTCAATATGACATGACATGCATGATTAATGCAAATGCAAGGTAGAACTTGTTACTAGATTGCTTTTAATGATCACCAACTAGTTCTAATAGCTTTTAACAAGTTTATACAGGTTTGGATTCGATTAGATCAAATTTTAGAATTAATTCAACACAATTTAACCAGAAAGATCGGACTAGTCCGCTAGGGACCGGACAAGTCCGCACTCTACAAGATCAGCAGGTTAGGGTTTTCTAGATCGACGTGAATTTGAAGATTAGGGGTTGAATTCACGTAAGAAAAAGATAATAGAAGGTATACCGGGTGTTTAGAACTCCAATGAATCAGGAAACTTGGAGGTAGCACTTGGATCTTGGTGATCTAGGGTTGGTGATGAACTTGGGGATGAATTGGTGGTGAAGAACGAAACTTTGTGGAGATCTTGATCCTCTTTCGTTCCCTCCTCTTCTTCTTCTTGCTTGGGATCTTCTCCTCCCTCCTTGATGGTAGCTCCCCATGAACTAGGGTTTGGGTGGGTGGAAAAGTGGCAAATAGATGTCAATCCAAGGGGTGGGGCTATTTATATAGAGGTGGAGGCTAGGGTTAGATGGATTTCGAGTTTGGGATGAGTAGAGGCCGGTTTAGAGTCCCACACGGGCTCTAAAAGAGTTAGGAACGACGTCCCTAGGCCCACTTAACATGAAACCCAAGAAACAAGTCGTAAAACAAAAGATCAACTCGGAGTCACGAAATATCGAACAAGTCCGGACAGGATCAGACTAGTCCGAAGTCGTCCAGAGAGAAAATCGGACAAGTCTGGCCAAAGATCGGATAAGTCTGAAATTGAACAGAGAGGAAAACGGACAAGTCCGCTGGAACACCAGACTAGTCCGGAAAAGTCCAAGGACCTAGCAATTTTTCAAGGATTCATGGAATATCGGACTAGTCCGCACAAAGTCGGACAAGTCCGAAAGTTTCCAGAGCCAAAATCGGACTAATCCACAGCAAAAACGGACAACTCCATTTTTAGTCAGAGAGAAATCGGAGTAGTCCTCAGCAAAATCGGACTAGTCCGCACTTTCCTGCGTTTTAAGTGCAGTTTTGTTCCAAATCAATTTTAAACTCGTTCCTCTTTATGTGGGTTAATGTTAAACATGTATATGAATGTATGCAAGGAATGATGCATGAAAATGAGGGTGTTACAAATAAAAACATAATAAGAACAAGATTAGCATTTCAGGGTAATTTGACGATGCTTACCTGGGGATGCTACCACCCCAGTCGCCGCGGAATCTCTTCTTCTAAGGCCCGGAGTCAGATTCCACCAAATCTGGTGAGACAATAACTTTGAACCTTGGTCGGGTGCCATCTGCAGCAGCTAGAATCTTCTCAGTTGGAACCTCCCTCGGTTGGGAAGAACCTCCAGACCCGGAGCTCACAGCTGGCACTGGAACAGGAGTTGACATGCCGGAGCTTGATTCCCTTGAGGGCACCTGCAGCGAAGCAGGTCTAGTCACCGAAGGTATCTTTCACCGGGGATAAGGGGCCGTTGGAGTTAGAGTAGACCCGATAGAGCTCCCATCAATGTGCCTCAGGTTCCTCTTTTGGTTGGAAGATTCAGCTGGCTCCTTGCCCTTGCCCTTGCCGACGTCACCAACCCTTTGGCTCGGGGTAGGGGCGACCACCCCCTCGGAAGCTCCGAGAATTACAACCCTGGAGGTCTTGCGCTTCTCCACTTCACCAAGGTCATCTAGCGCTGTTATCTTCCTCCGGAGCTCTTTGCTAAACTCGGGGATCATGTTTAGAAGCATGAAAGCGACCGGCAGAGTCAAGGTGTCATCGATGATGGACCCGTGCTGAAGTTTCTTGAGATGTAGCCTCAAAGCTTCATCATCCAAGTTGGAGTTCAAAACAGTTTCAATTCGATCGTCGTCCATCACACTATTGAATGCCCATGCAAGACTTTTCCTTCTCTTCAGCGGATCCCACCTGTTCACCAAGAAATTTCCAAAGACCATTTGGGGAGTCACTCCACCCTCCACACATTCTTGGATTCTACCCAGGACAGGCTTGAACACAGCTTCGGAACTACGTTCCAGGCATCGGTGTCGACATTGGGGAGTCCCTGTGGCAGCTCTGGCGTATCATGCTCCTCCACTGCAATGATGACCCAATCCTTCTTCCAGTCATCCCATTTGCCGGAGGGGAACGACTTCAAGTACTTGAAGGGGCAGTTCTTGTGCTTCACAAAGTAGTAGAAGACAAGCAACTCAGTTCCCTTGCCGGTGGTATGGACCGTGAATAAGGTCCAGAACAGCTCGATGTAGGGAGGCACACCCACCCAAATCTCGCAAAAGTGGACGAAAGTCGCCATCAGCAGGAGGGAGTGGGCGCTGAGGTGATACAGCTGGAGGTCGTAGAAGTCCAGCAGCATCAAGATGAAACTTGAAAAAAGTGGGATCAGTCCCACCATGGCATACGCTAAGAAGTATCCATCTCGCCACAACGCTCCTTCTTGAAGGGGAGCTTGCCGACGCGAATCATGTGGTGGAAGGAGTCACTAGACCACCCCATGAAGGTCCGGACCTTCATCAGATCATCCTTGCTCTTGATGCGACTTTTGGGAAGACCTAACTCCATCGCGGCAAAGTAGAGCGAAAGAAGAGAAAGCTAGGCAAAGGTTGGAAGGCTCTGAGCTTGAGTTCGATCGAAAGCATAAAGAGTCCTCAAAATGTATAGGCTTTCCTTCTTAAGTAAGCCTCCACAATGCTTGGATGAACACCACAATAAGAGCAAGGCCACATTTCAAAAAACTACCCCGTCAATGACGAAGGGGCCCGAGGCCACCCCGACAAGGAAGTCGAGGTTATTACCCCAGGCAAACCGTTGTCATGATGGGCGGCGGGAAGCCCGAGGGCGACAGCCTAAGAAGGCGCTCGGAACCGATACAGTTTTTGTATTGGGAACCGACGACCTTCAATTTCGTGAGATCTGTTGCGCGGATATCACCTACCACATTCAAGGAAAGCCACGCGGCGATGGTTCAACAGCGAAGCATCACCCCAACTGCACCTTTGAAATCGCGGCGCGGGAATCGAAGATGGCCCCACCTCCGGTAGAATAACTTAACCCAAAGGAATTCTCCTGGAGATGGGCCCGGGGGCCACTGTCGGTACCCTGCATACCGGGTATCCCATGATACCGCAAGAAAAGCTAAGGAGTTCCCCCATTCAAGTTGAAGACCACTGAAGTTCACACGTGTTACACAGTACTGGACCCGCCTCCCTCGTTTGGGTAGCTCCGACACCGACACGTGTATCACAAGGCCGGACCTAACACCCGTCATAGGGAAGCTCCAGCCCTGCCACGTGTCCAGTGACCCTGGACCTAACCCCCAGTAGAGGGAAGCTCCGGTACTACCACATGTATAGTGTCTCCAGACCTGCCTTCTCACTATGGGAAGCTCTAGAGCTGCCACGTGTCGAACCTCCGAAGCTAGGACTTCAACGTAAGATAGAGAGATATCCAACAGCTCGCACCTTCAAGGGATAGTTAAAGCGACAGTTACAAGACCTGATTATGTGTCATTAATGACACATGATCAGTGGATTGTTAATAGGGGTAACACCATCATTAAGGCGCATTATCACTCTATTAACCGCATTTAATACTCGTCGATCATGTATTAGACAGTTAATTATGTCAGGGCCACATGTCAGGCGAGGCAAGTGATGTAACGGCTAGTCCTTAGATTATAAAATGGTTGCACCTCACGATACATGACAACTAAGCTCATATACACGTAAGGACGAGTGAATCCATAATACATCAACACACACCCCGTGGAGTAGGGTATTACGCTTAGGCGGCCCGAACCACGTAAATTCTTTGTGTCATCATCTTGTATGGAATCTCCATGTGCCCAAACTGATACAAGAACCTCCACGGGCTACAATTTAATAGTACCGGGGGATGTGTCGTTCGTACGCTTCGACAATGTCAAACTGAGGTGGTTGTGGTGTTCCAAACGGAGAATCGGTGCTACCGTGACCCAAAAACTGCATCAAGTAAATTATTTGTGAGATATTAAGTGAAATATTTTAAAATCGAATAAATAGCTCATTTGTTAAGATTACATGTTACCAGTGCCATATACAGATACTGCATCGGTTGTTGCACCTGTTGCTGCATCTACTACATCTACATCTATGTTTGGTGCTGCTGTTGTTGCAACTGCGTCTACATCTCTTCCTGAGTGTGCCTCAATTCTTATCTTAATGCATCCGCCTCTGCAGTAGACTGGTACCTACTAGAACTAGCACTGGAGTGTCATCGCCTAACATAGGCCTCATGCTCCACATACCCGTCGCCCAACCCAAGTCCACAAAAGATACAAGTGTGATGAATCGACATTTATTAACTTAGAAACATCATTATCTTTAAACATACCTCCCATGCAGTACACCTCTACCGGCTTCGTACGCCTCACCCACATCCAATGGCGCTCTTACATAATCCGCCTCATCTCCATGATTTTTCCTGAAGCACTCAACATATTCCGCCTGAGAGGATACAATGAGTTCGAGAGTAGATGTAATAAAAGATAAAATTACTTGGATGGATCATACTTACCACTTTTTGCGTTGATGCCTTGTCACACAATTGCTCCGGGCGATTTGGGTTTGGACCGCTATGCCCCTTAAGATAAACTTTGAAAAATCTAGGAGTGATACCAGTTTTAGCATGCTTCAATAACAAAATTTGAATTTTAATCAATACAATTATTTGAAGCAATCTAAGTATGATTTTAAGCATGCATACAATTCTTTGTTCCATCCGCGCATGTCTATCCAGCCCATAGTAATGCTTTCTAGGCTTGCTCGTCCAGCTTTTTCAGTCTCTATCCGAAACTAACTTGAACTCCTCCGATGCCCAATACTCACTTAACCATTCCCAAGCTTCCAGATTAACAACCAATCCACGTTGCTATCCAAGTACTCCTCCTTTGTTAGATGTAATTTGGCTGCTTCATTTTTTGATATACGTGTCAACAACTTAGTCTTGTAGTACACAATCACAGCTTTGATCCGGGCATCAGAGGAGTCCTTTGTATGCCTTTTTGCTGACTCATGGAAAACCTCTCTTTCATATGATTCACTCTCACCTTCCCAGAAACAAACACACCCTGCATACAAACAACAATTTATGTCAATCAGAACAAGATGTAATATAGTTGAAGGACTATGAATACACTTATCCAAAACATATCCCATACTCTGTTACGACAAGTACCCGCAGGGGCATACTCTTTCAGTGCATAGTGATCCAAACTATGTGCAATAATTCTTTGTCTGTCCAACACAACCATTCTGGGGAAGCAAAACCGAATGGTATTTCCCAACTCCGTGTTAATTACTCGTCGACGCCCTCTGCCATTCTAATTAATCTCGATCTAGCACCTAGTACCCTTCGAGTTTATAACTATCCACATGTCCAATCTTTTGCTTGGAGTACATAAAAGTTGCCTCTGTAGCCTGTTCAAACAATATTAGTTAATTAGTTAATAATAAAACAAAGATAAAAGATAGCTTATCAATTAATCCGAAATAGTACCTAAAAGGGCATCGAGTGGGCGGCTGACCTGCCTTAGCTAGCTCCACAAGTCTTGCCAACTTCCTATCTCACGCGAGATCATCGGCCTCTTCATCATCGCCGCCCTCGTCGTCCCCCTCATCACCATCCTTAGAGGAGGACCGCCCAAAGACCGCTGCAATCGTACGATCTCTCGTGTCCGAACTTGAGTCTCGTCCCTACTCTGACGACTATCTCACAGTATCTATCTCCTCCTTGAGCAAGTCCTGAGCCAGACTCGGCTCCGGCTCTCGTGAGGGCTCTGGCTGTCGCGAGGGCTCTGGCTGTCGTGAGGGCTTTGACTCTGCAACACACCGCATGAGCTGCCTTGACCTATTCATACTTACGCTTGTACCCTGCAAATGAAAATAAACATGTAAAAAATATTAGATAGTTAATTATCATACTAAAATGTATTTAAAAATAAACTAGTACCTCAAACAAGTCTGTGTGCTCCAAACTACTAGTGTGGTTCGAACTACCACTACGCTTTTTCCTACCAAGTTTGATATGCTTGAACATCTGCATAAATTTCAAAATAGTGATTAGTTATACAAAACAAATGATAAATAACAAAAGATACTCAAAATGTGTAAAATAAGAATCAAAATCTAACAGAATGCGTACAATAAGAATAAAAAATCATTAGCATCAGAATCTGCTTCTGCCACACGTGCTTGAAGATGTTCACGTATCTCTTATTCTTCTATCTCTTCTTCAAAATCTTCTCCTTCACTATCTTGATCAAATCTTTTTTGATCCTCAGTAATCCTTTTCTGCTTTTCAATAATCCTTTGTGACTGTCGAATACGTTTCCTCGAAATGCCAGTATGTTCTTCAGACATTAACTCAAAGGTACCACTAGCTATCTCTCCTAGTCCTGTCCCGTAAGATATCCTAAAATCTTCTACTTCCTCAACTTCATCTTGATAGACACCATCATCATCATCTTCCTGATTCTCTATGTATCCATCATAACGATGATGGTCCACTTCAGAATTAACTTTGTATACAACCCGCCAATTTTTGAAACTTTGATGAGGATAACTTAAATAGTACACTTGTTCCACTTGATGGGCAACTACAACATTGTTGTTATGAGCTGTGTACCGCGAGTTGTGGTTAACCTCCACCATTCCAAAATCATCGACTCACGTGCCAGATGTTGGATCAAACCATTGACAGTCGAAAATCACAAGCTTCAATTCTTTTGTACCGCCGGATGTGTACTCAATTATTTTTTGAAGAACACTGTAGTAAGCATTGACTTTTCCACTACCCTCCGCTGCCTTATCATTACTCAACTGTTTGATGTGGCTGCAAGTGGGCAGCTTGCTTCTAAACTTGTCGTATGAAAACGGTATCCGTTGATATCGTATCAGTTAAATTCTCTTGCTTTCAGTTGACCATGCAAATCTGTCGCAAGTCATTTGGGATGTTGTGATCTTGTATACACTACATAAATAGACAAAGTTAGCATCTTACGACAAGCATGTGAACTATGATTGAAGACAAAAGACGGATATAAACATTACATGTTTACAGAACCATGCCACAAAGCTTAGCCCACCATTTATGCCATCCCGACGCATCTTATCCAATGGACTTTGTGTAGGTCTTCGAGAAGATGTCCAATACAACTTGTCAAATATTTCAAAATATGGTAACACTTCCTCCATGTTGAAAAACATGTAAAGTATGGTGTAGTTCCTCTCTTGCTCTGAAATATGATGAGAAGTGGCAGCTCCAACACCTTTACCCTTCCAATTAAAAATCTTAAGCTCAGATATATGTTGCTCTTCTACATCACGATATCGTGTCTTAGATGCATTCATATTGTTGGCACATGAGAAATATTTCATAGAAAAAATTGTAATCTCTTTAGCTGCAAATACCTCTGCAATACACCCCTCAACTCTTGCCTTGTTGTGCACTATAGCTCTAAGTTTTTTCAATTCCCTTTCTTGACTATACATCCACCTGAACTGTGTAGGACCTGCTACCAACGCATTATAAGATAAATGCACCAGCAAATGTTGCATAACATTCATAAAACCAGGTGGATAGACTTTTTCCATCTTACAGACAAGCACAACGATTTCTTTCTCCCACTATCGCATCATCTTATTTGACACTTCCTTAGCGCATATCAGCCTATAAAAGTAGCTAAGTTCAACAAATATCTTCCACAAATCAGGTTTGAAGTAGCCGCGGAACATTACGTGCAAAAGTCTCTCCATCATAATGTGGTAATCATGACTCTTCTACCCATTTAGTTAACCGATACTAAGATTAACACATCATTTTATGTTAGCTGCATAGGGGTCTGGAAACTTTAATGACCAAGTAAGTATTTACCTCCTTTCTTCTGGCTTGACACAGTAAGGTGCTCGTGGCCTACTATAATTTCCACTTGTATTAGTTATAATCTCAAGCCCAGGACGATCACAAAGATCAGCTAAGTCTTCCCTTGCATTCATGTTATCTTTGGTTTGACTGGTGAAATCAAAACACATGCTTATGATGCTTTCAGCCACATTACGCTCTTGGTGCATCAAATCTATGTTGTGCGGTAAATGCAGTGCCTTTGCGTATGGTAGCTCCGAAAGAAAAGAAATATAAATTCAGTTGTGTTCTGTACCATATCCTTCGAAACCACCTTCAGGGGATTCTTTTAACTTTGCATACCATGCCATTTTTTGTTCGCTTGTCAACCGATGAGACAAACCTTTTCTAACCATTTTGCCTTTCCGGAATGATTGTGTATCACTCCTAAAAGGATGGTTTGAAGGAAGGAATCATCAATGACAATCAAAGAAGCTGACTTTTTTTTCATACTTTAACCTGATAGCATGGTGTCAGACATACATATGGGACAGCACAATTGTCCGTGAACACACCAACCAGCCCAAATGTCATATGCCAACAAATCATGGATCGACCATAATGCGGCACGTAAGGTAAATTCACATTTCAGATGATTGTCATATGCCTTTACACTATGCCATAGCTCTTTCAGCTCTTCAATCAACGACTGCATAAACACATTGATTTTCTTCCCAGGATGTTTAGGGCCAGTAATGATAGCCGTGAAAAATATGTACCCTTCTTTCATGCACATGTTGGGAGGAAGATTGTATGGCATGACAAATACAGGCCAACAAGAGTATGTGCTGCTACTGGTGCTGTAAGGAGTGAAACCATCAGTTGACAATCCAAGACGAACATTTTTTGGATCTCTTGCAAACTCCGGATCAAAACGGTCTAGAGTTTGCCATGCCGCGCCATCAGAAGGATGTGTCATAATATCTTTGTCATCGCTCTCACGTATCCCTTCAGAATACCACCTCATATGTTTTGTTGTTTCTTGGGACATGACCAACCGTTTTAGCCTTGTTGTGACAGGCATGTACCAAAGCTGTTTAATCGATACTTTTGTAGTTATTTCCTCTCCATCATCGTTCAGAACCTTGACATATCTAGATGCATTGCAATGCATACAATGGGTATCGTTCATGTGCTCCTTCTAAAACAACATGCAATTGTTATTGCACGCATAAATCTTCTTATAGTTCATGCCCATATCGCTCAAAAGCTTCTTAGAGTGGTATATGTCTTTTAGCATCTTATGCCCAGATGGAAGGAGATCACTAATCAGCTTCAAGATACCATCATAGAAATTGTTTACGAAATTGAACTTGGACTTCATCACCATAAGTCATGTCACCGCCTGTAGAACGGTCACATTGGTGCTCTCATGCAATTTTTCACCTGAGGCGGCAAGAAGGTCATAAAACTCCTTCACCTCCTTTGGTGTTGACCCCTCTTCGTACTCTCTACCAATGTCCGCTAACATCTCATCCATCTGATCATCATCCTCATTTCTGTCCAACTGATTGTCATGAACCATCTCCCCATGCACGTGCCATACTAGGTAGTCAGGCATAAAACCATGCTTGCAAAGGTGCAACTCAATTTCATCCTTATATAGATGTCTACGATTTTGACACTTGCTACACGGACACTTCGCAAGATGAGCACCACTAGCAAAGGCTTGGTCGATGAAAACGCGATACGAGCCCATTCCATAGTGTGCGCACCACTTGAACTCCAACCATCATACATCGGTTTACGATCGTCACTCATTTTAGCTTATACCTTCAAAGCGGAAAATGTAAAGAACTAATAGATAACACACAAACCATATAACTATATATAAGATGTATCGTTCTTTTATGGATGACAATACAGAGACTCACTCTACATTACCTAGTGAACATAACACACTAAAATAACCGCAATTTTGTAATAAGAGTCTAGAAAGAAAAGAATCAATCAATTATGCTATCACTAATAGCTAAAAATGTATGTTAAAATACATTTCAAATATACATTTAACTCAACTAATAGCTAGAAATGCAACTAATGGCTACAAATATACATTAGAAATTCAACTAATTAATAGCTAGAAATGCAACTAATAGCTAGAAACATACATTAGAAATTCTACTAATTAATAGCTACAAATGCAACTAATAGCTAGAAACATACATTAGAAATTCAACTAATAGCTAGAAATAAAACTAATAGCTAGATTTTACCTTGCCCGATTCTTTTTTGTTGAAGCGGCCGGAGGGGCGGGCGCGGGGGGACGGCAGTCGGGCGTCGGAGGGCCGGAGGACGGCGGCGCGCGGGCGGAGCTAGGGCGGAGGGTGATGTCGCGCGTGCGGAGGGTGGGCACTAGAGGGCGACGACGCTCGGGCGGAGGGCAGCAGCGCGCGGCGCACAGGTGGGGGGCTAGGATCGCGGGCGCACGGGCGGGGAGTGAGAAGCGGTTGGCCGAAGTTAGGGTTAACGCGCCGCGTGGGCCGGGCCCACTTAGGGTCGTCGATTGCTCGCCCCTGACGCTAATAACTTAACACTGTCGGTCCTTTCTTGGGACCCGACGGCCATAACCGTCTAACCACGGGACCCTTCTCGTCCGTTCGTCGGGCCCACTTTAAAACCGTCGACTGAACCTCATGCACTAACGGCCTTATTAGATCCGTCAGTTCCTGACGAGGTACCGACGACTTTAGATTTAAGACTGTCAGTCTAATAACGTCAGCCAACATATTTACTTAAGACCGTCGGCCAGCCGACGCTCATAAATTTATAAACATCGGGTACCAAAAACCGACGCTTTTATTTTATTAAGTATGATGGCCCTGACGGTCTTATTTCAAACTGACAGTCGTTTGCCCGTTTCCTGTAGTGGAAGGCAAGAAGCAAAAAACCTGAGAGCTTACATGACAAGGTCGAGGGCACCTGCGATCCGACCTAACCACGTCAATAGCCTCATGCGGGACTCATCTCGAAGGAGGTTTGAGTCCTTCTATTGACCCGAGCAGGTCGAGGATTGAGCCACCTTGAGCTCAGACTGTCTCTAACCTACATAGGTCGGGAGCCACCTCATTAGGGGGTTCCTGACTCCATTGAATAGGAGGATAACTAACATGACAAGAGAGTAAAGATGGTGTCTGCCTTGCACTCAAGTGGGTAGCAAGCATGACTAACAATGGGATGATCGATTCATATCAATTACGCCTTAGGCATGTTGATTTGGTGAAGCCAAACTTTGCATGTGTTAGGTGGAGCATGTAAGTGGAGGGTCCAATCTCACGGCCCTCCTTGACTTCACCCGGTTCATAGAGCAAGATATGGGCGGGATTCTCCCCGACAGAGATAATCTCAGCCCGTGCGGACGTGAGGACCGGATCAGAAGAATTGAAGAGGAGGTACGTCAGTTGTCACATTGAAGTCTCTCTCAATCCTCCATATGAGATCTCTCTTGGGCTATAAAAACAATCCTAGGGGTCGAAAAAAGAGGGAGGGGAGATCTTTTTGTAACCCACTTGCAAATTCATGGATTCAATCTACAGACAAGTTAGATGTAGGATTGTTAGTCTTTGGGCGGCCCGAACCTGATAAACCTCGTGTGTTTCTTTGCTAACTCATACTCAACCGTATAGAACCCTTTAATCCGTTGTGCCCCTCACGGAATCACAAAGCGGAGACTCAATAGTCCCCTAAATCTCGATCTCACGCATTGACACCTGTGAGCCTCCAATATGTGACAGGAGGGTTAGACCAACTTAAGTTAAAGTGAGGAGAGTCTCTTACCTCTTGGAAGCTTTTAGGGTGCAATTATTATTTCTCTCGGTTGACCCAGCAGCTCCTGGTATGGCCAACGGAGGAGGGATGTTACTTCCTCTTGTATCAAATTATTTGTCGTTTCAGACAAACAAAAAGAACTAAAAATGAACTACTTAAAGCTGTTCTAACGACAAATATTTTGATACAAGAATGAGTAGTTGAGAAGAGGAACACACCTACTAGACACACTCCCTTTTTGATGGAGAGGTGAGGACGATGTGTGCTAATCATCCATCCTTTTTATCCAGAAACTTGTGTTTTAAAAAGAAGAGCCAGCGGCTTAAAAATGTGTACCCCAAATGACTGTTGGTTTGCTGGTTGTAACATTTGAAGGTAAAAGGGACAGTGTTTGCTTATGACACTTTATGACCATATATGTCCATGTCATGGTACAACAGCGAGGGGGGAGGGTGATTCTGCGTGCTTCTGCCGGCGTTGGTGGTAGCTTCGCAGGAGATAGACGTTGGAGGCATTAGGGCAGCGGGGGACAAGGGACCGGCATACACTAGGGCCTAGCAAAGCAACACACGCGTGGGACCACCCCCACCCTCCCCTCCCCTCCCTGCCGAGCCTAGGTGCGAGCTATAGATTGCACGATCCCCGAGGACGTATGCCACAGTCACACATCACCTCTTTCCTTCTCTCATCTGGTCACTGCGTTCTCTCGCTCATATAGTAGATGCTTTTCTTTTTCCATGTTTCATCACCTCCTCTTTTTCTGGTTGCATTCCTACTCTACGTGCGCCGTCTCTCTCTCACTCACTCTTTTGGCCTGTCAGGCGACGCATGCATATCAGACCTAGCTCTCAATCACTCACTTGTGTGCAGCTGAGGATGCATGGGAATTAGTCGTCTATTGCGAGGAAGGATAAATATATAAATTGTTCAACACCATTATTAAAACCTTATGTTAACCCTCTTAAGCGAAGCCTTGGTCATGAACTTTTGATATTGCCAATGGTAGGAGAAGGACACCACCCAGCACAAAACAACGCATATATGAGCCAGAATTAATTCGACGCCCTGTTCTCACTAGCTGAATGCATATGCCACCACGCTATCTGATCGTCTGTCTATATATCGCCAATAACCAACCTCCTCTTTCTCTCCACGCGCGCCGGCAGAACAAAACAACCACACTTCACTTCACCAACCAGAATCTGCCGTAGCCAGGCCAATAAATTCCACCACATTCCTGTCCATCGACTACAGTAACCCAGCTTCGCTCGATTCAGCAATGATGCTTGTCGCCTTGCTCCTGTTGCTCTCCGAGCTCTGGCGCACACATTGGCGTCTAGCGCTTGTCGTCCCGTTGCGGGCGAGCTTCTTTGTACTACTTCTGATCCATCTCAGACCCAGAGATCGATCAAAGGAAACTACAGTTGCAGTCGCAGCAATAAACGGGACAAGGCGCTACAGTTCAAAACAAGCCTCTGCGTCTTATGTATACAGTACGTACTCTACCACGCTAGCAAAGATAAAACAGTGTTTCAGAGAGATCACTTGCACTTCTTTTGTGCAAGCTAAGGGATCGAGCTGCTGGGCACCTGTGCTGTTTGTGCTCCGTGTCTATCGTCCAGCCGGCTGATCTATGACAAAAGGTAGGTAGGTAGGTAGATGATGATGCATGTTAAGATGGTACGGTCAAAGGGACCAGTGCTTGTTGTTTCTACTTGCATATATACAGCATCAAAATACGAAACGTTCCTCTGCATGCGCATAAGTTGTTGTCATCGTGGAAAGATGTAGGGTAGTTACCTAATCAAGGAAGAAGTCAGTGCTGGGACCTCTCAAACTTGGATCGATACATGTTTTTAGTCAAGAGGAATATTGGCCCGCGTTGCTGGTAACCCTGCAGCTGAACCTGTAAAAAACGATCAATTTGCAGCGAAGAGAAGAGATGATAAGAAGGGAAGAACGGAATGGGCAAGCGGGAGATGATGATGGCGACGAGACAGAGCAGGTAAGGTTCAGGCTGTTGGTGATGTGCCCAAGAGGCAATCATAACAATTCGGGTTCAGGCCTATTGGATATTTGATCCATAAGCAATTAGGGTACTAATGGGCCTGCGACCTAAAAGCCCATTAGTACGCCTATAAATATGAGAGGTAGGGTTAGGGGCTAATCATCCCACCACGTGACAGCCCTAGCCGCCACCCCTCGCAGGCCTCACGCCGAGACCCTTACCGCGCACGCGGTGCTAGCACACCGGTGCACGGCGTTCCTCTCCGTACGTGTGGACTCCGTGGAGGCGTTGCTGCTACTGCTGCGCTGATCGGCTACGACGATCGTGATCGTCTACCTGCTGCTGTGACGAGGACGAGGAGAAGACGAACGAGATCGTCTACTTCCCTTACACCGACGCGCATCAACGTTCCGCTGCGCTGCGCATCTAGTGGTAATGATCCATGACCGCTGTACTCGCATGTTTCCTGGGTGATGCGGTAGAGTTGCTAGAGTAGCTTTCCGCTGATTTCCTAACAGTGGCATCAGAGCCGACTTGCATAGTTTTTGGTCTGGATCTACTGCAGACATGTTCATACGATGAATTTTTCGCACGGTTTTTGGGGTTTGGAATTGGTTAGAGTAGATTGCGATCGTATATGACTAAAGGGTCAGTTCGTGCTCCTTCTCTGCTGTGTGCGCAACCTGTCCCTACCGGCTGGAATCACCATCGGGACTAATCGCGTACATAGCTAACAGATTGAGCCAACAGACCACGGTCATGAGTCGCGATCTACTCATGAATAACCGATCACATTGAAAATTTGAGACATTCTGAATGTCTCGGATTCGGGGTGATTTGATCAATCCGATGAGATTTTCATAGTGATTTCATAGATGTGATCTATGTAATTCCGTTTGGTGTTCAGGGCGCTGCCCTGAAACCCGCGGGGGGCGGCTCCCCCCTCGACCCCCCGCCCGCTAACCGGCTAGCGGGACCGCCGTTTTGCTGTCTGCTATAGCGATTACATAATATCGTTTTGCGCTAGAAACCGTTCTACGCTTAACTCGTTTTTGCAGGGAATGATGTGAATGGTATGGCCTAATGTGATGTGATAATCTGTGTGTAATATTCGTGCGGCCTGCGTGCTGCAAAATTAACACAACCGGGTTGAGGTTGTCACATAATTGTATAACGACCTGCGTGTCGACCTGTGATGCTTGATCTCTCTTGTAATTTATTTGGTAGCTATTAATTGTATTAGCTTCTTTTATTATCATGGAGATGTCCTCAAGCATGGTGGAGATGGAGATCACCACAAGAAGGGAAGCATGGCAGCTCAGATCTTAATGGAACCATGGCGATGGAGACCATTATGATTCTAAAGGCCATACTATTCACAATGTGATATTATCATATGCCTGTGATGCTTATTACTTTCTTTTCATGCTCTTCATATGGTGGATGTTTTGTCATGATAGAATAGCTTCCCTCACAAAAGTTGAGCATTTGATGCCATTTACCAATAGCTGCACCTATGTTATTTTGATCGTTGTGTGGTAGGTTTGCCAAAGCAAAGTACCATCATCTATCATAATTCATAGGGTGAATGTTGGACATTCACATGCATAGTGTTGGTTTACTCAACAAAGCTATCAAAACGGTTTTGGGCTTTATGGCATAGAGTTGGGAGCCGGGGCATTGGATGTCACCCAACAAACAAGAGTCATATAGGGATATGATTAACAATTGTTGTTTACCTATGTCACTATTTTCCTAGCCGTGAAGCCAAAGCTCACTAGGAATTAGTGAATATGGATCTTGAACCACTATATATCGTTAGAGGGAAGACGATGATAATATAGTGGTAATATCTTTTATTAAACTGTTAATAGAAGATTGGTACATAACATAGTGCTAAACCTTGCATATTTATTTTCTATTGTAGATCATGTCTGCTAGTAACAATTCCGGTTTTAATTTGCGATCTGTGCTTGAAAAGGAAAAGCTCAATGGAGCTAACTTTATCGATTGGTACCGCAACCTGAGAATCGTTCTCAGGCAAGAGAAAACCGAGTACGTTCTTCTGCAGCCTTACCCTGATGACCTCCCAGCTGATGCAACTAATGCAGCACGTAGAGCTTATACGAAGCACTGCGATGATGCGCTTAATGTAAGCTGCCTCATGCTTGCCACTATGTCCCCTGATCTACAAAAACAGTATGAGCATACAGATGCTTATTCTATGATTGAGGGACTGCGTGGAATGTTTGAGAATCAAGCAAGAGCTGAAAGATACAATATCTCAAAGTCCTTGTTCTCATGCAAGCTGGCGGAGGGTAGCCCGGTCAGCCCTCATGTAATCAAGATGATTGGTTACATTGAAACTTTGGGCAAACTTGGTTCTGAACTCAAGGATGATCTGGCTATTGACGTTGTTCTCCAGTCGCTCCCACCGAGCTACGAGCCATTCATATTGAATTTTCAAATGAATGGCATGGAGAAAACTTTGGCTGAATTGCATGGGATGCTTAAAACAGCCGAAGAAAGCATTAAGAAAAATGCCAATCATGTGATGATGGTACAAAAGGAGAATAAAAAGAGGAAGCGTGTGACGCATCCTAAAGGCAAAGGCAAGGGAAAGGTTCCCGATGAGCCCTCAAGCTCAAAGTCTAAGCCAAAGGGCAAATCTGGCCCTTCTCCTGATGATGAATGCTTTCACTGTCATGGTAAGGGACACTGGTCTAGGAACTACAAGAAGTACTTGGAGGATATGAAGAAGAAGAAGGGAAGTGAGACTTCCACTTCAGGTATAAATGTTATAGAAATTAACATTGCATTATCTTCTAGTGAATCATGGGTATTTGATACCGGATCGATGATTCACACTTGCAAATCATTGCAGGGTCTAAGTGAGACTAGAAGATTTGCAAAAGGCGAGTTGGATGTTCGTGTTGGCAATGGAGCAAAGGTTGCGGTCATAGCTGTCGGAACTTACCACTTGTCATTACCCTCAGGATTAGTTTTGGAATTGAATAATTGTTATTGCATTCCTACTTTGAGCAAGAATATTATCTCTTCTTCGTGTTTAGAAGAAGTTGATGGTTATGAGATTGTAATAAAGAACAAATGTTGTTCTATTTATTACAATAATATTTTCTATGCTCAATGTCCATTGGTGAATGGATTATATGTTCTTGATCTTGAGGATAAAACTGTTTGTAACATTAATACCAAAAGGGCTCGTCATAATGATCTAAGTCCCACTTTTATTTGGCATTGTCGCTTAGGTCATATAAATGAGAAACGCATTGAAAAACTCCATAAAGATGGTTTACTAAGCTCATTTGATTTTGAATCACTTGACACATGCGAATCTTGTTTGTTTGGGAAGATGACCAAAGCACCCTTCACTGGTCAAAGTGAGAGGGCGACTGACTTGTTGGGACTTATACACACAGATGTATGTGGACCAATGAGTTCAATTGCCAGAGGTGGTTTTCAGTACTTCATCACATTTACCGATGACTTTAGTAGATATGGTTATGTCTACCTAATGAGGCACAAGTCTGAATCCTTTGAAAAGTTCAAAGAATTTCAGAATGAAGTACAGAATCAATTGGGCAAGACAATCAAATTTCTACGATCTGATCGTGGGGGTGAATATTTGAGCCATGAATTTTATGATCATTTGAAACAATGTGGAATTGTTCCACAATTGACTCCACCTGGAACGCCTCAATGGAATGGGGTGTCCGAGCGGAGGAACCGAACCTTGTTGGACATGGTTAGGTCGATGATGAGCCAAGCAGATCTTCCACTATCCTTTTGGGGTTATGCTCTTGAAAGTGCTGCGTTTACACTAAACAGAGTCCCAACTAAGTCTGTTGAGAAGACACCATATGAGATGTGGACCGGGAAATGTCCCGGATTGTCTTTCCTCAAAGTTTGGGGATGTGATGTTTATGTCAAACGTTTGACGTCAGACAAACTCACTCCAAAATCAGACAAATGCTTCTTTGTGGGATATCCTAGGGAAACCAAAGGGTATTATTTTTATAATAAAGCAGAGGGTAAAGTGTTTACCGCTCGCAATGGTGTCTTCTTGGAGAAAGAGTTTCTCTCAAAAGGAGTTAGTGGGAGCAAGGTGCATCTTGAAGAAATTCAAGAAATACCTGAAAATGTTTCAACACCCACCGATCCTATACAGGATGTACAAGATGTTGTGCAACCAGTTGATGAAACACCAGCCCCACGAAGGTCTACGAGGGTACGTCGTGCGACTGAAAAGTTAACGCTTCTAACCACGGAGCAGCATGACATGGTATTGTTAGACAATAATGAGCCCACGACCTATACTGAAGCAATGATGGGACCCGACTCTGAGAAGTGGCTTGGAGCCATGAAATCTGAAATTGAATCCATGCATGAAAATCAAGTTTGGAACTTGGTTGATCCAATCGAAGGTGTGAGACCTATCGATTGTAGATGGATTTTCAAGAAAAAGACTGATATGGATGGAAATGTTCACATCTATAAAGCGCGATTGGTAGCGAAAGGTTTCAAACAAATTCAAGGTGTTGATTATGATGAAACTTTCTCACCCGTTGCAATGCTTAAGTCTGTTCGGATTCTTCTAGCAATTGCTGCATATTTTGATTATGAAATATGGCAAATGGATGTCAAAACAACCTTTCTTAATGGAAGTCTGACTGAGGATGTGTACATGACACAACCTGAGGGTTTTGTCGATCCTAAAAATGCTAGTAAAATATGCAAGCTTCAAAAGTCCATCTATGGACTGAAGCAAGCATCTCGGAGTTGGAATCTGCGTTTTGATGAAGTAATCAAAGGGTTTGGTTTCATCAAGAACGTAGAAGAACCTTGTATTTACAAGAAGTTTAGTGGGAGCACACATGTATTTCTGGTCCTATATGTAGATGACATATTATTGATCGGAAATGACATTTCAATGCTTGATGATGTTAAATCCTCATTAAGAAAAAGTTTCTCAATGAAGGATTTAGGAGAGGCAACGTATATTTTGGGCATAAAGATCTATAGAGATAGATCTAAAAGGCTAATTGGATTAAGTCAAGATACATATATTGACAAGATATTGAATCGGTTCAATATGCAAGATTCCAAGAAAGGTTTCTTGCCAATGTCACATGGCATTACTCTAAGCAAGAGTCAGTGTCCTTCGACACCTGATGAGCAAAAGAGGATGAGAGCGATTCCTTGTGCTTCGGCTATTGGATCCATCATGTATGCCATGCTATGTACACGCCCAGATGTATCTTATGCTCTAAGTATCACGAGTAGATATCAATCAGATTTTGGTGAGGCTCATTGGACCGTTGTCAAAAACATCCTTAAGTACTTAAGAAGAACTAAGGATGCATTCTTAGTGTTTGGAGGTGAAGAAGAGCTGGTTGTAAAAGGTTACACTGATGCCAGCTTCCAAACTGATAAGGATGATTCTAGATCGCAATCCGGTTTTGTATTCTGCCTCAATGGAGGGGCAGTGAGCTGGAAAAGTTCCAAGCAAGATACAGTAGCAGATTCAACCACAGAGGCGGAGTATATTGCAGCTTCTGAAGCTGCAAAGGAGGCTGTTTGGATCAGAAAATTTGTTTCTGAGTTGGGTGTTGTTCCTAGCGCGTCCAGTCCTGTGGATCTCTACTGTGACAATAGTGGAGCCATCGCACAGACAAAGGAGCCTAGATCACACAAACGATCCAAACACATACTACGACGCTATCACCTCATTCGAGAGATCATCGACCGAGGTGATGTGAAGATATGCAAGGTGCACACGGATTTGAATATTGCAGATCCGTTGACAAAGCCTCTTCCACAATCAAAGCATGAGGCACACACGAGATCTATGGGTATTAGATACTTACATCAGTGATCATAATGTGTAGTGGGAGACTTGTGTCATAGCTATGTTTATGTACTATTAAATAAATTGTTATATGAGTAATCATTATCTACATTGATCATCAAGTATGTGACTTGTTCGTGAAACTCTTTGTTAAAAGTAATGTTACTCTAGATGATCCCTAGTCTATATCATTATATGAGATAATGATTGCATACAGACTAGCACATGTATTAATTGATGATCACGTTTCACGGATCATAGATATAGAGATATCAAATTAATAATGTGAACACATGTTAGTGAACATGGTGTTGGATTGACCCACTCCAAGACACTGCTGGGATTGTTATTTCCATATGTGCCATCAGTTGGTCTTGAGTGATACACCTGCTAGATCCTTAGACCTGAGATCGCCATTGTTTCTCACTATGCATAGTTGTGTACTTTGAGACTACCAAACGCTACTCCGTAACTGGGTAGTCATAAAAGTAGTCTTCGGGTATATAATGAAACATAGAATGTGATGTGCGCGGATCAAGATGGGATTTGCCCCTCCTAAATAACAGGAGAGATATCTATGGGCCCCTCGAGATAGTTGGATTTGAAAGTGCATGGCCATGCCAAGGTGATTAAAGGTTAATCACAGTGACTAAAAGTTAGTCACGGAATGAATCCACTATTTGATCGAGTGAATGGTCGAGCTATCACAAGGATGGCACGCATCTCGCCTTGAGCTTGACTGGTATCGTGAGGCAAAGGGATTAGCATGTTGAATGTATCTAGGTTCGGCCGATATGATCTTTATGTACAGTCGGGAGTCAGTATGTCCTGCTAGGTACCTCTACTGACTTGTGGTTGGAAATGGTTTCCATTCACAACCGACTGCTCATGAACCTAACGGGTCACACACTTAAGGAGTTGGAATATCGAAAATCTTGGCTAGATGATTGTCTCTAGTGCAAGTGGGAGATTGTTGGTGATGTGCCCAAGAGGCAATCATAACAATTCGGGTTCAGGCCTATTGGATATTTGATCCATAAGCAATTAGGGTACTAATGGGCTTGCGACCTAAAAGCCCATTAGTACGCCTATAAATATGAGAGGTAGGGTTAGGGGCTAATCATCCCACCACGTGACAGCCCTAGCCGCCACCCCTCGCAGGCCTCACGCCGAGACCCTTACCGCGCACGCGGTGCTAGCACACCGGTGCACGGCGTTCCTCTCCGTACGTGTGGACTCCGTGGAGGCGTTGCTGCTACTGCTGCGCTGATCGGCTACGACGATCGTGATCGTCTACCTGCTGCTGTGACGAGGACGAGGAGAAGACGAACGAGATCGTCTACTTCGTTCCCTTACACCGACGCGCATCAACGTTCCGCTGCGCTGCGCATCTAGTGGTAATGATCCATGACCGCTGTACTCGCATGTTTCCTGGGTGATGCGGTAGAGTTGCTAGAGTAGCTTTCCGCTGATTTCCTAACACAGGCACTCCGACAGCGTCTCATTTCCATGCATTCTGACCTCAATGCTGCCCACGGAGACGGAGGAGACGACACTGTTTTCCCGCCCCCCGACATGCACATGCACGCATTTTCATTATGTTCCCATGCACGAGAGCTTTTGCCATTGCTAGTACGTACTACGTGATTGTATCGATGACCTGCTTGTGTTCTCTCTGACTTCGTGACGAAGACTGCACCACGTGTGTACTCCATCCAGCTCTCTCTGCTCTCCTATTCACCGTCGGACGAAGGAAGCAAGAAATTCAGGCCTTTTTTTTTCGATAGCTGCTTCATGCATGGGCCAAATGGGCTAGGCCGGCCGCCGTCGTCGAACTCTCGTCATCCAGCTTCATCCAACACCGCCTCGTCTGATCTGAACCTGACCTCGCACCTGGTCGATCTCTGCCAACACAGTCAAGCACCGTCTCATCTGCCATCGCCGGAGAAGATCAACGTCTCTTTTGCCGCCGTACGTCGCCGGAGAAGATCAGTGGAGACGACACGGTCTCTAACAAAGCTTTGCGTGTTTTCCTGTGTGGCTGTCACCAATTCACCATGTTTCACCCGCTCCATACATTAGGAATAACAGACAAAGCTTTCGGCGCTGAAAGGGATGTGACTCGCATACGCAATGATCAAGCCACTCCTCGTTGACTTCACATGTCATGGAAAGAACTGGATCAGATCCAGCCGCACCAAATATTAATCAGCTTCGTTATATAGATGTCGACCGCGCCTAGCTAGCTAGTTCGTCACACGCGTGTTTCGATCGATCGATCGTCTTCGGCTCTAAGCGATTGTCGTCGTTTATGGCGACGAACGACACGGTTTCTCTGTCCAGTGTAATTAATCGATCAGTTTCATCATTTCGGGTCGACCGAAACGAAAGCATGGTTATTCAACTTTATCCAGATTCAAGCACGCGCCGAGAGAGAGAGAACACGCGCTATAAACTTTGCTTTTCTTTACCAACCTGGTGCGAGCAAATTAAACTGGACTCATGGCACTATATACGCAAGATTTTATTATTACTGCTGCCGTCACACATATACATGCTTGGCACACGCATCCTCTGATTGAGCCCCTTCTTATACCTGGTTTCCTAGCTAGAATGTATCAGGGAAATAAAGGGGAGAAATTGAAAGAGGAAAAGAAAGAAAAAACAAAGAGGATAAAGCAGAATAAAAGATATTTAAATCGGCAATCACTTCTATTCTGTGTGAAACGTGCATACATAACAACCAGTGGTGTGTGAGAGAGGCATGAAACTTTGGGTCCATTTGATTCAACTTGACACAGCAAATTCACTATTATAAATCTGAAATCTCAACCAAAGAGGTTTTGCTGTCACTACTACAAAATGCATTTTTACAGGCGTCTTCTTATTTTTTTTACAGACGGTTCGTTAAAAGTACCACTTTAATGTCAGATGAGTTAATAACCGCATGTGATAATAGAATATTACAGGCGGTCTGTAACAAACAACCGCTTGTGAAAATGTATTGATTTTCACAGGCGGTCTGTAACAAAAACAGCATGTGATAATAGTCATTATCACAGGCGGTCCGTAATAGACAACTGCCTGTGAAAATATAATGATTTTCACAGGCGGCCTATAACAAAAAAAACCGCCTGTGATAATGATGGCTCCTGATTGGTCCGCTGCTTCATCCCACAGATCGCTCTTAGACTTCATATCTCCGCGCTCCACTACTTATCGATCCAACGATTCACAGGAGGTCATCTCTAATCTATGTGCACTACAGGAAACGCTGATACTTACGTCGGCCAATTTAATTTACATCGGCTGGCCGACGTAAATAAACTAACTTACGTCGGCTGTAGAATCCCGACGTAAGTAAGTTAAATTATGTCGGCTGCCGATGTAAATAACTAGCCCAACGACAGTAAATGAAGACTTATGTCGGCCTCGACAACAGGCCAACGTGAATAATCTGGCCGACGTAAATAAGCCTTAACTTACGTCGGCTAATTTTACGACCGTCGTAAGTTATGTTGGCCGACGTAAGTTTATTATTTAACCGACATAAGTTACATATTTTAACCTACCCCGCGCGCGCCTTCTCTTTTCTTCCTTACCCGTTGCGCGCCGCTTTCTCTTCTCCCCGCCGCCCGCGCCCGACGCCGCCGCTCCCCGCCGCTGCGCCGCCATCGTCCGACGCCGCCAGGTATACTCCCCTCCCCGACCGCCGGCCCGGCTCCCCCGCCCCCTCCCCTAGCTAGCGTTGCCCCGCCCTCCCTCCCCGATTGTCGCCGTCCGGCCCTCCCCCCCCCCCCCCCTCCCCCTCCCCCTCCCCTACACGGCCGAGCGCCGCCCCCCCTCCCCCTCCCTCCCCAGCCCCCCTCCACCTCCCCCTCCACCTCCCCTTTCCGGCCCCCTCCCCCTACCCTTCCTAGCCGACGGCCACCCTACCTCCCCCTCCCCTCCCCGCCCCCTCCCCTCCACAGACCCCCCCCCCCCCCCCCACCCCCCTCCCCTCCACAGACCCCCACCTCCCTCCCCAGAATATACCCCCCACCCCTCCCCCTCCACAGACCCCCCCACCCCCTCCCCCTCCACAGACCCCCTCCCACCCCCACCCCACTCCCCTCCACAGACCCCCACCCCCTCTATTGAAATTTGAATTTAATTGAATTGATATGTTTAAATTTGAATTGAATTGAATTGAATTGTTCAATTTTGAAATTGAATTGTTTAAATTATGCTTAAATTGCTTAATTGTTTATCTAATTATGCTTAATTAGTTAATTTTCTTACTTTAGATTATGTTTATTTAATTATGCTTAAGTGGTTAAGTTGCTTAATTGTGCTTCATTTGCTTAGTGTAGATTATGCTTAATTAGTGTAGTGTAGATTATGCTTAATTGGTTTATGTCGAGGGCGGCGTCGGGGGCGGCTGGCTGTCGGGTCACTTAGGTTCTGTCGTGGCTATAGATGGCCAATGGGCTGTGCCGGACCGGTCCGGCCCGAGCCCAGCCAGTCTCGTGCATGAAAACATTATGCCCGGTGTGGCCCGCAAATTTGCCATGCCGGGTCGGGCTGGCACGACTGGCCATAAGCCAAAGCCAAGTCGGATCCCATTTTCCCCTGTCTGGCCGTGTTGGGCCCGTTCGCGGGCCGAGCATGTCGTGCTGGCCCGAAGTGTTAGGGTTAAGTGTATATGGGTCGGGCGACCCATTACTAACCCTAAAAGTTTGTAGCTAGGTATCTCTTCGCCACAAGGACCCCCGTACGTTCACATCGGCGTGTTTGGGAGTACGTATAAGTCTATAAAAAACTCCAAAAACAGATGTTGCGAGTATTTGTCCTTGACTCGCAAGATTCGTAAGGCAAAAGGTTTCTGAGCTAACCAGTTGCCCCCCTTTGTACTTTAAGAACTGCACCGGATAGGGGGGTGTAGTGTTAAATATGCGGCGTTATGCTGCCGAAATTTCATGATTTCTGAGACGGATGATAATCAAACATTAATGAATCGTTTGGGTTAAGTGACCAACCCAGATGGGTACGACACGCAATAAGTGTGATCGTGCCGTGTAGACCATTGTAGTTATGGCCTCGTCCACAGCTTCTTCACCAATAGTTTCGTTGTCTCGCCGGGGTCCTCGCCTCGCCTCCTCTGGACGAGAGTCTAGGAGTCGTCGCTCGTTGGGCTCGCCTCGCATACTCATAGATTCAATACAAGGCGAGGGAGCCGAGGGCGGCCGAGCTGGGTCTGAGGTTAAGCTCGAGCATGGCCCGTATCGGGCTTCGAACTGGCACGAACCCAGCTCACTGCCTCTCTCATTATTTCCTCTATCATGCATAAATTAATGAGAAACTAACAGTAATTTGTTCGGCTATTAATTGCAGAGTCAAACGTGGGCGAAGATCGTAGTTGGATGTACACTAGTTGGAAGAGCGGAACTGGTGGTCACTCAGATGAGTGGTACGCCAAGACAAAAGCTTTTGTGGAACGAGCTTTTTCGTTGTCAAATAGCAATAAGGCGCGGTGCCCATATACGAAATGCCGAAACGGAACGTTTTTGGACAAAGTGGAACTTATGATGCACTTGTGTCTAAACGGTTACGTGACACATTATGAGTTGTGGAACTTCCACGGCGAGACAGTTTCTCAAGGTGTACAAGAAGTGGAAGCGGACAATGATGATGCCATAGAGGTTGATATGATGGATGAGATGCTAGAAGCTATACGACCAGAGCTTACAGAAGATCCTCAAACAGTAGAGGTTAAAGAGTTCTTCAACCGTCTCAAAGATTCAGAAGAGGCACTATATGGACACACTAAAAGTCTAAGTTCTTCTTTTCTAACAATTGTTACAACATGCTCATCGATTTGTTCAAAGATGCCTTCAACAACCCAACAAAGTGCCTAAGGATATGTACAACTTGAAGAAAACTCTTTCCGGTCTAGGTATGAAGCAGAGGCGACAGACGAGGAGGAACCACTTTGCGGCTCCTCCTCCGGTTACTACTCAGTGGACCACGATCCGTCCTGTTGGAGACAGGTAAATACTTTATATAGTATATTAAATATTAGATGTTGTTTTCCTTTACTTAATGATTTAATATATTTTGTAGATGTTGGTACGACTTTTCGTTCGTGGGGGCCGAGAAGCACCACAAGCAGGTTAACAGTGTCCTGTGTGCTATCGTGAAGTTGCACTACCCCGGTGTCATTGACGGTTTTCCTGCCCTATCGTGGGATGACTACGCTCGTGTCTCTCACCTGGTCCACGACATGGTTTAGGGAGCCGTGTGGCACGATTTTATGGTAAGTTTAACTGTTTCATTTTTTCAACTCGTTTGAATTGTTAATGCATATCACTTAAATATTTGTTTGCTTAAAGCTGAGGTACCAAGTAAAGGAACCGGGCATGGAGTACCACTCGAGACGCGTGTTCCATTACAATGCTTGGAAGCTCACGACAGCGGCGTTGTCGTACGCCCGGATTCAGGCCGTCAACGTGTACTACAAGCGGCACCTCCGGGAGCAGGAGCAGGAGCAGCAAAGGGGTGTATTTAGGAAGGACTCGGACTCATACTTGACAAAGGAGCAGTACACAGGGGTAAGTTTTTAATATTGTTAAATATTTACAATATATACGTATGTTAATTGCGTTGATGAAAAATGAAATATGTGCAGGTTAGTATTTCCTGGTTATAGGGTAACATCGAGGCGTACTTAGCTCTCTGTCGGTACTAGGCTAGCGACGCTTTCATCAATAAGTCTACAAAGTCTAGACAGTGCCGCATGGGGTCCGAGGGAAAGCACAACCATGGTGGCGACGGCTACTTGCGTTTGGCTAAACGCATGGTAAGTACCTTTTCAATATATTTATGTGTTCCTAATATATTATTATCTCACTAACACGACTGTACAGGAGCGAGAGATGGGTCATGAGCCGACCCCAACCCAGGTTTGGAAGATAGGTCACAAGGAAGGTGACCCTTCTGGTAAGTTTTTGAAATTCATCAATTTCATTATAACTAATACTATTATTGACATGCTTACAAGATTTATTTGTTTTGTAGGCAAAGTACGCGCAGGAGGTCGCGAAGATACACGGTGTGGATTACGATTGGGAAAGCACACCGATCGACCCCCAAGTCGCGTACGCAAGCGGAGGCGGGAAGGCCCACAGACAGTGAGTTCTTCGTGTGTTTCATTTATTTTTCAATTAATCTTATTCTACTTAGTGTTTTCATTCTTTTGCAGGTTTGCTATTTTTGATGGAGTTGTCGACTCGAGGTCGACGCGACCTTTGAGAGGCGCTTTATCGTCGCAGGCTTCGTCTGTTGGGACCAATGGTCGTCTCTCGCAGACCCAGCTGGAGCTCCAGGCCATGAGGGAGATGCTGATGCAAACTCAGGCAGAGGTGGAGAGGACGAGAGCGGAGGCAAGGGAGGAGCAGCAGAGGACGGCCTTAATGATGACCCAGATGCAAGCAGCGGTGGCAGTAAGTAATTTAAAGTACCGTAGTTAAATTTTTTAGAACTTAAATAACATATATCTTCTAATATTTTGCAATGGCAGACTCTTGCTCGACACATGCTTCCGCCGCAGCAGACACCGGAGCAGGTAATATATGTCTATCCCTCTTTTTGTTTTCTGTACACCCTGTTATTGTGAGTTTTAGCCTTAGTGTCGAATAGAAACTTGTTAGAGGAGGACATCCATGTTGTCCCCGAAATGCAACTTCCACCGCTCCCATAACATAGATTTTCATTATGTTGAATGCATGATTCCCTTTTGATCCACCACCAACTCAGGGTTGGCTCTAGGATTTTGAGGGCCCTAGGCCAACTCAGGCTGATAGGCCCTTAAAGATAAATATTATTTAATTTGTGATACTAATACATACTTATAAACTATGCAATATATATTACTAATATGAATACTTTAAGCAGGAGATGAACAATATCTATTACTTTTCGTAAAAAGATTTTTCGAGCATTTCTTGAAGCAAAATCAGTTAAGAGAATCCGATAGGCAATATAGGCATTCGGATAACAGTCTGCAGTTGTAATGAATTGAAGTATCTTATGTACTGTTATTATTTGGCAAATAAGTTACTTGCATCACATTTAATTTAGCAAATGTGTTACTCGCACTATTGACTATGATTCTTCTGCAGGGTTCGGGAACGCGTCGAGAAGATCCTGGAGGCAGTGGAGGGGCTAGCGTGTAGCCCGGTGGAACTTAATTTGCAAATTGTGTTGTTATCGATGTTTTGGATATTATTTTATAATTGTTGTTGTGTATCGGTTCTGAATAGTAATCTGTATGTGATTTGTGTTCTCGCCATCGAGCGAGGCAGTCAGTTTCTATTTTTTTTTAAAATTGAAAACTTAACTTACGTCGGCTATGGTCGGGCCGACGTAAGTTGGCCCAGTTTAACTTACGTCGGTGTGTCCTGACCGACGTTAAATCACTTAACTTATGTTGGTTTGGCTCAGCCGACGTAATTTATACCCAGTAACTTACATCGGCCCGCAGTGACCGACGTAAGTACTCCGGCCCAGCTCGCGGCCCATCCAGGTACGTAACTTACGTCGGCTGCTACAGACCGACGTAATTAAGTAACTTACATCAGCGGCCGACGTAAGTTATCTTAATTATGTCCAAACTGCTATGTCAGCCAGCCACTGACGTAATTAAGTGAAAACCGACGTAATTAAGTAACTTACATCGGTTTAGGCCTTAATTACATCGGCCCTGGCCGACGTAATTGATCAATATTCCTGTAGTGGTGTCTATAACAGCAGCATCACTGACACCTCATGTCTTTATCCTCAATATCACCTCTCTTTCCTTCCTCTCCAACCTCGCTCTACCGCAGCTCTGCTTCATCGCCGAAGCGTCGGTAACCCGCTTCAGCCTCCTCGCCCTCCTCGCCGTCGCGCGTCTTCTTCCTGGTGACGTCGAGGCTCTTCAGCAAGTACGCGGAGTTTATCTGCATCTGCCGAATCCGGAGCTTGCTCTACGACACGGCCAACGCGGTGAACGGCTGGCTGAGGGCAGCCGAGACGTCGGCAAGGTTGGTCACCCCGAGGTCGCGGGCGAGCTTGCGGGGTGTGTCCTTGAGCGGGCGGTAGCGGAGGCGAATCTACTCGATGTGCTTGAGCAGGTGGCGGTGGCGCCAGTACTCGGAAGCTCTTCAACTTCAAGCCAAACGTAGGCAAATTTTCTGCTGTACATAGTTACCTTGTTCATACTAGAGATTCGAGTAAACAGTCGTGTAGGCAAAGTGCATGCCGATGAGGTTCTGAAATGATTTCTAATGCATTTTTTTGAGCATGCACCCATAAGATTCAAGTACTTGATTCATTACCTGCTGTTTTTTGCAAGCAACGAACACAATATCTTTTGGCCAGTTAGTGACTAAATCTGTCGGTTGTGATGTATTTTCATGGGTGTAAAGAACCACGATGTATTTTGAGTGTAAACAACCGCTTGTGACAATACATTTTCACAGGCGGTCAGCAATAAAAAACCGCCTGTGAAATTGCATTTTTACAGGTGGATTTTGCCCCCGCCTGTGTTAATCAATCATTTTTCACAGGCTCTTCGTTACAGGTGGTTTTTAAAACCGTATATGATAATATGTTTAGAGCCGCCTGCGATGAAGCCTTTTGTAGTAGTGTGTGAAACGGATTTTTGATAATTTGTAGATTTTTTCAATACAAATTAGAATATACTCTAACCCAAATTTCTCATATTCTCATCCAACTACTAGCCATAAATAATTACACACCTGTCATTGGTTATATACCAAATCATATTTCTTATTTTTCTTTCTCTTGGCTCACAATAATTTTTCACAGCTCACAGAAAAAAAAAACATATTTTTCAAGAATCCACAACTGTACCAAACATCGACTCTGTTTGGCATGATGACTTATTTCACGACTTATACAAAGAACCAAACAATAATTTAATCTCATAGCTTATTAGTTCAGCATCTTCTTGGCGTGTGAGAGGTCTGAAACTAGGACCTGTTTGGCATGACTTATCTCACAGCCTATTTAAAGCATGCATGATCAGAATTTATGCCAAAAACAACCGATTTATTTCTCAAATTATTAGTTCATCAGTTTCTCACTATAAACTAAACACTACAAAAAACGAGCAATAAGACGTCGGGGTTTTTATAAGCGTCGGTGTCGTCGACTCTAAATGGAGTAACGTTGTCGGTTTATTCAACCCGACGGTAATAGATTAAAACCGTCGGCCGGACTCATAAAACCGACATATATAATTTAAAACCGTCAGCCGGGCGCATTAGACCGACAATCATATTAAAGCTGCCGGCCAACCCAACAAAAACCGATGTATATATATACAACTGTCGATTCCCCCGACGGCTCTAATTGTTGTCAGAATTATTTAAGTCAAAACGCGCCCGTCAGCTACTCCAAAATTCAAAATGCACCGGCTCCCAGGAAATTCCAAAACGCTCCCACCTCCCGAAAAATATCAAAATGCATCGCGTGCTCAATAACCCTAGCGCTAGCCTCCCCTAAATGAATCAATCTGCCCCCCCCCCCCCCCCCCGAACCACACTCACAACTCAAGCTCGCCCGCATCCCAATCGTCGTTCCCTCGACACACTGCATCCTCTGCCGAAGTCACAAGCCTCTGTCCGCACGCGCCTGCCTCCCCTGCCGAAGTCGCCTGCCGCCGGTCGCACATGCCCGCCTCTCGTGCCGAAGTCGCCCGTCGCTGGTCGCACGCGCCCACCGCCCCTGCTGAAGTCGCCCGTCGCTGGCCGAGTGTAACACCCTCATTCTCATCCATCATGCATTGCATACATTCTTATACATGTTTAACATTAAGCAACACAAAAAGCAATAAGTTTAAAATGAATTAAAATCAAACAAGCAAATAAAAACCTAACTCAGTACGGACTTGTCCGGATTTGTACCCCGGACTAGTCTGTCTAACTCTCTGTTGTTCTCCCTGGGTAGGGCGGACTTATCCGGACTGTGCCCTTGACTAGTCCGTTCAACTCTCTTATGTTTTTCCGAAATTTTCTGTTAATACTACAGACTAGTCCAAAAATGTTTCTGATGTTTTCCTAAGCCCTGCTCCGGACTTGTCCGATCTAGCACCGGATTCGTCCGTCCAACTCTTTGGAACTTCGATATATTTGCTGACGGACTTGTCTGGCTTGACACCGGACTTATCCGTTCAACTTTCTGACTTCCAACGGACTTGTCCGACCTCATACGGACTATTCCGGTCTGGTGATTTTCGACTCGGATTCTATTTTTCCTCCATGACGTGTTGTTGGGTAATTTACCTTTTTGGGCTCAAGGACGTCGTGTCCAACCCCTGTGGAGTCGACCCCTACTCGGCCTCCACCACCTTAAACTCGAATTCCACCCCAATTCCTACCATCTCCACCCTATATAAACACCCCAACACACACCCTTTCACCTCTGTGCCACAATTGAGGAAACCCCTAACCCTAGTTCGTGAAAGCTGCCATCAAGGAGCCTCCACTGCAGGGAGAAGAAGGAGAAGGGAGGAAGGAGGAGGATCAACCAAGATTGTCGTTGTTGTTGCGACCTTCATCATCAATCTCTCAACGTCAACATCTCTCTTTGTCAATTCTTCGTCTCCTTTGATCTTGACGTCAAATTCTCAAGCCTTCGACCTTTGAACCCTAGGATTCACGGTAATTATATTAGATTCATCTTTTCTACATAAATTATGATTCCATATTAACTCGAACTATGCTCTAATTGAAAATTCGCCAAAACCATAGCCAAACGGACTTGTTCGGTTCTAGTGTGAACTAGTCCAATTTCCTTTCTGTTCCAGAATGGTTTTGTCTGGTCCGGTACGGACTAGTCCGATCCACTTTTTGTTCCAGAACGGACATGTTCGTCAACACTACGAACTAGTCCGGCCTTCCTGTCTGAAATTCCTAGAACTTCTTAATTATCCTCTAAAATGACTTGAAACTTGTTCTAACATGTAATACTTAATTATAACTAGTTAGTAAGCAATGATAACAACCTAATAACATGCATTACCACATAATTGCATTATTCATGCATGTCATGACATATTGAGTAATATATGAGCATTTATTGATTGTAATACTTGTTTTGTATGTATATTGCGTGGAATAGAAGGTGTTGCTCTAGAGAGTGCTGTCGAGGACCTCCAACATCATAATTTCGAAACTATTGATCCTAATTAGTCTCAAGAGCAAGGCAAGTGTCCTTGATCATTTTGATCCTGTTTTCATATGTTTTGTTTGCAAACATGCATGCTTGTGTCAATTTGATGGGAAACCCATTTATAGGTGTTTACTAGACTTGTTGACCATCCTTGTCGCTTGGTTTACATTGTAGAGAGTCGAAAAGGGTATTTTTACCTTTTTGCTTCACTCCAATTAATTGGGATGGGAAAACAACCAAATGGCTCAATTATGAATTAATGAACTTATGAATGATGAGAACTGAAGAACATGAGTGATTGGTAATATGGAACTTGGGAGATCTGAGGAAGCATGGTTCGTGGATTGGGTTGGATGTTATAGTGGTTTGCTTGCCTTGGATCTAAGGACCAGTTCATCCGAGAATAAGCCAGGATTACAATGCCACCACAAGGCCAAGTATGGGTGTGACTTAGCAATTAATTAGGTGTATTGCCAGCATTATTCAGATCATTTTGGAGGAGCTGGGAATGAGAGTCGGTTGAGTTTGCAATTTTGGTGGGACTGCCCTGGGATCCGAATGGCACAAGATGGGGCTCTTGATTGAATGTGCTCAGTTGGAGGTATCACCACCGGTGAAACCTCAGTGGGTCTGAATATGCTGGTAGTCTCTTTGTAAAGGCTATTTTGTGATCTCTTGGCCATACACCTAAGGAAGTGTTATTGGCATAAGGGAATTTTCTTTAGTCATCGATGGGTGATGAAATCTCGAACTTGTCGGTAAAGTGGTACAACCTCTGCAGAGTGTTAAAACTATCATGATAGTCGTGATTCCAGTTAAGAGCACTTGGACAACTTATATAATTAGAGTGGAACTTGGGATTTGGGATGGATTGGTATTGGTTTGGTTATGGATATCGATTGGATGGTGATAAATGGATATGGTTAATGATAATGGTAAGAATATGGCATATGGATGAATAATGAATGATGAATATGAATCATTATATTTATTTGGGATATGATGGGATTATTTCATATAGACATTGTAGGATGCTTTTCATATGTTTTAAATGTACTTTTCAACAACTAGCCATTATTTACTATCATTCCTTGTTTAGCCTACATGTTATTATTTTCCCACACTTGCTGAGTACGACATGTGCTCATCCTTACAATTCCCCCACCAACAGATTCAGTGATATTTGGGAGTATTCGGAGAATAATACGGAGTACTAGGTTGTGTGTTGTCGTCGACTTGCTTGTGGATTGCTTGTAGTCACGCTATATCCTTTTTGCTTAGTTTGCTCAGTTTAGATTATTTCCACTGCATTAGTTTCAGATTTATTAATAATGATCATTAGAGTTTGAAATTTGAGGATTATTTGAATATTTTAATAAAAGTACCTTTAATTAATTTGTATGGTGGTAATTTTTTGTATATTGTTTGTGATGCACTCGTGTATTGAAAGTTGCCTAGAGGGGGGGGGGGTGAATAGGCTAATCGACCTGCAAATGACTTAATAAAACGAGATTAAATCACAGGGGGCAGACTAGTCCGGTCTGGGGGCGGACTAGTCCGGTCAGCCTGCGTGAAGATCCTTAAAAAGTGTTTCTAGCAAGTTTTAAGGGGATTTTCTCGAGGTTACAGGTGAGGATATGTTTAATACAAGTTTAGAATCTATCAACACAAGAGTGAGTCAAGTTTTAACAAGATTAAACAATGTGAGGTTCAAAACAAGACTAGCAACCCTAGAACGAAGTAAGTGATAAACAAAATGCGAAGAACACGGAGACACCAGGAATTTTATCCCGAGGTTCGATTCCACACAAGAATCTACTCCCCGTTGAGGAGTCCACAAAGGACCGGGTTCACCAACCCTTCCCTCACCAAGTTTACCGCACGGGCCTAACTTGGTTCTCCACTATCTCAAAGTGCGAATACAAGATTCGTTGGGGCTTCTCACAATCTGAGGCTCCCACACCACAAAGATGATCAACAACGCAAGCACACTCAACACACAGCTCACAAAGACTCAATGAGTGCAAGAGATCAAACCGGGAGCACAAGCGCGATGTTCTTCCTCTTCTCCACCTCACTAAACCCTAATCCACACAAGAATTAGTTTTAGAGGGAAAGTTGGCAAGAAAGAGGCTTAAGAGTGCTCCAAGTTGTCTGTGGCGGCGCTAGGGTTCTTGTCTATTCAAGTGTTGGTTCAAAAGAACCCAGGGGACCTCTATTTATAGAGGTCCCAAGCCCATACTGCTGACTTCAGCAGAAGGGCGGACTAGTCCGGCCTCAGGCCCGGACTAGTCCGGCCTAGGGGACCACTGACCTCTTGTCAGGCCCCGACAGCTGACACGCTATCGTCACACTACCCGCCAAACTTCAAATTCAAACGGTCACTTAAACAACGGATTAGTCCGGTCACCACCGGACTAGTCCGATCTCACACAGAGCCTTTTGCTCCGTGTGAAAACGGACTAGTCTGAGGACCACGGACTAGTCCGGCCCCAAGGGCGGACTAGTCCGGTCCTCCCAGACTTAGTCACAGAACCACTTTCAACACACCAACCAGGACTAGTCCGGCCCTACGGGCGGACTAGTCCGTTCTCACTCAGGACCTCTTGGTCTGGACTCAAACGGACAAGTCCGTGGTTTTGAGACTTAGTCCCCAAAACCAACTCACTGCTACCCGGACTAGTCCGGCCACAAACGGACTAGTCCGATCTCAGTCAGACCCTTCTGGTCCGGCCGACAACGGACTTGGCCGGCCAGGGGCGGACTAGTCCGGCCACCTGCACGGACTAGTCCGGCCCTACTGCCAGACTGCTTATCCACTCTTTTCTCTCAAGGGGTTTGACCTCTAATACGCTTTGAGCTCCCAACCTTGATCTCAATGCACTTTACACACGCACCCTCCTATTTCTACGGCTAGTCTAACTCAACACGCTAGAAACCCTAGTTTCTACGCTTCGAGTTGACTCCGTTTCCTTCCTTTTCCTTTTTGAGGGTTTGCGTCTCCGATCGAGTCCACACCTGTGCTAAGATCACTTGAGCTAATTAGCGACTTAATTGTCGTCATCAATCATCCAAAACCCACGGGGAACCTAGATGCACTTTCAATCTCCCCCTTTTTGGTGATTGATGATAACACATTAAGTCCTTCAACAATTAAGAGTATGGAAATTGGTTTTCATAACTTGTGTGCGTATGAACGACTCCCCCTCAATGTATGCAACATGTAAAAGAGGTGGAGGAGTTCTTTCATACCCACACACGTTATGGTGGGGTGCCTACGTGATGTGCTCAACAATTGTGACAAGACATAAAATGCATCAATATAATCAAAAGATTGGCAATAGGAACAATATATTGATATTTAACAACATTAGCAAGTCTTGCACAAATGTAAACAACCAAGTAGCATGAATAAGTTACAGACGAGGTCCAAAAGACAAGAACACACCACACAAAACACAAAAGACTGCTACTCCCCGCGAACACACACAAAGGACTGACTCCCCCTAACTCTCCCCCTTTGGCATCAAGGCACCAAAAAGGAAAAAGGAGAGGGGTACAAGGACCCAAAAGCTAGTCCTCGTCCTCGTCACTTTCGTCGTCGCTCTCCGTGGCCTCCGGGTCCTCGACGTCTTCCTCATGATCGTCGTCGTCGTCGGAGCCCGGTGAGGAGGTACCCTCCGTCTCACCCAAGAGTGCCAACTCCTCGGGGGTGAGAAGGGGGTAAGGAGTGAGCTCGTCGTCGGAGGCCTCAGGGCTCATCGGAATCTCCATCTTGTCGCAGAGCTTCTCACGTACCTCTCAGTCTGCTGAGCTCGCACCTCGGCTTTGCGGCACGAGGTGAAGATGGACCTAAGAAACTTGAGGACTCCGCTGCTAGAGGAGCCACCGGGTGAGTGAGTGGCACGGCGAGAGGCTCCACTACGAGGTTCCGCCGGCTGAGAGGGAGGATCCGCGTTCTTCCGACGCGGAGGGAGAGGCAGAGCTGGAGGAATCTGAGGACGTAGTCTCTTATGAGAGACATCCTTCTGGAAGGTAATTCTGGAGAATTTCTCAATAAGGCACATCACATAAGGAGCATAGCCACAGGACCTGTTGGGGGTATGAGATATATTGAAGATATCATCAAAGATGTACTCAGCTAAGTTGAAGCTCACTTCCCCATCTATCAGCACCATCAAGTGCCTCAAGTTGCCCTGGATGACTCCGGCATCCCCATCCTTCGGGGCAATGGTCTTCCGAAGGAGGCGGTTGAGCACACTAAAAAATGGTTTAATGTTTCTTGCCAATCCTGCCTCATAAGGAAGATGGTCTGGATACATGAAGTCAAGGGCATCTCGGTCTAGGGCCTTGAGGTTAGAGATGATGATCTCATGCTCAAGGTGCTCCTCCAATCCTAGAATCTTGGCAAAGTCTTCAAATGTGACAGTGTACTGCTCTCCATCTGTCATCCATGTTATCTGGTGATCTCCAAAGGAGTGAAACTAGACAGTTGTGTAGAACTGGACAATCACCTCAATGTTCCAGTCGTACTGGAAACCCATGATATCCTTGATTCCATGCCGTTCCGCTGCATTGATCACAGCATCAAATGCAGCATGCTTCTTCTGAGTCATGTAGTCCCAGTCAACCCACTGGGCATCAGTCACAGGAGTCTTCATCTTTATGTAGACAAGGCGATAATTATCGCAATGGAAGTCACACCAGAACCGAGGGTCGGCGGTGGACCTCTCATACCTATAGACATTCTCGTCTCTGAGCCTCCTGGCTTTCTCAGCTCCTTTTCCTTTGAATGTGTTAGCTGAGAGGTTGGGCTGACGGTTTGGATTACGTGCTGGACTGTGCATCACCAGAGGGCCAACAGCCTGAGCCTTCCCTTTTTCACGAATCAAAACTCCTCCGGGTGCCTTCTTGGCTGGCACCTTGATGGAGGGCTTCTTCTTCTTCGGCTCGACTGGAGCCGGAGCCTTTCCTTTCTTAGGGTCACGCTCGACCCTTGGCTCTTCTTCCCTTTGGGATTGCTCCTTGCCCTTTGCCTTCTCGCCAGCAGTGACGAGTCTCTTCCTTTTGGGAGCATTGGCCTCAGCGGCCCTGGAGTTGTGAGCCTCCCTGTCTTGCCTTTTCTTCCTCCTTAGCTCATTTAGGGAGTCTGCAGTTGCTCGAGCCAAGGCTTCTTCCTCATTGTAGATAGTGGCGGCTACTTTAGAGGCTTCGAGTGCCTTAAGCCACCTTTCTTCTTTTTCCTTCTGCACCTTAATGAGGGCAGCTTTCGTCCTCGCTTCGACGATTTGAGCCTTGGTGCGGCCCTCCCGGGGTACTTCCGTACCTCTCTCCTCGGTGCGGCTCCGATTGGTCTTGGGACGTTCTTCATCGCCCGTGGGGATGAGATGAGAAGGGGAGCGCTCCAAGTTAGACATGCTGCGAAAAGCATAGACGGGAAGATATGAGTTCAAGGAGATGGAATTATTGCGGAAGAAGTCTCAAGAGAGGACTAGGATTAGGGTTTGCTCTGTGCAAACCGGACTTGTCCGCCCTGTTGGCGGACTAGTCCGGGTTGCACAGGATAAACCCTAACCCTAATCGAATCATCGAAAAAACTTCGGATCAGCGCGCAATACTCCTAGGCTATGATCACAAGGGTATATGGAGCAATATCTATGAAGGTGTTCCTATCAAAAACCTAAAGAATCAAAAATGGGGAAAGTTTTTGAAAAAGCTAGAATACCTTCTTGAATCCGCGAGAATCGACGAAATCGACGATGGATTGCGAAGGTGAAGCGCGGGGAAACGATCCCTCACTCCCAAGGGCTCCAATGCACGGATTGGAATCAAGTTTTGGTGGTTGGAGCGAAAAATCGCCAAAAAGGCGGTTGCTTGAGCGTGGGAGAGGGAGAGGCGCGAGTGGGAGGAAGAAGAGGGTCTGGGCCGACCCTGGGGGTTTAAGCCCCCAAGGGCCGGACTAGTCCGGTGCCAGGACGGACTAGTCCGGTGCGCGGACCAGACGCGGACTAGTCTGCCTTCGGACTAGTCCGGCCTCAGAGCGGACTAGTCCGGTATGCGGACTAGCCGCGGACTAGTCTGGACCCGGACTTGTCCGTCCAAGGGGCGGACTAGTCCGGTCCGACTAGGCTGAAAAATTGTATTTTAGAGCTTTGCCCTCCAATCATTTGTCCTTTTGGACAACAAGCAATGCAAACATGATTATTGAAGATAAACATGACACAAGCATGATCAATTTTCAAGAAAAAGTTTTCTCAAACGGATTTTGAAGAGAAATCATGATTGAGAAGAGTTTTTCAAAATAGCTCAAAAAGGGAGAAATGTGGTTTAAGCCACATTCCTAGAATCCAAAATGTTTAGCTCACTTCTTAGCTCACAGAAACGCTTCTCATCAAGAGGCTTGGTGAAGATATCTGCTAGTTGATGTTCCGTCCTCACATGAGAAATTACGATATCTCCCTTCATTGAGTGATCTCGCAAGAAATGGTGTCGAATGTCTATGTGTTTGGTCCTAGAGTGCTCCACCGGATTATGGGCTATCTTGATGGCACTCTCGTTGTCACACAAGAGTGGAATGTTGCGCAAGTTAATCCCATAATCCCTAAGGGTTTGTCGCATCCAGAGAAGTTGTGCACAACAACTTCCGGCTGCAACATATTCCGCTTCGGCGGTGGAGAGAGCAATAGAGTTTTGCTTCTTGGAGGACCAAGACACTAGAGATCGACCCAAGAATTGGCATGTACCCGATGTGCTCTTCCTATTAACTTTGCACCCCGCATAGTCCGCATCGGAATATCCAATGAGGTTAAACTTAGATCCTTTAGGGTACCAAAGTCCTAGGGAAGGTGTGTGTACTAGATATCTCAAGATTCTTTTAACGGCGGTCAAATGACAAGCCTTAGGTGCCGCTTGAAAGCGAGCACACATACACACACTTAGCATGATATCGGGCCTAGATGCACAAAGATAGAGAAGTGAACCAATCATAGACCTATATAACTTTTGATCCACACTTGGACCATCCTCATTTAGGTCTAGGTGTCCATTTGTCCCCATAGGGGTTTTGATGAGTTTTGCCTTATCCATGTCAAACTTCCTTAGAATATCTTGTGTATACTTAGTTTGACTTATGAACGTCCCTTCTTTGAGTTGTTTTACTTGAAATCCTAGAAAGAACTTCAACTCACCCATCATGGACATTTCAAACCTCTCCGTCATTATCTTGGAGAACTCATCACAAAACACCTTATTTGTGGAACCAAATATTATGTCATCCACATATATTTGGCACACAAAAAGATCTTCGTTGAAGTGCTTTGTGAAAAGGGTATAATCCGCTTTGCCTATCATAAAACCATTTTCAACTAGAAAGTCTCTTAGGCACTCATACCAAGCTCTAGGAGCTTGCTTGAGGCCATAAAGAGCCTTTCGCAATTTGTAAACATGGTTAGGATAGTCTTGGTCTTCAAACCCTGGAGGTTGCTCTACATAAACTTCTTCCTTGATTGGGCCATTAAGGAATGCACTCTTAACATCCATTTGGTAGAGCTTGAAGTCATGATGAGTAGCAAAGGCTAGTAATATCCGAATTGACTCAAGCCTAGCTACGGGAGCAAATGTCTCATCAAAATCCAATCCTTCAACTTGTGAGTACCCTTTTGCCACAAGTCGTGCCTTGTTCCTAGTTACCACGCCATGCTCATCTTGTTTGTTGCGGAACACCCACTTGGTTCCAACAACATTAGCTTGTGGGCGCTTGACAAGCTCCCAAACCTTGTTCCTTTCAAAGTTATTGAGCTCCTCTTGCATGGCAACTACCCAATCCGGATCTCTTAAGGCATCTTCAACCTTATGGGGTTTCAAGGATGAGACAAAGGAGAAATGCTCACAAAAGTTTGCAACACGTGAACGTGTTGTTACTCCTCTTGTGATATCTCCTAGAATGTTGTCAACGAGATCATCCCGTTGAACACTTTGATGAACACGAGGATGCGGAGGTTGAGCTCTTGAATCACTTGCTTCATCTTCTTCACTTTGGTCTCCCCCTTGATCCAAGCCTCCTCCTTGATCTTCATTCCCATTATCATCTTGGGGAGTATCTAGTGGATCTCCAACTTGTCCAATGGGGGTTTGACCTACTTCATGATGGTCACTTGGGCTTTGAGATGGTTCTTGTGGGCGAACATCTCCAAGTGCCATTCTCCTTAGAGCTTCTAGTGGAGGTTCCTCTTGATCAAGGGCATGTTGATCAACTTGCTCCACTTGAGAGCCATTGGTTTCGTCAAACACCACATCACGTGCTACTTCAACAATTCCGGAGGATTTGTTGAACACACGGTACGCATGAGTGTTTGAGTCATATCCAAGCAAGAAACCCTCATCGGACTTTGAAGCAAACTTCGAAGTCCTATGCTTCTTGTTGAGGATATAACACTTGCTACCAAAAACACGAAAGTAAGAAACATTGGGTTTCTTACCAACGAGAAGCTCATAAGGAGTCTTCTTGAGGAGGCGATGAAGGTACAATCGGTTTACGGCATGGCAAGCGGTGTTAACCGCTTCCGCCCAAAACCGGTCCGATGTTTTGTACTCATCTAGCATCGTCCTTGACATCTCAATGAGCGTCCTATTCTTTCTTTCGGCAATTCCATTTTGTTGTGGAGAATAGGGAGCGGAAAACTCATGCTTGATGCCCTCCTCATCTAGGAACTCTTCTACTTGCATGTTCTTGAATTCGGTGCCATTGTCACTCCTTATAGTCTTTATCCTTAAGGTGAACTCATTTTGAGCTCTCCTTAGGAATTTCTTGAGGACACCGGGGGTTTCGCTCTTATCATGCAAGAAGAACACCCAAATATATCTAGAGAAGTCATCAACGACGACTAGACCATACTTGTTGCCACCGATGCTAATGTAAGCAATAGGGCCAAAAAGATCCATATGGAGTAACTCCAAAGGTCTAGTTGTCGTCATGACATTCTTAGAGGGGTGTTGAGCTCCTACTTGCTTTCCCGCTTGACACGCACCACATAGCCTATCCTTTTCAAATACCACATCCTTTAGGCCACGAACGTGCTCTCCTTTTAGGAGTTTTTGAAGGTTCCTCATTCCAACATGGGCTAGCCTTCTATGCCAAAGCCATCCCATGTTGGCTTTTGCCATTAAGCATGTGTCAAGTTGAGCTTTATCCGTGGTAAAATCCACAAGATAGAGCTTTCCCTTGAGCACTCCCTTAAAGGCTATTGAGTCATTACCCTCTCTCAGAACGTTCACACCCTCACTAGAAAAGACACACTTATATCCTTTATCACAAAGCTGTGATATGGATAGGAGATTATAGTCTAGGGAATCAACATGCAAAACATTAGATAAAGTATGCGAAGAGGAGATAGCAATTTTACCGGAGCCAAGGATTTTCCCTTGGCTATTATCCCCAAAGAAGATTCCTTCACTTGGGTCCTCGTTCTCCTCATACTCTATGAACATGCTCCTCTCTCCGGTCATGTGGTTGGTACATCCACTATCCAACACCCATTTCGATCCGCCGGAGGAGTAATCCTACATGTAGGATCGAAGAGCACGTGAAAAGCTACCAGAGGGGGGGTGAATGGTAGATTTAAAAAATCTTACGCAGCGGAAACAATAAAACCCCAATCCCTTCGGTAGAAAAATGATCTGTTTAAAGAATTCGTGTGTGAGACTAATCTAAACGTGTTTCACCGTGACAAAAGTGATAGTTATCAGAGAGAATCAAGTCACGAAGACAACACAAAAAGAATTACTCAGATCCGTCGAGAACAACTCAAGTTATGATCAAAAGATCAAACACTGGTCAATCTGACCTACCCGAGAAAAACAGTTTCTGGAGTGCTGCAAAGAAACTCGTGTAGCTCAGAAACAACAAATCCAATGACCGTGAAATTTTGACAGATGATAGACAATCAAGTTGTAAAGACAACCCAAAAAGAATCACGTCAATTGAATCTGTAAAACTCGAGTTATGATAAAACCACCGACAAAAGGTAGTGTTGTCCAGAAACTCGACGAGTAAAACTTGTCTGGAACAAGTCGGACGAACAAGGCACAAAAGTTCCTTCAAACTACGAATTTTATTCAATAGAACACAAGAGGAACAGCCCCAAAGTCGTCTCTCTCGAGCTTTGGCCTTCCCTTGCTTATATAACCAGCCCTTAGGCCATCCCAATCTCAACTAGGACTCCAATCCTAATCCGATCACAATCGGAACTTTCCATAACTGCTCAAGATTCTTCTATACGCAGATAGAAGCAATCTTAAGACTTCCAAACACCTTAGGAACGTATCCCACATTCCTAAACAACTCAAATTCGTGATACACACGAAATCCTAACATAACCAACTCGATACTTCCCATACCGAGCCATAACCGACTCAGCTAGCAGCCTAAGTCTTCAACCGATACGATCTGATCCTTCCGATCAGATCTTCCTTCCATAATCCGTCTCTAGAAGCATATTTCCACGTCATGCACCTCATGCATACGTGCGAACACCTTCCTTCGACCTTCATATGCACTGTCCTTGATTCAATCATCCTGCGCAACCTCCTGACCCGCTCAACTACAGTTCCTCCTGAACTTGGTTGTTGGAACCTCATCTCCTCCTGAGACTAGTCCAATGGATCCCGTCACCAGCCATGACTTGAACTCAAGCAACACCTGCACATGAATAAACAACCAATCTATACGAGCCCAAGTCCTCGACTTGACTCACGTTAGTTCCGAACACAACACCTTACGTGAGAACCTCACATAAGCATGTTGCAAAACCACAGTAGAAACGATATCAGCCGTATCAGCCAAAACGCACCAAAAACTTAGCAAATGAATACTAAGCAATCTTTCCAATCTTGTAAAGCAAGTACAAAACATTGCAAATAAAAAGCAGAAGCACTGCGGTCAAGTTCCGGACCTTGCCAGAGCAACCCGGAGCTTGAGCCGGAGCTAAGCAGAAACACTGCGGTCAAGTTCCGGACCTTGCCAGAGCAACCCGGAGCTTGAGCCGGAGCTAACAAGAGCTAGTAGAACCTAGCGCCGGAGCTTACCAAAACTAGTAGATCCTGGATCCGGAGCTTATCAAAACTAGTGGATCCTGGATCCGGAGCTTATCAAAACTAGTCGGAACTAGTCAATCCAAAACCCGGAGCTAGACAAAGTACGTCGAAGCTTAGCATCCCGGAGCTAACGAAAATATGCCGGAGCTATCAAATATATGCCGGAGCTAACAGATAAAGCTCACCGGAGCTAACCAAAACTGGTCGGACCTTACCAAGAAGTCGGACCTAGCATCAAACGTAACCGGAGCTACCCAAAGCAAGCCGGACCTATCGTCGGACCTTGCTGTAGCTCGGAGCTAGAGTCGGACCTTGATAAAAAAGGTGTTTTTGGGATATTTAAAACTTTTATCGTCAAAGCCAAGTGTATTCACTACAAGCCAATGTATTCAGCACACATAGGTCTTACAATCTCCCCCTTGATGAATGCATTGGCAACACCATTTAAAATCCGAACATTGGCTTATTCACATAAAAGTTTTGAAAACAATTTCTCCCCTTTTGTAAAACAAACGTAAATGAAAATCTCTCCCCCTTTATTATATGAAAATCATGAAAATCTCTCCCCCTTTATTATCTCTCCTTATGCACAATTTCTCTTCATGCTTATCTCTTCCTTTTTGAATGTGTGATTAATCTCTCCCCCTTTGACAATGTATTCAGCAAGGTAAAAGAGAAATTTTAATTGTTATGAGATATAAACAAATTATCTCTCCTTCTTTAGTTGTTATGAGCATATTATAACATATACATATAAACAAAGCTCACCCAAGTCATACTATCAAGTAACTTACACTATCACATCAATGAGATACATAATGTAGTGTAAGCCATGCTAGAAAGCAAGTGTGATTTTCAATTTTAGCAGGTCATGATCTCACAAACTCAACTATTTCAAAACCTGAAAGCATGACATTTGTTGCTGCATTTTATTATTTTTTCAAAGCATAAATTTAGATAATATGATATTTGCAAGAGATTATATGCTCATCTGCCTTATTCTAACCAACCAAGCCAAGCCTATGTCATTTGACAATCAGAAGCTTAAGGACATGGTTTTAGTCATACACAACTTCTTCCAAGTTCATATCTAAGTGCAATGACAAGCCATCTCGAAAGAAGAAGTGCGATGCATGCATATTCTCTTGATCTTTTCTCAATTTATATTTGTTCATAAAAACTCAACATGTGAAATGATTACTTGATAAATTCTTAATGATTAAAAGCATTTGTGAGCATGCAACAAGTTCAAAACAGCAAGAAAGTTCGACCATGACCAGATTTAGTGTAAGTAATTATTCCAATTACTAGACATGGCAAAAACTACAAAAAGTATAACACAAGTAATGTAGTAAGAACTTTCAGCATGTAAAAGGAATCACAAAGTCATATATGTATGAAATAATATGCTCATATTATTTTAATTTCAGATTCACACATAGACTTCCTAAGTTTCAAAAACTCCCCCTCAATTTAAGCCATGAGGATGCATAACCCCTATTTCACTACGAATGTAACAAAAACGAGTGAAATCCAAAGGTTTTGTAAAAATGTCAGCCAATTGTTGTTCGGTATCTACATGGTGAAGCACAATGTTTCCTTTTTCAACATTATCACGGAGAAAGTGATACCTAATGTCAATGTGCTTAGTTCTAGAATGTTGCACGGGGTTTTTAGCAATGCAAATAGCACTAGTGTTATCACAGAACAGTGGAACACTATCTAGATCAACCCCATAGTCCTTAAGTGTTTGAACAATCCAAAGAATTTGTGAACAAGCACTAGCAGCAGCTACATACTCAGATTCGGCTGTGGATTGTGCAACTGAACTTTGTTTTCTAGAGGACCAAGCAACAAGAGAATTACCAAGAAAATGACAAGCACCGGAAGTACTTTTCCTATCAATCCTACAACCCCCAAAATCAGCATCCGAAAAAGTTTTCAAGGAAATGATTGAGGAAGAAGGAAGAAAAATGCCAAATTCTTGAGTTCCATGTAAGTACCTGAGAATCCTTTTGACGGCTTGACGATGTGAAACACGTGGGGAAGCTTGAAACCGTGCACAAAGACATACGCTGAATTGTATGTCCGGTCTTGATGCTGTAAGGTACAAAAGTGATCCGATCATACTTCTATATTTTTTTTGATCCACGGATTCACCATCTTCATCAAGTTCAAGTGTTGTTGCTGTTCCCATTGGTGTCCGAAGAGGCTTGCTTTTGTCCATGTTGAAGCGCCTTAGGAGATCTTTGGTATACTTTGTTTGATGCACAAAGGTACCCTCCTTGGTTTGCTTGATTTGCAGCCCCAAAAAGTAAGTGAGTTCACCCATCATACTCATTTCAAATTCGGAACTCATCATTGCTGAAAACTTGGACACAAGATAATGAGAAGCACAACCAAAGATAATATCATCCACATACACTTGAACGAATAATGAGTCATTGCCATGATTAAGCACAAAAAGAGTTTTATCAACCTTTCCCATTGTAAACCCCTTTTCAAGTAAGAATGTTTTTAACCTATCATACCATGCTCTAGGGGCTTGTTTGAGACCATATAAGGCTTTGGACAGTTTGTAAACATGATTAGGAAAATCTGGATTTTCAAAACCTGGTGGTTGTTTGACATAAACCTCCTCATCTATGTAGCCATTAAGAAAAGCACTTTTAACATCCATTTGATATAGTTTAAAACCTTTAGATGCTGCGAAAGCTAACAAAATTCTTATGGCTTCTAATCTAGCGACAGGAGCAAAAGTTTCATCAAAATCTAGACCTTCAACTTGAGTGAAACCTTGAGCAACCAACCTAGCCTTATTCCTAATCACAACCCCATCCTCACTTTGTTTATTTTTATATACCCATTTAGTTCCAATTAAAGTGTGGCCTTGAGGTGGAGGTACAAGTTTCCAAACATTATTTCTTTCAAAATTTTCTAACTCTTCTTGCATGGCAATAATCCAAGATTCATTAGTGAGTGTGTGTGATATATCTTTGGGTTCAAAAGAAGCAACAAAAGCAGAATGAGCATGAGAGTTTGGATCGCAAAACCTGGACCGTGTGACTCGTTCATGCAAGCTTCCAATCATCTGTTGTGGGGGATGATCTTTGTAAAAACGTAGGGGAACAGATGTCTCACAAGCTTCTTTTTCATTAGGTTCATTGTAGATTGATGAGCTTGTGATTTGTGGACGATCAGGACCAGCAGAGGTGACAGCCGGAGCTTGTTCAATGTCCGGGGCTGGACACGTGTCAACTTCGGAACTACCAGGCAGTATCACCGGCTCTTCTTCATCTTCGAAAATACCCTCCCCCTGAGAATATGAATCTGGTCCTGCAACACCGGAGCTAGTACCTGGGCATTTACCTCCGAAGGATTGAACACGTGAAGGTCCTACGGTGTCAAGATGCAAAAGTTGACATGGTTCAGTTGTCATGATCATTGTGAGGGGAGTATGTGAACCTGCAACCATCTTAGCATGTCTACAAGAAGATCACACAATTTCTTTGTCCCCTTTTAGCTTAGGCAGCCCACGTATGCGATCAAGAGCACTAACACGCGTTAGGTGATCAAAGCCTACGTGACCAAGTCTACGATGCCAAAAATATAAGTCCTTTGAATCATTAGCAACTAGACACCTATGCTTAGAAGAAGACATATCAAAATCAGCTTTAAAAACTCTTCCAAACCGAGACATGTTAAAAATAAGCTCACTATTTGAATCTACAACTTTGCAGCAGTTTTTATTGAAAGTTATTTCTAGATTTTCATCTAGCAATTGTGAAACAGAAAGCAAGTTATATTTCAAATTTTTTACAAGTGCCACATCCTTCAAAGTGTAGTGATCATTTACTCTAACCGAACCCTTAGCAATTATAGGAGTTGAAGAATTATCGACAAAAGTAACATTCTCTACATGTGACACAAAGGTGAGGGAGGAGAACCAATCTTTGTTACCGGTCATGTGGCGTGAGCAACCTGAATCCACAATCCAAATGTTCTCCTTCCTCAAGCGTGTAACCTACATAGAGGCACAATACGTCGATGACTCAATACTGGGGTTAGTCAAAAGGCATTTAGGAATCCAGTACTGAGTCACGCGACGTGTAGCAGGAAAAACACGCGAAAGCTGAGATAAAACAGCAGGTTTATGAGTCAAAGATTGAGGTTTTCTTTTCTTAACAGTTGATTTAGAAGTTGTTACTTGTTTAGAGTGAAAACCGGTAGCTCCGGAGGTAAAAGCAGAAGGTCCGGAGGCAAAAACTGAAGCTCCGGAGGGAACAACAGAAGATCCGGGAGCTCTCGAAGCTATCGGAACTATCGGAGCTGCTTTTGCGGATTTCTTACCAGAAAGTCCGGAAGCTACCTTTTCAAATTCCTGACTCACTAGAGCAGGTTGTGTTTTTCTAATTGCATGAAAGTTATAAGATCTAGCAATTTTTCTTTCCTTTTTCTGTTGTTTAGCTAGTCTATAACAAAAATCTATGACATGACCATCTCTACCACAGAAGGTACAATGAAATTTAACTTTGTGTTCATGTCTAGATGAGCAAGCAATATTTTTATTTGAAACCGAATGAGGCAACACTCCTGCAGATTTGAAAACCACTTCTTTTTGTTTAGGAACTATTTGAATCAAACCACTTCCTAATGACCTTACAATTTTAGGTGGATGTGCCTTAGCATGAACATGAGAATCAAAACCTAAACCAGTTTTATCTTTGCTAGACTTGGAAGAATTCAGCAGCAAGTTTAGATTCTTATCCCCATTACAAAACCGACCTAGTGTCCTATTCATGTCATCAAGTTTCTTGGACAAGTCTAGGCAGTTTTCACATGAAGTTTTTCCTTTTAGTTTGCAATTGGAACAAAATTTAACTTCATGAGAACGTAAAGCATTGTTCAACATAGAAATTTCATTCATAGCATCTTGCAGTTTCTTATCAAGATTTTCACATGCAGAACAATGCAAGTCAATTGTAGAACAACTAGCATCTTTCAAGTTTTTATCATTAAGTGCAGCAAGCTCTTTGTTCTTTTTAATTTCTTCATCAAGTTTATCTAGAGTGGAGGAGTGTGCACTTCTTAATGTGGACAATTGTTCATAGATTAAGTCACATGAGGGACATGCATCATCACTAGGAATCAAAGTTTTTAAACGGTTAATTTTAGATTCTAGTGATTCAATTTTAGCAGCACTATCCCTAAGCTTTTTGTCCTTTTTCTTGACAATAATAGTTGCACGAGAAATAGCATCACACATTTCATTGCAGGTAGCACATACCTCATCATCGTCACTGTTGTGTTCTGCTTCCTCCTGACTTGATCTTGATCTTGCTTTGCCCGCCATGAAGCATAAGTTGGCCAGATCATCATTATCTTCATCACTTTCAAAATCTACATCACTTGAACTGAGCTCTTGAAGCGCGGTGATGAAGCTGTTGATCATCTTGCGTCCTATGGTACCTTTCTTCTTCTTGTTGGAATTTCCAGAGGAGGTCCGGATCTTGCTTTGTTTTTCTTCCCGGGTGGTCGGACCTGAAAGGTTAGGGCATTCTGTACGAAAGTGTCCTGTTTTACCACATTCAAAACAGCGTTGAGGTCCGGAGCTTCCTCTCCTTTTAGTTCTCACATTTTGCAATGCTTTTGAGAATCTAGTAGAGATGAGTGCCAACTCCTCTTCTGGAATTTCTTCGATCTGCTCCAGGGTTAGTGAGGACAACAAAGCAAGAGTATTGCAGGATGATGATTGGCCGGAGCTAGACATATCACGTTGTGAGACAAATGCAATAGACTTGTTTGGGTTCTTACGTGCTAGGATGTCAATTTCATGAGTTTTTAGTTTAGAATAAAGTACATCTAATGTAAGAGAACTCATGACAGTTGATTCACGAATAGATGTTACTTTCATCTCCCAAATTGTCATGTCTAATGCACTAAGAAGTTGTCTAGCATTCTCAGCATCAGAAAAATTTACATTGACACTACGTAAGTTGCTGAGAATTTTATTGAAACGAGCAAAGAGGTCATCGATCGACTCACCTGGTTGCATCTCAAAACGCATATATTCTTTCTTGAACATATCTTGTTTTACCTCCTTGATTGTGTTGGAGCCTTCATGATAATCACAGAGAGCTCTCCAAACATCGTATGCTGATCGGAGGTGCGCGACACGATCAAAGTCGCTTTGAGTGAGTCCTTGGATGATCAAGTTTCGGGCTTTGTTGTTGTTGTCGACGTCCCGGAGGTTCATGGCCGTGACTTGATCATTGGGTGGCACTTCATAAGGCTTATACACCTTCTCCCATATTGCAAAGCCTTGTGCCTGGATAAAAGCCTCCATGCGTGCCTTCCAAACCTGAAAATCAATACCAGCAAACACACAAGGTTTGACGGAGTACTTCTCCATGATGATTAGTCAAAAACACATGCAAATCACAAAGATTAGAGCACCGTGGCTCTGATACCAATTGTAGGATCGAAGAGCACGTGAAAAGCTACCAGAGGGGGGTGAATGGTAAATTTAAAAAATCTTACGCAGCGGAAACAATAAAACCCCAATCCCTTCGGTAGAAAAACGATCTGTTTAAAGAATTCGTGTGTGAGACTAATCTAAACGTGTTTCACCGTGACAAAAGTGATAGTTATCAGAGATAATCAAGTCACGAAGACAACACAAAAAGAATTACTCAGATCCGTCGAGAACAACTCAAGTTATGATCAAAAGATCAAACACTGGTCAATCTGACCTACCCGAGAAAAACAGTTTCTGGAGTGCTGCAAAGAAACTCGTGTAGCTCAGAAACAACAAATCCAATGACCGTGAAATTTTGACAGATGATAGACAATCAAGTTGTAAAGACAACCCAAAAAGAATCACGTCAATTGAATCTGTAAAACTCGAGTTATGATAAAACCACCGACAAAAGGTAGTGCTGTCCAGAAACTCGACGAGTAAAACTTGTCTGGAACAAGTCGGACGAACAAGGCACAAAAGTTCCTTCAAACTACGAATTTTATTCAATAGAACACAAGAGGAACAGCCCCAAAGTCGTCTCTCTCGAGCTTTGGCCTTCCCTTGCTTATATAACCAGCCCTTAGGCCATCCCAATCTCAACTAGGACTCCAATCCTAATCCGATCACAATCGGAACTTTCCATAACTGCTCAAGATTCTTCTATACGCAGATAGAAGCAATCTTAAGACTTCCAAACACCTTAGGAACGTATCCCACATTCCTAAACAACTCAAATTCGTGATACAAACGAAATCCTACCATAACCAACTCGATACTTCCCATACCGAGCCATAACCGACTCAGCTAGCAGCCTAAGTCTTCAACCGATACGATCTGATCCTTCCGATCAGATCTTCCTTCCATAATCTGTCTCTAGAAGCATATTGCCACGTCATGCACCTCATGCATACGTGCGAACACCTTCCTTCGACCTTCATATGCACTGTCCTTGATTCAATCATCCTGCGCGACCTCCTGACCCGCTCAACCACAGTTCCTCCTGAACTTGGTTGTTGGAACCTCATCTCCTCCTGAGACTAGTCCAATGGATCCCGTCACCAACCATGACTTGAACTCAAGCAACACCTGCACATGAATAAACAACCAATCTATACGAGCCCAAGTCCTCGACTTGACTCACGTTAGTTCCAAACACAACACCTTACGTGAGAACCTCACATAAGCATGTTGCAAAACCACAGTAGAAACGATATCAGCCGTATCAGCCAAAACGCACCAAAAACTTAGCAAATGAATACTAAGAAATCTTTCCAATCTTGTAAAGCAAGTACAAAACATTGCAAATAAAAAGCAGAAGCACTGCGGTCAAGTTCCGGACCTTGCCAGAGCAACCCAGAGCTTGAGCCGGAGCTAAGTAGAAACACTGCGGTCAAGTTCCGGACCTTGCCAGAGCAACCCGGAGCTTGAGCCGGAGCTAACAAGAGCTAGTAGAACCTAGCGCCGAAGCTTACCAAAACTAGTAGATCCTGGATCCGGAGCTTATCAAAACTAGTGGATCCTGGATCCGGAGCTTATCAAAACTAGTCGGAACTAGTCAATCCAAAACCCGGAGCTAGACAAAGTACGTCGAAGCTTAGCATCCCGGAGCTAACGAAAATATGCCGGAGCTATCAAATATATGCCGGAGCTAACAGATAAAGCTCACCGGAGCTAACCAAAACTGGTCGGACCTTACCAAGAAGTCGGACCTAGCATCAAACGTAACCGGAGCTACCCAAAGCAAGCCGGACCTATCGTCGGACCTTGCTGTAGCTCGGAGCTAGAGTCGGACCTTGATAAAAAAGGTGTTTTTGTGATATTTAAAACTTTTATCATCAAAGCCAAGTGTATTCACTACAAGCCAATGTATTCAGCACACATAGGTCTTACACTACAAAACAAATTTATGCCTTCCATTTAGGTACCCAAGCGGAGTTGGGTCCTTTCACGTTAGTAGTTAGGCATTTGGGCACCCACACGCAAGGCTTAGGGCTCTTGCGGAGTGGCCCAACATATCTAGCAAACACTTTGCCGTGATTGTTCCTCTTAAGCACATAAGAAGCATCAAAATCATGAAATAAAGGATGCGATTCAGATTTAGGCATTTTGCTGCTAGAGGGTGAGTTCTTTTCAATTTTAGTTGGAGATGAACTTCCCTTAACAAAGACAATCATGTCCTTGCCATACTTGGAGGTTTTGGCATTATGCCTTCCACCTCTTGTATAGCCAAAACCATCCTTGACATGGGGAGGTCTTGTGTTGGTGTATTCACTTCGTGCATACGCCACCTTCTCCTTGTCAAAGATGGCACCCTTAGGTGCTTGCTTGCCTTGTGCTGAGTTGAGTTCATCCTTAAGCTTAAGGATTAAGTTAGAGCACTTGCAAGGCGGAGTTGCATTGGATGAGGCCTTTGAGACGGTTGAGCTCTTGGAGGAAGAGGCTACATTGTTCTTGAGAGACTCAACTTGAGACTCAAGGATTTTGTTAACTTTTGTCAAGTTCCCAAGTTCATCCTTGAGCTCAATTGTCTTCTCCTCAAGACTTGAACACGTTTTCTTACTTAGAGCAAGTTCGTGTTCCAATACCTTGCTCTTCTCTCTTTCGAGCTCAAGGAGCTCATCAAGCTCTCAAAATCTCTCCTTCTCAAGGATGAGCATGTCCTCTTGTCTATTGATGAGATCCTCCTTCTCAAAGATCTCATCCATAAGCAATTTCATCCTTCGCAAGGTGCTTTTGCTTATGTCCTTAAACATGTGTTCATTCTCACTAGCACTATCAAATTCGTCTTGAGAGGAGGTTGTGGAGGAGGGATGAGATGTTACCTTTCTCTTTCCCTCCCTTGCCATGAGGCAAGTAGGTTTGTAGTCGTCGTTGAGGTTGGGGAAGAGCTTGCTTCCCTTGGAGCTCCTCCCGATGGCTATGGTAGCCATCTTCTCCTCTTCTTCTTCGGAGGAGGACTCATCGTTAGAGTCCCACTCCTTCCCCAAGTGTGCTTGTCCAGAGGGCCTCTTCTTCTTGAAAAATTTCTTGTCTTGAGGCTTGCCCTCTCTCTTCTTCTTCGCTTCTTCATGTGGGCAATCAGCGATGAAGTGCCCATACTCGCCACAATTGTAGCAAGACCTTTTTGATTTGGGCCTTGCTCTTTCCTTCCCTTTGCCCTCATGGTTGTATCCACCTTTCTTCCTCCTCATCATTCTCCTAAACTTGTTGATGAAGAAGGCCTCTTCCTCATCGGTGTCGAGACTCTCCTCATCACTTTCCTCTTGCTCCTTTGAAGAGGGTGTTGCCTTTAGTGCGACGTTCTTCATCTTGGAGGCGGTGAATTTCTGAAGGTCGTTGTAGAAGAGCGCCTCCTTCTCCATGATCTCGTGGTTAATGATCCTACCAAGGACCTCCTTCGGGGTCATTTGAGTGAACCACGGGCTTTCTCGAATCATGGAGCAAAGGGCGACGTTCCTAGGCATAAATGCCCGGATCATCCTCTTCACAACCTCGTGGTCGGTCCACTTGGTGCAGCCATATGATCGGCTCTTGTTGATAAGCACCTTCAACCGGTTGTACATGTCTTGGGGGGATTCACCATCCAAGATGGCGAATCTCCCAAGCTCTCATTCGATGAGCTCGATCTTGGCCTCCTTGACCACCCGATTCCCTTCATGTGCCGTCTTGAGGGTGTTCCATATGTCTTTGGCCACCTCAAGGCCATCGACGCGGTTGAACTCATCTCTTGAGAGAGATGAGATAATCACACCCGCAGCTTGAGCGTTGCGGTGGATGAGAATGGCTTGTTCTTGCGTAATGTTGTCCTCATCCTTCGGGATCTCCACCACGGTCATGACAATTTGCCACAATGCCGGATTGAGTGACACGAGGTGGATCTTCATGTTGTGTTTCCACATCTCGTAGTCGGTTCCATCGAATTGAGGAGGTTTCCCCAATGGGATGGAGAGGTAGTGGTTGTTGGCGGCAAGGCGTTCATAGTTGAACCCTTGTCGATTGTAGTTGACCCCGCCGCCACCACTTGATGAGCTTGACGGCTCAACCACAGCAATCTTCAACTTCTCCCGGAGCTTCGCCTTGAGCTGGCGAGTCTCCTCATCATCCGTTGGCTTGTCTTGATAAGCCATTGTCTCCTCACGTGTCGGTTGAGAGTCGTTGGTCGACACCTCTTCAAACACCACTCTGGCCATCTCTCCGAGTTATTAGACTCTTTGTGGAGAGTCCTGCTCTGATACCAATTGAAAGTTGCCTAGAGGGGGGGGGGTGAATAGGCTAATCGACCTGCAAATGACTTAATAAAACGAGATTAAATCACAGGGGGCGGACTAGTCCGATCTGGGGGCGGACTAGTCCGGTCAGCCTACGTGAAGATCCCTAAAAAGTGTTTCTAGCAAGTTTTAAGGGGATTTTCTCGAGGTTACAGGTGAGGATATGTTTAATACAAGTTTAGAATCTATCAACACATGTGAGGTTCAAAACAAGACTAGCAACCCTAGAACGAAGTAAGTGATAAACAAAATGCGAAGAACACGGAGACACCAGGAATTTTATCCCGAGGTTCGATTCCACACAAGAATCTACTCCCCGTTGAGGAGTCCACAAAGGACCGGGTTCACCAACCCTTCCCTCACCAAGTTTACCGCACGGGCCTAACTTGGTTCTCCACTATCTCAAAGTGCGAATACAAGATTCGTTGGGGCTTCTCACAATCTGAGGCTCCCACACCACAAAGATGATCAACAACGCAAGCACACTCAACACACAGCTCACAAAGACTCAATGAGTGCAAGAGATCAAACCGGGAGCACAAGCGCGATGTTCTTCCTCTTCTCCACCTCACTAAACCCTAATCCACACAAGAATTAGTTTTAGAGGGAAAGTTGGCAAGAAAGAGGCTTAAGAGTGCTCCAAGTTGGCTGTGGCGGCGCTAGGGTTCTTGTCTATTCAAGTGTTGGTTCAAAAGAACCCAGGGGACCTCTATTTATAGAGGTCCCAAGCCCATACTGCTGACTTCAGCAGAAGGGCGGACTAGTCCGGCCTCAGGCCCGGACTAGTCCGGCCTAGGGGACCACTGACCTCTTGTCAGGCCCCGACAGCTGACACGCTATCGTCACACTACCCGCCAAACTTCAAATTCAAACGGTCACTTAAACAACGGACTAGTCCGGTCACCACCGGACTAGTCCGATCTCACACAGAGCCTTTTGCTCCGTGTGAAAACGGACTAGTCTGAGGACCACGGACTAGTCCGGCCCCAAGGGCGGACTAGTCCGGTCCTCCCAGACTTAGTCACAGAACCACTTTCAACACACCAACCAGGACTAGTCCGGCCCTACGGGCGGACTAGTCCGTTCTCACTCAGGACCTCTTGGTCCGGACTCAAACGGACAAGTCCGTGGTTTTGAGACTTAGTCCCCAAAACCAACTCACTGCTACCCGGACTAGTTCGGCCACAAACGGACTAGTCCGATCTCAGTCAGACCCTTCTGGTCCGGCCGACAACGGACTTGGCCGGCCAGGGGCGGACTAGTCCGGCCACCTGCACGGACTAGTCCGGCCCTACTGCCAGACTGCTTATCCACTCTTTTCTCTCAAGGGGTTTGACCTCTAATACGCTTTGAGCTCCCAACCTTGATCTCAATGCACTTTACACACGCACCCTCCTATTTCTACGGCTAGTCTAACTCAACACGCTAGAAACCCTAGTTTCTACGCTTCGAGTTGACTCCGTTTCCTTCCTTTTCCTTTTTGACGGTTTGTGTCTCCGATCGAGTCCACACCTGTGCTAAGATCACTTGAGCTCATTAGCGACTTAATTGTCGTCATCAATCATCCAAAACCCACGGGGAACCTAGATGCACTTTCATGTATGCGTATTGAACATCCTGGACAAACATATGTGTCACACTTGGTTCATTTTCGGGACCAGATGTCACACCAACACACTCGCCTCCCCTGCCGAAGGTGTTCTCTCGGCGCGACGCCTCCCCATCATCCGCCGCCGTCAACCGAAGTGGCCCGTCACCAGCCGTCACCGCTGCCCCGCCGCCTCCCCATCCCCTTCGCCACTGATCAAAGTGGCCCACCCCCAGCCGCCAGCGCAGCTCTCTTCTCCACAGGGGCCTCCCCGAGACCCTGATCGTCTCCTCTTTGTTCTATGACCCGCCGCGGATCTGGAACAATCATGTTTTTTTGTGTTCATCTTATTTTCTTGAGAAGATTTGGAGTGTTCAAGTGTAATCTTATTCATCTTTTGTGGATAAACAATATTGAGAAATGCAAATCTGAAGTGTTCAAATGTTCATCTAATGATACTGAGATTGATATTGAGATTGATAATCGATCGCTACTGTAAGAAGGGTGAAAAATTTTAAGTTTAATATTGTAATAGTCTGACGGTTCTGACTGTATAAAAAAAACTGAAGTTATTTAAGGCCGTCGGGTGTAGGCACATACCGACGCCCATAAGGATTTAAAGCTGTCGGTTACATACCCGATGGTTGTAACAGTTAAGATTGTTGGTTTCGAGAACCGACACATATATTCCTTAAAGGCGTCGGGACCAATGCTTTTAAAAGTTAAAGACGTCGATTAAAGAGCAGCTTCAGGTAAAGCCGTCGGTTCACCGACGTTCATAGTATATGAACGTCGGCTACAGTAGCAACCCGACAACTTTAGACCCGACGTCCTTTTTGTCCGGTTTTTGTAGTGAAAAAGCAATTTATTATTTTAACAGCTGTTCAAATAAGCTATTTTGTAACAAGTAGAAGGTGTACGTCAAACATGGGTTATATGTCCATGGGAACACCTGTATATATAGGGTTCATCACGCGAAGTAACTGAACGGCAAAAAAAGGTTCATCTCGTGGTAGGCGCAGGTGCTGTGCGATGCGATGTGCTACTTGATGGCCCTGCCATTGTAGCAAAAATGTCGATGAAACTCCCGGCCTACGCAGTATTTCAGCTTCAGGAAACTGGGCTCCTTTGGGACCGTCAGGGGCCTCGTCGACCAGTCAGTACCAAATCGACACAAGAATAGCAACTTTCACAACTAAATGTTTTGTTCCATAAAAAAGTTTGATATATGTGGTAAAAATTGACTACGTTTTTTAGATTGAAAGTAATTTTTAGAAAATATTTCTTGCCAACTCTAAAACAAGGCTCAACCTGATGACGGCTGCTTGTACTGTTCCAAAAAACTCATGTTGTTTCAACCAAAAGGCACAGTTATTTATTCCTTCTTCCATTTATCAACTTAATTATGCACCGTCTGCTCCAAAAGCTAACAGGATGTGTTGTACTGTGTCCTTTAGATTCTTATCATAGTACTTTGACCAATAATCTTATCTTCTTTCTGTAGTGTTCAGACATAATGTTTTAATTGTCCTGCCTCTTATGTTGTGTTATACTGATATATATGCTCGTAGAATAATTGCCATTGTGGCTTGTGGGTGGAATGGATTGTCAACGCTGGCATCAGTTGTGCCTTCGGAACCATCTCCTTCCTCATCATCTTTATCTCTCGTTCGTCCATCACCTGGAAACATGCCATAATTTCCCTTTCAGAAAACAATCAATACACATTCAGTAGGAGTCGAACAGCACAATTCAAATATTTCCCAGAGAAATCTCCATTATTGCACTTATATGTACTGTGCCAGCTTCTCTTTAAACCTCCTAATGATTTAATTTCCTGTGTATTTATCTTGCTTGCTACCTGATGACATGCTCCTCAAAAGTTAGTGAATTATGATAAGTCACTATAACCTGATTATTCAATCCGGCTCTCTCCAGCAGCGAGCTCAGGGATGATCTCCAGCAGCGAGCTGATTTCTTCCGATCCAGAGCCATGCTGGTTTGGTTGGTGAAAAACAGGCCCCAAACTGAGCCGGGGCAAGTCACTGAAGCTTTTGCCCCGGAGTTTGGATTCGACGCTGCTGTAATGCAAGTGTCAAGACACTATCCAGAGGAATTCATGGTAACCTTCGCTTGAAGAGAAGACTATGAAGAAGTGAAAGATCTTTAGAGCTTTGACAGTTGGGGAAGAAGCTTCAGACTAAAGAGGTGGGAGAGAGACCCCGGAGCAAACAGAGGAAACACAAGGTATCATGTGAAGCTTTGCTTGGAAAATCTACCACCCCATCTGTGGTCTCAGGACCTTGTTGCTTGCTTGATCAGCCGATCTTACTCCTTCCACTACGCAGAGATGAACAGTCTTCAACGCACAGACACAAGGGGTTTTGAGCTGTGGGCTTTCTCCCCGGATCCCAGGAGAATCCCGAGGAGGATCTTATGGACAATTACGGATGGTGGAACTGTTTACGGAAATGAGCAAATGCACAACATTTATCCAGCAACATCACCTATAATATTCTGGTACATCTCCTGCTGGTGGAGGACTTGCAGAATATCGGTGCAGATGGTCGACCAAGAGCCCACCTGGTGTTGTGGGAATACGGGGTGGAAGGTGGCACGACGGAGCCTCAGAATGTTGGCTTCGTTCTTCCTCAAGCAAACTCCAGAAATCTATTTCAGCCGGCTAGAAACTCATGCAGTGCAGAAATGTGGTCGGAGAGAAGACGCCGAAATGATGAAGATGATGAAGACCGAGACAGAGATCGAAGACACGAAGCACCACAAAAGAGAAGCATCCTGCAGAGGTTGAAATGGTCGGGAGAAAGAGGGAGGAACATGGAGCGTTCACCTCCAATAAGATATGGGGTTGGAAGTTCCAGTCACAGGGAGAGGCAGAGAGGGTCAGAGAGATCGCTTAGTCTCGGAATTTGCAGGTCTAGAGAGAGGTCACTGGAAAGATTCACCTACAGATTGAGGAAAAAGGATCAAGTTGAAAAGGGATCAAGAGAAAAGGAAAATATCACTGACATAGGATATGAAAATGACTGCAAGCTGGTTAAGGTGAGAGAGGAAAGCCTAGATCAGGGAACAACACCCAAAACAGCAACAAGCACTGGGACTAAAAAGGATCAGCGCAAGGACAATCTTTAGCAGGAATGCAGACCACCATCTAAGAGGAGGGAGCATCAGGACCAGCAGATGATCAGTGCTCTAAAGGAACTCTCTCTACAGTTTCATGACTATACAACCGTCCCAGAACAGGCAGATCAGATGATGAACGCAGACCCCATGAGGGAGGAAGCCCAATTCTAGCAAGCATGGCTCAATCATACATCGGACAAGCAAAGGACAGCAGCAACAGATGAGGGCAGCAAAGGACTAGAAGGTGTGCAGCAGGATACACAGAAGATATGTCAGGATACTATCCTAGATGCAAACCCCCTCTCCTGCAGCTTGGAAGCGGAAGCTGAAATAATTCCGGGAGGACAAGAAGAGTTGATAGAGGGGAAAGAACTCCTGAGGACTGAAGATGTACAGGCATCTGAGGCGAAACAAATGTTGTTAGTGCAAGAACATAGGCCTGTTGATGAACAAAAGTCTACACTCTGTAGCATATTGAGCAACCTCGCCAAGCCGTTACCACAAGCCCTGCTTCAAACACCTCTGGATAGAGCCACCATGAGAAGGAATGGAGATCGAGGGGGGGAAACGGCTAGAAGAAGTAACCGCATTGCAGCGAAGCAGACCGGCAAAGGAACAAAATATGCGGAGATGATGGCACAGGAAGTCCTTGCAAAAAAACTGGGACTCAAAGCTCCATAAGGAAGAAGCTCTAAGGAGGTCAAGAACAGCCTAATCAAAATTTTCAAGTTCCCGCTCTCAGTGGAGCAGATCACTGCAATAGAAGACCTACTCCAGACGATGAGCATTGACACCATAAAGAAGTTCAAATGCCTGTTGATGCCCAAGGCCAATGTGGTCAAATAATCCCTCCTTAGCAGGAAAAGGGTGTACAGCAATAGCCTCCACCCTCACTATGTCATCTCAATTTGCATCTCATAAATTTAGTTGTAGCTGCCTGCTGCCTGAGAGTACCTCTCTCAATTGTTCAATGCCGCCAGGTCAGAAGAAAAAAGAGAAAGCTATGAAGCACTGGGAAGCTAGTTCTATGAGCACCACTAGGAGCTGTCCAGGATCCTTGATAGGAGAAGTAGGAGGGCAGGCTATCATGTACATGGCCCAGGAGCCAACTTCGTATTCTGTTGATGTTGTGACTGTGTTGCTGAGTTGTCTTTGTGTTCCTAATTGTCGTGCTCTTATTAAGCTATGGCCCAGCACAACATAAAAATTCTAAACTGGAACGTAAGAGGCTTAAATGCGCCGATAAGAAGATATGTCGTGATAGACTTGATAACTGCAACCAAATCAACAGTGATATGCTTACAGGAGACAAAAATGTCTTTGATTGACGACTTCTTCATCATGCAAACATTGGGGCCGCAGTTTGTGCAGCAGTACTCTTATATTCTGGTGAATGGAACGAAGGGTGGCATCTTGATTGCGGTTGCTGATAACTACTTCAAAATCCTAGTGACAATGCGATCTGATAATGCGCTAACTGTTAACATACAAATGCAAGAGGACCTCACCATGGCGGCGCTCCCGCTCCCCACCCCCCACCCCTCACCCACCCACGGCCTCCCCATCGGCGAGTACTCTCCCGCCTTGCCGTCGGCATGGCTCCTCGTCTGACCCCCTCCCGCTACAGATGACCCGGCGCCTCCGCGGCGCCATGGACGGAGATGGCGACCGCCCGGTGGTCGACACCAGCAGCTGGAGCCTCGCAAAGGGGAAAATATCGCCACAAAAGATGACTCGGCGCCTCTACGGCGCCATGGACGGAGACGGCGACCGCCCGGTGGTCGACACCAGCAACTGGAGCTTTGCAAAGGGGAAAATATTCCAACAAAAGGTGCTCCACTTGCTCTCCTCTTCGGTCCACCATCCCTCCTCTTCCATAGAAGGTGCTTTCTTCCTCCTAGCCGTCTTCCGGCGCTTCACATTCCGGCTTACGGAGGAGTCCGTTGGTTGGGCCCTCCACGCCGCCCTTGGCGGGACCCCGGGGGGCTTCCATATCACCATGGCCCAGGACCGCCACTTTCGATTTGCGGTGGCATCACGCCATGTAGGAAAGTTGTTACGCTCCCTTACTAGGGTTACCACACCACACTTTGACGTCTACTTCTTCCCTTGGTACGACGGTGGCCCAAATTGGATAAGAGACCTGCGGACCTGGCATCTCGAAGAAGAAAGGTCCTGGTCGACCGTCCCCAGCAAGCGGAAGCAAGTCTCGTTTGCCAACCCTATCAAACAAACACGGCCTTCATTCCCGAACAATGCCCCACCCAAGATGAATCCCCCCATTCTCAAACACCCACCGCACCGACAATCCGTCAGAGTCGGCCGGATAGATTGCCCGATTAGGCCTACGGCCAACCATAACGACATCCCGATCACCAAGGTCTTCCACAACATCACCCGAAAGCTCCACACAGCCCCACCAGGGAGGAGTTCTTCGCCGGCGTCGGCCGCTCGACGTACGGCGACTAGCCGCGCTGCGCCGTCCATCCTGGGAAAGGGCCCACAAGTTCAAATTCCAGACAGACATAGGGCCCACCAACCAGCCACCTGGCCTCGAACCGTAGACCTACATGGAAAGGGCCCACATGTCTGTCACATTACTCGTATAGGCTCGAAACAAGACCAACATACAGAAAGCGGCCGCCACTATTATCGCCCACAAAAGATCAACCCAAACCGCCTGCCTTCCCTGCAAACCCACCACCCTGCATTTACTTCCAAAGTGGACTTTCGACACCCGGGCCACATTCAAACTATGCCGCCGAAGGAATTAAATCCAATACTCGAGTGCCTGCCCACTAGCAACGATGGGACATGCTACACCTACAGGAAAAAACATAATAAACCCCATCGCACCAAAGACACCTACAACCTACGCAAACTAGTCCCTCACTGCTGCTGCAAGCGCTGCTTCAGTCTTAACCATCGCACCCATAATTGTCGCGCAACAGCACGATGCCTACGCTGCCTTCAAACTGGTCACAGAGCCAACGTCTGCTCTTCCACCATCAGACATTGCCTTGCTTGGGTACCCAAAATCGCACTAGGATCGAGGAGTTCCACTGCAAAATCCCGGGTATACCGCCGCGTGGAATCCCAAAAGACTTCCTGTCCCGCACGAACGGTTAGAACGAAGCCCCTGCAGCTTCACAAGGACGACCTTTCTGTTCCACCACACGTGTGCACAGGGGACCCAACCCAACACACACAAACCCCCCATCAGCCACCACCATATATAGCTCCCACCAGGAACATCTCGCCTTCACTCACCACTCCCCAACAGAACACACTACAACTCACCACCTCCCATACACCCTCGCACCCCATGGCCAACTTTCCAGTCGACTCCGAAAGGTTCCTCCCCCATGGCCACCACTTCATCAACGAAGGCGGCGAGGAGAGAATCCCACGCACCAACGTACACTTCAGCACCACCGCTGTCCGAAGCCATGAGGGTTTCGTCATTGAGGAAGACCGAGAAGGCCTCATCCCCCACGACCAGTACAACTGGTTTCGAGTCTGCATTGCCCAAACCCTCGAAGAAGACTTTGGACTGAGGGTAACCTCATCCTGCATCACCCCTCTGGGGATTGGCCTATACAGGCTTGAATCCGGCTATCACCGAGACATAGTGCTCCGTGACGAGCCCTTCTTCGTGGAGAACCACCTCATCGCCTTCTCCCGCCACGACCACGGCATTAACAGGCGCCAAGCCAACTACTCACACAACGGTTGGATCATGATTCTAGGGTTCCCCCTAGATTATCAAGACGTTCAACACATCGACGCCGCGGTGGCCACCTTCGGCTACCTCGTCTCTTGGCACAACGTGCCTGATCAGCACGGCTACGTGCTATGCCGGTGCCTCTACAATGGCGCCAACAACGTTCCCCGCAGCATCGTCATCCGACACTGCGATGTGAACGGCCAAGGTTTCTCTTGGTCCTGCCCGGTCGTCGTCCTCAATGGGGCTTTCATTCTCCCCAACATCCCTCCGGGTGAAGATGACATAACTCCAGGGGGAAACCCCCATCCCTTCCCCCAGCCACCGCCAAACAACGACAACGCCGACGGTTTCAACCTCCCCATCCTCCCCCCTCCCCCGAACCCTGACCCGACTTGGGATGCGGTGGCGGCGGAGATGCAGCATAACCAGGAGAACCACGTTGCCTGGGGAGCCTGGCATGTCCCGCCGCAGGACCTTCTTGACCCGAGCGCTGTCTCCAACCTTGACGGAGATGCAAGCTCCGCCTCCTCCAATGCCAACATCATCCAGCAGCACACCCACTACAACAACACCAATGGCCAACCGCTACAGTTCTTGGAGGGGGATCCCTCAATACAGCCGGATTGGCTGAGACCCTTCAACTCGGCCTCCTTTCATCGACTACTAGCTGCAGCCTTCCCTGCAGCACAAAACCCCTGGTGGGTGCCCCACATCCAGGGACCTACTCCAGGACTGCCTGTCCAGGACCAAGCGGAATCCTCTGCCATGGGTGCGCGCCGAGGCCAAACGCCAACAGCAAGGTTCAGAATGCAGGCTCCTACCCAAGCCCCGCCGGTGACTTCCTCTCCGAGGCGCCCAACAAATTGCTTTGGGAGAGTCTATCGGCGCTGCACTCGCTCCGAACCAAGTGGCCCCGCCGTCGAGGAGCCCGAACTCAGCAACCCTCAGCAGCAGCCCATCCAGCCCACACAGGTACCTGCCGCCATCAACACCTCATTCCACAATACAGTCTGCATTCCCTCCAAAAAAACAGTGCGCAGACAGGCACCGGTTTCACAGGACCAAGTTAGACGCAGCCCACGCATCTCCGCAGCGCGGGAAGGAAGGCATATGCCAACCAGACTCACCAGGGAGATGATCGGCGCCTCGCATTCTGCCCCAGCATCCACGCCAACAACAAATCCAAGTGGTAAAACAAAGCGCAAACTGTTCCTAGGCCCAATTAAATTTCCAACCGATCAAGACATTGCAACCGCTATAGAACCCATCCCTCACATTCCTCTTTCGGAACTGCAGGCACAAGCGCTCCGCTGCGGCGTCCACGCGACGATGGTGATCGCCGCCTTTAGGACGCCAGAGGGACCAGCGGGCGAGATGTCGACATTTGATCAATGAGTCCCCGTAGCTTTTGCTTCCTGTGGCATATGTCAGCTAATGCCACCTTCAGAAAACCACTTAAACCACCTAGCTCATGTAGTAGAAAGAACAACCCTCCGACCAAGAGCCATAAACATTGCAGCGCGGCTGCATTTCGTACTACCGTTAATCCTATGCATTTCTACCCTTTCTACTTTGTGCCTGCACATGATTTGTCTCCCCCTCAGATTACGTCTGAGGCAACGTCTAAGCCACTCATTACATCCCAATGCATAATACAACATCACAGACATGGTCGTTCCTAAACTGGAACATACGGGGCCTTAACGACCCAACCAAACAACAAGCAGTTAGAGCCAAAATAGAAGAAACAAACTGCATCATCTACTGCCTCCAAGAGAATAAATTAGACTCAATACCCCGCTCACTAATCAAACAAATAGCACCTAAGCGCTTTGACCAATACACCTTCACGCCCTCACAAGGAGCCTCGGGTGGAATCCTAGTGGGATGGAACGGCAACCTCCTACATGGGATTGTGGAACAAACAAGGCCTTTCGCAATCACCATCAAATTCACATCAAACACAAATGGCAAACAATGGACGTTCTCTACAGTATACGGCCCGTGCACAGGCCAACCAAGACTAGACTTCATGAATTGGTTTACCTCACTAAATATCACCGATGTTCAGGACTGGCTCATTATTGGGGATTTCAATCATTACCGATCAATGGATAATAGAAATAGACCAGGGGGAAACCACACGGACATGCAAACTTTCAATGCAGCCATAAACCAGCTAGGGCTTGTAGAAATCCCCCTTAAAGACAGGAAATACACCTGGAGCAATATGCAGGCCTCCCCACTGCTACAACAATTGGACTGGTGCTTCACCTCGCCTCACTGGACACTGTCTTTCCCTACCACACTACTGATACCACTAGCCAAAACAACATCAGACCACATCCCCTGCATGGTACAACTGAGTACTGTTATCCCGAAGTCCCAACAATTCAGAATTGAGAACTACTGGTTCGACATGCCAGGCTTCAGAGACCTAGTAACCAATATATGGAATGGGCACCAACACAAGGGCTACATGCTGCGAGATCCCTCTCAAAGAAATTCAAAATTCTCAGAGCTGCAATCAAAAGATGGAGCAAGGCAGTGGGCTCACTCTCCAAGAAACTGAAAATATCAAACGACTCCATTCTCATCATAGACCATCTGGAAGAAAAGAGGCCCCTTAGCCACCTAGAAGACACTTTCAGAACCCTCATCAAGAAACACACTGAAACCCTACTGCAACACCAACAAGAATATTGGAAACAGCGATACACAGAGAGGTGGACAAAACTGGGGGATGAACCAACTAAATTCTTCATCTCTGCAGCTACTACCAGATATAGAAGAAACTTGATCACAAGCCTCACATATGCATCAGGAAGGACAGTAACGAACCATGCAGCCAAAGCTGCAATACTATGGGATGATTTCAAAACCAGAATAGGATGCACAAATGCTACAGCGCTATGGGAAGGTCTGCAAAACATAATCACACCACATCCAAACCTCCAATCCCTCATAGAGCCAATATCGACTGAGGAGATCGACAAAATAGTTAAACGTATGCCACCCGACAAAGCCCCGGGCCCAGATGGGTTCAACAACAGATTCTATAAAAAATTCTGGGACATCATCAAAAACGATATATACAACCTCTGCAACGCATTCTTCAACAATGGATGCAGCCTACAACCTATCAACAGCTCCATTATCACACTCATCCCAAAGAAACCGACCCCGGAAACCTCGGCCGACTATAGACCAATTTCCCTACTTAACTCAAGCATCAAAATCATAAGCAAAATCATGGGAGAAAGAATACAGACCATCCTCAAAGATATCCTACACGCCAACCAATACAGCTTCATCAGAACGAGAACAATCCAAGACTGCATTGCATGGCACTATGAGTTTATACATCAATGCAAGAGATCAAGGAGACCCTTAGTGATGCTGAAACTAGACTTTGAAAAAGCCTTTGACATAATGGAACATGATGCCATCCTCAGGGCATTAACCAACAATGGGTTCCCACAACAATGGGTCAACTGGACAAGCAACATACTATCTACAAACACTTCAGCAATCTTACTCAATGGAGTACCAGGTAAATTCTTCCACCGCAAAAGGGGGGTCCGACAAGGCTGCCCACTCTCGCCGGCTCTCTTCGCAATCGCAGCAGACCTACTCCAACACCTCACAAACCACGCCAAGCAAAGAGGCTTACTGATACCCCCACTACCGCACCTTTCCAATCACGACTTCCCGATAGTCCAGTATGCCGATGACACAATCATCACAATACAAGCGTCCCAGCAACAGATATTCTTCCTAAAAACCTTACTCTCAGCCTTCACAGCCGCAACAGGCCTCAAGATTAATCTAGAAAAAACATTCATAATCCCAATCAACCTTACTTGAGATCAAGCAACCACCATGTCAGCCACCTTTGGGTGCCAACTAGGCACACTACCCTTCACCTACCTTGGCATACCCCTAGGAAACACAAAACCAAAAAGCACTGACTTCCTACCACTAACCACTAAAATTGAGCGCACACTCAACACCACATCCGCTTACCTGTCCATGGCAGGAAGGTGCACAATTGTAGACACCCTACTATCATCAATGCCAATATACACAATGTGCACCATCAAACTACATACCAAAACAATCCAACAAATAGACAAGTACAGAAAAACCTGCCTATGGAGAGGCTCGGACATCATGGCCAAGGGAAAACCCTTGGTGAAATGGGAAGACACCACAACACCAAAGAAAAAAGGAGGAATTGGGCTCAAAAACCTACACCTCATGAACTAGGCCTTCATACAGAAATTCCTCTACAAACTCTACAACAAAAAGGACACGCCTTGGGTGCACCTCATCCTCGACTCATATTGCGCAGATGGCACCCCACCCCATCAACTAACAAACAGGGGTTCCTTCTGGTTCAAGGACATCATGAGCCAGTGGGAAAGTTTTAAACAACAAACCAAGGTAAACATCGGAAAGGGAGACACGGTATCCATGTGGCACGACAAGTGGTATACAACGGAACTATTTTCGACTTTCCCCAACCTGTATACACACGCAAGACACCAAAATGTGTCCATAGCCCAATAAATTACAACAACAGACATACATGCCAACTTCCACACCCCAATTTCGACACAGGCCCTACAGGAACTAAACCTACTTACCAACATCATCCAAGGCTTACAAGACACCAATGACACATGGTCATACAAGAATAACAGCAAAGGCTTCTCATCCAGTTACATCTACAACAACAACTTCAGATTTAACACAACACCGCCTCCACCATTGAACTGGATCTGGAAGACGAAGCTAACAAAGAAGCTCAAAATATTCTGCTGGCTCATGTTCTTGGACCACCTGAACTCCAGAAATCTACTCAAAAGAAAGCACTTCAGCATAGAAAATGACGACTACTCCTGTGTCCTATGCACAGCGGCACCAGAGGAACTGACATATCACCTATTCTTCCAATGTGAATTCAGCACCGCATGCTGGGCAGCCATACAAATCAACTGGAACCACAGTGTACCGTTCTTCACAATGATTCGAGAAGCAAAAAGAAACTGGACCGGTCCACCGTTTATGGAAATATTCATCACGGCAAGCTGGGAAATTTGGAAACAACGAAACGAACTCATCTTCAGAAGCAACGCACCATCACTCTCATCCTGGAAGCATAACTTCGATACAACTATGTCACTTCAATGTAATAGATTCCCAACCCCCATCAAAACTTGTACTCAGCTGTGGCTATCGGCCATAAACCTCATCATTCCCACCTCGGGAATATGATTTTGTTTATGCTGATATCCTCACCTGCCTGCCTTGCAACCCTCGGATTGCAATCTATATATTAATATAACACAGTCGGGGCATCCCCTACTGTTTGCCTTCAAAAAAAAACATACAAATGCAAGAAGAAAATCTGGAATATAGCACCTCACTGGAGTCTACGGACCCCAAGAAACAAGAGATAAGCTGCTTTTTCTTGACAAACTAAAGGAATGCAAGCAACATTGTGGCGACAGATGGTTACTCATTGGAGATTTTAACATGATCTACAAAGTAGAAGACAAAAATGGGGGAAGATACAACAGAGGGGTCATGGAAAAATTCAGGACAAACATAAATGACCTTGAGCTAAAAGAAATAAGGCTAGAAGGTAGAAAGTATACCTGGTCAAATCAACAAGCTGAACCGGACTTAACAAGAATTGATAGATTTTTCCATATGGTTGAATGGGAGGAGCTATTCCCCAGGACTTGGCTTCAGGCCCTGCCAAATGGCATCTCAGATCACTCCCCACAATTGATGCTTGGAGATATAACGACCCCAAAAACAAAGTATTTTCGGTTCGAGGATTATTGGGTCACAAGGCCTGGTTTTCTTGAGACGGTCGCTCAAGTATCACTACAGGAATCCCGACGATTTGCGACGGCCACCGTTGCAAATAACCTTATTTGCAACGACCGGCAGTAGCCGTCGCAAGTTATTGCCAGGGGGCGGGTGGGCCCCACTCGTCTATTTGTGACGGTCGGGCCGTCGCAATTTAGGCCCTATATGCGACGGCCTGGACGTCGCCAATAAGTTCAGCCGATGGGTCCCACGCATTCATCTGACGGGACCCACGCGACCATTTGCAATAGCCTAGCCGTCGCAATTAAGCTCCTATTTGCGACGGCCAGGCCGTCGCAAATAACAGAGGCTAGTTTGCGACGCTCTGGAGCCTTATTTGCGACGGTACTATATAAAAGGCCGTCACAAATAAGGTTTTTTTAAAATAAAAAAACAGGAAATGCTACCCGACTCGATGGTCAGAATCACACAACAGAACATAATATATCACACACAAACAATATCACAATCACAAACAACATTCTCGATACACCGCACATCACCATCAACAAAACAAATAAGGGCTCACTCGTCCGTCTGACCTCCGAAGCCACCTTCGAAGTCGAAGTCGTCGTCGTGCGTCCAGGTGGTGGTAACGACGACGGCGGAGTTTGAGCAGCCGTCGCAGATCCCTGCAATTAATGAAACTTAGAGTTAGAATATAAATGCATCAACATTTCTCTCCCTCCCTTCCTCTCCCTCTATCTCCATCTAGATCCCCTCTTCCTCTCTCTTTTCATTCCTCTCTCTATCTCAATCTATCTCTCTCTCTCACTCTATCTCTCAATTGCTATCATTTACCCTCTATCTTCCTCCCTTTATCTCCTACATCTCCCTCTCTCCCTCTATCTTCCTCTCCCTCTATCTCCATCTACATCTCGCTCTCTCTCTTCATTCCTCTCCCACTCTATCTAACTATCTCTCACTCTTTCTTCTATCTCTCTTTTTCTTCTATCTCAATCCTTTTCTTCTATCTAACTATCTCCCTCTTTCTTCTATCACAATCCTTTTCTCTCTATCTTCCTCCCTCTTCTAACTCTATCTCTCACTCTATCTAACTATCACTCTCACTCTATTTCCTCGCAGATCAATTTCATGAGATCATTGTAGCAGTTGATGGAAAAAAGTACTTGGACTTAATTGCCATAAATCTGATCAAGAAAGTAAGTATGGTCACAACCATGTGTTAATGCAACGGCTCTTGTGATTTCTTCAACTCCTCGAAGAACTCATCTGCCTCATTTGTAAGAGGATCCCCCGCTTCCAGAGCTTCTAGCATCGCATCCATCATATCAACCTCTATTATATCATCATACTCATCCACTTCTGCTATGACTCGAGATTTAGTCTCGACGTGGAAGGTCCAGAATTCATAATGTGGAGTGAAACCATTTTGACATAAGTGAAACGAAAGCTACAATCTTCTCAAAAACTTGGTGTTCCGGCATTTTGTACATGGGCACCACACCATATCTTCCGTTGACAACAAAAATGCTCGATCCAAAAAATTATCTAACTTGATGTACCACTCATCCGAGTGACCACCAGTTCTGCTCTTCTAGCCAGTATACATCCAACTGCGGTCTTCACCCATGTTTGACTCTGCAGTTTAAAGCGAAAGAAATTATCGTTAATGGCGGGCACCTAGGCGTCCAGGCGGCCGACAGACACCTAGGCGTCCAGGCGTGATTATACAAACCTGTTTTAGACACATACTTTAACTTCCAACTAAATAGGCCTTGTCGGGTCCTAAATGGGTTGTGTCGGGTCAAGCCAACCCGAATCCCATTTTTGTACATATAGTAACACTCAAGCAATCAAATTAAAAATTATAACCATAATCTAAAAAACAAACCAATTCAATTAAACGTAACCATAAGAATTATTACATTGTAATTTATCAATTAATAAACAAACACCTAAATATAAACAATTGTTTTATAAACATAGACATAAGCATTGACCTAAACATAAGAAATTTAATTCTCAATATAAACATAACCATAAACTTAAACATAATCATCAATTCAATTCAATTCTATTCTATTCATAAGTATCAAATCAATTCTCAACATAAATTCAATTCTACGCTTGAATTCGATTGTAAGTATCACAATTCTAAGAATCACAATTTCAACATAAGCATCACCTAAACATAAGCATCACATCACCTAACATAAGCTCATAATTACAACACTCTAAGCATAACAATTGTAGATGACGGCTCACAATTTACAACATTGCATCACCTAATCATAACTAGCATCACAACCGCTTTACAACCACTTCACAACATTGCTAGTGGGAATGGAGAAGAAAGAAAATTTAACAACATTACATCACAACCGCTTCACAACATTGCATCATACCTACGTCGAGGGAGGCCGGTGGGGAGGCGTCGGAGGAGGGCGGCGGCGCTGGAGGAGGCCGGCGGCATCGGACGAGGTGTCCGGGGCAGCTGGCGGTGTCGGCAAGCACAACGGGGCGGGGGCAGCAGGGCGGTGGCGGGGGCGGCGGCAGGCGCGTCGGGAGGCACAGCAGGGTGGGGGCGGCGGGGGTGGCGGCCCGGCAACGAGGGCGGCGACAGCGCGGCGACAACGCGTCGGGGCGGCGTCAGGCGCGACGGCGGCAGGTGTTTGGGGGCGGTGTGTGAGAATGAGCTATCGAGGGCCGATAGGGTCGATATTAGCCCTTATTTGCGACGGCTACATTAGTTGCGATGGCCGTAAGTTACGGCCATCTGAAAGTGCATCTAGGATCCCCGTGGGTTTTGGATGATTGATGACGACAATTAAGTAACTAATGAGCTCAGTGATCTTAAGCACAGGTGTGGACTCAAGCAAAAACACAAACCCTCAAAAAGTAAAAGGATGAAAACGGTGATTTTGACTCGAAAAGAAGAAACTAGGGTTTCTAGTGTGTCGAGTTTAGACTAGCCAAATATGTGTGAGGGTGTGTGTGTGTAAAGTGCATTAAGATCAAGTTAGGAGTTCAAAGCAGTTTAGAGATCAAATCCTATTGAGAGAAGAGAGTTGGAGGAGTCTGGCAGGAGTGGTTGGACTAGTCCGTGCAGGTGGCCAAACTAGTCTGCTCCTGGCCGGCCAAGTCCGTTTTCAGCCGGACTAGAAGGGTCTCACTGAGTTCGGACTAGTCTGTAGTGGGACGGACTAGTCCGGGTAGTCGTGGAGTGGGTTTTGGGGACTAAGTCCCAAACCCCCGGACTTGTCTGTTTTGGTCCGGACCAAGAGGTCCTGACCAAGATCAGACTAGTCCGCCCAGGGTGCGGACTAGTCTGGGTTTGGAGAGAAGTTGAGTTTCAGCGACTAAGTCTGGGTAGGCCAAACTAGTCCAAGGTCTCCAGACTAGTCCGTTTTCATATGGAACAAAATGTTCTGTGTGAGATCGGACTAGTCCGGTTTGGACCGGACTAGTACGTTTTGAAGTGACCGTTTGAATTTGAAGTTTGGTGGGTAGTGTGACGATTGCCGCGCATTGCGACAGTTGTCAAGGACGTCAGTGGTCCCAAAGGCCGGACTAGTCCGGGCCCTAGGGCGGACTAGTCCGCCCATCTGCTGAAGTCAGCAGTATGGGTTGGGAACCTCTATAAATAGAGGACCTCTGGGTTCATTTGAACCAACCTTTGAAAAGATTGAAACCCTAGCGTCATCACAGCAAACATTGAGCCTCCAAAAGCCTCCTTTTGCCTACATTCCCTCTAAAACTAATTCTTGTGTGGATTAGGGTTTGGTGAGGTGAAGAACAGGAAGAACACCGCTCTAGACTCTCTATTTGATCTCTTGCACATGTGAATCTTTGTGATTTGTGGCTTGAGTCAATCTTTGTGATTTGTAATCATATTTGTGGTGGGAGCCTCAGATTGTGAGAAGCGCCAACGAATCTTGTATTCACCCTTTATGATAGTAAAGAACCAAGTTAGACCCTTGTGGTAAACTTGGTGAGGGAAGGGTTGTTGAACCCGGTCCTTCGTGGACTCCTCAACGGGGATGTAGATTCCTTTGTGGAATTGAACCTTAGGATAAAATCCTTGTGTCCCTTGTGTACTTTGCTTTCACTTATTGCACATTGCTTCTAGGGTTAGCCTTATCGTTTTTGTTCATCACCCTTGTCTCATTGTGATCCTTAGCCTCATACTTGCTTCATAACTTGTTAAGGTTCACTAAGTCATTCTAACATACTTTGCATCACAACAATCGAACTAAAATTTGTTAGAAACCCCTTTTAGGTTTTCCCTGTAGGTGGACCGGACTAGTCCGCCTCTGGACTGGACTAGTCCGCCCCTAAGTACTGATCTCATTTTATTAAGTCATTTTAGGTCGATTAGCCTATTCACACCCATCTAGGCAACTTTTAATTGGTATCAGAGCAAGAATCTCCCAAGGAGTCTAACAACTCGGAGAGAAGATGGCCGGAGTGCGGTATGACGAGGTCTCGACCAATGAGATCCAAGCAACCCAAGAGGGGGTGCTTGTCTACCAAGACAAGTTGACGGATGATGAAGAGACTCGCCAGCTCAAGGTGAAACTTCGAGAGAAGTTGAAGATTCCAAAGGTGTACACATCGACCTCTACAACGGGTGGCACGACCAACTACAACCAACAAGGTTACAACTATGAACGCCTTGTCTCCAACAACCACTACCTTTCCATCCCATTGGGGAAGCCTCCTCAATTCGATGGAACCGACTACGGGATGTGGAAGCACAACATGAAGATCCATCTCGTGTCACTCAACCCCTCATTGTGGCAAATTGTGTTGATCGGGGTGCATATCCCGAAGAATGAAGAAGACATCACTCCGGAGCAAGCTGTGCTCCTTCACCAAAATGCCCAAGGGGCCGGAGTGATCTTCTCATCTCTCTCAAGAGATGAATTCAACAGAGTATATGGACTTGAGGTGGCCAAAGATATTTGGTACACCCTCAAGACGACTCATGAAGGCAATCGAGTTGTGAAGGAAGCAAAGGTTGAGCTAATTGAAGGAGAGCTCGGGAGGTTTGCCATTATGGATGGTGAATCTCCCCAAGAGATGTACAATCGCCTAAAGCTGCTCATCAACAAGAGCAGTTCTTATGGCTGCACCAAGTGGACAGACCACGAGGTGGTGAAGAGGATGATTCGGGCATTCATGCCTAGAAACGTCTCTCTTTGCTCCATGATACGAGAAAGCCTGGGGTTTGCCAAGATGACCCTGGAGGAGGTCCTAGAGAGGATCATCAACCACGAGATCATGGAGAAGGAGGCACTCTTCTACAACGACCTCCAAAGGTTCACTGCTTCGAAGATGAAGGATGTTGCACTCAAAGCAACATCCTCCTCAAAAGAGCAAAATGAAGATGATGAGGAGAGCCTTGACACCGATGGGGAAGAGGCCCTCTTCATCAACAATTTCAAGAGGATGATGAGGAGAAGAAAAGGAGTATACAAGCATGAGGGCAAGGGCAAAGAAAAAGCAAGTCCCAAAACAAATAGGGCTTGCTACAATTGTGGCGAGTACGGGCACTTCATTGTAGATTGCCCACATGAAGAGGGCAAGAAGAAGAAGGAGGGCAAGCCGCAAGAGAAGAAGTTCTATAAGAAGAAGAGGCCCTCCGGTCATGCTCACTTAGGCAAGGAATGGGACTCTAACGATGAGTCCTCCTCGTCCGAACACGAGGAGAAGATGGCAACCATAGCCATCAGGAGGAGCTCCAAGGGAAGCAAGCTTTTCCCCAACCTCTACGACCACAAGCAAACTTGCCTCATGGCAAAACAAGGAGAAATGTTACTTCTAACTCATCCTCTTCCATATCCTCTCATGATGATTTTGATAGTGCTAGTGAAAATGAACACATGCTTAAGGACATAAGTAAGAGCACTTTGCGTAGAATGAAATTACTCTCGGATGAAATCTTTGAGAAGGAGGAGCTCATAGATAGGCAAGAGGACATGCTTATCTGTTGGTACCCTGGGAACAATACACCCCTTGAGACTACAAGGATTTCAAGGGAAAGTCATCTACTTGATTTGAAGACCTTCGGAGGCCCACATGTCAGACATAACCGGAGCCGCTTCTCCAACATGGTTAACCCCAGGGTCGCCACGTGTACTGTCAAACCGGAGCTACCGCCCACAAGGGGCAAGCTCCTGGCTATGTACAGAAATGGCACCCCCGGACCTAACCTCAGACCGAGGGAAGCTCCAGAACTGACATGTGTCAGGTAGCTCCGAAGCTACCTGTTTCCCACAGTATGCTCCGGAGCTGCCACGTGTCCAACCATCGGATCTTCAGCCTCTGACCTCCGGAAGACTCCACAATGGCTCCGGATCTTCAAAGGGGAATCAAGGGCTTCAAGATCCGATCAAGTGTCATTAATACTATATTAATGACACATGATCGGACGACCTTAATTACCAGTAACGGTGCTGTCAAAGCCCATTACCCGGTCATTAAGGGCAATTAAACGTGTTGAATGAGTATCAATATTAGTAACCACCGGGGCCACATGTCAGGCCAGGCTACTTGTAACGGCCTGCCCTTGTACTATAAAAGGACAGGCCGATGACACACTCTACACGTTCCATAGACGCTCGATACAAGATCATACAGCTAATACAACACCAACACACTCGTGGAGTAGGGTATTACGCTCAGGCGGCCCGAACCACGTAAATCTCCGTGTCTCCTGTGTCATTTACAATTCACCTTCTTGAATCTCTGTGCGCCCACACCGAACATCAAACTCCTCTAACACTTTAGTAGTGTTGGGAGATCTGCTGGATCCAAACCACCGACAGTTGGCGCGCCAGGTAGGGGGGCGCCTGAGATTTCGAGAATGGTGAACTTAGCTGTTGGATCATCCAGTGTTCATCCTGCTGTTCAAGCTGTTGGGGGCAATCCCTCCAATATGCAGCCACCAGCAGGGGCCTCAGCGCCAGCAGGAGTCACACTGCCACCACCGCCGCCTCCACCAGCAAATCAACCTGGACAACGCGATGGTGCACCGGCGTCAATCACTGCGTCGGCAAATCATGACAATCCGGAACACGCGCTCCATGCAGCACGTGCTCTTCTCCAACGCCCACCACCTCCAAATGCATTTCGGGATGCACTGGAGCAGTGGAGGGCTGATGTGGAACATTTGGTTGCAGCAGCAGCCGACCGCATCAGCAACCAGAGTCCTCCTCCTTCAAGACGGGACCCGTCGCAGTGGCGGACCTTGTCTGGTAGACTTGGTCTGCACATTTCCAACAACAGGAGACGTGCTGCATCACAGCAAGTGATGTCATTGCCCTCCGGGGCATGACGCACTCACACGGTATCCAGGCTTTCAACTCATGACCTCCGGGCGGAGCTTGATCGCCGATACCGCCAACAGGACGGCCGAGTCCATATTGAGCGTGCTCGTGAAAGACGAGAAGCTCAAGACGTTCCTGCTCTTGAAGGAGTGGGAGGAGGCTGTTCAGCCCTGGCCATGCATCTGCGTATGGTCAGGTGGCCACAGAAGTTCCGGCCTCACCTGCCGGAGAAGTTCGACGGGACCGTCAATCCTGTTAAATTTCTTCAGATTTACTCCACTGCTATCTTGGCAGCTGGAGGAAATGAGGCTGTAATGGCCAATTATTTCCCAATGGCTTTAACTGGGACCGCCAGGTCCTGGTTTATGAGCCTTCCACCCAAATCCATCAACAGTTGGGAGGAGCTGTGCCGGCAGTTCACCGCCAACTTCGGGAGTTCATACACCCGACCAGGCACTGAACTGGACCTTTTTGCAGTCGTGCAAAAAGGGGAGAATCCCTGCGATCATTCATCCAAAGGTTCTCTCAGGTACGAAACACTATCCCTTCTATCTCTAGCGCCTATGTCATTGTGGCATTCAGACAGGGTGTACGGGACAAGAAGATGCTGGAGAAACTGGCGATCAAGGAGATCACCAGTGTCACGGAACTCTTCAGTTTGGCCGACAAATGTGCCAGAGCTGCGGAGGGCCGTGAGATGCACTCCAAACCAACTCCAGAGGATCACAAGAAATCCTCCAAAGGAGAAGCCGCTACCTCCGGGAGTGGCAAGAAGAAAAAGAAGAAGACCAACGGCAAGAAGAAGCCGTCGGCCGGTACATCCAATGTTGCAGCTGCTGCAGCTCCGGGTGGCCGGGGTCCACGCCCCCAGAAGCGACCTCGACCGTCTTCTGAAGACGGTGGCAAACCCAAAGTGTGGTGTCCAATTCACAAAACGGGCAGCCACAGTTTGGAAGACTGTCGGGAGGTCCAAAACCTTGTCGAGCGCTACAACAAGCGCCGGGAAGAAGCTCCTTTCCGACAGAGAGAAGGAAAACAAAAAGTCGACGAAGCTCCGGCTGAAGAGGAGTTAGGTTTTCAGGATCCCACAAAGGTCCTGAAGGCCGTCTACACCTCCGTCGACGACGATTCCGACGTCTCTGACAACGAGCGTCGGAAGACCATGAACACCATCTTTGGTGGATCATGGGACATCACTTCCCGCCGCGTCATCAAGACTATGCGTCGGGACATGGCTGCTGTAGCTCCTACAGCCAGACCGGAGCCTCATCGGAAGTGGATGGACACAGCCATCACTTTTGATGCTTCGGACTGCCCTCAAAGCATGGTTGGAGCAGGTCAGCTACCTTTGATGGTATCTCCTACCATCAATAACATCTAGCTCCACCATGTCTTGGTAGATGGAGGTTCGAGGCTTAACCTCATAAGCTTCGAAGCTTTTACCAAGCTTCAGCTCCGACCTTCGGATCTCCACCCCTCCCGACCTTTCTCTGGAGTAGGTCTGGGAGCTATCACCCCACTCGGAGCTATTACTCTCCCCGTTACCTTCGGGACCCGGGAGAAGTATTGCACCGAGAAGTTGGTCTTTGACGTTGCTCAGATCAACTTACCCTTCAATGCCATCTTGGGTAGGCCTGCCTTGTACAAATTCATGGTAGCTTCTCATTATTGCTACCTGGTGTTAAAGATGCCAACGCCAGTAGGCGTTCTCCAAATCCACGGAGATCGTACTGCCAGAGTAACTGCTCTGGAAGAACTCCATGCACTTACCACAGCGCAAGAGGAGGACTCCAGGCAGGTGCAAGCTCCAAAACCCCGAGCATTCGTCAGCGAGGCTCGACTTCTGCACCTCGTGTGCAGCCAAGCGGCGACACCGACATTCCCGTCAAAGTCGTCCAAATCGGTTCTGATGCTGCTCACACCACCCGTATATCAGGGGGATTGAACGACAAATAGGAACTCGCACTCATCACTTTCCTCCGGGCTAATGTCGACGTGTTTGCCTGGCAACCGTCACAAATGCCTGGGATCCCCAGGGAAGTGATTGAGCACAATCTGAAGATCTACCCTGATGCCCGGCCTGTGCACCAGAAGCCTCGGAAGCAATCTGTAGAGCGACAGAACTTCATTCGACAAGAAGTGAAGAAGTTGCTCGAAGCTGGGTTCATCCGAGAAGTCTTCCATCCAAAATGGCTGGCAAACCCAGTCGTTATGCCCAAGGCCGGCGGGAAGCTTCGGATGTGTATCGACTACACAACACTAAATAAGGCATGTCCAAAAGATCCATTCCCACTACCTAGAATAGATCAGATAGTGGATTCCACCTCCGGGTGTGAATTACTGTGTTTCCTAGACGCATATTCTGGGTATCATCAAATCAGAATGTCTAGGGAAGATGAAGAGCATACCTCTTTCATCATAGTAGATGGATTGTACTGTTATACAGCCATGCCATTTGGTCCCAAGAATGCAGCTTCAACCTTTGTACGAGCTATGTACAAAACCTTTGAAGACCTCATTAGAGACATAGTGGAAGTGTATGTTGATGACATCGTGGTCAAGGTCAAGAACAAGGAGTCACTTCTTTATACCTTACAGGCTGTCTTCGATAAGCTACGGGTCACCCGCACAAAGCTAAACCCAGACAAGTGTGTCTTCGAGGTTAGCTCCGGAAAACTTCTTGGTTTCCTGGTAAGTCACCGGGGCATAGAAGCTAATCCGGCGAAGATCAAGGCCACTGAATACATGCGGCCACCAGCCCGCATCAAAGATGTCCAAAAGCTAACTGGATGTCTAGCAGCCCTCGGCCGGTTTATTTCAAGACTGGCGGAACGGGCACTCCCCTTCTTCAAGTTATTGAGGAAGTCCGGACCATTCCAATGGTCTGAAGAAGCAGAAAAGGCGTTCCAGGAGCTAAAACAGTTCCTCACCACCCTACCAACTCTTGTAGCTCCGAACCCTAGTGAGCCTTTGTTGCTTTACATTTCAGCCACTAACGAAGTCGTCAGTATGGTCCTGGTTGCGGAGAGACCAGAACTACCCCATACTCAGGGATCCAGACCCCTTCAGGAGGGTCCGGAGGTTCCTGAAAGCGAGTCTGGGTCCCAGCTCCCAGATTTGAATCCACAAGAAGCCACTTCAGAAGACTCAGACTCCTCTGGGAGGACCCAGATCGCTTCTGAAGAAGCTCCGGGTTCCTCCAGCCAGGACCCGGAGATCCCCAGAGAAAATCCGGATCCTTCTGGGAGGATCCGGGTCAGTGGAGAGGAAGCTCCGGGCCCCTCCGGGAGGGTCCGGACCATTCAGCGCCCAGTGTACTTTATCAGTGAAGTACTACATGATGCCAAAACTCGATACCTAGAGGTGCATAAGCTGCTCTATGCAGTTCTTATCGCCTCCAGGAAGCTTCGCCATTATTTCCAAGCTCACAAGATCTCAGTGGTGACCTATTACCCACTTCGAGCAATCTTGCATAATCCCAACTCAACTGGGAATATAGCAAAGTGGGCAGCGGAATTGGCCGAATTTGATCTCGAATTCATTTCAAGGCAAGCAATCAAGAGTCAAGCATTGGCAGACTTCATGGCGGAATGGACTCCCTCTCCATCAAACCTTGGGGGCCCCAGTGAGCAGAAGTCGAAACACGAAGCTCCGGCCTTCACCGAGCCTCATTGGACCCTCTACTTCGACGGCTCCATGCAAAAGCAGGGGGCCGGAGCTGGAATCCTTCTCCTTGCACCAACCATGGACAAGGTAAAATGCATGGTACACCTTGACTTCAAGGCGACCAACAACATGGCGGAGTACGAAGCACTCATCTATGGACTAAAGGTGGCACTGTCATACGGTGTCAAGCAATTGCTGGTCAAGGGAGATTCACAGCTCATCATTAAGCAAGTGAAGGGTGAATGCTCCTGCAACAATCTCCAGCTAGCTGCTTACCTCCTTGAAGTCCAGAGGCTTCAGAAGGACTTCGAAGTCCTAGATCTCCACCATGTCCAGCGCGCCCACAACGCTGAAGCCGACGAACTCTCGACGAAAGCGTCAACTGGAGCTCCGGCTCCTGACGGAACTTTTGTCCGGAGGTTGTCAAAACCCACAGCTCAGCCTGCCGAACTGAGCGAAGGGGGCAAGATCAGCATCCCGAAGCTGACGGTCCCGATGGCCCTGTTACCATGGCAGCCATCAAAGGTCGTAGGTGCTGCAGGAAGCTCCGAGCAACCCAGCACGCAAGACTCAAATGCTCAAGTTAGTTCCGATGCATGGATCTCGGAGATCCGTAACTACTTGAAAGACAACATCCTTCCTGACGATGATGTATCCGCTGACCGGGTAGTCAGATTGTCTAAAAGATACACGTTGGTAGAAGGGGATCTCTACCGGCGCGGTGCCAATGGCATCCTAATGCGGTGCATCACAAGGGAAGAAGGTTGCGAGCTCCTCGCAGAAATCCATGGAGGCGAGGGTGGGAACCACGCTTCTTCCCGCACGCTAGTTGGTAAAGCCTTTCGGCATGGCTTCTACTGGCCTACAACACTCCAGGATGCAACTGAGCTGGTGAAGAAATGTGAAGCATGTCAATTTCATGCAAAGCAAATTCACACACCGGCTCAGCCCCTACAAATGATACCTCATACATGGCCCTTCGCTGTGTGGGGGATGGACATCTTGGGACCTTTCCCAAGAGCCGTCGGAGGTTACAAGTTCCTGTACGTCGCCATTGACAAGTTCACCAAGTGGCCGGAAGCAACTCCAGTTGTGACAATCAACAAGCAATCTGCTATCAACTTTTTGCAGTCCATTGTATGCAGATTTGGAGTCCCAACAAAATCATCACTGATAATGGGACCCAATTCACAAGCTCTGCATTTCAAGGATATTGCGAATACCTCGGCATTCAAGTTTGCTACGCCTCCGTAGATCACCCAGCAAGCAATGGCCAAGCCGAGAGAGCAAATGCTGAAATCCTTAAAGGACTCAAAACGCGCACCTATAAGCGCTCGAAAAAACATGGTGCCAACTGGATTGAAGAGCTTCCGTCCACTCTCTGGGCCAACAGGACAACTCCAAACCGGTCAACTGGAGAGACACCCTTCTTCCGGTGTATGGAGCTGAAGCAATCCTTCCTCCAGAAATCACCTTGGGGTCACTCCGGGTCCGGACCTTCGACGAAGCCACGCAGGACCAGCTCCGGCGTGAAGACCTAGACCTCCTTGAGGAGGTAAGGTGTCAAGCAGCTGTTCGGAATGCCCGATACCGCCAAGCCCTTCGGCGCTATCATCAGCGGCATGTACACAACCGACAGCTCGAGGAAGGCGACCTGGTGCTACGGAGAATACAATCTAGAGAAGAGTTAAACAAACTCTCCCCCAGCTGGGAGGGACCCTTCCGAGTGATTAAAGTATCCCGTCCCGGGAGCGTTCGCTTGGCTACCGAGGATGGGACACCTCTCCCAAATCCTTGGAACATTGAGCACCTCCGTAAGTTCTACACTTAATATCACGGAGGTGAGTCTGTAGTGACTTGAGGTGTATGTAATAGAGTCATTGTACAGAGTTGGGTAGTTCCTCCGGGAGAACAGCCGGACCTTTCCCGGAAGGTCCGCAAAGTTCATGCAACACTTGTCACAATCTCAGGACTAAAAGTGTGGCTAGCTACCCTGGGTCAAACGAGAAATAAAACACGCTTAGCCTGGTTCCGTACCCTAAGAGTGTACTTGTTTCCCATGTACCCTGGACCTATAATGAAAGACATCTTCATGTGAAACAGACTCCACGTGCATTTATTTTGTACAGGCTCAACATTTTTTATTTTTCTCTTTCTTGTCTATAACAAAGACGTGCAATTCTTAAGAAATTTTGGTTCAACCGGTTCATATACGATTCGAGTTGTATTGTCGATTCTTTTGGATTCAAATATTGTTCATGGCCCACTCGCCTGAATGCCGCCAAGCCAATCTAGGGCCGGAGTGTGCTATCGACTTAGCCTGGTCAAGCACCCTAAGTACGCCACTCTACCTACACCCCGGCAGCCCAAAGTAAGGCGGGTCCAAGTACAATTGGATCTGGAAGAAAAGACAACGCATTCGATTGTATTTATAATCGCATTTGACCTAAAATTTTCTTGGGAATCGTAAGCCGCGACGAAGTTATAGGCGAGAAACGAATTTTACTATTTTTCTTGGCTTTAGTGTGCAGGAAAAATAAAATCTACGTTGATGGAGAAAAGTCGGAGCTAACAAAGCTCCGACTCCCCTATGTGGCTTGTAATCGATGTTAAGCATTGAAAACGAGCATCACCAGAGCAACCAAGCTCCAGTAGAGCTAGGGGGACCAGCCGTCGACGCTAAATAAAAGATGGTGAGAAGACCCCACAAACGGAGTCTGCTGCCAACAAACTAAGTGTTGGCAAAGGTCACTGCCGGAGCTACTAAGCTCCGACACCCCGGAGGACTAACTATCGATGCTCTACGCGTTGATAGGGACTATTGTCGGAGCTACTAAGCTCCGACGATAGACAATGTCAGAGCTTCTAAGCTTCGACAACCTCAGGTGGCCTTCACTATCGAAGACTTCGGACCTACAAGTTCGGAGCAAATGAGTCTTCAACAAAACACAATATCCTCTTGGTACATGTTCACAATCAAATTGTGTACATCTACCAGGGGGCCAAGTGAAGACAAAAGTGTTGAAGACAAAAAGTGAAATTCACAAAAATTTGGGGATTTCATTCATCTGGAGACAAGGGATTACATCTGGAGACAAGGGATTACAAAATTGAGGAAGAAGAGAAAATACAAGTGAGAACTACAGAGATGGTCCTATACCCTATGGAAGAATTGGGCGACCTTCTGGGCAACCTCCGACACGTTGGCTCAGGCAGCTTCGCCTTCTCCTTCAACGGGACCTTCAAGCACCGGGTCCAGAGGAAATTGGGAGTTCTGGCTGGTGTAGCACGTCAGCACATACTCTGCGACGTTCTTCGCCAGGGATTGCCCCTCAACCTCCAATTGGTCTGCGATGACGTCGCCCACCTTGGAGAGTTTGTTACCTGCCGAGCTCAACGCCTGCAACGCCAGGTCCGGCTCCGGCTCCGGATCATCTGGACGCACGGGACTGAAGCCCATCAGTGTCAGCGCGTCGTTGGCCTTGCCCAAAAACTCCCAAATCTGTAGGGAGTCCGCAGTCCTTAAGCCCTTCAATTCCTCCAGGGATCTTTTGGCCGCCACCAGTTCAGAATTCTCGCGAGCGAGGCGCTCAACCTCTTTGGCGTTTTGCTGGATCTTTTCAGCAACTCGCTTCTCGAGTTTTCCGAGCTTCTCCTCCCGGAGGTGGATCTTGTTCCGGCGGTCAACCAGGTCCTTCTCCCTGCCCCTCACTTTCTTCTCCCTGGCAGCAAGGGCACACTCTTGCTCGTAGAGCTCCTGCCCTCGCACCCAGGCCTTCTCCTCCTCCTCAGTGCAGCGCTCTTCCAATTTCTTGGCGCGCTCCTCGAGGCCCTTGTCAGCCAGAGCCACCTTTTCGGTGAGCTCCTCCTCCCTCCTCAAGACGTCATCCCGCAGCTCAAGGAGTTTCTGCTCCTCATCTTCGAGCCTTTTCTCCCTCTCTTCAAGCGCCTCCTGGCGCTTGATGAGTGTAGTGTTAATGGCCTCAAGCCTTTCTTGGCGTTCATCGACCGCACTGTTAGCTGCTTTGGTCTGCTCTTAAATCTCCCGGGATTGAGCGTCGAGGGCACGAGTCATACTCTCCCTGTCATCCAATAACTTGCCCCAGTATTCCAGGCGGACCTTCTCCCGCTTGATCCACTCTTTGTCATCTGCTAGCCTCGACTACGCCAGCTTGGTCTCGAAGTAGAGCCGGTTACGCCACTGCCTAAGGGTTTGGCGCTCCTCTTCAAGAGCCTTGCTGTCGTGGAAGAAGGCCAGTTGAACTTGACGCAGACTGGAACAACCGTTGTCAATAGACAATGACAACGGGATAGGTTCCGGACCTGCTGGGGTTTCCTCTGCTGGTTCCAGCGGGTTTTCAGATACAAAAATTGGGTCCCACTCCACAAGGGTGGTCCCTAAGGTCTCCATGGCACTAGGGCCATCCTCCGGGATGGCCTCAGTCGCCATCGAGGAAGGTCCTCAGGCAGGGGGCCAGCAACTTCACCAGGGTACTCCGGCTCAGCCGTGAGTACCTCCGACGCTGTCACCTCCGGAGCAGGGGCCGCTTCTGGCTCCGGCCTGGGCACCTCCTCTATTGGGGGCTCGAGCTCCGACGCCTCTGCAACAACTGGCTCAGGAGCCGGAAGATCTTCATCATCAACCGGCCCTGCGGCCGGAGCTCCAACAACGACCGGCTCTGCGGCCGGTGTTTCTGAGGTAGCCGGCCCAACCGCTGGGACTTCCTCAACATTCGGCGCGCACGCCGGGACTTCAATCACCTCCGGCTCAACCACTGGAGCTTCGACAATTTCCAGCTCTGGGGCCGGAATTACTGCTTCCTCCGACTCAACGGTCGGAGCTTCCATCATCTCAGCACCAGGACCCGGAGCTTCAACCTCCGAGACAGGTGCCGCTGACGCATCTTCTCTCCAGCGGTCCGGCGCTACCACGGGAGTCTCTGGGGATGAGTCGAGGTCCATGACCACGACAGCTGGCGCCGGAGCTGTCGCAGCTTCAGCCACCACTTGGAGCGGCACCGGAACAGGAGCAGAAGCTTCTGCCCTCACAGCTTCAATTGCTGTGGCTGAGGGTGGAGCCTCACTCCTCTTCTTGGGAACGTTGCAGATGATGGACGAAGAAACTTAAAAAAAAATAGTTACTACAACAAAACAACTGTCCAAGATAAAGATTAAAAATTACCTTGGGAGGCTTCCACACCAGCTTGCGCGGAACCTCTTTCCCGGACGTTCTGGGCTGGTCATAGCCGGCGTGGAAGCTCCGGAAGGCCCCCCGGAACTCGTTGCAGCCAAGAGCATTTCCCTAGTCGAGGCCCCCCTCGATCGGGAAGAACCTCCGGACCTAGAGGCCACAACCGGCCCTGGTGCTGGAGTCGCATGCCCAGAGCTAGCACCCCGGGAGGACCCCGCTGCGGTACAGTCACCGCGGTTGCGGGAGACCTCCCCCTCCGGGGAGAAGGAGCCGATGCAGAGGTGGCAGGCCTGACGGACCTTCCGTCGGCGTGCTGCAGCTTCCTCTTTCGCCTCAAGGGTTCATTCGCCGGCTCCTTGCCCTTGCCGACGACCTCAACCCTTGGCTTCGGGGCAGGGTCGGAACCACCTTCGGAAACCCCAGGGATCGCCACCCTGGAGATTGATCTTCTCTCGACGACACCGAGGTCGTCAAGCACGGGCATCTTCCACCGGAGCTCCCTACTGAACTCTACTTCCACGTTCAGAGGAAGAAAAGCTGATGGCGGAGTCAAGTTGTCACCCTCGACGTCAATGCCGTGCTGGAATTTCTTGAGGTGGAACTCCAAGGTTGTCCCCACCATGTTGGACTTCAGCCCGGTCTCGACCCAGTCGTCGTCCATCACACTATTGAGGGCCAAAGCGAGTTTTTCTCTCCTCTTCAGCGGTGCCCACCTGTTGACCAGGAAGTTACAAAACACCGCCTGAGGAGTTAATCCTCCCTCCACGCACTGGCGGATCCTGGTCAGAGCAGGGTTGAAGGCTTCCGCCAGCACCGGAGCTTCACTCCAGATCGTCGTGTCAATGTTGGGGAGGCCTTCGGGCAGCTCCAGCCTCTCGTGCTCCTCCACCCGGATGACTATCCAGTCCTTCTTCCAGTCATCCCACTTCCCAGAGGGAAACGACCGGAGGTACTTGAATGGGCACTTCTTGCGCTTCACGAAGTAGTAGAAGCCAAGGTACTCATTGCTCCTATCGGTGGTATGGACGGTGAAGAAGGTCTGGAAGAGTTCAATGCAGGGGGGATGCCCACCCACATCTCACATAAGTGGACGAAGATAGACACAAGGAGAATGGAGTGAGGGCCAAGGTGGTATAGCTGCAGACCATAAAAGTCCAGCAGCATCAAGAAAAAGGAGGAAAAAGGTGGGATCAACCCCACCATGGCGTACGAGGCGAAGTACACCATTTCGCCGGTGTGCTCCTTCTCAAACGGGAGCTCTCCCCCAGCGCGGACCAAGCTGTTGAAGAAGTCCGAGGACCATCCCATGAGGGTCCGGACTTTCTTTAGGTCGTCGTCGGTCTTCAAACGGCTCTCGCGGAGACCCAACTCCATCGCAGCACAGCAAGGCAAGAAAGGAAAAGCAAAGCACAAGTTGGGAGTTTGAGCGTAAGATCAGATGAGAGGCGTAAAGAACTCCAGACGGTGTGTGCTTTCCTTCTTAAGTAAGCCCTCGCAACGCTTGGATGGAAACCGCAAGGAAGTTGAAGATACCACTCAAAAATTCCACCCAGTCGATGACAAGAGGGCCTGGGACCACCCCGACGATCAAGTCGAGGTTCTTACCCAGGCGAACGGTTGTCATCATGAGGCGGGAAGCCCGAAGGCGGCGGCCTGACAAGGCGCGCGGAACCGATACGGTTTTCGTATCAGGAACCGGCGGCCTTCAATTGCGTGAGATCCGCATGCCAAAGATCTCATCTGCCGCACGCAGGATACGCCACACGGCAGAGATTTAACTCCAAACCATCGCCAACGGCACATCCGAAGACCTTTGAAGACTTAGTTCAAAAGTCGCAAGGATGGACCCACCTCCGGCGGAATGACTTCGCCCAAGGGGTCTTCCCCAGAGGTGGGCCCAGGGGGCCACTGTCGGTACCCTGGGAACCATACACCCCTTGAGACTACAAGGATTTCAAGAGAAAGTCATCTACTTGATTTGAAGACCTTCGGAGGCCCACATGTCAGACATAACTGGACCCGCTTCTCCAACATGGTTAACCCCAGGGTCGCCACGTGTACTGTCAAACCGGAGCTACCGCCCACAAGGGGGAAGCTCCGGGCTATGTACAGAAATGGCACCCCCGGACGTAACCTCAGATCGAGGGAAGCTCCGGAACTGACATGTGTTAGGTAGCTCCGGAGCTACCTGTTTCCCACAGTATGCTCCGGAGCTACCACGTGTCCAACCGTAGGATCTTCAGCCTCTAACCTCTAGAAGACTCCACAACGGCTCCGGATCTTCAAAGGGGAATCAAGGGCTTCAAGACCCGATCAAGTGTCATTAATACTATATTAATGACACACGATCGGACGACCTTAATTACCAGTAACGGTGCTGTCAAAGCCCATTACCCGGTCATTAAGGGCAATTAAACGTGTTGAATGAGTATCAATATTAGTAACCGTCGGGGCCACATATTGGGCCAGGCTACTTGTAACGGCCTGCCCTTGTACTATAAAAGGACAGGCCGACGACACACTCTACACGTTCCATAGACGCTCGATACAAGCTCATACAGCTAATACAACACCAACACACTTGTGGAGTAGGGTATTACGCTCAGGCGGCCCGAACCACGTAAATCTCTGTGTCTCCTGTGTCATTTACAATTCGCCTTCTTGAATCTCCGCGCGCCCACACCAAACATCAAACTCCTCTAACACTTTAGTAGTGTCGGGAGATCTGCCGGATCCAAACCACTGACATTATCCATAAAAAGGAGAGATGTAAAGAGCTCATTGAGCTCCTTGAGCTTGAGAGAGAGAATAGCAAGGCATTAGAGCATGAACTTGCTCTAAGTAAGAAAACATGCTCAAGTCTTGAGGAGACAACCATTGAGCTCAAGGACGAACTTGGCAACTTGGCAAAAGTTAACAAGATCCTTGAGACTCAAGTTGAGTCCCTCAAGACCAATGTAGCCTCTTCCTCAAAAAGCTCATCCTCCTCAAAGGTTGCATCCGAAGCAATCTCTACTTGCAAATGTTCTAACTTGATCCTTAAATTAAAGGATGAGATTAAGTTGACTCAAGGCAAACAAGCACCTAAGGGTGGCATCTTTGACAAAGAGACGGTGGCGTATGCACGAAGTGCATACACCAACACAAGACCTCCCAATGTCAAGGATGGTCTTGGTTATACTAGAGGTGGAAAGCAAAATGATAAACCTCCAAGTACGGAAAAGACTTGATTGTGTTTTCAAAGGAAGCCCATCCCCAACTAAAATTGGGAAGAATACTTCAACTAGCACTAACATGTCTAAATCTAAACTGCATCCTCTCTTTCATGATTTTTATGCATCTTATGTTTTAATGAGGAAAAAGTATGGCAAAGTTTATGCTAGATATGTTGGGCCACTCCGCAAGAGCCCCAAGCCTTCTGTGTGGGTGCCAAGTGCCTCACTACTAACGTCAAATGACCCAACTCCGCTTGGGTAGCTAAAAGGAAGGCATAATCTTGTTTTGTAGGTGTACTCCTCCGGTGGATCGAAATGGGTGCTCGATAGTGGATGCACCAACCACATGACCGGAGAGAGGAGAATGTTCGTGGAGTATGAGCAACATGATGATCCAAATGAAGGGATCCTCTTTGGGGACAATAGCCGAGGGAAAATCGTTGGCTCCGGTAAAATTGTGATTTCTCCCCAACACACTCTTTCTCATGTTTTGCATATTGATTCTTTAGACTATAACCTTTTGTCCATATTACAACTATGTGACAAAGGTTATAATTGTGTTTTTACTAATGAGGGTGTGAGCTTCCTTAGAAGAAGTGATAACTCAATCGCTTTTAAGGGTGTGCTCAAGGGAAAGCTTTATCTTGTGGATTTTACCTCTGATAAAGCTCAACTTGACACATGCTTAATGGCGAAAACCAACATGGGATGGCTCTAGCACAGAAGGCTAGCCCATGTTGGGATGAGGAACTTACAAAAGCTTCTTAAGGGCGAGCACATCTATGGTTTGAAGAATGTTGTCTTTGAAAATGATAGGCCATGTAGTGCTTGCCAAGCGGGGAAGCAAGTAGGAGCTCAACATCCCTCCAAGAACATCATGACGACAACAAGACCGTTGGAACTGCTACACATGGACCTTTTCGGGCCGATAACCTACATTAGCATTGGTGGTAACAAATATGATCTTGTTATTGTTAACAATTTTTCTCGTTTCACTTGGGTGTTCTTCTTGCATGATAAGGGTGAAAATCATGGTGTCCTCAAGAGGTTCTTAAGGAGAGCTCAAAATGAGTTCACCTTAAGAATCAAGGCTATAAGAAGCGACAATGGCACCGAGTTCAAGAACACTCAAGTGGAAGAATTCTTGGAGGAGGAGTGCATCAAGCATGAATTTTTAGCCCCATACTCCCCTCAACAAAATGGGGTGGCGGAACGGAAGAATAGGACACTCATTGAGATGTCAAGGACGATGCTTGATGAGTACAAGACATCAGACCGGTTTTGGGCGGAGACGGTTAACACTGCTTGCCACTCTGTCAACCGATTGTACCTCCACCAGCTCCTCAAGAAGACCCCCTACGAGCTTCTAGTTGGTAAGAAACCCAATGTCTCTTACTTTCGTGTCTTTGGGAGCAAATGCTATATTCTCAACAAGAAGCCTAGGACTTCGAAGTTCGCTTCAAAGTCTGATGAAGGTTTCTTGCTTGATTATGATTCAAACACCCACACCTACCGTGTCTTCAACAAATCCTCCAGGATTGTTGAAATAGCACGCGACGTGGTGTTTGATGAAACTAATGGCTCCCAAGTGGAGCAAGTTGATCAAAGTGTGCTAGATCAAGAAAACTCTCCACAAGAAGCTCTTAGAAGGATGGCACTTGGAGATATTCATCCACAAGAACAAACTCAAAGCTCAAGTGACCAACCACAAGATGATGGAAGCCATCTACCACGTGATCAAGTTGAAGATGGACAAGTGGCACCTCAACATGATCAAGAAGACAAAAGTCAAGAGAGAAGCATACATCAAGGGGGAGACCAAGAAGAAGAAGAGGATGATGATGACTCAAGAGTTCAACCTCCACATCCTTGTGTGCATCAAAGTTTTCACCGGGATCACCCCGTTGACAATATTCTAGGAGACATTACAAAAGGGGTAATCACTCGTTCTCGTGTTGCTAACTTTTGGGAACATTACTCCTTTGTCTCTTCTTTGGAGCCCCATAAGGTTGAAGACGCATTGAGAGACCCGGATTGGGTGGTGGCCATGCAAGAGGAACTCAACAACTTTGAGAGGAACAAAGGTTGGGAGCTTGTCAAGCGTCCACAAGCAAATGTGGTGGGCACCAAGTGGGTGTTCCGCAACAAGCAAGATGAGCATGGCGTTGTGACAAGGAACAAAGCACGACTTGTGGCCAAGGGGTACTCACAAGTCGAAGGTTTGGATTTTGATGAAACCTTTGCCCCGTAGCTAGACTAGAGTCAATTCGTATATTACTTGCCTTTGCTACTCACCATGATTTTAAGCTTTACCAAATGGACGTCAAGAGTGTGTTCCTAAATGGCCCAATCAAGGAGGAAGTCTATGTGGAGTAACCACCGGGCTTTGAAGACCAAGACTTCCCAAATCATGTCTTTAAATTGCGTAAGGCTCTCTATGGCCTCAAACATGCTCCTAGGGCTTGGTATGAGTGCCTTAGAGACTTTTTGATTCAAAATGGTTTTAAGATAAGAAAAGCTGATTATACTCTCTTTACAAAGCACTTTAATGATGATATCTTTGTGTGCCAAATTTATGTCGATGACATCATATTTGGTTCTACTAACAAAGTGTTTTGTGATGAGTTTTCTAAGATAATGACAGAAAGATTTGAGATGTCCATGATGGGGGAGTTGAAGTTCTTTTTAGGCTTCCAAGTCAAGCAACTCAAAGAATGCACGTTCATAAGTCAAACAAAGTACACTCAAGACATACTAAAGAAGTTTGACATGGAGAAGGCCAAACCTATCAAGACTCTGATGGCAACTAATGGACATCTAGACCTCAATGAAGATGGTCCAAATGTGGACCAAAAGGTATATCGTTCCATGATTGGTTCTTTGCTATATCTTTGTGCATCTATACCGGATATTATGCTTAGTGTGTGTATGTGTGCACGTTTTCAAGCTGCACCTAAGGTGTGTCATTTGACCATCGTTGAGAGAATTCTTAGATATTTAGTTCACACACCTAGCCTAGGACTTTGGTACCCCAAAGGATCCAAGTTTAACCTCACTGGCTACTCCGATGCGGATTATGCGGGGTGAAAAAATGATAGGAAGAGCACATCCGGGACACGTCAATTCTTGGGTAGATCCTTAGTGTCTTGGTCCTCCAAGAAACAAAACTCCATTGCTCTTTCCACAGCCGAAGCGGAGTATGTCGCAGCCGAAAGTTGTTGTGCACAACTTCTTTGGATGCGACAAACTCTAAGGGATTATGGTATAAACTTGCGCCATATTCCACTCCTATGTGACAATGAGAGCGCCATCAAAATAGCCCATAATCCAGTTGAGCACTCGAGGACAAAGCAAAACGATATTAGACACCACTTCTTGAGAGATCATTCCTTGAAGGGGGATATGGTGATTTCCCATGTGAGAACCGAGAACCGAGAACCAACTAGCCGATATATTCACCAAGCCCCTAGATGAGAAGCATTTTTGTGAGCTTAGGAGTGACCTCAATATCTTAGATTCTCGAAATGTGGCTTGAAACATGCACATCTGAATATTTTCTTTACACCTTATTCAAAATAATGCATGTGTTTGAGAAATTCATCTCTATCTCAATTTTCTACGGAATATTTGAAAAACTATTGACTTTGTGAGTTATAGTCATAGTTTGATTGTTGATTGCTTACTGACCATATTCATAAAGTTTTGTCGTGGAAATATGTCCAAAAGGATTCACTATAGTGACTAAAACTCAAATATATATGTTTTCAGTCTTTAGGACCGGACTAGTCCGCCCTATGGCCGGACATGTCCGGATCCGGACTAATTTGGGTCTAGTCAGCTGACCGTACTAGTCCGGCCCCCATATCGGACTAGTCCGATCCCTGGGGACTTAAACCCCCAGGAGGCGGACCGACCCCTCCTCTCCCGCTCATTTGCTTTTCTCTCTCCCACGCGCGCACAACCTCCCTCCTCGAGCGATTTTTGATTCCATCCACCAAAAACCGTTTCCAATCCACGCATTGGAAGCCCTGGAGGTGTGGGAGACTTTTCCCAATCACTCGACGTGATCCATCCTCGATTTCATCGATTCATCAAGATTCGAAGAGGTATCCATCTCTTTTCAAAAACCTACCACATTCTTGATTCATAAGGTTTTTGATAGGTCCCTCTTCATTAAAGTTGTTCCTAGTATCCTTGTGATCATAGCCTAGGAGTATTGCGACTTGATTCAATGATTTCTCGAAAAACGTTAGAGTTAGGGTTCATCCTGTGCAACCCGGACTAGTCCGCCCGACGGACAAGTCCGTTGTACACAGGCCAAACCCTAACTTTGGCTGTCTCTCATGATTTCTTTCGCAATGTTCCACCTTCTTGACCTTCTATCCCATGTTTTCCTCCTGTTTCAACAGCGATGGCAGCTACTTGCCGTTCCGCTTCTCCACCCACTGACCCTGAGTGGGAGGCTGAGCAGCTTCGCCTTAGCGAGGAACGAGCACAGGCTGAGGTTGAGGCTGCCAAGAAACAACTTGAGCAGCAAGAGCGAGCAAAGACAGCCAAGAAACAACAAGCTAGGGCAGCAGCTACAGCCCACAATGAAGATGAAGCAATGGCTCGTGCCATTGAGGAGTCCTGCAAGGAACTCCGCAAGAAGAAGCAAGAGGAGCACGAGGCTCACAACTCTCAGGCTGTTGTAGCCCAAGTCTCCAAAAGGAAGAGACTTGTGACCATGGGAGAGAAAGAAAGGGGCAAGGAGCAAGCCCAAGAAGAAGTTGTCGAACGCCGGATCGAGAGAGATCTGAAGAAGGGCAAGGCCCCGGCTCCTGTCGAGCCCAAGAAAAGGAAGCCCTCTATGAAGGTACCGGCAAAGAAGGCCAAGGGCGTGGTCATAAAGGAGAAGGGGCAGGCCAAACCTATTGGTCCCCTAGAAATACATACCCTTGAAAGGAACCCTAATCGTCAGCGTGAATTGGCTGCAAATGTCTTTCATGGTAAGGGAGCAAACAAGGTCAGGAAATTGCGGACAGAAAGAGTCTACAAGTATGAAAGGAGCACCGCCGACCCACGGTTTTGGTGCGACTTTCATTGTGACTATTACCGTCTGGTCTATTAGAACATGAAGAAGCCGGTGATCGAAGCATAATGGGTAGACTGGGAGTATATGGCCCAGAAGAAACACTCTGCTTTTGATGCAGTGATTGAGGCAGCTGAGCGTCATGAGCTCAAGGGCATCATTGGATTCAAGTACAACTGAAATGTTGATGTCATCCTGCAGTTCTACTCTACCATCTATTTCACCACTCAAGGTGATAGACGAATCATTTGGATGACTCATGGGGAGCAATACTCAGTCACCTTTGCAGAGTTTTCCACGATTCTCGGACTTGAGGCTCATTTGGATCATGAGATCATTATCTCTAACCTCAAGGCTGTAGACAGAGATGAGCTGGCCTACATGTATCCCAGTCATGTTCAATATGACGCCGAGCATGCTCGCAACATCAAGACTTTCTATAGCATCCTGAAGAGGATTCTGAGGAGGACAATAGCACCTAAGGATGGTGATGCAGGGGTGATCCAAGGAAGCTTAAGGCACCTGCTCCTCCTTATTGATGGCGATGATAAGTTCAACCTAGTTGACTACATCTTTGACGACATTTTCAACATCTCGCATACCCCTAATCGTGCTTGTGGGTATGCGCCCTACATTATGTATCTCATCTAGAAGGTGTCGGGCTTGACCTTCGTCAAGGATGTGACTCATCGCCTGCTCCATCCTTAGACGCCTCCTTCAGTGCCACCTCCTCCGCGCCGGAAGAATGCAGAGCCTCCCTCTCACTCTGCGATGCCAGCACCTCACCCCGCGGCACCTCCTTCTCCGCCTCTACCTCAATCGATGAGCGCCTTCTTCAAGTGCTTCAAGGCTATCTTCACCTCCTGCCGGAAGCAAGAAATCCGGAATCAACGGGCACACAAGCGCCGAAAGAAGTACCTCAAGGTTGAGGCCCCCATGTCACCTCCGGAGGAGAGCGATGGCGAGATCACGCCGTTCCCCAACTTCACAGCTGATGAGCTCGCCCAGCTCCAAGAGGACTGGAGCTCTTCCCGGGCGGCTCCCTCGACACGGGTCTCCGACGATGACGAGGACCACGAGGACCTGAAGGCCACGGAGAGCGACTCCGATGATGAGGCGGGCGATAGTGAGGAGGATGACGACTAGTGGATAGGCCTCGTTGTTCCCCTCTTCTTTTCCTTTTTGGTGTCTTGATGCCAAAGGGGGAGAGTTAGATGGGGGAGAGTTAGATGTGGGGAGAGTAGGGAGAGATAGATGTGGGGAGAGTAGCACCTCTTTTTTTGGATCCTTGGACATGTTGCACTTCTTATTGTAATATTTATGTCATTTGAATGTTTAAATTTGTGAAAGACTATGTTTTGTATGTTTAATATCAATATAATGCTTTGAATGTATATCTTTTGATCATATTCATATTTATTATGTCTTGTTACAAATTGTTGAGCACAACACGTAGGCACCCCACCATAACGTGTGTACGTATGAAGGACTTCCTCAATTTTTTATGATGCATTCATTGAGGGGGAGTCACTCATACACCCGCACGTTATGAAAACCAAAATTTATACTCTTATATGTGAAGACTTAATGTGTTGTCATCAATCACCAAAAAGGGAGAGATTGAAAGTGCATCTAGGATCCCCGTGGGTTTTGGATGATTGATGACGACAATTAAGTAACTAATGAGCTCAGTGATCTTAAGCACAGGTGTGGACTCAAGCGGAAACACAAACCCTCAAAAAGTAAAAGGATGAAAATGGCGATGTTGACTTGAAAATAAGAAACTAGGGTTTCTAGTGTGCCGAGTTTAGACTAGCCAAATATGTGTGAGGGTGTGTGTGTAAAGTGCATTGAGATCAATCTAGGAGCTCAAAGCAGTTTAGATATCAAATCCTATTGAGAGAAGAGAGTTGGAGGAGTCTGGCAGGAGTGGTCGGACTAGTCCGCGCAGGTGGCCGGACTAGTCCGCTCCTGGCCGGCCAAGTCCGTTTTCAGCCAGACCAGAAGGGTCTGACTGAGTTTGGACTAGTCCGTAGTGGGACGGACTAGTCCGAGTAGTCGTGGAGTGGGTTTTGGGGACTAAGTCCCAAAACCCCGGACTTGTCCGTTTTGGTCCGGACCAAGAGGTCCTGACCAAGATCGGACTAGTCCGCCCAGGGTGCGGACTAGTCCGGGTTTGGAGAGAAGTGGAGTTTCAACAACTAAGTCTGGGTAGGCCGGACTAGTCCGTCGTGGGGGTCGGACTAGTCCGCCCTAGGGGCCGGACTAGTCTGTTTTCACACGGAACAAAAGGTTCTGTGTGAGATCGGACTAGTTCGGTTTGGACCGGACTAGTTCGTTTTGAAGTGACCGTTTGAAATTGAAGTTTGGCGGGTAGTGTGACGATTGCCGCGCAGTGCGACAGTTTTCAGGGATGTCAGTGGTCCCAAAGGTCAGACTAGTCTGGGCCCTAGGGCGGACTAGTCCGCCCATCTGCTGAAGTCAGCAGTATGGGCTGGGAACATCTATAAATAGAGGACCCCTGGGTTCATTTGAACCAACCTTTGAAAAGATTGAAACCCTAGTGCCGCCACAACAAACTTTGATCCTCCAAAAGCCTCCTTTTTGCCTACATTCCCTCTAAAACTAATTCTTGTGTGGATTAGGGTTTGGTGAGGTGAAGAAGAGGAAGAACACCGCTCTAGGCTCTCGGTTTGATCTCTTGCACATGTGAATCTTTGTGATTTGTGGCTTGAGTCAATCTTTGTGATTTGTAATCATATTTGTGGTGGGAGCCTCAGATTGTGAGAAGCCCCAACGAATCTTGTATTCACCCTTTGTGATAGTGGAGAACCAAGTTAGGCCCTTGTGATAAACTTGGTAAGGGAAGGGTTGTTGAACCCGGTCCTTCGTGGACTCCTCAACTGGGATGTAGATTCCTTTGTGGGATTGAACCTCGGGATAAAATCCTTGTGTCCCTTGTGTACTTTGCTTTCACTTATTGCACATTGCTTCTAGGGTTAGCTTTATCGTTTTTCTTCATCACCCTTGTCTCATTGTGATCCTTAGTCTCATAATTGCTTCATAACTTGTTAAGGTTCACTAAGTCATTCTAACATACTTTGCATCACAAGAATCGAACTAAAATTTGTTAGAAACCCCTTTTAGGTTTTCTCTGTAGGTGGGCCGGACTAGTCCGCCCCCTGAGTACTGATCTTGTTTTATTAAGTCATTTCAGGTCGATTAGCCTATTCACCCCCCTCTAGGCAACTTTCACCGTCGCAATTAATGTTATTTGCGACTGTACCTTTTGCAGCCATCGCAAATAAGGTCCTATTTGCGACGGCTATTTTATTTGTGACGATCTTAGGGTTGGCTGTCACAAATAAGTCTTATTCGCGACCGCTTCGTCGGCAGCCGTCGCAAATAAGAGTATTTGTGGCGGCCTCCTCCTTTGCGACGGCCTGAGGCAGGCTGTTGCAATTTATGTTGCCATCACAAATAAAGCTAGCCATCGCAAATGATCGCGTTTCCTGTAGTGCATGGACTAAGCTGGTCTAGTCAAACAACGTCATGAGGACTCTGCACATCAAGCTTACTAGAACAGCTAAAGCACTCAAGAAATGGGAGAGAATGTCCATTGGAGACATAAAGCTCCAGTTAGCAGTCGCAAAAGAGATCTTAGAAAGGCTTGATGAGGCCCAAGAGGATAGGTCCCTGACCACTCAGGAAATAGAGTTTAGAGAAAGGGTCAAACTCAAATACCTTGGTCTATTGGCAATTGAAAAAATCAAGGCTCGACAAAGAGCCGGAATCACCAGCATCAAGGCAGCTGACACAAACACAAAGCTCTTTCACATGAGGGCCAATGGCAGAAAAACAAAAAACTTCATTCACTTGCTCGAATCCCAATCGGGATATGCAATCTCCCATGAAGAAAAGGAAAAAGTGATCCATGATCATTTTCTACAGCAGTTGGGAACCACAGACTACAGATCATTTGCACTCAACTGGGAAGAGCTAAACTACAGAATGGAGGACATGCAAGAGCTAGAGAGAGAGACATGAAGAAGAAGAAGTGCACAAAGCAATAACAGACCTGCCAATAGTTAAGGTGCATGGGCCTAATGGATTCACTGTCCTATTCTTCAAGAAATGTTGGGTGATCATAAAAGCAGACGCAACACGTGTTTTTCACCAACTTTCTCAGCTAAGGGGTAACTGCTTCAATTTATTGAATACTGCTAATATGGTACTAGTACCAAAGAAGGAAAATCCAGAGGAAATAGCGGAATTCAGACCTATTAGCCTGGTGCACATCATTGCAAAAGTATTCTCCTAAATACTTGCTAACAGACTTGCACCAAGGTTAAATAGATTGATTGCACCTAACCAGAGTTTTTTCAGAATATTGTGAAGGATCTACATGCAAGAAAGCAACATGCCCTATTTATAAAATTGGACATTAAGAAAGCTTTTGACTCTGTGAATTGGGCATATCTTTTGGAACTTTTGCAAGCTAGAGGATTTGGACCGAGATGGAGGGAGTGAATCACACTAGCACTTGCCACGGCATCTACCAAAGTCTTGCTAAATGGAAGAGCTGAAACCCAATAAAACACAAGAGAGTCCTACGTCGGGAAGACCCCCTATCCCCTATGCTCTTCATACTGGCAATGGACCCCCTCCAAAAAAATTTAAGCATTGCCATACAAAATAGGATTCTGAAGCAGGTGACACCAAGAGCTGAGAAGGGAAACATATCCTTATATGCGGATGATGCAGCGATAGTGTCTCACCCATCAAGAGAAGATCTCAACACCATAAGAAATATTTTGCATTTCTTTGGTCAAGCGTCAGCTCTGGTTGTAAACTTGGAAAAGACTGAGATTTTTTCCAATTAATGTACAACCAAATTTGTTGCAAGAACTGGTAGTGGAGTTCCCAGGAAAGGTGGGGCAATTCCCATGTAAATACCTAGGACTTCCACTCCACATAAAAAAACTTAAGAGGCTAGACCTTCAACCGATCACAGAAAAGGTCAATAGCAAATTGCAAAGATGGAAAGGAAAGTTGTTGTCCAAGGCAGGTAGACTCACCCTCACAAAATCAGTACTCTCTAGCACGATCATCTACTATGCCACAATCTTCCCTTTGCCACGATGGCTAATCAAGAAGATAGATTCCATGAGAAAATTATTCATCTGGAAGGGGGAAAATCAGGAGGAAAAAAGGGGGTTTATGCTTGGTCAAATGGAATATGGTTTGTCGTCCAAAAGAATTAGGAGGCCTAGGGGTGCTTGATTTGGAAAAGTTTAGCACATCATTAAGATTAAGATGGTTGTGCCAATCTTGGACAGAGGAAAACAAGCCATGGCTGGGGATGAGGCTACCATGTAATGATCGGGACAAATCTGTTTTTGCTATGTCGATTGATATCACAGTAGGCAATGGTAAAAAACATTTTTCTGGAAAGACAAGTGGATAGGATCCATGGCACTAAAAGATCTGGCTCCAGCACTTTACAATATTACGAGATTTAAGAACAGGACGGTTGCAACAGAACTCTACAACCTCAACTGGATCAAATCTTTAAGAGCAATAACAGAAGAACAACAATTTGTGCAGCTCATACAGATTTGGACCATAATACAAGAGGTAACTCTACAAGAGCACATCGAAGACAAAGCAAGCTGGAAGTGGACCGCAAATAATCAATACACAGTAAAGTCGGCATATAATCTCCAATTTGCAGGAACAACGAAGCCCTTTGAACCAAGGGTGCTATGGAAGGCCACCGTCGAGCCAAAGGTGCATTTCTTTGGTTGGACTCTTATGCATGAGAAGGTACTCACGGCGGACAACCTTGAGAGGAGAGGATGGGAAAGCAACATAATCTGCCCACTTTGTTATGAGGAAATGGAGTCAGTTAGACACCTCTTCATTGAGTGTGAGTACATTGATCAGGTGATAAGATGCATTGAAATCTGGTTTCAGCTACAAGGACAAAAGCTTTTCCCGACAATGTCCGAATCTTGCATTGCAGAGAGATTGAACAGGGTGACCCCAAATGCACCAGTTGAATTCAGATGGGAAAGAGCAAGTCTAGCTCTTTATTTGTTCTGGAATATTTGGAAGGAGCGCAACAGGAGGATTTTCCAGGGGAAGGAACTTCCTCCTGAGAGGGTGGCATCTCTGGTCAAGGAAGATTAAAATTGGAAACAGATGACTTTACCTCGAGAACGAAATCAAGAAGACGACTCAGGAGGAAGTCTGCAACCGCTAAACCAGTAGCATCTCCTATGACCTATCATCCCTTATAATTCACCAAATCTGAACTCTCTTCCTTCTTTGGGCAACTGAAGTTGCCTGTTCTTTTTTCTGTGTTTTGCATCTTGTGTCTTTTATTCTGTAATTCTAAACCTTTTATTCCTTCTATAATGAATAAGCAGAAGACCTGGCACTTTCTTAAAAAAATCCGGCTCTCTCCTCGGTGTGAAGCCAAAGTAGCTCAGCGGCCGCTCAAGTCTTGGTGACCTCTGATATTGCTGCAAAGAGGAAATAAAATCTCAAAATAACATAAAACAATTTATAGAGTAAAAACCTATGATATTATTATAGAGTGAACTATGTTCAAGTGAACCTTGGGTGATGTTTCTGAAGTTCGAGAACAATGATTGTCGTCATGTGAAGTCAGATCTTGACTGTTAGAGATATAATGGTTATTTGTATTTCTCTTTTGCATAAAGACTTTTCTGCATATTTGTAATTTCTTGTATCTTTATTTATAGTGGTCTCTGACCCTTATAATAATACAAGTCTATTATTCATAACATGATAACATAGCCATCAAATTAGGGTTTTCTTCGAGCGCTCCTGTGGACGGTGCTTGTTCTAGCCACCGCCACCGCACTCTTTACCCTTCCTCGATCTCGGCACTGTGCGATTTTCCTGGTGCTGTCCGCTGTCCTCGCGCTCTGCTCGTCACGTCGGGGGGGGGGGGGGGGGGGGAGCCAATTGCTATTATGGAGCTCTTAAGAAGTGGCTTCGACGGAATGACACTTACACCGTGGGCTTCGCTAAAATAGCCTTCTTAACATGGACACACCGTTAAAATAGCATTAGCCTACATTTTAAGTCTTTTTTCTTTTTCTTTTCTGGTTTTCTATTTTCTGAGCTGTGAAAATGACCAAAATGCCATTATGCTTTTTTTTGTTGTTGCGGCTGATCTGTTTACTCGTTCTCAGCCAAAAAATTCCTCAGCTGCCTTCCATGCGCCAGCTCTGTAGTCCAGTACCTTGTTTGAGTCAAAAATACAAATACCGGCATTATCTGTTTTTTCGATTAGCGAAACGGTGTGCATCATCTACACCTCGCCATCTTATCTTAACACAGACGCAACAATCGAGTACTGAAACAGCTGAACCTTTTCTCATCAAAAAGACGTACTGTATATAACAAAAGTGAAACCTCAGGTCAGCTTGTTTATCCATCTTGGAAAAAAAGATCTGAAGCAGGCAAAAGGACATGCTGTTCTCAGTGCACTGAAGAATGTTTACATGCTGAAAAGTAGCAACTGGAAGGCTTCAAAACTAAGTCCTTAATACTGTAGTAATCAAAATTGATAAAAACAAAAACTTTTATTACAGTAAATGAATAATATACTAGTATCTAAAGTTTGTATCACATCCTAAAATTATGACGCATCAAATATTTAAAATCCTCTTGGCTTTTCTTGGGGTCAACTTCTTTGGAACTGCAGTACTGGTTTCTAATGCTTGAGAAGAAAATTATTCCTGACTGCTTGTGCCTTCACCCACGAACAAATTAAAATGTCTGTATATGATACAATATATTAGTAACAGATATTTGTTTAAACGCAATGTGTAAATGATGGAAGTTTGTAATTTTGTACCCTCTTGTCATTACTTCAGGACAATGTTGTATTATTTGATCTCTTATTGTATTTTGCATCTCTGGTGTGGTACTATTCTCTACAGCCTGAGAGGAAGATTGCTGATATGACCCTTCACTCATTAGCATATTGAGACGTCTGCACATGAGACAATATATTAGTAAAAAATATTTGTATAATGTATAGAGATGAGAGTTAGAAATTTTATACCCTCTTGTTACTATTACGGGACTCTCTTGCATTATTTGTTCTCTTGTTGTACTTGGTCCCTCTGGTGTTGAGTCTTTAGGAAACCATCCTTTTGTAGTATTTTTCTTTGGCTTTCTCTTTCTATAATATTTTAAAGTACAATAAATAACTAATAGCTGGAATATAAGAAGTTAAAAATTCAACTCATACCTTTTCTTTGTTCCATTAAGTGGGCATTTGTAGCTGGTTTTCCTATGGCCTAATTCTCCACAATTAGGACACCGCACTTTGCCTCTAATCATTTTCTTAGTCTTTTCATTCTCATTTTCAACGGACTTTGAAATAGATTTTGATCCACTACCACCTTCAAGACAACTTTTAATCCTATTTTTCCTTTGTCTTCCTGCACCCCTTTTGCCAAGCGGTGCACATACTTCAAATGACAAGTCAACATTAGGCCACTTTTTCTTGTGAGGAAGTGATTCTACCACTCTAGCATATGCTTTCCTAAATTTATCCACTGAAGAATAATCATCAACAAAGTCTTCCATCATCACATTTTTGATATGCTGAGCTGTTATTAAGAACAAAGCATGTTGACAAGGTTTTCCTGTATGCTGCAACTCATAGCATGAACACTCTTTCATAGATGCCCTTACGACAAACCTATGATTGCAATTGTCCCAAATCTCAGCAATATGATTATCACTTTTTATTACAGACAAATATCCCAATCCTCTAGTCCTCGCCCTCAAGATTTGTAGGACTGCTGGTAATATCCTTCCATCCAACCGTCTTCCAATTCTTCTCCTCTTGTAAAAAAGAGTCATAATCATCTCTCTTATCTTGTCAACAAGCTCAACAACAGACATGTCTTTAATATCTTTGATCCAATTATTGAAAACTTCATCTACATTGTTTGTCACATAATCACACTTGATATCAGAATTGAAATCATACCTCCGCCATTTCAGTTTATGGTACTCTTGCAACCATTGCTTAGCTCCAGGATTACCGACAAAAAATTGCAGTCATATGCTCATCATAAATATCCTTGTCATATGCTCTAGTTGCAGGCCACATGTGTCCAACGTTTTCACCTAAAAATCTCTTGGAAAATTTTTTCATTAAATGTTTGAAACATTCTCGTTGATCAACTTGTGGAAAGACATTATGCACTACATTTAACAACCCTTTACAAGCATCTGAGCATATAGCGAGTTGTGGAAGATCTCCTACAATCTTGTGCAACTGCAGCATAAACCATGTCCAATTGTCTTCCGTTTCTGAGTCAATAAATCCAAAAGCAACAGGATACATCCAATTGTGACCATCCACCCCAGTTGCGGCAGCTAAATGTCCATTCCACCTACCATTCAGTGCAGTCACATCAACACCAAGCCATAGCCTGCAACCTGATCGAAAACCCTCAATACAAGAACCAAGTGCACAAAAGAACCCATGGAAGTAAACCTTGCCCTTAACAGTCTTGCAATCAATCTCAATAACACTATCTGGTGATGTCTTCATAACTTCCGCCTTCCAATTATATAGCATTTGAAAACTCTCCTCCCATGTACCATATAATAGTTCTAAAGCTTTCTTTTTTCCTTTCCAAACTGTATCGTAACCAATAGTGCAGTTGTGATCATGTTGAAGTTTAGTTTGCAATTCTTTAGCACCCATTTGAGGATTTTGTCGAAGAATAGAAACAACCTTTGAAGCAACCCACTTACACGAAGGTTTAGTTGCTCTTCTCTGATTACTAGACGTACATGTGTGCACATCATTCAATACTGTGACCTTCATAAATAATAAAATAAAATATATATGTCAATTGTATTTAACAATTTTAAAATACTATTAACATAAGTGCACAAAGTGATATCAATACTGTCGGTGGTTGAATCCGGCAGATCTCCCGACACTACTATTAGTAGTCTGTGGAGTTTATAGTTCGGTAATGGGCGTGCAGAGATTCAAGAGATGGTGGCAAATTGACACAGAGCTTTACGTGGTTCGGGCCGCCTGAGCGTAATACCCTACTCCACGGGGTGTGTTGTTGTCGTATTGAGCGAGTGAATATGAGTGTGAGAGCGTAGGTGTCTCGAGGTCTCGGAGAGATGTCTCGCCTCTGTGTATCGTTGACTCGTCCTTTTATAGTACAAGGACCGATCGTTACACAGTTAGCCTGGCCCGACATGTGGCCCCGGCGGTTACTAATGTTTGATACACAATTAATGGGGTTAATTACACTTAATAGCGTGGTAACGGGCCTTAAGAGTGCCGTTACTGGTATTAAGGGACTTCCGATCGTGTGTCATTAATATGGTATTAATGACACTTAATCGAGTCTTGAAGTCCTTGATTGCTCCTTGAAGGTCCGAGCCGTTGGGGGTCCACTAGACTGATTGTTGGGGTTGAAGGTCCGACGTCCGGACACTTGGCAGCTCCGGAGCTTACCGTCATGGACGCGTAGGTCCGGTGTTGTTGGACATGTGTCGGTACCGGAGCTTCCCTCAGTCTGGGGTTAGGTCCAGAGGTGCCATACTGGTATCCAGTCCAGAGCTTTCCCATGTGTGGGCAATAGCTCCGGTCTTATGATACACGTGGCGGCCCTGGGACTAACCATGTCGGGGAAGCAGGTCTAGTTACGGCTGACATGTGGGGCCTTCGGAGGTCTTCAAATATGGTAGATGGAGTTTCCTTGTGATATTTGCAATCCCAAGGGGTATCCGGTACGCAGGGTACCGACAGTGGCCCCCTGGGCTCACCTCTGGGAGAGACCTTTTGGATGAAGTCATTCTGCCAGAGGTGGGTCCATTCTTCGGTTTTTGAGCTGTGTCTTCAAGGGTCTTTGGATGTGCCGTTGGTAGTAGTTCGTCGTTAAACCACCACAATGTGGCATATCTTGGATGTGGCACGTGAGATCTTAACGTGCGGATCTCACGCAATTGAAGGTCGCCAGTTCCTGATACGAGAATCGTATCGGTTCCGCACGCCCTGTCAGGCCGCCGCCTTCGGGTTTCCCGACTTTCATGATGACAACCGTTCGCCTGGGGTAAGGACCTCGACTTGATTGTCGGGGTGGCCCCGGGCCCCCTTGTCATTGGCAGGGTGAAGTTTTTGACTGGTATCGTCGGCTCCTCCGCGGTTTCCATCCAAGCGTTGTGGGGGCTTACTTAAGAAGGAAAGCACGCATCGTTTGGGGGTTCTTTACGCCTTTCATTCGAACTTGCGCTCAAATCCTCCAAACTTTTGCTTGCTTTTCCTCTCTCGCCTCACTGTGCCACCATGGAGTTGGGTCTTCGCCAGAGCCGCCTGAAGACTGACGGTGATTTGAAGAAAGTCCGGGCCCTCATGGGGCGGTCCCCTGACTTCTTCAACCACCTGGTCCGCGCCAGCAAGCTTCCTTTTGTGAAGGAGCACGCCGGTGACATGGTGTACTTCTCCGCGTACGCCATGGTGGGACTGATCTCACCTTTCTCCTCTTTCTTCTTGATGTTGCTAGACTTCTATGGTCTGCAGCTGTACCACCTTGGCCCTCACTCCATTCTTCCAGTGTCGATCTTTGTCCACTTCTGCGAGATGTGGGTGGGCATTCCCCCCTGCGTTGAGCTCTTCTGCACCTTCTTCACTATCCACACCACCGGTAAGAATGACGAGTACCTTGGCTTCTATTATTTTGTGAAGCGTAAGAAGTGCCCGTACAAGTACTTGTGGTCGTTCCCTTCTGGGAAGTGGGACGACTGGAAGAAGGATTGCATCGTCATCAGGGTGGAGGAGCATGAGAAGTTGGAGTTGCCCGAAGGCCTCCCCAACGTCGACACTGCAGTTTGGAGTGAAGCTCCGATGTTATTGGACGCCTTCAACCCTGCTCTGACCAGGATCCGCCAGTGCGTGGAAGGAGGGGTGACTCCTCAGGCGGTGTTTTGCAACTTCCTGACCAACAGGTGGGCTCCGCTGAAGAAGAGGGAGAAGCTTGCTTGGGCCCTCAATAGTGTGTTGGACGACGACCGGATTGAGACCGGTTTGAAGTCCAACATGGAGGGTGCAACTTTGGAGTTTCACCTCAAGAAGTTCCAGCACGGCATCGACGTCGAGGGTGACGACTCGAATCCACCAGCGACTTTTCTCCCTCTGAACATGGAGGCAGAGTTCAACAGGGAGCTCCGGCGGACGATGCCGGTGCTTGACGACCTTGGCGTCATTGAGAGGCGTTCGATCACCGGGTTGGCGATCTCCAGAGCTTCCGAGGGTGGTCCCCCTTTCGTCCTGGAACAGAGTGTTGAAGTCGTGGGCAAGGGCAAAGAGTTGGCCGAGCCCTCGAGCTGCAAGAGGAAGCTGAAGCATGCCGACGGGAGGTCCGTCAGGCCTGCTCCTTCTGCAGCGACTCCTTCTCCCCGGAGGGGAAGGTCTTCATCGATGGCAACTACTCCAGCATCAGCATCTCCCCGGGGTGCTAGCTCTGTCCATGCGGCTCCAGTACTAGGGCCAGCTGAAGGCTCTGGGTCCGGAGGTCCTTCCCGGTCGAGGGGGGCCTCAACCAAAGTGACGCCGACAGCAGTAGTGAGACTTGGGGAACCTTCTGGAACCACCATGCCAGTGGCGACAGGGTCCGGCTCCGAGCGTCCGGAAAAGAGGTTCCATGCTAACTGGTGCAGAAGCCTTCCGAGGTAATTTTTTATTTTTTACCTCAGTTGATTATTTTTTATTGTGACTATGTTTTGAGTTTCTTCGTCCTTCATCCACAGAGTGCCCAAGAAAGGGGTTGAAGCTCCGGTTCCTACAGCAGCAGTTGAGGCTATGCAGGCGGAAGCTCCAGCTCCAATTCCAGCGCCGCCCCAAGAGTTGGCTGAGGCTGCGACAGCTCCGGCGCCGGCTGTCGTGGTCTTGGACCTCGACTCATCCCCAGAAGTTTCCTTGGTACTGCCGGACCACGGGAATGAAGATGTACCAGCGGCACCAGATCTGGAGGTTGAAGCTCTGGGCTCGGATGCTGAAATGATGGACGCTCCAGCCTCAAAGCTGGAGGTAGCTGCGATTCTGGCCCTGGAGCCGGATGTTGTTGAAGCCCCGGCAGTCGAGCCGGTGGTTGGTGAAGTCCCGGCGATAGAGACGGTTGTTGATGAAGTTCTAGCGCTTGAGGCGGCTATCGAGGAAGCTCCGGTGGTAGAGTCGGTTGCTGCAGAAGTTCTGACGGTAGAGCCGATCATTGAAGAAGTACTGGTGCCTGAGCCAGTTGCTGTAGAGGCGCCGACGCTCGAGCCCATGGTGGTCGAGGCGTTAGCACCGGAACTGGTGGTGGAGGAGGCGCCAACGTCGGAGCCGTATGTTGCTTCAGCTCTGGCGGAATCTTCTACGCCCGCCACGAAAGCAATGGTCCCGGAGGTGCCCACACCTGAGCCAGGGTGCCAAGATGAAGTTGTCGGCTCCCCGCCAGAGGGGCCAGTCATTGATGACCCGGTGGTGGGACCTTTGGAGCCAATTCTGGAGATCGAAACTTCTACTGCAAGACCTTCCTCGGCGGCGTCCGAGGCTATCCCGGAGGACGGCCCTAGTGCCGTGGAAGCTCAGGGGACCGCTCTCGTAGAGTGGGACCCAATTTTTGTCACGGAGAACTCGCTGGAACCGGTAGAGATGACCCCAGCAGGTCCTGAACTGATCCCCCTGTCGTTGTCTATTGACAACGCCTGCTCCAGTCTTCGTTAGGTCCAACTGGCTTTCTACCACGACAGCAAGGCCCTCGAGGAGGAGCGCCAAACTCTTAGGAGGTGGCGCAACTGGCTCCATTTCGATACCATGTTGGCGCAGTCGAGGCTAGCTGACGACAAGGAGTGGGTGCAGAGGGAGAAGGTCCGCCTGGAATACTGGGGTAAGCTGCTAGATGAGAGGGAAAGCATGACGCGATCCCTTGACAACCAGTCCTGGGCCATCTACGAGCGGGGCAAAGCTGCTAATAGCGCAGTGGATGATCGCCAGGAGAGGCTCGACGCCATCCACGCTAGTCTCGTCAAGCGTCGGGAGGCTCTTGAGGTGCGGGAGATAAAGCTCAAAGATGAAGAGCAAAAACTCCTGGAGCTGCGGGACGACGTCGTGAAGAGGGAGGAAGAGCTCACTCAGAGGCTAACTCTGGGTGACAAGAGTCTCGAGGAGCGCACCAAGAAATTGGATGAGTGCTGCAAGAGAGAGGAGAAGAAGGCCTCGGAACGAGGGCAGGAACTCCACAGGAGGGAGAACGCCGTTGTTGCCAGGGAGAAGAAAGTGCGGGGTCGGGAGAAGGACCTGGTCGACTGCTGGAACAAGATCCACCTCCGGGGGGGGGAGAGCTCGGAAAACTCGAAAGGCAAGTTGCTGAAAAGATTCAGTAGAATGCCAAAGAGGTTGAGCGCCTTGCCCGTGAGAATTCGGAGCTCGCGGCGACCAGAATATCCTTGGAGGAGATGCAAGGCTCGAGGACTGTGGAGTCCTAACAAGTTTGGGACTTCCTGGGCAAAGCCAACGACGTGTTGTCGCCAATGGGTTTTAGTCCCATGCGTTCGGATGATCCAGAGCCGGAGTTGGACCTGGCGTTGCAGGCGTTGAGTTCGGCAGGCAACAAACTCACCAAGATGGGCGATGTCATTGTAGACCAGCTAGAGACCGAGGGACAATCCCTGGCGAAGGACGTCGCAGAATTCGTGCTAACGTGCTACACAAGCCGGGACCCTCAATTCCCCCTCGACCCGGTGCTTGAAGGCCCCATCAAAGGAGAGGGAGAAGCTGCCCAAGCCAGCGTATCGGAGGCTGCCCAGAAGGTCGCCTCGTTCTTCCATAGGGTCTAGGACCATCTCTTTGTAGCTCCCACTTGTATCCTCCCTTCTTTTCCTCCAATTTTGTAATCTCTTGTCTCCTGATGAATGAAATCCAAGTTTTTTTTGTGAATTTCATTTTTTGTCTTCAACACCTTTGTCGCACTTGGCCCCCTGGTAGATGTACACAATTTGATTGTGAACATGTACCAAGAGGATGTAATAGTTGTTGAAGACTTGCACGCTTCGAACTTGTAGAATGTAGGTCCGAAGTCTTCGATAGTGAAGGCCTCCTGAGGTTGTCGGAGCTTAGTGGCTCCGGCATTGACCACCGTCGGAACTTAGTAGCTTCGGCAATAGTCTACATCAACGCGTAAAGCATCGAAGGTTAGTCCTCTGGGGTGTCAGAGCTTGATAGCTCCGGCAGTGACCTCTGTCACCACGTGGTGTGTCGACAGCAGACTCCACTATAGAGTCTTCCCACCATCTTTTCTTCATGTTGACGGCTGGCCCCCTAGCTTTACCGGAGCTTAGTAGCTCCAGTGGAGCTTGCTATCAATGTTTGAACATCGATCACAAGCCACCTAGAGGATGTCGGGGCTTTGGTAGCTCCGGTCATTCACCATCATTGTGTGGTCTTTATTTTTCCTGCACACTGAAGTCAAGAAAAACAATAAAATCCATTTCCTATCTATAACTTTATTGCGGCTTACTATTCCCGAGAAAGTTTTAGGTCGAACACAATTTTAAATACAATCAAGTGCGCTGCCTTATTTCTTTCAGGTCCGATCGTTTCTGGACTCGCCTTACTTCGGCCTGCCGGGGTGTAGGTAGAGGGGCGTACTTAGGGTGCATGACCAGGCAAAGTCGATAGCACACTCCGGCCCTAGATTGGCTTGGCGGTATTCAGACGAGTAGACCGTCAACAATGTTTGGACCCGGAAGAATAGACAATGCAACTCGAATTGTACATGAACTGGTCGAGCTAAAGTTTCTTAAGAACTGCACAACTTTGTTATAGACAAGAAAGAGAAAAATAAAAATATTGAGCCTGTACAAAGTAAATGTACGTGGAGTCTGTTTTCACATAATGACGTCTTTCATTATAGGTCCGGCATACAGGGGAAACAAGTACACTCTTAGGGTACGGAACCAGACTAAGTGTGTTTCATTTCTCGTTTGACCCAAGGTAGCTAGCTACACTTTTAGTTCTGAGACTGTGACAAGTGTTGCATGGACGTTGCGGATCTAACAGGGTAGGTCTAGCTATCCTCCCGGAGGAGCTACCCGACTCTGTACAATGACTCTATAACATACATCACATGTAATTACAGACTCACCTCAGTGATATTAAGCGTAGAACTTACGGAGGTGCTCAATGTTCCAAGGATTAGGGAGAGGTGTCCAATCCTCGGTTGCCAAGCGAACACATCCGGGACGGGATACTTTGATCACTCGGAAAGGTCCTTCCCAACTGGGGGAAAGTTTTGTTTAACCCTTCTCTGGATTGTATTCTCCATAGCACCAGATCGCCTTCCTCGAGTTGTCGGCTGTGAACATGCCGTTGGTGATAGCGCCGAAGAGCTTGGCGGTATCGGGCATACCGAACAGCTGCTTGGCACCTTCCCTCTTCAAGGAGGTCAAGGTCTTCACGCCGGAGCTGGTCCTGCGTGGCTTCGTCGAAGGTCCGGACCCGGAGCGACCCGAAGATGATTTCTGGAGGAAGGATTGCTTCAGCTCTGTACACCAGGAAGAAGGGTGTATCTCCAGTTGACCGGTTTGGAGTTGTCCAGTTGGCCCATAAAGTGGGCGGAATCTCTTCGATCCAGTTGGCTCCATGTTTTTTAGGTGCTCATATGTGCGCGTCTTGAGTCCTTTCAGGATTTCTGCATTTGCTCGCTTGGCTTGGTCATTGCTTGTCGGGTGAGCTACGGAAGCATAGTTGACTTGGATGACGAGGTCTTTGCAATATCCTTGGAATGCAGAGCTTGTGAATTGGGTCCCATTATCTGTTATGATTTTAATCGGGACTCCAAATCTGTATACGATGGACTGCAAGAAGTTGATAGTTGATTGCTTGTTTATTGTCACAACTGAAGTTTCTTCCAGCCATTTGATGAATTTGTCAATGGCAACATACAGGAACTTGTAACATCCGACGACTCTTGGGAAAGGTCCCAAGATGTCCATCCCCCACACAGTGAAAGGCCATGTAGGAGGTATCATTTGTATAGGCTGAGCCGGTGTATGAATTTGTTTTGCATGAAACTGGCATGCTTCACATTTCTTCACCAGCTCAGTTGCATCCTAGAGCGTTGTAGACCAGTAAAATCCATGCCGAAAGGCTTTACCGACCAACGTGCAGGAAGACGTGTGGTTCCCACACTCGCCTCCATGTATTTCCATGAGGAGCTCACGGCCTTCTTCCCTTGTGATGCACCGCATTAGGACGCTGTTGGCACCGCACCGATAGATCCCCTTCTACCAACGTGTATCTTTTAGCCAATCTGACTATCCGGTCAGCGGATACATCATCGTCAGGAAGGATATTGTCTTTCAAGTAGCTCCGGATCTCCGAGATCCATGCATCGGAGCTAGCTTGAGCATTTGAGTCTTGCGTGCTGGGTTGCTTGGAGCTTCCGGTAGCACCTACGACCCTTGATGGCTGCCATGGTAACAGGGCCATCGGGACCTCCAGCTTCGGGATGCTGGTCTCGCCCCCTTCGCTCAGTTCGACAGGCTGAGCTGTGGGTTTTGACAACCTCCGGACGAAGGTTCCGTCGGGAGCCAGAGCTCTGGTTGACGCTTTCGTCGAGAGTTTGTCAGCTTCAGCGTTATGGAGACGCTGGACATGGTGGAGGTCCAGGACTTCGAAGTCCTTCTGAAGCCTCTGGACTTCAAGGAGATAAGCAGCTAGTTGGGGATTGTTGCAGGAGCATTCACCCTTCACTTGTTTAATGATGAGCTGCGAATCTCCATTTACCAACAACTGCTTTACACTGTATGATAGTGCCACCTTTAGTACGTAAATGAGTGCTTCATACTCTGCCATGTTGTTGGTCGCCTTGAAGTCAAGGTGGACCATGTATTTTACCTTCTCCCCGGTTGGAGCGAGAAGAAGGACTCCAACTCCGGCCCCCTGCTTTTGCATGGAGCCGTCGAAGTAGAGAGTCCAGTGAGGCTCGGTGAAGACTGGAGCCTTGAGTTCCGGCTTCTGCTCACTAGGGCCCCCACGGTTTGATGGAGAGGGGGTCCATTCCGCCACAAAGTCCGCCAGGGCTTGACTCTTGATCGCTTGTCTTGGGACGAATTCAAGATCAAATTTGGCCAATTTCGCTGCCCACTTTGCAATGTTCCCAGTGGAATTGGGATATGCAAGATCGCACGCAGTGGATAAGACGTCACCACTGAGATCTTAGAGCTTGTAAGTAATGGCGAAGCTTCCTGGAGGCGATTAGAACTGCATAGAGCAGCTTATGCACCTCTAGGTATCGAGTCTTGGCGTCATGGAGTACTTCGCTGATGAAGTACACTGGGCGTTGGACTGTTCAGACCCTCCCAGAGGGGCTCGGAGCTTCCTCCTCATTGACCCAGACCCTCCAAGAGGGGTCCGGACCTTCTTCGGGGACCTCTAGGTCCTTGCTGAAGGAACCCGGAGCTTCTTCTGGAGTGACCCGGACCCTCCCAGAGGGGTCCGGATCCTCTTGTTCAACAAGAGTAACTCCTTGTAGATCTAAGTCTGGGGGCTGGGACCCAGACTCGCCTTCAGGAACCTCCTGACCCTCTCGGAGGGGTCTAGATTCCTGAGCATGTGAGGGTTCTGGTCTCTCCGCAACCAGGATCATGCTGACAACTTCATTAGTTTCCGAAATATAAAGCAGTAGAGGCTCACCAGGGTTCGGAGCCACCAAGGTTGGTAGGGTGGTGAGGAGCTGCTTCAGCTCCTGGAACGCCTTTTTTGCTTCTTCAGACCATTGGAATGGTCCGGACTTCCTCAACAGTTTGAAGAAGGGAAGTGCCCGTTCCGCCAGTCTTGAGATGAACCGACTGAGGGCGGCTAGACATCCAGTCAGCTTCTGGACGTCCTTGGTGCGGGCTGGTGGCCACATATCTTCAATGGATTTAATCTTCGCCAAATTCGCCTATATGCCTCGGTGGTTCACCAAGAATCCAAGAAGCTTTCTGGAGCTAACCCCGAAGACACACTTGTCTGGGTTCAGCTTTGTGTGGGTGACCCGCAGCTTGTCGAAGACAGCTTGCAAGGTGTCAAGAAGTGACTCCTTGTCCTTGATTTTGACGACGATGTCATCAACATACACTTCCACTACGTCTTTGATGATCTCTTCAAAGGTTTTATACATAGCTCGTACAAATGTTGGGGCTGCATTCTTGAGACCAAATGGCATGGCAGCATAACAATACAATTCAGCTACTGTGATGAAAGAAGTATGTTCTTCATCTTCCCTAGAAATTTTGATTTGATGGTACCCAGAATATGCGTCTAGGAAACACAGTAATTCACACCCGGAGGTGGAATCCACTATCTGATCTATTCTAGGTAGTGGGAATGGATCTTTTGGACATGCCTTATTTATTGTTGTGTAGTCGATACACATCCGAAGCTTCCCGCCGGCCTTGGGTACAATGACTGGTTTTGCCAGCCATTTTTGGTGGAATAATTCTTGGATGAATCCAGATTCGAGCAACTTCTTCACTTCTTGTCGTATGAAGTTCTGTCGCTCTACTGACTGCTTCCGAGGCTTCTGATGTACAGGCCGAGCGTCGGGATAGATCTTCAGATTATGCTCGATCACTTCCCTAGGGATCCCAGGCATTTGCGACGGTTTTCAGGCAAACACGTCAATGTTAGCCCAGAGGAAAGTGATGAGCATGAGTTCCTACTTGTCATTCAGACCTCCCGATATACGGGTGGTCTGAGCAGTATTGGAACCGATTTGGACGACTTTGACGGGAATGTCGGTGTTGCCACTTGGTTGCACGCGAGGTGCGGAGGTTGAGCCTCGTTGACGAATGCTCGGGGGTTTCGGAGTTTGCTCCTGCCTGGACTCTTCCTCCTGCGCTATAGCAAGCGCGTGAAGTTCTTTCAGAGCAGTCACTCCTGCAGTGCGGTCTCCACGGATTCGGAGAACACCAGCTGGTGTCGTCATCTTCAACACCAGGTAGCCATAATGGGCCGCAGCCATGAAATTGTACAAGGTTGGCCTGCCCATAATGGTGTTAAAGGGTAAGTTGATCTGAGCAACGTCAAAGACCAACTTCTCAGTGCGATAATTCTCCCGAGTCCCGAAGGTCACGGGGAGAGTAATGACACCAAGTGGAGTTATGGCCCCCGTACCTACTCCAGAGAAAGGTCGGGAGGGGCGAAGGTCCAAAGTTCGAAGTTGAAGCTTGACGAAAGCTTCGAATCTTATGAGTTTCAGGCCCGAACCTCCGTCCACCATTACATGGTGGAGTTGGATGTTGTTGATGGTCGAAGATACCATCAATGGGAGTTGGCCGGCTCCAATCATGTTCTGAGGGCAGTCTGATGCATCAAAAGTGATGGTAGTGTCCATCCACTTTCGATGCGGCTCCGCCCTGGCGGTAGGAGCTACTGAGGCCATGTCCCGCCGCATGGTCTTGAGGACACGGCGGGAGGTGATGTCCCACGAACCACCAAAGATGGTGTTCATTGTTTTCCGACGTTCATTGTCGGAGACGTCGGAATCATCATCGACGGAGGTGTATACAGCCTTCAGGACCTTTTTAGGGTCCTAAAATCCTAACTCCTCTTCAGTCCCAGCTTCGTCGACTTTCTATTTTCCTTCCCTTTGTTAGAAAGGAGCTTCTTCTCGGCGCTTGTTGTAGCGGTCGGCAAGGTTTTGGACCTCTCGGCAGTCTTCCAAGTTGTGGTTGTTCGTTTTATGAATAGGACACCACATTTTGGAGTTGCCGCCATCTTCAGATGAAGGTCGAGGTTGTTTCTCAGGGCGTGGTCCCCGGTCACCCAGAGATGTAGTAGCTGCAGCAGTAGGTGTGCCAGTCGACAGCTTTTTCTTGCCGTTGGACCTTTTCTTCTTTTTGCCACTCCCGTAGGTAGTGGCTTCGCCCTTGGAGGATTTTTTGTTATCCTCCGGAGGTGTTTTGGAGTGCATTTCACGGCCCTCCGCGGCTTTAGCACACTTGTCTGCCAAGCTGAAGAGCTCCGTGACGCTGGTGGTCTCCTTGATCGCCATCTTCTCCAACATCTTCTTGTCTCGTACGTCCTGTCTAAATGCCACAATAACAGAGGCGCTGGAGATAGAAGGAATAGTGTTTCGTACCTGGGAGAACCTCTGGATGAAGGAACGCAAAGATTCTCCCCCCTTCTGCGTTACAACAAAAAGGTCCAGTTCGGTGCCTGGTCGGGTGTATGAACTCCCGAAATTGGCGGTGAACTGTTGGCACAATTCCGCCCAGCTGTTGATGGAGTTGGGCGGAAGGCTCATGAACCAGGACCTGGCGGTCCCAGTTAAGGCCACGGGGAAGTAGTCGGCCATTACGGCCTCGTTACCTCCGGCTGCAAGGATTTCATTGTAGTAAATCTAGAGAAACTCAGCGGGATTTACAGTCCTATCAAATTTCTCCGGCGGGTGAGGCCGGAACTTTTGTGGCCATCTGACCATGCGCAGGTGCATGGCCAGGGCAAAAAGGCCTCCTACTACTCCCTCGGGAGCAGGACTGTCTCGAGCCTCTCGCCTTTTGCGAGCATGCTCGATATGGACGCGGTCGTCCTGTTGATGGTAACAACGATCAAGCATTGCCCGGAGGTCGTGAGTTGAGAGTCTGGTTACCGTATGGGTGTGTCGCGCCCCGGGAGGCAACGATGTCACTTGTTGAGATGCAGCACGCCTCCTATTTTGGGAAGCATGTAGACCTAGTCTGTCCGACAAAGTCCGATGCTGCGATGGGGCCTGCCCTATGGGGGAGGACCTTGGTTGCTGATGCGATCGGCTGCTGCTGCAACCAAGTGTTCCACATCAGCCCTCCACTGCTCCATTGCACCCTGAGATGCACCCGGAGGTGGTGGGCGTTGGAGGAGAGCACGCGTTGCATGGAGCGCGTGTTCGGGGTTGTTGTTATTCGCCGATACGGTGACTGACGCAGATGCTCCATCCCGCTGTCCAGCTTGATTTGCTGGTGAAGGTGGTGGAGGCAAAGACATGACTCCTGCTGGAGCCACGGCACTGGCTGGTTGCTGCATGTTGGAGGGGTTGCCTCCAGCAGGTTGCGCAGCGGGGTTGCCATTGGACGATCCAGCAGCTGAGTTCACCATTCTTGAAATCTCGGGCACCCCCCTATCTGGCATGCCAACTGTCGATGGTTGAATCCGGCAGATCTCCCGACACTACTATTAGTAGTTCGTGGAGTTTATGTTCGATAATGGGCGCGCAGAGATTCAAGAGATGGTGGCAAATTGACACGGAGGTTTACGTGGTTCGGGTCGCCTGAGCATAATACCCTACTCCACGAGGTGTGTTGCTGTTGTATTGAGCAAGTGAGTATGAGTGTGAGAGTGTAGGTGTCTCGAGGGCTCGGAGAGATGTCTCGCCTCTGTGTATCGTTGATCGGTCCATTTATAGTACAAGGATCGGTCGTTACACAATTAGCTTGGCCCGATATATGGCCCCGGCGGTTACTAATGTTTGATACACAATTAATAGGGTTAATTACCCTTAATAGCATGGTAACGGGCCTTAACAGTGTCATTACTGGTATTAAGGGCCTTCCGATCGTGTGTCATTAATATGGTATTAATAACACTTAATCGGGCCTTGAAGTCCTTGATTACTCCTTAAAGGTCCGAGCCGTTTGGGGTCCACCAGTCTGATTGTTGGGGTTGAAGGTCCGGCGTCCGGAAACGTGGCAGCTCTGGAGCTTACCGTCATGGACGCGTAGGTCTGGTGCTGTTGGACATGTGTCGGTACCAGAGCTTCCCTCTGTCTGGGGTTAGATCCGGGGGTGCCATACTGGTATCTAGTCTGGAGCTTTCCCATATGTGGGCAATAGCTCCGGTCTTATGATACACGTGGCGGTCCTGGGACTAACCATGTCGGGAAAGCAGGTCCGGTTACGGCTGACATGTAGGGCCTTCAGCGGTCTTTAAATCTGGTAGATGGTGTTTCCTTGTGTCTTTGCAATCCCAAAGGCTATCCGATACGCAGGGTACCGACAAATACCGTAACGGTCACACCGCCTAACTTCTTGTACCCAACAATAGACCAAGGACAATCACCACCCTTGCAGTATCCTCTATACCTTGTCTTGTTTGTTGCTGCAATACCCAACTTAAATTCCTTATTTAGAGCATATTGTCGCATAGCCAATCGAAATTCGTACATAGAAGGATATATGATGCCTATAGCCATAATAGGATTATCTTGGTCATACACCATCATTGCCTACTCTGGGATATAATCATCCACCGGCATACTTGCATTTTCAATATCTTCTACATTAAGAATTCCATTAGCAGCTTCAACATTAGATCCTGAATCCAAATCATCCTCTGTAATCATTTCTTCATCTCTCTCATCCTCGCGCCTAAAACCCAAGAGTTCATAAACATCTTCTTCGCTACACATTTCTATCCTTTCTTCCTCTTCCATTTCCTCTTCAATTTGTATTTGATCCCAATCTACCAATGAAGGTAAATCTTCCATAGTTAAACTGCATCAAAATAATGATGAAACGTCAGTAGCACATAATAATACTTGAAGAACAACACAAATCCATATTTAAACTGTACTATCAAACTTAAATAACATTCATAACTGGAACTGATATAAATTCACAATGTATTTGGTGTGATAATACAATCAGTATCTGCTATCAATAAAAAAACATGTATGACAATTTGATCAATAAATTCTAGCAATCCACGAGATACGAGAAGAAATTTCTCACAGCTAAGCGAAGAAAGCAGCGTGGAACCAGCACTAGAAGGCGATTGCACAGAACTTGAGATTGGAGGCAGCGGGACGCAACCGGAGAATCAAGAGCGGCTGCCCAGAATATGGAAATCCGGGACTGCGGCGCCTTGCACGCGAGGGGCGGCACTCCCTAGCGACGAGCGCAGCCATGGGGCCTGACGCAGGGACTCAGTGGCGGCCCCTGGCGTGGGGGCGCGGCGGCCACGCGTGGTCATGGCAGACGGGCGTCTGGGCTGGCGGCGCCTTGCGCGCGTGGAGGCGGCGTGGAGACGGAGGTCCCTGATGACGAGCGCCGCTCCTGGCGTGGAGGCGCGGTGGGCCGACGACCACGCGTGATCAAACGGGCGCCGCCCCTAGCTCTGTATCTGGTCTTCCTCATTGGATTGTGGGGAGAAGGCATTTGAGAAAAGTCATAAGGGTAAAACAGTCAATATAGAATTATATAAAATAAAAACAGAAAAGAAAAAAAAGATTTAAAATGTATGATAATGCTATTATAACGGTGTGCACATGTTGAGAAAGCTATTTTAACAAAGTTCACCCTCGGGCGTTGAGAGGCCGTTCCCTCGAAGTTACTTCTTGACAGGTTCATAATATCAATTGGCTAGAGACACCCTCGGGCGTTGCTGCCCATCTGGTGCCGCCATGCAAAACACTTCCCAGCGCGGGGACCAGTTTCAAGGTGGGGGCCGGTGCTCGAGCACCCTCTGCCACCGCACATTTCAGCGATCTACGTCCGTGGGTGCCGGCCGTGTCGTCAAATCACAGCCACGTGCTTCGTCTGCTTCGTCAATCATGCCGCGTGGATCTGCTCTGTCCGTGCATGTCTCCACGGTTGCCTTGGCCTGTGCTGATCGGTGCTGATCGGGTTCTCCGTGAACGGACCCTGTGAGCAGATCGGTGCTGGTTTGTTCGAAGACTTGTGAGCAAAAAATAAAAAAATAAAAATATAAAAAAGTCGCAGTTTGCGCCGTTTTTCTCTTGCGCTCTCGCCATTGCCCGCTGCTGCTTCTTTTGCGTTCTCGCCGTTGCTAGTTGTCCTATCAGGATGACTTATTCGAGCGGGGTTCTAGTTTTGCAATGTCCGGTGTTTTTTAATAGCACCAATTACCGCGACTGAGTTCCCGCATGCGTCGGCACATGAGTGGTCTACGACTTTGGGAGTCTCTCACGGGTGATCTCAAATGCCCGCCTTGCCCTACGGTTCCCTCTGAGTCTGTTATTACAGAGAAGGCTACTGATGATGATAAGAAGAAGCTGCTTCATTATTATGAGACTCGTCTGTCTGCGTATCAGTCTCACTTCAGCTTATACGAGACTTGGTTGGATCATGATGTTTGAGCTGGTGCTATTCTTGCTGCTAATATGGAGGATCATCTTGCTACAGACATAGTTGAGTTTAAGTATTCACACCAGATGTGGTCTTTTCTGCATCATCGTTACGAGACTACTGCCACTCTACCTCTTTTGCTACTTTTCATCATGAGTAGCTGTTACGACAGAGAGATGCTACAGTGGATGAGTTCTTTGATCAGATGGAGGAGACTTGTGATGTTGGCTTGTTGTGTACCTTTACCGTTTTGTCTGCTCGTTCTTCCACTTCTCGATCCAGTGCTAGTGTTCATGCTTGCTGTTTTTCATAGGATGATTGTGGTGCTGGTGCTGGAGGATCTTAGGGGAGTTCTGCTGCCACAGATGTCCAGTTGCTTATGCTTCTTCGTCGCCTTGTTGCCTCTACATCATCAGGAGTTGTTAGTATTATGGCTCAACCTTCTACACCTTCAGGTTCTGTTGCTGCTTCTCCGTCTTCCTCTGAGGGACCAACTTCCACTTCTCATTCAGGTACACGCCCATAGATTCTTGATTCTGAAGCTTCTTTTCATATGACTCCCTACTACACCTGTTTGTCATCTCTGAGTCATTTGTCTCGTTCTCTCACTGTTCATACTACCGATGATTCTTCACTTACAGTTCTTGAATAGAGCACTCTTTTATCTGACTCTTTTAATATTTCTGATATATCTTATGTTCCTAATCTGACCATGTAGCTTATGTTTGCTGGTCAACTCACCGATCATGGTTATCAAGTGATTCTTGATTCTGATTCTTGTTCTGTTGTGGATCGTTGTATGGGTCATTTTGTTAGCTCTGGTCCTCGCCATCGTGATTCACAACATCTATGGGAGTTTGATTGTCTTCGTCTTCCTTCCGGTGCGCCCGCTAATCGTGTTAGCTCCGCTTTTGTTGTTTCGTCTACCTCATCTTTTGCTTAGTGGCACCATCGTTCAGGACATATTTTGGCTCTCATCTATCTACCTTGATTCGTCGTGGTGTCTTAAGATCAGTTTCAGGATCTTAGTCGTTAGCTCAGTGTCAGGTTTGTCGATTAGGGAAGCAGATTTAGCTTCCCTATCCTTCTAGTGAGTCAGTGTCCCAACATACTTTTGACCTTGTTCATTCAGATGTTTGCGGTCCTGCTCCTTTTTTTTTCCAAAGGAGGGCATTGGTACTTTATTATTTTTATAGATGATTTTTCTTGTCACACATGGGTTTAGTTCATGAAACACGTAGGGAGGCATTGTCTATCTATAAGTCTTTTTTGGCTATGGTCCACACTCATTTTGACACTCCTATTCATGTCTTCCGTGCTGACTCTGCTGGTTAGTACCTCTCTGATGCTCTTCGAGACTTTCTTTCTGAGAAAGGTACCCTTGCTCAATATTCTTGTCCTAGTGCTCATGCTCAGAATAGCATTGCTGAGCGTAAACATCGTCATCTACTTGAGATAGCACATACACTTCTCATTGCTTCCTGTGTTCTGCCTCATTTCTGGATCGAGGTTGTCTCCACTGCTACTTACTTGATTAACATTCAACCCTCGTCCGCTCTTGAAGCAAGGATTCCTTTTGAGCGACTTACAGGCAAGATGCCTGATTACACCAACTTTCGTATTTTTGGTTGTGTGTGCTACGTGCTGCCTGCTCAGTCGGTTGAGTGTGTTTTTTTAGGGTATATTTCAGAGCATAAGGGTTATTGTTGTTGGGATCCAGCTGGTCGGGGGATGAGGATTTCACGGGAGGTTGTTTTTGATGAGACATGTCCTTTCTCTCATTGTCCTTCTTTTGATGCTTTCTCTGCATCTGTAGTTGATCCTATTTTTATTCCTGTTCTTTCCAGATGCTCCCATTGCTAGTGTACCCTCTTCACACTCCATTTCACGATTTACAATCTCCACTTCTTCCTCGGATCCTTGTTATTTGGTTCCCGATTACACTTTGAAGGCTCCTGTAACGCAGATCTACACTCGATGAGTTGTGCCCCTTTCAGATGTGTCATATTTTTTTGATGATCCGTCTACTCCAGTTGAGTCATCTTTTGACGTCTCAACTTATCCAGCTCAGCCTGCCTCTCCAGATACACCTTCTTCTCCTGATGGATCATCTCCTTCTGATGATTCTTCTCCTAAGCCGCCTCTTGGTCGTGGTCATCGTCCTCGTCAGCCTTTGCTACTGCTCTTCCTCAGCCGGCTACATACGTGATGTTGTTCCTCATCCAGAATGGCAGCATGCGATGGCTGAGGAGATTGCTTCTCTCGAGCGCACCGACACGTGGGAACTTGTGTCCTGTCCCCCACGTGTTCACCCGATCACCTGTAAGTGCGTCTATAAGGTTAAGACTCACTCTCATTGTTCACTTGAGCGATATAAAGCTCGATTAGTCGCTCGTGGCTTCCAGTAGGAACATGGTTGTGACTATGATGAGACATTTGCCCCTGTTGCTCACATGACCACTGTTCACACTTTGCTTGTTGTGGCCTCTACTCATGACCGGTCCATCTCTCAGCTTGATGTAAATAATGCTTGTCTTAATGGTGAGCTGCGTGAGGAGGTTTATATGCAGCCACCACCTGGGTATTCTGTTCCTAAGGGTATGGTTTGTCGCCTTCGTCATTCTCTTTATGGCCTTAAGCAGACTCCTCGTGCTTGGTTTTAGCGTTTTGTGTTTGTAGTCACCGCTGCTTGTTTCTGTGCTAGTGCTCATGGTCCCACACTTTTTGTGCACACTTCATATCGTGACCGCACTCGTCTTCTTCTCTATGTTGATGACATGATCATCACAGGAGATGATTCTGAGTACATTGCCTGTGTGAAGGCCCGTCTCAGTGAGCAGTTTCTTATGTCCGATCTTGGTCCTCTTCGCTACTTTCTTGGGATTGAGGTTTCCTCCTCCTTTGAGGGAATTTATCTGTCTTAGGAGAAGTACATTCAGGATCTTCTTGATTAGACTTTTCTTACTGATCATCAGACTGTTGAGACTCCTATAGAACTCAATGTCCATCTTAGAGCCACTGATGGTGAGGCTCTTGATGATCCTACTAGTTACTATCATATTGTAGGGAGTCTCGTGTACTTTGGTGTGACTCGTCCTAATATCTCGTATGCTGTTCACATTCGGAGTCAGTTTGTTTCGGCTTCCACCCAGGTCCACTATAGCCACTTGCTTTGTGTCTTGCGTTATCTTCGTAGGACTATCTCGAGATGCTTGTTCTTTCCACGCTCTATCTCTTTACAGCTCAAAGCATATTCTGATGCTACTTGCATTGGGCTAGTGATCCCTCTGATCGTCATCTCTTTCTGCCTATTGTGTGTTTTTTGATGATTCCCTCATTGCTTGGAAGACTAAGAAGCAGGTAGCAGTTTATCGTTTGAGTGCAGAGGTTGAGTTGCATGCTATGGCTCTTGTGAGTGCAGAAGTTACTTGGTTGCGGTGGTTGCTTGAGAACTTTGGTGTTTCTGTTGGTATGCCGACTCCTCTTTTGTCTGATTGTACATGTGCTATCAGTATTGCTTGTGATCCGGTCAAGCATGAGCGTACCAAGCATATTAGTGTTGATGCTTCTTATACACGAGCACATGTATAGGACGGTGTTGTTGATCTTTAGTTTGTGCTTTCAGAGCTTCAGTGGTGGATTTCATCATAAAGGCACAGACCCGAGCTCAGCATAGTTTTTATCTCTCCAAACTCAGTGTTTATGAGGCACCTTGAGTTTGAGGGGGGTGTTAGAGATATAGTGGTTATTTATATTTTCCCTTTTGCATAAGAGCTTTTCTGCATAGTTATAATCCCTTGTGGCCTTATATCTCTATTTATAGTGGTTTGTGACCCTCATAATAATACAAGCCCATTATTCATAACATTGACCTCCTTTTTCATACATTTTGCAGTTCATTGTTATGTCCCTAGTGATTTTCTCTCAGTATGCTTCTCGATCAATGAGAGAGAAGAGTGTTATGTGTGATGCATATGTAAGGATAAAAAAGGTTGATGCCACTTCGTAAAAAAGGTATGAATATGCAGTACACCACTTAAAAATCCAATCAGTATAATTGTCAATAAATATTTATGTATCTAAATGATATAGATGAACAAGTTTATGGACATAGAAATATAAAATAAAAGTTCATGTATCTGGATCACACAACCAGGTACGTTTATGGACCTCTGGTGCATTTTACTAAACCAAAATTTTAGCGTTATAAATGACAAGATGAATCATATACATGGTGGTGTTGCTAAATCCTCTTTTACTACCCTGTATTTAGTAGTTACTGGATTTCCTACTATTCCTTAGGTGCATGAACTTGTCCAACCATGTTCGGAAGTACATGAACTTGTCCAGCTGTGTCATGCAGGTACTTGAACATTTATTTTGCATTCTAGGTTCATGAACTTGTCCATCTGTGTTAATTGGGTAAATTAACTTTTTCTTTAAAGTTATAGGTGCATGAACTTCTAAGTGATGTGCTCCATGTCCATATACTTCCACCAAAGATATAAATTCAAAGTTAAGGTTCATTGTGTCTCAATTGAGAGAAGCAGTGGGCTGCAACCGCTTTTACAGTGTGCAATGGTTCGTGTAAAAGCTATTGCAATCACCATTCTCAACATCAACATGCGAACTCAAGTTCACCCAGTCTACTATACTATTTACAATCCGACCTGATGAAAGGTAATATACCGTGTAAAGAGATGAAACAACCCACAATGTTGCTTGCAGCATTAGTCTCGAAAGGGAGATGCAACCATAGTGATTTTCTATTGTTAGTATTGCTTGACCAGAGAAAAAGAGAGAAGAGTGACATATAGGATGCATATGTCAGGACCACTATAGTTCAGGCCACATCGTGAAGAGATATGGACTTGCAGTGTATCACATAAAAAGTATATGCACCTATAACTATAAAGAAAGAGTTCACAAACTCAAATAACACAAATATATAGGTTTATATACCGCAAAAATATAAAATAAAAGTTCATGAATGTTCGTGAACCTAAATAACACAAATAAGTTCATATAACTAAAAATATAAAATAAAAGTTCATGAACCAGGATGACATAACTCGACAAGTTCATTTACCTCTTGTGCATTTTACTTTTGTTGAAACATACATTTTTTATAGTTAGTCATGTCTTAAACCAATTTTTTGAAGTGGAGTATATGCCTCTCACATATTTGATAATTAAGTTTGTGCTAAAGAATCAAAATGATATGGACATACCACTTTAATACAACTGTCCCTTGTATTCTCTTGACTATTTCATATAAAAGGATCGTAAGCGAGCTAAAATAAAGGTTATTTGGTTTGAGTACCGAAATGCAAAATTTCATCCATATCTCGCCTCTCCCCCCACCGGACGAGATTTCCTCCAAAGGTCAATTGCAAAATTTAAGCCCCAGGCGGAAATATCGCCCGGTAGGGGGGGGGGTGAGATTTAAATTATATTAGAAATGAAAAAAAAGCAAATAGATCCTTAGTGTGGTGGTTAACACATTCAACTTTTACCCAAATGATCTGGGTTCAAATCCTAGTCCCGCCAATTTTTTGACAGATATTATAGATATTTTTGTGTGAATTTATCTATTTCAAATTCTTTCATTTTAATTATATATAAGTTTGAAAATTAAAGTCGAGGAATTTGACGGAAGAAGAAGAAGATGAAGAAGGAGGTGGGGGAGGGATGTGAATATACAAATTCTTTCACTAAGGATAAATTGTGTTTTCTAATGAAGAAGATGAATATTTTCAAGTAAAAGTCCTCAACCTAGCTCTTCCAAAATATAGTTGGAGTGCTTCAATTGCGACAAGAGAATCCACTTTGCCAAATAGTATCCCAAACCTAATAAAGAAACGATCGATTCACAAGACTCAAGTGAGAAGAAGATGAGCCAAATCCTAAGTACACGAAGAAGAAGTTATTGACCAAGTACAACGACAAGGGAAAAGATGAGAGCAAGGAGAAGAGAACATCATGCATGATATATATTGTTGGTGAAGGACTTACTAACGATGATGATTAAAGTGACTCTTTTTTACGAAGTGATGATGAACAAGTTATTGGTCTTGTAATTTTTGTGTCCACCAAACCTCTATCTCCATTAATAGAAGACACTTAAAAAATTAAGAAGACAAAAATCATGATGATAATAATGATGATGATAAGCAGTCCTCCTACAACAACCTTGTACATATGCTAGAGAAGGTGCACAAGATCATAATCAAGAAAATCAATGGGTAATGTTGGTAAGTAAATATTATGATGTGATCGTGTTTAGGGTTGATGAGCTTGTTGAAGAGCTCCAGGATCTTATTTCATCTCATGAAGTTTTACAAAATAATTCTGAGAAACTGAAAAAGGATCACATAAAACTCAATGGGAAGCAAATGAACCTAGAGTTAGCCTACTTCTTCATCAAGTTCATTAAAATCCAATGCTTCTACCATGTGTAATGCTTGAGTTAGACAACTTTACAAGGGTGCAAACCAAATAAACATAATAATGATAATAAGGATGATTGCAATTTTATTTACAACCCTAATGCACTTGTGTCTCTTTGCGATACAACCTCTTGATCAAAATAGAGGCTTTTATATTTATATGTCTTTAAGAGAGAATTTTTAGAATGGATAGTTGCATACAGAATAAATCAGAACATAATAATGATAATAAAAGTGAACCAAATATTTTGGATTTCATACTAGTGGGCCTTATATGGGCCAAATTCGACTAGGGTGAAGACCATATTAAACGGCAAGCCCTACATTTTTCCGCCCTTCTATTGTTATTTATTGGCCGACTCATTCCCCTCTGTCCTCCATGCCATTTTAGATCTCGACACCATTGTCACCTCTCTGAGATCCGGCGTAGACATCCATAAGCGTTGTTTGTTGTCCGGGGATCACAGATTGGTGATAGTTGTCACCATTCCCTCTCAACTACTATGCTCTCAGGAAATCATTATGAGAGGCGTGCTAAATCTCAAGCGCGTCTAGCTATTGCCGTGGAAGCACAACTCGGACGCCATCGTCGCCGTCGCGGAAGGAAGGATGCAATCGAAGCTCGCCAAAAAAGGTTAGGTTTTCTTATAGATCTAGAATTTGTGTTTGAGGTAGAACGTTTTAGGCTATGTTTCCTACTAGATCTAAGCAGGATTGGAATATATGGTAAGATGCAATCGAAACTCGCAAAAAAGATTATTTCCTTCTAGGTCTAGCTTTTGTGTTTGAGGTAGAAAGTTTTATATTATGTTTCCTTATAGATCTATAATTTATCTTTGCGATAAAAAGATTTGGATTATATTACCCAATACTCAATAGATCTTGGATTTAGATTTGAGGTAGAAGGTTATAGTGTGCTCATTCTAAAGTCTATGAATCAGAAGTATAAATCCCCTTTCGAACTTTTCAAATGTTCCGATAGAAGATAATATGTTTTCCTTTTGGCTATAAGATTCATATTTGAGGTAGAAAATTTTAGTCCACCGATTTTATCGAAGTGTAGATTTCATTTCGAATTGACCTAATACACGATATAGGTAAAAGATGAAAACCACAAGAAGATTTAAGCGCACTTGAAGTCAGAGTGTGTATGTTGGGGGTGGGAGTGTAAAGAAGCGGGATGGTATGAGTGAAACTACCGCTGTGAACATCCACTGGAGTAAGGAATTCATGGTGATGAAGTAGTAAACAACAATTTCATGACAACTTGACGGATGCAAGGACATATTGATAAATATAGAAGTATTTTGGTGGCTTATGAAAAAAAGATAAAATGACTTATTGTGAAGCAATTCACAGATTGATTTAGTGATTTTTTTCCTTGAAAGACATGCAAATTGGATGGTAAACATTGTGTGTCGCATGAATTTAAATTCTGAAAAATCTGGATGTAGCTACACGATGAGTGTGATGTACAATTGCAACTGTTGTATCTGAATTCTGAATTAGCTGCGCGTCGAGTGAAGGTAAGGCAAGCCTGGTTTGAGCCGGCAAAGATTAACTTAGCCCTTAAGTTTTTCCTCTTCTTCTTTTGTTTGGTTTTATTTCCTTTTGCGAATTTTATTTCTATAAAAGCGGAAAAACCTCCGTTCACACCAAAACAGTGGGCAGCTGCAGCCGTCGCCTCTGTTTTCCCAATTCATCTCCAGCTTGCAGCCCCTCGATCCTCGCCGCCGCGTCCGATCTTTCTCGCCGCAGTCGCTGTACCCCTTTTCGTGTTGGTGACGCGATCCGTCCGTGGGATTGAGTTCCTGCGCAAGGAAAGAGTTCGTCCTGGGTCCTCAGGAGCCCGAGGCGTTCCTCGTCGGTGAGGATGCCCGGCCTTCCTCTACCTCCCCGCGATGCCGGGTACACCTCCTCGCTGCCACCAGCTTTGCCGTGCTGTATCGTTCTGTTGTTTCGTTGTTTGCTCTGCTGCCGCGGACCGGCTGTAAGGTTCTGGAAATCGCTTGGTGATGTTCACGATTTTAGGGCCAGGTGCGCGATCGGCAACAGTTCAGGAGAGAATCATAGATGGATCATCAGAATAGTTCTTGTTGTGCACTGTGATGTGTGTTACCTTGGCAGGTTTCGTTTGGGTCTGTTTGGTTAGGCAGTGAAAATTTCCTTAATGGTTGATGGCCAATTCTGGGAGGGTTCGTATTGTAGACTGGAAATACATGTGGTTCATAGCATGGTTTGGTTCCGTAATCTCTTCAAGTTATACTACTTGAATGTCTTCCTTGCATCAAGCCTTTCAAAGTACATATATATCAGCTATTTTGTGGATATGAAATTATGGCGAACTTGTGGTCCTGGTTTTCCAAGTGTGATGAGATGCACCCCGTTCTTTGTTTTCATTGCAAGTTGTGCTTGTCCGCAGGAATGTCGAATCTGGGCATCCTGGGTCTCAAGACCAGATCCGCCCTCAGCAGTCAAGAGCTCAATTGTCTCCAGATGAGGAAGTTGCCGCTGAAGAAAATTTTGCCTCCCTGTATTGCCCGCCTACTGAGATGTACAATGTTATTCTATGGCGATCCATAAAAAATGTAAAGCCCGTCCTACAGTGATGATCCCTTATTCTAAACCCATTCACATGTTCATGCCTACTTATCAGTAACCATTATCTGTAATTGCTTTGACATGCCAACTGTACTTCTTCTTATTTTGCAGCCCCTTTTTATTCAAAGATCCCTTCTTTACAAGATACATGCAAGGCGGCAAAAGAGGTATGATCCTTGAACAAATGGACATATGTTTTATGTGTTTGGCTCTGCGTTTATTATTCTAGATTCAGCTGAGCACTTTGACAGCTAGTTTGCTACTTGTCATGGAGCAGACCCAGTCATATGTGCACACATGATCAATTTATGGATTATATTGCTAGAAGTAATCTTTTATATGTACCCATTTCTAACTCTTAGGTCATGACCAGTGAAACTAGAAGGGCGTAACACCACTGGTGGCATATTATTTATTTTATTTAATTATATTGTCACAAATTACTTGATATAAAATTCATTAGTTCTTGCTCCAGCATATAGTGTTTCTTACCACTCTTTGGATTTCTACTACTTTGCTTCCATGTATTTCATATTCTTTTCTGTATATTATTTGCCTCTATGAACTAATGCTCATTTAATTTCATGGATTTAGTTTTCTATACATTTTGTTGGGTACCTTGTATGGGTTATAAATTATTTAATATGGAGCTGAAGCTTGAGGTTGTGCAAGACTCATACTGGCATTATTGCCCATTACTGATATTGTAGTACACACACAACTCTGATTCTACTTCACTGGAAGCCATTCAAGAATAAAAAACTGCTCTAATTCATTGTTCCGGTAGAATATATTTTCTGTTTCCGATGTTATTTTGTTCCGTTTGCTAACAAAATATAGGAATGACTCCAGCAGGTTGGACATAATACAATGTGTTTGCCCTGTTTTCTATTCCTGAGTTATTTTGTTTAGTTACGTTGTTGAACCACCTAAAATGCAAAAGCATCTTATTTAACATTTAAAAGGTAACATCTGAGTCTAGAAATGCATATATTTCTAATTTTTATCCCAGGAGAAGGTATACTCACTTTTAATTATAGATAGGTGTGCCATGTCTACTATATTTGAGGGCTAAACTAATTACAACAACAACAACAACAACAACAACAATAACAACCAACCCTTTGTCCCAAACAAGTTGGGGTCGGCTAGAGATGAAACCCAATAGTTTTTGAAGAAAAGTAATAGAAAATAAAATGAGAGTAAAAAATACAAATAAATAAGATTCTACATTTTATTTATTTTAAAATGGATCAATAAGAAATAAGATAAGAATAACAAAATAAGAATAAACTAAGATTCTGGCACATGAATTGCTAATTTCCATGCAGTCCTATCATGAGCCAAATCTCTAGGTATGTCTCACTCCTTTAAGTCTCGTTTCACCGCCTCCTGCCATGTCAACCTTGGTCGACCTCTACCTCTCCTAAAATTTTCTCTACTCTTTATAATCTCACTGTTAAGCGGTTCTTCTGGAGATCTCCATTGGATATGCCCAAACCACTGTAGACGATGTTGGACTAGCTTCTCCTCAATCGGTGTCACCCCTACCCTATCACGTATCACCTCGTTCCTAATTTTGTCTCTTCTTGTGTGACCGCACATCCACCTATTTAGGTCTGTAAATTTTGTTTTTAATGGATGAACCAACTGCTGAAAGCCTAAAACGATGGAAGTTGGAGGCATATGCTTTTGGGCTTTCTAAGTTAATGTTTGCAAGTTTAGTTAGATTCCAACAGAAGATGGCTACAGCTTCACATAACAGAAACTAGAGTAATAGTTTGGCAAAACAAGACCCCAATACTTAATTCTTGTCAGGTGTATCTTTTATGAGAAATCATCTTTACTGCTGAATCTGGAAACTGTTGTGAAAATTTTGCTATATTTGATTTTTTTTTGTCCGTTCCATACCGATGCAGGATTCAGATAACCATATCACTTTCTGGAAACACAAATACCGAATTGCAAGCAGAGAGTATCTTTCCTCTTTATGTTCTGTTAGCTAGACCTACAAGTAATGCTTCACTTGACGGGGTATGTTTAGCTTCCTTTAGTTTGTGAAACTGAGTAATGAACTTTTATGTCACTTTACAAAATGATGTCAATGCCATTTATTATGTGAATTTGCAGCATTCTCCAATATATCGATTCAATAGAGTTCGTTTGCTTACTTCATTCAGTGAGTCGGGTAATAAAGACAACGCTGAAGCCACATTCGTCATCCCCGATGTGAAGAGCTTGTCAACCTCCCATTCTTGCAACCTTAACATTATCTTTATTAGTTCTGGTACAGTGCATATCCTATCCGAGTCTTCGTTTATTACTTTTTTGTGCTATTATTAAATTATTTATCCCAAAAGGGCAAGTTGGACAAACTATTTGTGAAGATAACTGCTCAGAAAACCATGTGGATGGCTCTTCTCTTCAAAGTAAGTTTATGTTGAAATTTTGTGGGTCCACTTATTTCTTGTTTGTTAGAGTGAAATGCAGCTGAGTTCAATTTTTTTTTTTGTATTCTCACATGGCCCTTGAACTTTCAAGGGGAAGATCTAGATCCCTGATCTATTAAGCGTTGCATCAGAGTTCCATAGCACTTGAGCCTTGCTATTAGCACCAACATGGCTTATCAGGTAGTTGCTGACGTGGACTGGCCTGAATTTTCACTGGTTGTAGTTCTAGTGAAATCATGTCAGTTATGTGTTGAGGTCAAGATCTGAAAGACCGAAACAATGTATCAGTTCAGTAAAACTGTATGAATCTTATCTCTGGCCGGCTTGAGTGGGTTGGAACTTTGCTGCACACACAAGTAGATCATGGACTCATATATACTTTGGTTGTTCATGAACTTAAGCGAGAATACGACATGCTTTAGAACCCACATTTCACTTAATTTCTTATGTGAAATGTCACTGTTGAGTAACATAACTGTCTTAGTAGCTGAGACAATTTAGTCCATCATTCATTCATAAGAAAACACAAGTAAAGGCACAACAGCAGCTCCAGAAGCCTTTGGTGATAGACTTAAAAGAAGTCTCACAGGACCTCATAATTAGATCAATCCACAGTTGTATTTGTGCAATTTTTTTAGTTGAGGTAGGTACAATATGCTGAGACATTATGTGATTGCTTTTCCAACAGGAATAGCGTGTTAATAGGATCTTTATACATTTCAAGAGGATGACCATGCTCATTATTGCAACTCTTAGAAGATATAGTTTAAAGTGTATCTAAAATCTATTTATTAAACGGGAGGCTGATATTTAAATTGAGCGGATTTCTAGTCCTATCAAATGGACTAAGGATGATCCTCTTCTTCATTTATTTTTTCTCAAAGGCATAGAAGACCTGTGTATTAAAACTTTTCTTTCATTTCTAACAGAGCTTGGAGGTAAATGCTCCTGGGGTAAAATACCAATTAATTTACATGCTTCATCGTTGGAGAATTGTGTGACTTTAAGTTTGGGACATACAGTTGAGTTGGCTTCTGCAGTAACTATGAGCCCAAGCTTCTTAGAGGTATGCCAAATTGATTTCCCTATTGTGGTCTAGTATTTCAAATGAATTGTTCCCAAAGCGTGTACTTTAATGCTACATTAGTATTTCTGGCCGTTTTAGTTAGATAATTGTTCCCAAAGTATCCGGCACTTGTTTCAGAGAGAAAATATTCACCGCCTTTACTTTGGATTTTTACAATTAACTCCCACATACTTCCATTTAAGTCTCTAACTGAACTTTCAATTATTGACATTATAGTTATAGCCACCTTTACGTTCCGTGAAAAAGCTGTTTGTACTTTCAAATTTGATGTAAATTTAGACTGGTAAATACAGTGCAAATTAACACTGAAATTTCTCTTTGCATTCAAATTTTCTGTAAGGCAAAATTGTTATGGCATGTTAGGACCTACAGTTCCAAACATATTGGTGCAAATTACCAGACATAGGAGTGCTTTTGGCAAACTGGCAATTTCGTGGCAACTTAGCAGAACATGCTACATGTTACTAAAATTAACAGTGCAAGTCAAGATTTCTAGCTTAGGCAAGTTACAGTGATTGTGTTGTAGCCTTCTTGCTGTGGCTCCCTTGCTTCTCAGATGCTGCTAGACTCTATATTATATAGAAATTTATGTACTTACCTTTTTGCCCCTTCTGTTTTCATGCAGCCGAAATTTCTTGAGAAAGACAATTGCTTGACATTTTGCTCTCATAAAGTTGATGCTTCGGTAAGATCTTTATTTGTTCCTTTCATGATCATTTTTACAAAAATATGTTCCTTTCATGATCGGTACAAGTTAGAGTGGATTCATTGCTTAGGTATCTGTCTTTCACCCATCTCACTAATGATACAAATGCATTCGATTAGCTACAAGTAGAGTGGTCAGCAGATTAATGCCCCCCTTGTAATTTCTAGTCCTTTCTCCCTTCTCTTTTTTTTTTTTGACACGAGTAATCGCCAGTCCGTTTAGTGAAATGAGTACTTACGGCTACTTAACTTTATGCTCTACACCCAATTTAGAGGTGGAAGTTATGAAAAAAGACACTACATCTTTCAGCTCGACTGAGCCAATCTTTTAACAGTATTTCAAGTTTAGATTGTGACATTTATTGTTACAGGGTTCATATCAGCTACAAGTATGCATCTCTGCACAAGAGGCTGGTGCAAAAGCCATGTCTCTTTCTCCTTATAATAGTTACTTATACAATGATGTTCCACCTTCATCATTATCAAATATTATAAGGTAACAAATACCCCTTTTTCTGTAATTTAATAACTCCTCTTTCCTTGTTCTTTCTTTGCTGCTTGTTTTTTTGTTTTAAAAATTGTTAACCAAGGCTGATTTGTTCACCTAGCAAATTATTTTTCAATCCAATTGTTGACCATTCAGTATCAAGGGAAGACACTAGTTCCATATATGTGAACTAGTTTAGTTTTTTAGAGCTCTGGCATGCATTACTGTTCACCTGTTATTAACTTATTATATGATTTTGCAGCTCTTGTTTGTGATGCCTATGTGCTTTATGCCTCAAATGTGACTCTTACTGAAACAAGGCATTCCATTAAACATTGATTAGTTATCTAAATAGCATGTAATTTCCTCTTCTAGTTTTTGAGTTGAGAGCTTTAGATTTTAATGAATTTTGGTATTTTGGGTTAAAAGCTTCACTATTAAGAAGTCTTCACAGTAGTACTACATAGTATTCAGCTTCAAGTTTTGCATATTGAGCTAAAATTTTGTAGTTAGGAACTAAGCAAATGTTCATTATTTAGTTGACTGGTAAATGTTCATTGGACACATTCCCCCCCTCAAAATACAATGTTACCAAAGAAGAGTTTGCCCCCCCCCCCACCCCCTCTTACGAAAATGACGCTCCCCCGCCCGCGCCTCCCCACCGGAGCCCTCCGCCCCTCGCCGGCAGAATGCCTTGACGGCTGAACCCCGGGCGTCCCCAAGCCGTCGCGGTGCCATGGACGGCGACCGCCCGATGCTCGATGTCAGCACCTGGAACTTCACAAGCAGGAAAGATTTCCAAAAAAAGGTGCTGCATCTCCTCTCCTCCTCTGTCCACCATCCATCCTCCTCCACAACAGGAGCCTTCTTCATGTTAGCAGTCTTCCGTCGTTTCAACTTCCGACTTACTGAGGAATCAGTTGGCTGGGCTCTCAACGCCGCTCTCGGCGACACTCCGGGCGGTTTCCATGTTTCCATGGCTCGTGACTGGCACTTCCGGTTTGCGGTAGCCTCCCTTCATGTTGGTAGAATGGTTCGCTCCCTAAATAGAGTGACCACAACACATTTTCACGTTTATTTCTTCAACTGGCATAACGGGGGCCCAAACTGGACCAGAGATCTTCGTGCTTGGCGGCAGGAAGAAGAAGCTGCTTGGCAAACGATCCCCTCTAGGACGTCCTATCGCCAGCACAAAAAAGTCTCATTCGCCAGCCCACTCCGCCAACCATCCCCCCAAGTCGTTCATGAACCACCTCCCGTGCATCGCCACCACCGGACCCGCCGCACCTTCAGAAGTTCATCAGGAGTGGTTACTTCGATTGCCCCATCCCCCAAAATCACAGGGCACCCACAAACCATCTTGACATCCCTTTGAAGGAGGCCTTCCTTAATCTCCGTCATGACCTCACTAGCGCCGACTCTAGACTGGCCATGGGCTGGCCGACCGCCGCCAAAGGCGGGACTCAGGCAAACTCTGCCGCCACATCCTTTCTTGGAAAGGGCCCACCACAAATTCAAACTCACCAGCCCCGTGTGTGGGTCCACAAACCAGTCAAAACAGTTGGTCACAAAAATTTCCGTCCGCACGGGATCCGGTCTGGCAAAACGGCAACCTTTCCAGAGAAGGCTGAGGCATTAACTCCGACCGTGGACTATTGCACTGCCAACCACCCACAGAATCCACCGCTTCGAGAGAATATCTACGCAATCGATTGTTTTACTGACACAACTGCGGCTGCAACCAAGTTGACCCTTCCCGATACAATCTCAGCTCAGTCTATTCATACCACCAACCGGGTTTATTCCAACTGGCGGCACCCCCGCACATTAATTCCTCACGGATGTTGCTTCCGATGCTTCAGCCCAAATCACTTCGCCAAATCTTGCCGCGTGTCTGCACGCTTCTTCACGCTTCTTCCGCTGCCTGCTACCAGGCCACCAAGCTGCCACTTGCACATCCTCTCACAGACGTTTCCTAGTTTGGAAACCCAAGAACAAACAATTCCCTCGTGGTAGCCCCACCAAGTACACTATGGTCCGCGTCGTGGAAGCCGAACGGTTGAGCTATACTGCACGACCCAATATGGACCCACTTGAGAACACCCCGTGCAAACTCCCTGCATCACACGTGCACCCACAAAACCGCGCCCAGGCAAAGTCACCCTCTCATCTCCCGATCCTCTATTTAAGCCCACCCAGAAACACTTCACCTCACCCCCCCCCCCCCCACCCCCACCTCCACAAACAAGCAGCAACTCATCCCCTACCAATATCCAACCCATGCTATGGCTAACTTCCCGGTCGACCCACAACGCTTCATCCCGCAAGGTCACCTCTTCATCCACGACTGCGGGCCGACGAAAATCCCTCGCTTGAACATGCACATCTCCGCATCCGCGCACCAGAGCCATGAGGGATTCATCATAGCTGAAGACCGTGACGGTCTCATCAACTACAAAGAGTACGACTAGTTTCGCGACCGAATCGCTCTAGTCGTCGAGCAAGAATACAAACTCACAGTCTGCTCCACCTACATCACGCCGCTAGGCATCGGGCTCTTCCAGCTAGAGTCCGGTTACCACCGAGACATCATTCTCAGGGAAGAGCCCATCGTCGTGGAAAATTGCGTGATTGGTTTCTACCGCCACGACCACGGCATCAACCGGCGTACGACAAACTACAACCATTGCGGCTGGATCATGATGCTGGGTTTCCCCCTTGACTACCAAGACGTTTACCACATCGACGCCGCGGTAGCAACCTTCGAATTCCTCCTTGCCTGGCACAACGTGCCGGGTAACCATGGCTATGTCCTCTGCAAGTGCCTCTACAATGGTGCTAGGACTGTGCCCCGCAGCCTTGTTCTCTGCCACGGCGACGCAAGAGGCTAGGCCTGGTCTTGGACCTACCCAGTCATCGTCCTCAACGGGGCATCCTTCCTGCCAAACAACCCTCCTGGAGAAGACGACGTCCCGCCGGGAGGGAACCCCCATCCGTTCCCACAACCGCCGGAACCGTAGAACGCGGAAGACGGTGACGGTTTCAACCTCCCCCACCCCCACCCCACCCCCAAAACCCTGACCCGGTTTGGGAAGTTGCAGCAGCCTCGGAGCACGCCAACCAGCCGGAAGCTAATGGCTGGGGCGCCTGGCTGCAGCAGGACCTTCCAAGACCGGCGCAGGTCCAACAGGTGATGAGTGTCGGCACCGATCTTACCAGAGGAGCGACCTCCTCCTCCTCCGACATCAACAGCAACTCTAGGGCTCGCACCTACAACTACAACACTCAGCCACTCCAGTTCACCGAGGGAGACTCAACCATGCAACCGGACTGGATCAGACCCTTAGACTCCGACACCCTACGTTGCCTTCTCGCGGCGGCGCTCCCAACCGAGCAAGCCGCGTGGTGGAGGGCGACCGACGAAACGGGCCAAGACCATCAAAACCCCCTTCTGGATCAGGTGGAATCCTCAACAATGGGTGCGCGTCGCGGACGGACTGCCACAGCCAGATTCAGGGAGCTTCCCCTCAAGGACCCTCCTTCCCGCCATCTATGGTTCGCCCTGCAAACTGCTTTGGCAGGGTTTTCCGTCGCCGAACGCGCTCGGAACCAAACCAAGCACCTACACAGGATAACTCCTCCAGCATAACAACTCCGCCAGACCAGGTATCGCCTCCTGACAACGTTTCCAACATCTCAACACCTATACTCACCAGACGTGCTTCATGCCAGCAAGCCTCGGTCTCTCACGACGAGGTCAGGCGGAGCCCCCGCATTGCTGCGGCGCTAAACAGGCGCCACATGCCCACCAGAACAACCAGGCGTGCCTCCGCTCCTGCAATCTCGGCTCCCGCCACACCTTCAACCTCGGCATGCAGCGGTAAAGCTAAAAGAAATCTATTCCCAGGACCAATAAAATTCCCATGCATACAAAATGTTGAAACCGCAGTCTCTCCCTATCCTCACATCCCAATCTTTGAACTGCAGGCCCAAGCAGAGCGCTGTGGCGTCCACGCGACGATGGTGATCGCCGCAGTTAGCTCGCTCACCGACAAAGTGGGTGGGACTCCGACCAGTGATCAATGAGTCTCCGCAACTTTTGTCACAAGTCCATGCTTCCGGTCTCTATCATGAAATATCGAGTTCACTATACCACTACTTATATGGCTTGTATGGCAGACCCCCCCACCCCTCTGGTCGGACACCCCCAGTGTTGTGTGTCAACCATCTTTTGTAACATGGGCGATGTTGTAAACTACTACTGCTTAAATCATCCTGCCCTCAGGCATGCTCTTTTCCACCCAGGATTAGGTCTTGGACAGTCCAAAAAAGACCCCACAAAGTTTACCCAATGGATAACACACCACAACAAAAATGGACGTTCCTAAATTGGAATATTCGGGGTCTAAATGACCCATCAAAACACCAGGCGGTGCGGGCAAAAATAGAGGAAACATATTGTATTATCTATTGCCTTCAAGAGACAAAACTCCCAACGATCAATCACACATTCATCAAACAAATTGCACCGAAAAGATTTGACCAATACAACTTCACACCCTCCCAGGGTGCCTCGGGAGGAATTCTAGTAGGATGGAACAACAACCTGGTGCAAGGAACGATAATAGAAAACCTGCAGTTTGCTATTACCATCAAGTTCACCTCAACCTTGAATGGTAAAGAATGGACCCTCTCCACAGTATATGGACCTTGCACAGGACAACCAAGAATAGAATTTATGGACTAGTTCTCTTCACTTGACATCAATGAGTCCCAAGACTAGATCATCATCGAAGACTTCAACTACTACAGATCTCCGGAGAATAGAAACAGACAATGTGGTAATTCAAATGACATGCTAACCTTCAACAATGCCATTAACCAGCTGGGACTGGTGGAAATACCTCTCAAAGACAAAATACACGTGGAGCAACATGCAAGCTTCACCACTACTACAACAGCTGGACTAGTGCTTTACGTTAGCCCATTGGTCTCTATCCTTCCCATCAACCATACTACTACCACTGGCCAAAACAACCTCCGACCACATCCCATGCATAGTACAACCTGGCACCAATATCACCAAGTCACAACAATTCAGGGTAGAGAATTACTGGTTTGACATGTCAGGATTCAGAGACTTGGTCAACACTATCTAGAATGGCAGACCAACTAACAATCTGGATGTGGTCAGAGTTATCCCGACCAAATTCAAAGCGCTGCGAGCAACCATCAAAAGATGGAGCAAATCAGTTGGCTCCGTATCAAAAAAGCTACAGACCTCCAACCAATCAATTCAGGTGATAGACCTTCTTGAATAACAAAGCTCAGCCTACTTGAAGAAACATTGAGAACCCTTATCAAAACACACATATAAACTCTCTTACAGCAACAGAAAGAGTACTGGAGACAGAGATACACAAAAAGATGGACAAAAATAGGAGACGGATCAACAAAGTTTTTTATGGCAGCGACAACAAACAGATACAAACGTAACATGATAACCAACCTTAGGGATGTATCAGGAAGGTCGGTCATGGAACATGGGGCAAAGGCACTACTGTGGACTGACTTCAAACAAAGATTAGGTACCACCAACAACCACATTATGAGATGGTTTGGAAAACATCGTCACACCGCATCCAAACCTCCAAGTGCTCTCAGACCCATTTACCACCGAAGACATAGACCGCACAATCAAAGAAATGCCCGGGGACAAGGCATCAGGCCCGGACGGTTTCAACAACATATTCTACAAAAAATTCTGGGACATCATAAAAAATGACATTTACATCATCTGCAACGCAGTCTTCACAAATGGATGCAACCTCGAACCAATCAGTAACTCTTTGATCACACTCATACCAAAAAACCCAACACCAGAAACATCTTCGGATTACAGACCCATATCCCTGCTAAATTCCTGCATGAAACTAATCAGCAAACTCATGGCAGACAGACGACAAGTAGACCTTTGCAACATTGTCCATTGTAACCAATACGGTTTCATCAAGACAAGAACCATACAAGATTGCATCGCCTGGAACTACGAATTCATCCACCAATGCAAAAAGTCAGGAAGGCCTCTTATAATGCTGAAACTCGACTTCGAAAAGGCATTCGACATGATGGAGTATGAGGCCATCCTCAAGGCCCTACTACACAAAGGCTTTCCCCAACAGTGGATCGAATGGACAAAAAACATACTGTCAACCAACACCTCGACAATATTACTCAACGGAGTACCAGGTAAATTTTTTCATTGCCATAAAGGGGTCCGACATGGTTGCCCACTTTCACCAGCCTTATTTGTGCTAGCCGCAGACCTACTCCAACAACTTACAAACACCGCGAAAAACAGAGGACTTCTCAATCCCTCACTACCCAACCTATCGGACCTAGATTTCCTTGTTATTCAATAATGTTGATGACACGATCATACCATTACAAGCCTCACAACAACAAGTCTTCCTCAAAACCCTGCTTCTAGCCTTCACATCCGCAACAAGCTTGAAAAGCAACCTCCGCAAGTCAGCCCTCATCCCGATCAACCTAACACACCAATAATCCATCACGGTGGCTGCCACCTTTGGCTGCCAGCTTGGAACCCTACCTTTCACCTATCTTGGCATTCCTCTAGGCACAGCCAAACCAAAAACCTCTGATTTCCTCCCACTAGCCACAAAAATCGAATGCAAACTTGTTGCAATACCAACATACCTATCTTTGGCGGTAGATGCACCATAGTAGACTCACTCCTAACATCCATGCCCATTTACACCATGTGCACCATCAAACTGAAACCTGAGGTCTTACATTCAATTGACAAATCACGAAGAACCAGCCTATAGAGAGGATTGGAAATTGCCGATAAAGGTAAACCCCTAGTCAAGTGGGAACGAACAACACCACCAAAGAGAAGAGGAGGGAAGTGACTAAAAGACCTAAGGATGATGAACCAGTCTCTCCTACAAATGTTCCTAGACAAATTATACAATAATAAGGACACACCATGGGTACAAATGATCTACCGGGCGTATTGCAATGATGGGACCCCACCTCATAAACTCATAAACAGAGGCTCCTTTTGGTTCAAAGATGTGATGATCCAGTGGGAAGCATTCAGACATGATACTCAGGTACGAATTGGACTAGGCGACACGATCACCATGTGGCACGACATGTGGCACGACAAGTGGCACACATCAATACTCTCAACAAGTTTCCCCGACCTGTACGCGTATGCAAGACAACTGGAAGCCTCAATCGCACAATACAAAGCGATACAGGACATGCATGCCAAGTTTCACACGCCAATCTCCACTCAAGCATTACAACAACAACAGCAACCAAGCCTTTGTCCCAAACAAGTTGGGGTCGGCTAGAAATGAAACCCAACAATTTTGAAGAAAAGTAATAGAAAATAAGAGAAAAGTAAAATAATAATAATAAAAATATAATAATAATAATAATAAATACAAATAAAATAAGATTCTACATTTTATTTATTTTAGAAATGGGTTAATAAGAAAGAAGATAAGAGTAACAAAATACAAATAAACTAAGATTCTGGCACATGAATTACTAATTTCCATGCAGTCCTATTATGAGCCAAATATCTAGGTATGTCCCACTCCTTTAAGTCTCATTTCACCGCCTCCTGCCATGTCAACCTTGGTCGACCTTTACCACTCCTAAAATTTTCTCTACTCTTTATAATCCCACTGTCAACCAGTGCTTCTGGAGGTCTCCGCTGGATATACCCAAACCACCGTAGGCGATATTGGACTAGCTTCTTCTCAATCGGTGCCACCCCTACCCTATCACGTATCACCTCGTTCCTAATTTTGTCTCTTCTTGTGTGACCGCACATCCATCGTAACATGCGCATCTCCGCAATACTCATTTGTTGGACATGTTGCCTTTTAGTTGGCGAACATTCTGCTCCATACAACATCGCAGGTTTGATCACCGTCCTATAGAATTTTCCTTTCATTTTTTGTGGAACTTTCTTATCACATAAGATTCCAGATGCTTGTCGCCACTTCATCCACCCGATCTTGATCCTGTGGCAAACATCTTCGTCAGTATCGCCATTACTTTGTAACATTGATCCTAAATATCGAAATGTGTCTCTCCTAGGTACTACTTGTCCTTGTAAACTAACATTTACATCCTTGCACCTGACATCACTAAAGTCGCGTCTCATATACTCGGTCTTGGTTCTACTAAGTCTAAACCCCTTAGACTCTAAGTCTGCCTCCATAGCTCCAATTTTCTATCAACATCATCCCTAGTTTCATCTACCAACACTACATCATCAGCAAAGAGCATACACCAAGGGATATCACCTTGTATATCCTTCGACACCTCATCCATCACTAAGGAAAAGATGTAAGGACTTAAGGCTGATCCTTGGTGTAGCCCTATTGTGATAGGAAAAGTGTCGGTCTCACTATCTCTTACGTGCACACTTGTCACCACATTATCGTACATATCCTTGATAAGGTTAATGTACCTTGTTGGGACTTTGTGTTTCTCTAGTGCCCACCACATGATCAATCTTGGTACCTTATCGTATGCCTTCTCCAAGTCAATGAACACCATATGAAGATCTTTCTTTTGCTCCCTATATTTCTCCATAAGGTGACGGAGTAAGAAAATTGCCTCCATAGTGGACCTCTCAGGCATAAAACCAAACTGATTTTTAGTGACATTGGTCACTTTCCTCAAGCGGTGTTCAATCACTCTCTCCCAGAGCTTCATTGTATGACTCATGAGCTTAATTCCTCGTTAATTAGTACAACATTGAACATCTCCTTTATTTTTGAAGATGTGTACTAAAATACTTTTTTGTCACTCTTCAAGCATTTTGTTTGACTGAAAAATGCGGTTGAATAGTTTAGTGAGTCATACTATTGCTACATCCCCCAGACATCTCCACACCTCAATGGGAACATCATTGGGGCCGCGGGCCTTTCATCCATTCATCCTTTTTAAGGCCTCTCTAACCTCAGATTCTTGTATCCTCCACACGAATCGTCTATTGGTGTCATCAAATGAGTCATCCAACTCGAACCTAATGCTCTCATTCCTGTCATTGAATAGTCCATTGAAGTAGTCCTGCCATCTATTCCTAATTTCTTCATCCTTCAATAGAATTCGATCTGCCTCATACTTAATGTATTTGACTTGGTTGAGATCTCTCACCTTTCTCTCGCGAAGTTTCGCTATCTTGTATATATCATTTTCGCCTTCTTTTGTCCCTAGCCTCTCATATAGCGCATCATAGGCCTCCCCCCTTGTTTTACTCACCACACGTCTTGCATTTTTCTTAGCCTCTTTATACTTCGCCATGTTACTTGCATTTCTCTCATGATGCCAGCTCTTTAAGACTCCTTCTCCTTAATAGCTTTTTGTACATCTTCATTCCACCACCAAGTGTCTTTATCTACAAGTTTCTTACCTTTTGTCCACCCAAGCACCTCCCTAGCTGTCTTCCTAATGTAAGTCGCCATCTTCACCCACATACTATCCGCATCTTCCTCTTCGATCCAAGGTCCTTCTGCGATCATCCTCCTTTTGAATGATTGTTGCGCTTCATCCTTCAACTTCCACCACTTTGTTTTTGCTGTTTTAACACCTTTGTCTCGTGACACACGCACGTGAAAATGAAAGTCGGCTACCACAAGTTTATGTTGTGGAACAACACATTCCTCAGGAATCACATTACAATCTAAACATGCCCCTCTCTCCCTTCTCCTGGTGAGGATATAGTCGATTTGACTAGAATGTTGGGCACTAGTAAAGGTCACTGAGTGAGATAGCCTCTTCTTAAAGAGGGTGTTAGCTACCAATAGGTCATAGGCTACGGCAAAGTCTAGGATATCCTTGCCCTCTTGGTTTCTATCACCACACTCAAAACCTCCGTGTACCCCCTCAAAACCTACGTTAGTTGTACCTACATGACCATTGAGATCTCCTCCTATGAAGAGCTTCTTGGTTACCGGTACACTACTAACCATATCCTCCATGTCCTTCCAAAATTGTCTCTTAGTGCTCATGTCGAGCCCAACTTGTGGGGCATAAGCACCAATGACATTCAAGATAAGGTTCCCCACAACTACCTTGGCTAGGATGATCCTATCCCCTCATCTACGGACATCCACTACTCCATACTTGAGGCTCTTATCTATTAGGATGCCTACGCCATTCCTAGTTCCAGTCGAGCCAAAATACCAAAGCTTGAAACCGGTATTCTCAACCTCTCTCGCCTTTTGACCTGCCCATCCGGTCTCTTGTACACAAAAGATATTTACTTGCCTCCTAATCGCAACGTCCACTAACTCTCGTAGCTTTCTCGTCAAGGATCCTACATTCCAACTACCCACCCAAAACCTAGTTTCCTCGGCTAGCTTCCTTACTCTTCGCATCCGTCGAGGAAGATGCAAAGACCCTTGCACACGTAACACTACATCCGGGCGATGATGTAGCTCGCCACTAAGGTGGTGGCGATCCGGCCCTCGCCCATTTAACACCACATCCGGGTTCCGATATGGCGCGCCACTAAGGCGGTGGCGACCCGACCCTCGCCCACTTAACACCATACCTAGGTTCTGGCATGGCGCGTCGCTAAGAGGGTTACACCCCGACGAATTTCCAATGAATTTCATTTTCATGAGAATGGCTAAGTATAGTTGTTGGCTCGCCAAGCCAATCACAACCCCTCCTCCTTTATTTGGGCTTAGGACCGACTATGTCATTACAACATAGCTCCACTCAAGCATTACAAGAATATAACCTCCTGACAACCATCATACATGATCTGCAAGACAATAATGATGTCTGGACTTACAAAGCCTCACCAAAAGGTTTCTCATCAAACAAAATATACAATAGCAACTTCACAGACATTACACCACCTTACCGAATCACCTGGATTTGGAAGACAAAGCTTACAAAGAAACTCAAGATCTTCTGCTGGCTACTATTTCTTGATAGGCTCAATTCCAGAAATCTACTGAAAAGAAAGAAGTTTCAAATCAAGAACGACTACTCCTGTGTTCTTTGTACAACGACAATGGAAAAACTCACATATCACCTCTTTTTCGGATGCGAATTCAGTGAGGCCTGCTGGGGAGCCATACACATCCACTGGAACCATGACCTACCTTTCTTCACAATGATCCAGAAAGCCAAAAGAAACTGGACATGACCACCATTCATAGAGATCTTCATTACAACAAGCTGGGAAATATGGAAACAACGAAACAAACTTATTTTTAGGGGGATTCCGACCTCACTATCAACATGGAAGACTACCTTCCATGCCACCCTGGCACTACAATGTATTCGGTTCCATGAACCGCTCAAAACTTGTATGTTACACTGGCTAGCGGGACTGAATTTCAACATTCCTAACTTAGGAATGTGAAACTCACCCTTTCTATTCCGGAACAACCTGAATTGCAATCCTTAGATTGCCTTATATTTAATAAGATAACACAGTCGGGGTAAGGATGGCAATGGATATCCATTACCCGCATACCCGCGAATACCCGACCCGATGGGTACGGGTTTGGGTACAAATTTGTACTTGCGGATACGGATTCGGGTAGTAAATTGCACCCAGCGGGTATTTTTTACTGGGTAAAAAAATCCATACCCGTACCCGTTTGCCCGTACCCGTACCCGTTGAACTAATATGTTATGTTGAACTAGTATGATGTGTCAAACTATAATGTATGTGTTGAAATGTTAGACTATTATTTTACGATCTGTTACTTTCGAAGAGTAATTATCTGTTGAATTTATGTTATGAATTGATCGTGTTAGGCTGTTATGCGCATCTAGCAGCTGAATGTATGCTGCGAGTACGGATTACCCACAGATAAAAAATACCCGCGGATAACGGGTACGGGTAGCGGGTACGATTTCGGGTACGGATTTTATCCAACGGGTACAGGTATACACGGGTAATATCCGCGGATATTTTACCCGTTGCCATCCCTAAGTCGGGGCTTCCCCTACTGTCCTTTCTTCAAAAAAAAAAAAAAATACAATGTTACCTAAGGAAGTTTGGTTTAAAAATATCCATTTGTTTTGAGGATTGAAGTGTTTGGTCTTGTGAAAGGTGATGATGCGAAGTTCATAGTACCTGTCTGCATTCAATTTCCCCGAGAAGAAAGATTTATGGTTAATTGCAGTGGTTCTAACATCATCTAGTGAAGTTTCATTCGACGATAGGATCCGTATCTTTTCAGTCTTTAGCTTTCCACTTTAGCAAATTCGTTGCTCTTTTATGTTTTTTTTTTGAGGGAACGTTGCTCTTTTATGTTACTAAAATAACATCTAATGGGTCTGTTTTCCACAGCTTAAGAAACGGGAATGTGGTTTTTAATTACAAGTACTACAATAATACGATGGAAAGGACTGAAGGTTCTCTGTCCCCCCCCCCCCCCCCCCCTCTCTCTCTGTGTGTCTCTCTCTCTGAATTATATTTTTAATTGTCACCTGGATGCATCATTTAGTCGTTCTTGTGTTTAGGTTCTAAACATTTTCTCCTTGTACCTGGTTTGCTCAACCCAATTAACTTTATAGTTTTATTAGTATATTTGAGTACTAAAAGTAATACTATGTTAAGGAACATTCTTTTTGTTGTCATCTACTTTGTTAGAACAAAAGCTATCAATTTATGTTTGATGGTGATTGTTTTATTATGATTTATTTTTGTTAAAGCATTTATATTTTCATTACAAGCTGAGAAGTACAGAGTGAAATTCATTATCGTTATTATTGGTATTTGATGGAGTGGGAAATGCATCTTAATAGACAAAAAATACCTTCTTTTACCTTTTGACACTATTATACGCTACACCTTCATATCGGATTAGTCAATAATGATAACGTAGTGGCTCAAGCATATGACAATATTGCTAATGATAACTGTATTGCAACCGATCCCAAAAAAAAGTTCGTTTATTCTTGTGAACGTTTCTCTGAAAAGGAGTCCACTTACAACCAAGATTTTAATGGGCACCCGCCTAGGCGCCTAGGCAATTGGCCAGGCACCTGGCGGATCAAGGAGGAGGCGGCGTCCTGGAGGCGGTGGGTGGAGGCAGCGGCAGCCTGGGAAGTGGCCAGAGGAGGCGGCCTTGGCGTCGGCCGGCCAGGCGAGTCGACCGGCCATGACGTCTAGGCCGGGGCGCCTGGACGCCTAGGCTGCGACTAGGCGACACCTTTTAAACGCCGCTTACAGTTTTGTATTGTAAATTGGAGGGACAACACAAATCTATAATTTACTAATTGATTAAGTATCACTTTGTAAACTAAAAAATCAAATATTTTTCATGCTTCTGTAAGTGTGTGTTTGGTTCGAGAGATATAGTGGGACGGGACGGGACGATCCCACTTTTCTGTTGTTTGATTTGGAGACATGTGGGATGAAGTCATCCCTCAAAAGAGAATATTCCACCCAGATGCGGGATGGAACCATCCCACAAAAAACATGGGGACGGATCCGTCCTACCTCCGTGGAGATAGGCGCGCGGCCTTCCAGAAGTACTCATACTCACATGTCCCTGTCCCATCCTTTCATTCAAACAAGAGACGGGACCATTCCGTCCCACACCATCCCACAAAACAAACAAGAAACAAAGATCGTCTCATCCCTCTAGACAAACAGAAAACAGGACCATCCCATCCCTAAAATATGGGATGGATCCATCCCATCCCACTTTGACTCCCAACCAAACACATCCTAAGAAAAAATATACTTCCATACTCATTTGGGCACACTAGTAGAGTTAGGTGTTAGTGGAATTCAGTTTTTAGTTTATTCCGGAAAGCTGGATATCATACAATTGTAAAATAAAATGTGCACATGCAAGATATCCACTACTTCTTTATTTCTTTATCCCAAAACTGGAAATAAAATAATTGCTAGCGTTGATCTTTCTGTGCATTTTATTTGGTGATAATGTTTAAGGTGCTGGCACATCAGTGAACCCCGCATTGCTAAACAAGCTTAACTTTCTGTTGAGTGCTGGTCATGTGAATGTATATGCTCTATTGTTTTTCATGGGGGATCCTTAACATTTTTCGGCTGAGATAATTTCTTATTTCTATCCTTTCCTTACTTGTCCTATATTTTTTTATTTCTTATATGATTCCTTAATCTCTTCTTACCAGTTACTGAAGATTTTTCTTGTGCATTTTGCTTGATACGGTGTGGAAGCTTCAAGGTGAAACTTACAGCAAAGTTTCTTTTGTATTATATCTGTACATTTGTCACTTTTGCTACAGTGTGCTGTTAATGTGAGATCATATACATTCTCGCTTGCTGCGTTTATGACAGATTTTTTTCCTTTTGTCACTGCATTATTTTTGTAGTCTCTTTCATCGTAAAGCAATTAGATTTTGGTTTATTTATTTTTGATATAATCCATCTTTTCTTAGGTCATGTCTAATACAATTATTTTTGTGATGCTAGGGTCTGAGATGTCACTTGAACTCATGGCATGACCAGTTCCACTTTGAGTTTCAGGTTGTAAACTTCTGAATCTCTATTGCGAAATCAATTTCGATCCACAGTTTGATATTATTTTCTTATGCAACACAGGTATCTGAAAAGTACCAGGCTGTTAATGTTCGTACGAAGACTGAGCCCTGGAGCTATGAGGTAAATTAGCGATGAAACAAGACTTCAAGCTGTTTTTCCAGTTATTTGTGCATTATGCTTTTATCTATGAAGACATAGTTGATGAACCGAGTAATTTACATTTGTTTAACGTCTCAGTGTTTCAGTGTTCCATCTAATGGTTTTTTCATAAAGAGGGCACCTAACTTTATTGGACGTCGTTTATCCCTTAGTCCAGCACTGCTTATAGCTTTTTGATTTTATGAGTGTGGAAGCCAAGTTTGCACAAACTTTAACTATTACCTACACTAAAAATTAAACTGCATGTCCCACGTAATCGTTTCAACAGCATGTAGTACCTTGCTGATTTTCCTGTGGATAAGATTATACATGCCTAGCTTAGGAACTCACAGTTAATGTTTTTTTCAAATCAAAGTACATGTTAATATTGGTAACTACTGACCTCATTTCTTTTCCAGTGTGTGGGGGCTGGTGTTGATCCACGACATCAGACTTTTTCATACATGTATGCTCGTTCTCCATTGTTTCTTAACTGTTTTCTTAACATCACTTCTATTTTGCTGTTATTGCTAATTGTGTTTCATCAGTTCAAAGTTTAGGAGGTCTAGACAATTGAAAGACACAACTGATAAAATCAAGCATGTGCATTCACATATTACGGCATCGCCTGAAGATGTCCATACTGCATCTGAAGATGACTATGTTCAAGGGAAGAATGGTATGCTATCATCTAATGATTTTTTAGACTCTTATGTCTATGTTTTGTTTTCCAAAAAGACTTGTCACGTGAAGCAAATTTAGGCCTGTTATAAGCAGTTTTTTGGGATGGCAACGGGTCGGGTTCGGATCGGGTAGAGCAAAAACCCGACCCGAAATAAAAAGTGCACGGGTAAAGTTTCGTACCCGAACCCGTACCCGCGGGTAAAAAATGGTACCCAAATCCGAACCCGACGGGTACCCGCTACAGTTGATTTCATCTCTGATCAAATTTGAGGGGGCGGCGAATGGATCTCAGGGCAACGGCGATGTCCTCGTGCACAACACGTTGCTCCCTTTCTCCCTCCCACCGGCAATGGATGGCACAACCTCGGTGAATGGGTGTGGCAGATGTCCGAGGATGGGATGGCGGAGATGGACGCCCCGGGCGACGTGATCCGTTGATGATGAAGACCGACGAGGCGGACTGCAGAGGGCGGGACCTGACCGGTGACTAGGCGCGGCGCGACCATGTCGTCGTCCAGCGGGCACAGCACGAACGAATGGAAGCGGCATGGGGGGGCCGGTGGGCAGCTAGGGTTATGGGGCGAGGCCACGAGTTGTATGTGGGAGGGCCGGTGCCGGGGCTGCGCCGACGTGGAGGCAATGCGGTCGGAAGTCGGGGATGCAGGGTTGGGGTGGCGCTGATGGCGGCGAAAACGGGGTTGGGGTGGCAGTCCGCAGTCGGGAGTCGGGGTATCGGGCGATGCAGCCGCGCGGTTATGGGCTGAGGGCGGGATGGAATGGGGATACGTGCCTAGGGTTGCAAAATGGGCCGGTTTGATTTCCCTCTTTGGTGGGCTGTTGTGTGCCAATTTACAGATTTCGGGTAACCCGACGGGTACCCACGGGTGAGAAGTAAAACCCGTACCCGAAATAAATCGGTTTGGGTACGGGTTGTACCCGCGGGTAAAAAATTCCACCCGTACCCGTACCCGTTGGGTACCCGAACCCGCGGGTAGAATTGCCATCCCTAGCAGTTTTGAAGTCACTCTGTTTGTTCTCCCTTCTTATTGGTTCTATATGTCTACACTGTGATGGAAAAGGTGAAAATCCTTCACCATTCATGGTTTCTCCTCCTTAATTCTGTTTGATAGTTCTTTGCTGCACAATGTCATATGGTTAATAAAAGCCTTTTTTTGTCAAATTATGCATAACACACTGCATTCTAGTCTTCTCGGTGAAAAGTTGGCCCTTCAATTTTGGAGCGGTCTAATAACATTTGAGTGCTGATTAGTGATTGGATATTGTAGTGAACTTAACGTTTCTGATTGCAATTTGTTAGGTGATCTCAACAATGTACCCAGAAGATATGGTAGACTCCAGATCTGCCCTAGATAGAATAAGAGTTACAGTAGATTACAACTAGTCATGAAGTGTGTAATAGGGACTCTTGTAACCGGGGCTAATAAAAAAGAAGGCCCAACCCCCTGTACTGATAATCCCATAAGAAATATTCCCGAGTTCCCCACGAGTTGAGAGCCCTGGAATTCCAATAAAATTTTCATGGTGATCCTACATGCTATGAAAAACATGCATTATTGCCTACTGCACTATTTCACAGGGTCCTTTTCCCTTTCTTTATTGCGGACCTGACGCACTGGTAGTGTGTCTCCACTTGTGTCCTGAGGTCTTGGGTTCGAACCAGCCTCTCTGCAAAAGCAGGGGTAAGGCTGTCTAGAAATAATCCTTCCACAGACCCCACAATGTGTGGGAGCTTTCAGCACTGGGTACGCCTATTCTCTTTCTTGCCCTGTTTTTCTTACCCAGATATATCAACTTTCAGGGACTTCTGCAGCACATCCTTCAATTGATCCTGCTTACCCTTTACATGGCAGCAGTCTTTTACATCCAACAGTACTGCAGTTTGGGAAGACTAGGAAGCTATCTGCTGAACGAGCTGACCCCAGAAAGTAGTCCCTTATGTTTATGTTCTCAGTGCCATGTTATCCTACAAAGTATTGGGTTTTCTATTGGAATGTGTGTAACGTATTGTTTTGTGTTTATATAACCTGGCAGTCGGCAACTCCTTCAGAAACGACAGTTCTTCCATTCGCACAGGGCACAGGTGATTAAAAACTGCTCTTCTCTTTCCATTTATCTTTTATGCATGTATGTTCATACTTGCAGAAAAATCAAGGTCTGTGTGTCAATTTTGTTAATTGTATTATACTATGTTAACGTACTTGTCTGATTCCATCAACCGAATTGAAATTGATAAATGCATCTGTGTACTGCACTATGTAACATATCCAAGTTGCCACTAAAATGATATCTAAAAGACTGCATTAGTCTGGAATTTTCACTCACAAAGATACTAAAAATTGCATGGAAAGTGTGAGTGCCGAAGCTGGTAGACATGCGCAGAAATAGTGGGCTGTAATCTTCCTTCATCCTCAATTGATGCTGGTGCACTGCCTACATTGCATGATGATGTGTTGTACTGTTTTTTCTTTTGATAGGGCTCCAGATTTTCCATTTTCCAGAAATACAATGTAAATCCTAACATGATATTGCATGGTCAAAATGATTTATCTTTTTTACATGTATGTGCATTTTGATTTGGGTGCTAGTTTGTTGTGGTCATTATGGGAAACATTCATCTATTCAATTATGGACATCAGGCCACTCCTAAATGCTTAATGCACATGCTGATGTCTAGGAGTCAAGAGAATGTACTCTTCATGGCAAATAAGAAAATAAGAGAAGTAATTACCAGGGCAGTGACACTCCCACACCCCCAAAAACCATAACCCCGTGAATGATGGACACTTGCCATGTTGGAGTTGGAAATGGCCTTTATATATTATAGTTTTTTTTTCTTTTCCAAAAAGAAGGTACTCCTAATTACGATTGTTCTTAGATTGGTTACACTGTTCCTACTAACATTTTTTGTTTTATCAGATTTTAACTCAAACTGTTTATATTATTATGACTTGGGACTCTAAACATATATTATGCCTTCACTTGATATCTTGTATTGTTACTCTTCCTTGTAGCCAATGGCATTGGAACAAGTGTTCTCTGATCGTGATAGTGAAGATGAGATCGATGATGATGTTGCTGACTTTGAGGATAGAAGAGTAAGATACAATCTTATTGTTCCAATCTTCAGAAACATAGAACATGTTCAGGCTGTTGCATTCACTTGAGCTTGAGTCATTCTTTTCCTACCGGTTGGATTGTTGCTATTTTGACATTGCTGAGTATCTGCAGATGCTAGATGATTTTGTTGACGTTACAAAAGATGAGAAGCTTATTATGCATATGTGGAATTCATTTGTTCGAAGACAGAGGTCAGGCACCCATCCACAGTACTTCCTTTTGACTATTCGCAGTAGGATGATTTGAGATCTGCTGTTACTACTTTTAGTCGGTTCATGGTGATATGCAACTCTGTGACTGTGAACAGACTATAATTCCTCCCATGTTCCGCTTCAGCAATTTTCTGTATTTAGCAGCATGTACAATAATTTCTGTAGCTCAAATGTTGCAGAAATTCTGCAATTCATCTGTGTAGAGCTTTTAGCAATTTTGACTCTTGCTTTTTGTGTACCTCTTTGATTTTCTTTTCAAATGAAAAAAAAACTAAAAAAATAATTGTTCAAACTTCTGTTTGAATTTCGGAATGCAACAATATATGCATACTTACGGTTGTGCCGATGGATTGGTTCGATGTTGGGTCACAATGTTGCTATCAATTATGTTATTTTAGGGGATTTGCTATCAATTATTTTCCAAAAAAAATGAATGAGCGGATGTTTTGATGATGAAGTTGCTATGTAATTTTAGATTTAGGTCGAATTCTGAACTAAATTTACATAGTGGCTGAATACATAAAGGCCCTAACACTCCCTACCGTTTCCCTTAATTTACAAAAACAGAGCCACTGTTGCCATCAAACATTTGTGCTGCTGTGCTCATGCCCACATTTCTACTTTCATGGTCTTGGTAATAGTTCTAGGCATGTCCTGTCCTGCGTGTCACTCATCATCCTCCATGATTCCTTCCACATTTTTAAGAGCACTTGGTCCCCTGTTGAGCATCTATCTTGTCATCTGCTATTATTTCCTTTCCCTGGCTAGACACTTGAAGAAGTATTGTTTTCATTTTACTGATTCAAGCGTATAGCAGGATGTGGTCCTAATTCTTACTTAAATGCTAAATTACAGGGTACTAGCTGATGGTCATGTACCTTGGGCCTGTGAGGCGTTCACCCGGGTCCATGGAAAACAACTTGTGCAGAATACTGCTCTTCTGTGGTGAGTGGTTGATTTGATGCATCAATGGTACATCTCCCTCCATGTTGCGTGGTTATTTATCCTGACCTGTAACTTCCGTTGGGGTGAACAGGGCCTGGCGCTTTTTCATGATTAAACTCTGGAACCACAACCTCCTCGATGCTCGCACCATGGATAAGTGCAACATAATTATCCAAGGCTTACAAGATGAAGGAGGCTCGGACCCAAAGCAACAACCTTAATTGGATCGGTAGAAACTGCTGGCCAACTTATGCCGGCCGCGTGTGTAGCCATGCTGGTCGTTGTCAGAAGTTTTCGAATCGGAAAGATTTATTATGGAAATAATTGGAATGCTACATCGCATGTGTTCCGTTTCTCAGTTCTACAACTGTTACCGGTGGAGTTTTTTATTGGATGAATTTCAAAAATGTAATAATCTTGATACATGAATTTGTTGGAAATTTGGTGGAGTTTTTTATTGGACGTAATTTAGACCCTGTTTTGGTGGATCCTCAGTGCCAGTTGTTAATAACTTTCCATTAGTAGTTCCAAATAGGACTAGTATGGTGGCTAATTTTTAGCTCAGCACCCAGCTAATCGGTAGCCCATTAGCTAGCTGATCGGGGGAAGGGTGCTAAGGCCGATTTCGGCAGCCGCAGAGTACTTCCTCTCCAAAAAAAAAATCGCTTGTTAGTTCATTTCAATAAACTTTTAGGACGGAGAAAGTACCTTCTATGTCTGCCACGGTCAATGGTACTACTGATATTCCTCGAGTCTCCAGTCTCCACCGGTGTAGCGGATAGGGAGACCCAGGAAGATATAATACCCAACCTGGTGAATTTTAATTAAGAAAAGACAGGCACACGAATTCACATCGAAGAGGACTAAAAAACTCTGGTGGTACGGTGAGTCGGTGACTAGCTGCCTGCATATAACAATATTCTAGAAAGAAAAAGAAAATGAAAACTACCTCCATACAAGACAAAGACGTTGAGCAGATGGAAGTGTTCTCAACTGTTAATGAAGTGTAAAATCCCAGCTTTTCCTTAATATGAAGTTCAATTATCAGTTTGTTTTTAACTATAGTAAAGATCAATTATGGTTGTACACATGAACTTGATATCATCAAAAATATTTCTTTTCCTCATACTTAAAAGTTTATTAACATAAGGGATGGACTTCACCAATGAACCTAGGATAATTCAAGTGACGACCTTTCTGCAAAGTTTGGATTTTATTTAAGGAATTTTGCTAGGGCAAAACACTATGCAGTACTAAATATATTCCAATTAATTTGAATATAGCACTGTACATTTAGGCCCTGTCAAAATATTCAAATCTGAGGTTATAAATTTTCCATGGCCTCATAATATTCTAGATAGCCTTCCTGCCATGTTTCAAGATTTTCGAATTCCATTTGCTAATTTATTTGAGACGCTTAGAAAATTCTAGCCATATTTAAGTTCAAATTTTGAATTCTGCTCAAACTTAGTTGAACATAAAATTTGAACACACCATCATGACCAGCATGACTTGCTTGACTTATCCACGAAGTTTCATAATTTTTGAAGCTCATTTGCTATTTAACTCAGTGGCTCCATTGAATTTCAAATTCAAATTTGAAATTCAATTGAAACTTGATCAATTCGAAGTTTTGATTCCAGAATCAAATTCCAGATATTTTTTTGATCCTATCCACAAATTGTGATGAATTTTGGACAAGTATTGGTGGGTGTAAGGATCGAAACGCCCAAGAGGGGGGTGAATTGGGCTTTCTTTCAAATTTTAAGACAATTAAAAACGAACTATTTAAGCCCAATTCCCAATGCGGTTCTAGCTATGCAATCAACGTAGATATAACTTGTGAAGTAAAGATTGCAAAATGTAAAGAGAGGGAGAGGAATGCAAACGCTAGGGGACACGGAGGTTTATCCCGTGGTTCGGCAAGATCGCAAGGATCTTCCTACATCCACGTTGTGGCACCCACCGAAGGGTTTTGCCACTTCCAATGTCACCGAGACAATGGAGTCTTCACTAATCTTCTCCGTTCGCCATCTCCGACAAGGTGGAGCTCAAGCCTTGTACAACCTTCGATGTTCCGGGCTTCCACACACACCTTGGCAAGCTCCGGAACGATCTTCTTCAACTTCTCACTAGCCTAGAGAGTTCAATCACAGAGAAAGAACGCACACAAGCTTCTCTCTAGCCTATTACAAATGATCTAAAAGTGTGGAAGTGTATGCTCTATGGTCTTGAATGCTCTTGGATGTGTAGTGGGCTTCAGGTGATCAAGACTTGTCGAAATGACTGGGTTAGAGGGGGTTTATAGCCAGCTTAACCGAAATAGCCGTTGGAAAAGTAGGCTGACAGAACTTTTATGTGCACACCGGATGATCCGATGTCTCCCCTCTAGTTATCATCGGTGTAATTACTTTGGCTGACGTCATTGTGTTAGATATTACCGTTATTAGACCGATGTTGCCCCAGTCTTTTCATCGGATGATCCGGTGGCTCTTCCTCCAGAATTTGCTTGATCTTGATGCTTACTGGAGTGATCAACCGATGTGTGTAAGTCTGCACATCGGATGATCCGGTGCTTCACTTGGTCCAATTATACTGCAAACTGTACTGATGCACCGATGTTATTGAGCCCTTCACATCGGATGATCCGGTGAGTTCATTTGTCTGAGGTCTTTTTCTTCAGTTGAATCAACTCGACCGATGTGTTCATTTTGGAAATCATCGGTTGATCTGGTGAGTTGATTTTGTTTGCTTCGAGTTGTTTTGAGTGAATCTTTTGTGTCTTGCTCGAATGACCTCTTAGACATTTGTTCCACAAGGCTCTCTTATGATTCTTAAGCATTGCATGATGTAAATTTTTGATTGAGTGACTTGGACATAGAGCCTTCACGTCTTGTCTTTATCTCATGAATTTGATCTCGAAAGTTGAGTATCTATGGGTCTCCAATGACATGATCATTTCATCTTATTTAGTGTTTATGGGGACCTTGCATTCACAAATTCATTAGTAAAGTTCAATGGTTGTCATTAATCACCAAAACCATACTACTTGAGGGGGGCCTAGATGCTTTCAATCTCCCCCTTTTTGGTGATTGATGACAACACAATAATCAAAGCGTAATAGTAATGAATTTTATAGAATGAATCTTCAATGAATACGGATGATACACTTGAAGCTTTAAACATCAATTAATGACACAAGTGAATTCAAAGAGATCATAATCATAGATAAACATCAAATGAGTTCAAATGATTAACAACTAATGGAAATAGGTTCATTACACACCAAATGTAGCAAATACACAAATACAATAAAGATAAGTAAAGATAAGCTGGACTCGACTCCCCCTAACACTAGGACTTCCCCTGACTCTCTAACTCTTCCCCCCCTTTGGCATCAAGGCACCAAAAAGGGATCCGAGCACCTACGGACCCTGAGAGCTGGGCGCGATGACGAACTGATCACCGCCGCTGTCGTCGGAGCTGCTGGCCGGAGTAGCGGAGGAGGGGGCTGCCGGAGCCGAAGGTGCCACCGTTGGTGCCTGCTGAGGAGGAGGTGCTGGAGCAGGGACACTGGTGACGGAGGCCGGCGTCTGAAGAAACAGTGACGTGGCCGGCAGTGGGGAGTGAAGAGGAGCGCCAGGAGCCAACAGCGGGGACATGCTGAACGAAGGGATCGGGGTGGAGGGAACTGGAGCCACTGGTGCAGCAGCTGGAGCCAAGACGGGAGGTGGAGGAGCTACTCCAGGCAGCTGCGATGGGAGGGCGATCCCGGTCTGGGTGTAGAGGTTGGTGATCAACCCCAGGATCCCCATCATCGCCTGCTGCGTCTGCTGCTGCTGGTCCAGAGTGCGCTGGTGCATCTGGTCGATGAGCCCCGTCAACCGATCAGTGTCTTCACGCCTCTCACGGGCGATCTGATGCTGCATCTCCTGCTGCTACTGTTGGAGCTCAAGAAGACGTGCAGCCTGCTCCGCGTGGGCCTGCTCGGCGGCCAGCCTGTCTAGCCTCTGCTGCTCGACCATCTGCTGGAGGAGCGAAGTCAGCTCAGACGGCTGTGTGACCTGCGCCTCAGTGACGGGAGGTGGAGTGGGAGGTGGCGCTGTAGAACCTCCAGCCTCCGCGTCGTGCTGTCGGGGAGAGGGAGGAGGAGGGAAATACTCCTCGACACTGTCGTCAATGTCGCTCTCAGACCAAATGTGCTGCAGGTCCTCCCCCTGAGCCTCAGCCTCTGCAAGTCTCTCGTCCTCCCGCTCTAGCTCAGACTAGTCTTCCTCTGTCAGACGGGCCCTGACCTGGCGCTCAACTGGACGACCAAGGCGGCGGTCTCCAGGGGCAGGGGCACGATAGTGACCAAAGCGAGTCACACTCTCGTCAGCAAGCCTGGCCTGTGCTGCATCCCCCTCAGGCACCATCATAGAGCATATGTAACTGATCCAGTGCCCGTAGACCATCTGCCTCATCATGCCAATCCCATCTGTGATCACGTCTTCCATCTCGCACAGGAGAATGTCCAAAATGTCGAAATCCATCCCGTTCATTATGTAGAACAGGAGGGTCTGCTGCAAACTAGTGAACCCCTCCAAGTACCCTGACCTCGGCAGGAGCGTGCGGCGCAAGGCGAGGTGCACAATGCGCGCAGCTGGGGTCAGAAGAGCTGGAACTCTCGGCTGGTCCGGAGAGAACGTGGGGCCAAACAGGGACCGGATCTCCTCAAGCTGTGGTGCAACCCCTCCAGTAAGTGGCCTCCTTGGTGGATCTGCCTGCCCGTATACCTTCTCGTGCACGCAGGTGTCGTGCAGGTCCATACCAAGAAGCTGCCCCAAAGTCTGTCTCGAGAGGTGGTAATGCTGACCCATAAACATGAAGTCGATTGACCTCCTACCCTCAGAGATGTACAGGGTCGCGTAGAAGACACGGACCCAATCTTCCACATATGCACTCCTCTCATAAGCAAGTAGCTGCACCAATCCTCTGTACCTCTCAAAGTATGAACGGACCTCCGTCTCCGCTGCCAATGCAAGCTGCCCCCAGTCCAGGTAGTTGTGCTGAAAAAGCTTGTGCCCCCGACGTCTGTAGGTCTCGTAGAGAGACGCCTGGGTGACAGTCCAGAAGCGACTGTCCACAAGAGCCTCACGGGGCTGAGGGTACCACTCCTCAAGCAGCACGCTCCATCGAAGCTTGCGTAGCTGCTTGGCCTTCATCTTCCGGTAGTCCGTGAGACGGACTCCCTCACCGACACGGACGGCCGTGTCCATCTCGTAGATGGCCCTCTCGGCCTCCTTGTCCTCACGACGGTCGGCAGCCGTCAGTCTCAGACGAGGAGCAACCTCGGTGTGACCCCCACGCGTCCGGGCTGAGCGCCGGCGGACGAGAGGCTCAACCGGCTCCTCTTCGGCCTCGGAGTCATCGATCACGGGAGGCTGACTCGGACGAGCCTCGCGGATCCTCAGGGACCCCCCTCGGCCACGCTCACGCTCCTCGGCGGTGCGAGCGGCCATTAGGGCCTCTTTCTCATCCTTCGACAGTTTGCGCTTCTTCGCGGCGGGCTCCGCGATCGCCTTTCCCTTTCCTTTGCGGTCGCGACCCATGTTAGTTCATACCCATGTCTCTAGGTTAGGGACTTAATTCATTTTCTACATCTAATAATTCTTGGCAATAGTTAAGGGATAGTTTATCTATCTCCCTGCGAACACTATGGATCAAAAAGATTTGAAAACCATTGAGTATTGACTGAGATAGACGAGTTTTGGTCGCCACTGGTGAAAAAGCCACAGTTCACCGTCAAACTCATCTTTGCCGGCGATGTCACCCCTTTCCAACCTCCCAATCATCATCTTCGTGCTTCCAGGAATGTTTCTAGCCTCTTCCCAAGCTTCTTGCGCCATTCCCGTGCGATTTCGACGCTAGCCGAAACCCTAGCTCCGCCGCCGCTATCGCGCCGCCACCTCTGGCCATCACTGCCACGATTGGACCCTACCATCATGTTGTGTGGTCAATTTTAGGGCTAGGCGGCCACAACCGAGCCGAGTGGAGGTCGACGCAACCAAGTCCGGTGAAGCACCGCCACGGTTCCGGCGAGGAACGCTGCCGCGTCGGGAGGTAGACGAAGGCCCCTTGGGCCCCGCCTGTCAGCGACGCGTGCGCGCGCTCGGATCGGTTGCGGCTCTGGATCCAGTGCGACTGTGCGGGTTAACCCCGTGGCCCCCTGTGTGGCCCCGCTGCGATTGGTTGATTTTAAACCAGTGGGCCCGACTACTTTATTCAAATATTTCCCATTGGAAAATAATTCCAGGATTCAACCAAACTTCTAAAAATCATTACTCTTAGTAGAATTGCTCAAAAATTCCAAATAAATTTTGGTAGACTCCCAGAATGTTCATAATTAATTCCTTTAAGCTAACTGCTTGGGAAACTAATTACTCATGTTCTGTTAATTGGAAAAATCCCAATTTTGGTCATAAGACTCTTATTAATACACGTGATCTCCAGTGAAAATTTCAAGTTCATTGGAATTCAATTACTGGGTTGATCAGTGTTCCAAATCTCTATGTAGTTAAAAATTGAGAAAAATACATAATCAATTTCAGCTTTTTTCCCAAACTTGAAAAATCAGTTTCTCTCTGTAGGAAGCTTAGAAAATTGTGAAACCAATTTTACTAGAACCAGTGAGACCCCCTCTACATGGTACAATCATTGGTAGCCATGATAGACCTCCAGAATTACAGCCAATATTCAGAGAAGGTTTATACTTGTAGGAATTTTAGGGACAACAAACTTCCTTGATCATCTCCTGTTCTTTGCAAGAGTCTCCATTATAGTCCCTAGTATCTACCATAAAAGTTCCAAAGCCAATTAAGATCATAATCTTATTTGGTTCAGAAGATATTAGCTTGTGACCTTAAACATATTAATTATTTTCAAAGTCATTCATAGTATATGCATAACGTGTAGTAACTGAAGTGGAGGAACAGTCGGAAGCTTTGGAAGTCCAGCTGTCGGAGACTAACATAGACTCGGACTCGCATTCAGGCAATCCCCGGTTTGCATTTAAGCTCCTTACAGTGTCTTTGCAGATTTCATTCACCTTACGTCTTCAGATGTTTGTGCATTATGTTTAAGGTGTTTGACATCCACTTGCATGACCAAATAACTCGGGGAGTGGTTAGAATAGCTCACAGACTCGTGTAGTAACTGTCATGCTTATATTCATAGGGATCCGGTAGAAGTCGAGTAGTTGGAATCTACTCGCGAGATAGGATTTTATCACACGGGATGAATTGGATCAAGAAATGTTTTATAAATAAGAAATTGAGACCGGTCAGAGATGAGTAGGAAGCGACAAGAGGTGGTCTTGGTCGCATAGCTCTGATCGTGTCGATTAAGGCCCGTGTCATGTTCGGTCCTGCTGAACAAGCTTGAATTGTACCGGCGACATACTGGAGAAATGGGCTCTAGTAAACTGACGTAATTTGGTACTGGTTTGTCGAGGCATTCCGTTCTGTTTTATAGGTGTGGGTTGAGGGTAGCGAGGTGTAAATCAGCTGATGGGCACGTCAGAGTACGCCCCACGCAGGGATCTCCTGCTCGTGACGGATCGACCGGTTCGACATTCGAGTGTTGGGTGAAAGGTGGTCATATACGTTAGTATTGAGGTGCTATGTAGGTACTGTTGTATGTACTCATTGACGCTTCCGAAAGTGCGTATGTGTCGTGTTGTCTGGGTGTGTCCTGATTGTAATCACTGTCCCTCGCGGTAATAGAGTATCACTTGTTCACTGTGTTGTGACGTAGTAAATACTGAAGAAGTGGTCAGGAGAATACGATGTATTGAATTATAAGTGTTTTGCAACCTTGTATGGCTTAGAGATAGCACAATTAAAAGTTTACAATTTCCCCATATTTTACATATAATAGCATTATGTGCTTTGGGCATGTCATATCATCGGCAAAGCGTTTCTTATTTGATTGTGGAGTCTACGATGTGTCGTGCCTGAAGAATGTCATGTGCTACTTAAAACATGTCTATAAGGATCCACTTGTAGGCGAGTCATTTATGCTATTCCTTACCTATGCTTAGTATTCACCCCTGCATATGTCTAGTGAGACAGGTTAGTCTTGCTGAGCCTTAAGCTCACGTTTGTAGTTAACAAGTTTTTGCAGATTATACGACTGATGACGGGTTCGATGACGAGGGTGCACCCCCTCCAGAGTTTATGGCCGAGTGGGAACCCTGCACGCCGTCGTAAGTTAGGTGTTGCTACTGTGAAGCATCCAGGACATGGATGACTTTGCTTTTGCATAGCTAGTGCCAAGAGCGTAGATATGATGTATAGTTCTCTTTCCTTTTCGCTTAGTATTATAAAACTTCCGTTGTGTTTATAAATAAAGGCTTGCTATTGTATTTTATTCTCGTTCTTTTCCGGTATACTGTTGGGTGTCGCATCGCACAACACCACCCAATGAGATCCTTGGATGTCGGGATTCCGGTCCCCACAGACATGGTATCAGAGCATCATTGGGAACAGTGTGCTTGAAAAGAGCATATTTTCAAAAACTTAGGCTTATATGAGTGAGAAATTAGCTATATGCCCATATAAGGAGTATTATTAGTATATGATATAAAGGTGGTAAACTAACTATGTGTTATTATATTTTGTAATGACGCTCTAACATCAGATTAGAGGTAAGGTACGCCACTAGACCTACAAATGGTTTGATTTCAAACGGTTTTAATGGATTGGTTTTACTCTCGGTTGGGACTGGATTGGTTCTAAACGGGCTGAAATGAACAACGAGTCGGTTTGGATTGGATTCATGGAAAAAACGGTTTGGTTCGGTTTGGGTTGGGTGCCTTACGGTTCCGACTAACAATGGGCCGCAAACGGTTTAGAGCCACGAGTTAGAGATTGGATCGGACACTCCTCCCTCTCCGTCGCCAGTCTTAACCATCGTTCTCTTCGTTCCTCCCGTCTCCCCCTCACAGAATTCCTCGGCTCTTCGATCTATTCGTGTCGAATTCCTCATCGTCCTCAGATCTCAGCACAGCGCACTGCAAGCACGGCGGCTCGTGCGGCCTCAGTCAAGCGGCTAGGTGTAGCTCGATCTCGTTCTAAACATCCGCCGACAAGATTTGCAAGCGATCTTCCTCCTCTGTCAACCCGCCGCATCTGCCGGCAAGATTTGCAGCTCCAGATAGCGATTCTGTGGGGTCACCTCCGGTGCAGACCAGGGTGCTCCCAATCGATTCATCGTCCTCGAGAATCACCATCATCGTCGTGCGCCTGACCGTACCAGCAAGAACTCGCGTCCCCGCGTGCCGGAAAGAACTTGGGGTTCCTCCATGTTCGTCGCTCTCATGGTGTTCCTTCCAGTTGGTGCTGTTGCACCCTTCCCTCCATGTTCATTCACCAACTCCTTGCTCCTTTCCCCCATCTAGCCTCTCGATTCTGTTGATTTCCTCGTGCAGTTTCTAATATGAAAGTTGCCCAGAGGGGGGGGGGGGGTGAATAGGCTAATCGACCTGCAAATGACTTAATAAAACGATATTAAATCACAGGGGGCGGACTAGTCCGGTCTGGGGGCGGACTAGTCCGGTCAGCCTGCGTGAAGAACCCTAAAAAGTGTTTCTAGCAAGTTTTAAGGGGATTTTCTCAAGGCTACAGGTGAGGATATGTTTATGTCAAGTTTAGCAACTACCAACACAAGAGTGAGTCAAGTTTCAACAAGATTATGGCAATGTGAAGCACGAAACAAAACTAGCAACCCTAGAATGAAATAATCGATAAAAGAAGTGCGAAGAACACAAAGGCACAAAGATTTTATCCCGAGGTTCGATTCCACACAAGGAATCTACGTCCTCGTTGAGGAGTCCACAAAGGACCGGGTTCAACAACCCTTCCCTCACCAAGTTTACCGCACGGGCCTAACTTGGTTCTCCACTATCACAAAGGGTGAATACAAGATTCGTTGGGGCTTCTCACAATCTGAGGATCCCACACCACAAAGGTGATCAACACCACGAAACACACTCAACACACAAGTCACAACGACTCAATGAGTGCAAGAGATCAAACTGGGAGCACAAGCGCGGTGTCCTTCCTCTTCTCCACCTCACTAAATCCTAATCCACTCAAGAATTAGTTTTAGAGGGAAAGTAGGCAAGAAAGAGGCTTAAGAATGCTCCAAGTTGGCTGTGGCGGTGCTAGGGTTCTTGTTTTTTTGAAATGAGGCCGGGGGTCCCCTTTTTATAGGGGTCCCGAGCCCAAACTGCTGACTTCAGCAAAAGGGCGGACTAGTCCGGCCTCAGGCCCAGACTAGTCCAGCCTACGGGGACCACTGACCTCTGTCAGGTCCTGACAACTGTCGCGGCGATCGTCACGCTACCCGCCAAACTTCAAATTCAAACGGTCACATAGACCATGGACTAGTCCGCCCAACAGCGGACTAGTCCATTCTCACATAGAACCTTTTGTTCTGTGGAGAAACGGACTAGTCCGGCCACCCAGGCAGACTAGTCCGTCCTCCAGGACTTAGTCGCAAACCTCTCTGCACTCAGCAGCACGGACTAGTCCGGCCCACGGACGGACTAGTCCGATCTCACACAGGACCTTTTGGTCCGCCCCAAAACGGACAAGTCCGCTCTCTAGGACTTAGTCCCGAAACTCCACCCTAAGGGGTACCACGGACTAGTCCGTCCCACTACGGACTAGTCCAAAGTCACACAGGACCTTGTGGTCCGTGTGAAAACGGACTAGTCTGGCCAGGAGCGGACTAGTCCGGCCACCCAGGCGGACTAGTCCGGCCTTCCTGCCAGACTATTCTAACTTCAACTCTAAATGGGGTTTCTACCTAAACCATCACTCTTGAGCTCCTACTTTGATCTCTTTGCACTTTACGCACACACCCTCCTATTTCTACGGCTAGTCTAACTCAACACGCTAGAAACCCTAGTTTCTACGCTTCGAGTCGACTCCGTTTCCTTCCTTTTCCTTTTTGAGGGTTTGCGTCTCCGATCGAGTCCACACCTGTGCTAAGATCACTTGAGCTCATTAGCGACTTAATTGTCGTCATCAATCATCCAAAACCCACGGGGAACCTAGATGCACTTTCAATCTCCCCCTTTTTGGTGATTGATGACAACACATCAAGTCCTTCACAATTAAGAGTATAATATTTGGTTTTCATAACTTGTGTGCGTATGAATGACTCCCACTCAATGTATGCAACATGTAAAAGAGTTGGAGGAGATCTTTCATACCCACACACGTTATGGTGGGGTGCCTACGTGATGTGCTCAACAATTGTGACAAGATATAAAGAACATCAATATAATCATAAGATTGACAATAAGAACATTGTATTGATATTAAACAACACTAACAAGTCTTGCACAAATGTAAACATCCAAGTAGCATGAATATATTACAAATCAAGTCCGAATGCCAAAAGCACACCACAAAAGACTACCTCCCCCTTAACTCCCCCCCTTTGGCATCAAGGCACCAAAAAGGAAAAGAAGGGGGGAACTAGGACCTAGAAGCTAGTCCTCGTCCTCGCCACTGCCACTCTCCGTGGCCTCGGGGTCTTCGACGTCATCCTCATTATAGTTGGCGTCGTCGTCGTCGTCGTCATCGTCGGTGCCCGGTGCGGAGGTACCCTCCGTCTCACCCAAGAGTGCCAACTCGTCGGGGGTGAGAAGGGGGTATGGAGTGAGCTCGTCATCGGAGGCCTCAGGACTCATCGGGATCTATAGCTTGTCGAAGAGCTTCCTCACGTATCGCTTAGTCCGCTGAGCTCGCACCTCGGCTTTGCGGCACGAGGTGAAGATGGACCGAAGGAACTTAAGGACTCCGCTGCTAGAGGAGCCACTGGGTGAGTGAGAGGCACGGCGAGAGGCTCCAACAAGAGGTTCCTCCGGCTGAGATGGAGGATTCGCGTTCTTCCGGCGCAGAGGAGGAGACAGAGGTGGAGGAATCTGAGGACGCAATCTCTTATGTGAGACATCCTTCTTGAAGGTAATTCCGGAGACTTTCTCGATAAGGCACATCACATAAGGAGCATAGCCACAAGACCTGTTGGGGGTATGAGATATATTGAAGATATCATCATAGATGTACTCGGCTAAGTTGAAGCTCTCTTCCCCATCTATCAGCACCATCAAGTGCCTCAAGTTGCCCTGGATGACTCCGGCATCCCCATCCTTCGGGGCAATGGTCTTCCGAAGGAGACGGTTGAGCACACTAAAAAATGGCTTGATGTTCCTTGCCAATCCTGCCTCATAAGGAAGATGGCTTGGATACATGAAGTCAAGGGCATCTCGGTCTAGGGCCTTGAGGTTAGAGATAATTACCTCATGCTCAAGGTGCTCCTCCAATCCTAGAATCTTGGCAAAGTCTTCAAATGTGACAGTGTACTGCTCTCCATCTGTCATCCAAGTCATCCGGCGATCTCCAAAAGGGTGAAAGTAGACAGTTGTGTAGAACTGGACAATCACCTCAATGTTCCAGTCGTACTGGAATCCCATGATGTCCTTGATTCCATGCCGTTCCGCTGCATTGATCACAGCATCAAATGCAGCATGCTTCTTCTGAGCCATGTAGGCCTAGTCAACCCACTGGGCATCAGTCACAGGAGTCTTCATCTTCATGTAGACAAGGCGATAATAATCGCAGTGAAAGTCATTCCAGAACCGCGGGTCAGTTGTGCTCTTCTCATAAGAGTACACTTTGTCTGTTCTCAGCCGTCTTGCCTTTTCTGCCCCTTTTCCTTTGAATGTGTTGGGTGAGAGGTTGGGCTGACGGTTTGGGTTTCTGGCAGGTGAATGCATCTTGAGGGGGCTAGGTTCCTTGTCCTTTCCCTTCTCTCGAATCACAAACCCCCCAGCTGCCTTCTTGGCTGAGACTTTCACTGCCGGTTTCTTCTTTTTCGGCTCGATGGGAGCCGGGGCCTTTCCCTTCTTAGGGTCACGCTCGACCCTAGGCTCAGTTGCCCCTTGGTCTTGCTCCTTGCTCTTGGCTTGCTCGCCTTTGGTGATGAGCTTCTTCCTTTTGGGAGCATTTGCCTCAGCGGCCTTGGAATTGTTAGCCTCCCTATCTTGCCTCTTCTTCTTCCTCAGCTCATTAAGAGATTCTGCAGTTGCTCGTGCTATAGCTTCTTCTTCATTGTAAATGGTTGCGGCTACTTTGGAGGCTTCAAGTGCCTTCAGCCGCCTTTCTTCCTTTGCCTTCTGCGCCTCAATGAGGGCAGCCTTCGTCCTTCCCTCGACGATTTGTGCTTTGGTCCGGCCCTCCCGGGACACTTCAACACCTCTCTCCTCGGTGCGGCGCCGATAGGTCTCAACGCGTTCTTCCTCACCCGCGGGGTTGAGACGAGGAGGGGAACGCTCCGAGTTCGACATGCTGCGGAAAACACAGAGAAAAGAAGATATGAGTCCAAGTAGAGGGAGCGTTGCGGGAGAAATCTCGAGAGAAGACTAGGACCAGGGTTTGCCCTGTGCAAACCGGACTTGTCCCCCAGGGGCCGGACTAGTCCGGGATGCGCAGGATGAACCCTAACCCTAATCGATTCTTCGAAAAATCATCAAATCAGCGCGCAATACTCCCAGGCTATGATCGCAAGGATATGTGGAGCAACATTAATGAATGTGTTCCTAACAAAAACTTTAAGAATCAAGAATGGGGAAAGTTTTTGAAAAAGAGGGAATACCTCCTCAAATCCGCGAGAATCAATGAAATCGGAGATGGATCGCGAAGGTGGAATGCGGGGAAACGATCCCTCACTCCCTAAGACTCCAATGCACGGATTGGAATCGAGATTCGGTGGTTGGAACGAAAAATCGCCGAGGGAGGCGGTTTCTAGCGCACGGGAGAGAGAGACGAGAGTGAGAGGAGAGAGGAGGGGGTCTGGGCCGCCCTGGGGGTTTAAGTCCCCAAGGGCCGGACTAGTCCGGTAGCAGGCGGACTAGTCCGGTGTGCGGACCAGCCGCGGACTAGTCTGCCTCCGGACTTGTCCGTCCATAGGGCGGACTAGTCCGGTCCTACTGGGCTGAAAGCCATATATATGAGTTTTGCCCACTAACTATCGGTCCTTTTGGACAAATATCGCATTACAAACATGATTATTGAGGAATATATGATAAGTCCATGATCATGTTCTAAGAAAATAGTTTTCTCAAATAGTTTTTGAAGAGAAATCAAGATAGAGAAGAGTTTTTCGAAATATAGCTCAAAATATATGAGGAGTGTGGTTTAAGCCACATTCCTAGAATCCAAAATGTTGAGCTCACTTCTTAGCTCACAGAAACGCTTCTCATCAAGAGGCTTGGTGAAGATATCCGCAAGTTGATGTTCCGTCCTCACATGAGAAATCACAATATCTCCCTTCATTGAGTGGTCTCTCAAGAAGTGATGTCGTATGTCTATGTGTTTGGTCCTAGAGTGCTCCACCGGATTATGGGCTATCTTTATGGCACTCTCGTTGTCACACAAGAGTGGAATGTTGCGCGTGTTAATCCCATAATCCCTAAGGGTTTGTCGCATCCAAAGAAGTTGTGCACAACAACTTCCGGCTGCAACATATTCCGCTTCGGCGGTGGAGAGAGCAATAGAGTTTTGCTTCTTAGAGGACCAAGACACTAGAGATCGACCCAAGAATTGGCATGTACCCGATGTGCTCTTCCTATCAACTTTGCACCCCGCATAGTCCGCATCGGAATATCCAATGAGGTTAAACTTAGATCCTTTGGGGTACCAAAGTCCTAGGGAAGGTGTGTGTACTAGATATCTCAAGATCCTTTTAATGGCGGTCAAATGACAAGCCTTAGGTGTCGCTTGAAAGCGTGCACACATACACACACTTAGCATGATATCGGGCCTAGATGCACAAAGATAGAGAAGTGAACCAATCATAGACCTATATAACTTTTGATCCACACTTGGACCGTCCTCATTTAGGTCTAGGTGTCCATTTGTCCCCATAGGGGTTTTGATGGGTTTTGCCTTATCCATGTCAAACTTCCTTAGAATATCTTGTGTATACTTAGTTTGACTTATGAACGTCCCTTCTTTGAGTTGTTTTACTTGAAATCCTAGAAAGAACTTCAACTCACCCATCATGGACATTTCAAACCTCTCTGTCATTATCTTGGAGAACTCATGACAAAACACCTTATTTGTAGAACCAAATATGATGTCATCCACATATATTTGGCACACAAAAAGATCCTTGTTGAAGTGCTTTGTGAAAAGGGTATAATCCGCTTTGCCTATCCTAAAACCATTTTCAACTAGAAAGTCTCTTAGGCACTCATACCAAGCTCTAGGAGCTTGCTTGAGGCCATAAAGAGCCTTTCGCAATTTGTAAACATGGTTAGGATAGTCTTGGTCTTCAAACCCCGAAGGTTGCTCTACATAAACTTCTTCCTTGATTGGACCATTAAGGAATGCACTCTTAACATCCATTTGGTAGAGCTTGAAGTCATGATGAGTAGCAAAGGCTAGTAATATCCGAATTGACTCAAGCCTAGCTACGGGGGCAAATGTCTCATCAAAATCCAATCCTTCAACTTGTGAGTACCCTTTTGCCACAAGTCGTGCCTTGTTCCTAGTTACCACGCCATGCTCATCTTGTTTGTTGCGGAACACCCACTTGGTTCCAACAACATTAGCTTGTGGGCGCTTGACAAGCTCCCAAACCTTGTTCCTTTCAAAGTTATTGAGATCCTCTTGCATGGCAACTACCCAATCCGGATCTTTTAAAGCATCTTAAACCTTATGAGGTTCCAAGGATGAGACAAAGGAGAAATGCTCACAAAAGTTTGCAACACGTGAACGTGTTGTTACTCCTTTATTGATATCTCCTAGAATGTTGTCAACGGGATGATCCCGTTGAACACTTTGATGAACACGAGGATGCGGAGGTTGAGCTCTTGAACCACTTGCTTCATCTTCTTCACTTTGGTCTCCCCCTTGATCCATGCCTCCCCCTTGATCTTCATTCCCATTATCACTTTGGGGAGCATCTAGTGGATCTCCAACTTGTCCAATTGGGGTTTGACCTACTTCATAGTGAGGATGGTCACTTGGGCTTTGAGATGGTTCTTGTGGGCGAACATCTCCAAGTGCCATTCTCCTTAGAGCTTCTAGTGGAGGTTCCTCTTGATCAATGGCATGTTGATCAACTTGCTCCACTTGAGAGCCATTGGTTTCATCAAACACCACGTCACGTGCTATTTCAACAATTCCGGAGGATTTGTTGAACACACGGTACGCATGAGTGTTTGAGTCATATCCAAGCAAGAAACCCTCATCGGACTTTGAAGCAAACTTCGAAGTCCTAGGCTTCTTGTTGAGGATATAACACTTGCTACCAAAGACACGAAAATAAGAAACATTGGGTTTCTTACCAACGAGAAGCTCATAAGGAGTCTTCTTGAGGACGCGATGAAGGTACAATCGGTTTACGGCGTGGCAAGCAGTGTTAACCGCTTTCGCCCAAAACCGGTCCGATGTTTTGTACTCATCTAGCATCATCCTTGACATCTCAATAAGCGTCCTATTCTTTCTTTCGTCAATTCCATTTTGTTGAGGAGAATAGGGAGCGGAAAACTCATGCTTGATGCCCTCCTCATCTAGGAACTCTTCTACTTGCATGTTCTTGAATTCGGTGCCATTGTCACTCCTTATAGACTTTATCCTTAAGGTGAACTCATTTTGAGCTCTCCTTAGGAATTTCTTGAGGACACCGGGGGTTTCACTCTTATCATGCAAGAAGAACACCCAAGTATATCTAGAGAAGTCATCAACGATGACTAGACCATACTTGTTGCCACCAATGCTAATATAAGCAATGGGGCCAAAAAGATCCATATGGAGTAACTCCAAAGGTCTAGTTGTCGTCATGACATTCTTAGAGGGGTGTTGAGCTCCTACTTGCTTTCCCGCTTGGCACGCACTACATGGCCTATCCTTTTCAAATACCACATCCTTTAGGCCACGAACGTGCTCTCCCCTAAGAAGCTTTTGAAGGTTACTCATTCCAACATGGGCTAGCCTTCTATGCCAAAGCCATCCCATGTTGGCTTTCGCCATTAAGCATGTGTCAAGTTGAGCCTTATCCGTGGTAAAGTCCACGAGATAGAGCTTTCCCTTGAGCACTCCCTTAAAGGCTATCGAGTCATTAACCTCTCTAAGAACGCTCACACCCTCACTAGTAAATACACACTTATATCCTTTATCACATAGTTGTGATATGGATAGGAGGTTATAGTCTAGGGAATCAACATGCAAAACATTAGATAGAGTATGTGAAGAGGAGATAGCAATTTTACCGGAGCCAAGGATTTTCCCTTGGCTATTATCCCCAAAGAAGATTCCTTCACTTGGGTCCTCGTTCTCCTCATACTCTATGAACATGCTCCTCTCTCCGGTCATGTGGCTGGTACATCCACTATCCAACACCCATTTCGATCCGCCGGAGGAGTAAGTCTACAAAAAAATTTATGCCTTCCTTTTAGGTACCCAAGCGGAGTTGGGTCCTTTCACGTTAGTGGTTAGGCATTTGGGCACCCACACGCAAGGCTTGGGGCTCTTGCGGAGTGGCCCAACATATCTAGCAAACACTTTGCCATATTTGTTCCTCATAAGCACATAAGATGCATCAAAATCATGGAATAGAGGATGCGGTTCAGATTTAGGCATTTTGTTGCTAGAGGGTGAGTTCTTTTCAATTTTAGTTGTGGATGAACTCCCCTTAACAAAGACAATCATGTCTTTGCCATACTTGGAGGTTTTGGCGTTATGCCTTCCTTTTCTAGTATAGCCAAGACCATCCTTAACATGGGGAGGTCTTGTGTTGGTGTATGCACTTCGTGCATACGCCACCTTCTCCTTGTCAAAGATGGCACCCTTAGGTGCTTGCTTGCCCTGCGCTAAGTTGAGTTCATCCTTAAGCTTAAGGATTAAGTTAGAGCACTTGCAAGGCGGGGTTGCATTGGATGAGGCCTTTGAGGAGGTTGAGCTCTTGGAGGAAGAGGCTACATTGTTCTTGAGAGACTCAACTTGAGTCTCAAGGATCTTGTTAACTTTTGACAAGTTCCCAAGTTCATCCTTGAGCTCAATTGACTTCTCCTCAAGACTTGAACACGTTTTCTTGCTTAGAGCAAGTTTGTGTTCCAATGCCCTGCTCTTCTCTCTTTCGAGCTCAAGGAGCTCATTAAGCTCTTGACATCTCTCCTTCTCAAGGATGAGCATGTCCTCTTCTATTGATGAGCTCCTCCTTCTCAAAGATATCATCCATAAGCAATTTCATCCTACGCAAGGTGCTTTTGCTTATGTCCTTAAACATATGCTCATTCTCACTAGCGCTATTAAATTCATCTTGAGAAGAGATTGAGGAGGAGGGATGAGATGTTACCTTTCTCCTTCCCTCCCTTGCCATAAGGCAAGTAGGTTTGTAGTCGTTGTTGAGGTTGGGGAAGAGCTTGCTTCCCTTGGAACTCCTCCCGATGGCTATGGTAGCCATCTTCTCCTCTTCTTCTTCGGAGGAGGACTCATCGTTAGAGTCCCACTCCTTGCCCAAGTGTGCTTGTCCGGAGGCCTCTTCTTCTTGAAGAATTTCTTCTCTTGAGGCTTGCCCTCCTTCTTCTTCTTCACTTCTTCATGGGGGCAATCAACGATGAAGTGGCCGTACTCGCCACAATTGTAGCAAGCCCTTTTTGATTTGGGCCTTGCTCTTTCCTTCCCCTTGCCTTCATAGTTGTATCCGCCTTTCTTCCTCCTCATCATCCTCTTGAATTTGTTGATGAAGAAGGCCTCTTACTCATCGGTGTCGAGGCTCTCCTCATCGCTTTCCTCTTGCTCCTTTGAAGAGGGTGTTGCCTTGAGTGCAACATTCTTCATCTTGGAGGCGGTGAACTTTTGAAGGTCGTTGTAGAAGAGCGCCTCCTTCTCCATGATCTCGTGGTTGATGATCCTACCAAGGACCTCCTCCGGGGTCATTTGAGTGAACCCCGGGCTTTCTCGAATCATGGAGCAAAGAGCGACGTTCCTAGGCATGAATGCCCGGATCATCCTCTTCACCACCTCGTGGTCGGTCCACTTGGTGCAGCCATATGATCGGCTCTTGTTGATGAGTATCTTCAATCGGTTGTACATGTCTTGGAGGGATTCACCATCCATGATGGCGAACCTCCCAAGCTCTCCTTCGATGAGCTCGATCTTGGCCTCCTTGACCACCCGATTTCCCTCATGCGCCGTCTTGAGGGTGTCCCATATATCTTTGGCCACCTCAAGACCATCGACGCGGTTGAACTCATCTCTTGAGAGGGATGAGATGATCACACCCGCAGCTTGAGCGTTGCGGTGGATGAGGATGGCTTGTTCTTGCGTGATGTTGTCCTCATCCTTCGGGATCTCCACCCCGGTCATGACAATTTGCCACAATGTTGGATTGAGTGACACGAGGTGGATCTTCATGTTGTGCTTCCACATCCCGTAGTCGGTTCCATCGAATTGAGGAGGTTTCCCCAATGGAATGGAGAGGTAGTGGTTGTTGGCGGCAAGGCGTTCATAGTTGAACCCTTGTCGGTTGTAGTTGACTCCGCCACTACCACTTGATGTGTTTGACGGATCGATCTTGGAGATCTTCAGCTTCTCCCGGAGCTTCGCCTTGAGTTGGCGAGTCTCCTCATCGTCCGTTGGCTTGTCTTGATAAGCCAACGTCTCCTCACGGGATGCCTCGTAGTCGTTGCTCGACGCGTCGTCATTCACCACTCCGGCCATCTCTCCGAGTTGTTAGACTCTTTGTGGAGAGTCCTGCTATGATACCAATTGAAAGTTGCCTAGAGGGGGGTGAATAGGCTAATCGACCTGCAAATGACTTAATAAAACGAGATTAAATCACAGGGGGCGGACTAGTCCGGTCTGGGGGCGGACTAGTCCGGTCAGCCTGCGTGAAGAACCCTAAAAAGTGTTTCTAGCAAGTTTTAAGGGGATTTTCTCAAGGCTACAGGTGAGGATATGTTTATGTCAAGTTTAGCAACTACCAACACAAGAGTGAGTCAAGTTTCAACAAGATTATGGCAATGTGAAGCACGAAACAAAACTAGCAACCCTAGAATGAAATAATCGATAAAAGAAGTGCGAAGAACACGAAGACACAAAGATTTTATCCCGAGGTTCGATTCCACACAAGGAATCTACGTCCTCGTTGAGGAGTCCACAAAGGACCGGGTTCAACAACCCTTCCCTCACCAAGTTTACCGCACGGGCCTAACTTGGTTCTCCACTATCACAAAGGGTGAATACAAGATTCGTTGGGGCTTCTCACAATCTGAAGCTCCCACACCACAAAGGTGATCAACACCACGAAACACACTCAACACACAGGTCACAACGACTCAATGAGTGCAAGAGATCAAACCGGGAGCACAAGCGCGGTGTACTTCCTCTTCTCCACCTCACTAAACCCTAATCCACTCAAGAATTAGTTTTAGAGGGAAAGTAGGCAAGAAAGAGGCTTAAGAATGCTCCAAGTTGGCTGTGGCGGCGCTAGGGTTCTTGTTTTTTTGAAATGAGGCCGGGGGTCCCCTTTTTATAGGGGTCCCGAGCCCAAACTGCTAACTTCAGCAAAAGGGCGGACTAGTCCGGCCTCAGGCCCGGACTAGTCCGGCCTACGGGGACCACTGACCTCTGTCAGGTCCCGACAACTGTCGCGGCGATCATCACACTACCCGCCAAACTTCAAATTCAAACGGTCACATAGACCACGGACTAGTCCGCCCAACAGCGGACTAGTCCGTTCTCACACAGAATCTTTTGTTCTGTGGAGAAACGGACTAGTCTGGAGGTGCGGACTAGTCCGGCCACCCAGACGGACTAGTCCGTCCTCCAGGACTTAGTCGCAAACCTCTCTGCACTCAGCACCACAGACTAGTCCAGCCCACGGACGGACTAGTCCGATCTCACACAGGACCTTTTGGTCCGCCCCAAAACGGACAAGTCCGCTCTCTAGGACTTAGTCCCGAAACTCCACCCTAAGGGGTACCACAGACTAGTCCGTCCCACTACGGACTAGTCCGAAGTCACAAAGGACCTTCTGGTCCATGTGAAAACGGACTAGTCTGGTCAGGAGCGGACTAGTCCGGCCACCCAGGCGGACTAGTTCGGCCTTCCTGCAGACTATTCTAACTTCAACTCTAAACGGGGTTTCTACCTAAACCATCACTCTTGAGCTCCTACTTTGACCTCTTTGCACTTTACGCACACACCCTCCTATTTCTATGGCTAGTCTAACTCAACACGCTAGAAATCCTAGTTTCTACGCTTCGAGTCGACTCCGTTTCCTTCCTTTTCCTTTTTGAGGGTTTGCGTCTCCGATCGAGTCCACACCTGTGCTAAGATCACTTGAGCTCATTAGCGACTTAATTGTCGTCATCAATCATCCAAAACTCACGGGGAACCTAGATGCACTTTCATAATAATTCAATGGATTCATGTCTTTTATGTGTTTGAATGTACCTATCGGATTAGCAAGCACATGACCATGTTCTAAGCATGTTCAATTTGAATCTGTTTTGATTATTGTCGTTACTATTTTCAGACGCTTAAGATATAAACCACGTACTACAATGTAAGGGCGTGGGTTGCATTGATAATCCTGTACTAATTATATTGCAGTCCGTGAAGTATTTCTGCTCTACGCACATATGTCTCCGATTTTATTAGCATTCATTTGTTTTTAAATAATTGGCACTTCTGTAGGTACTGTTATTGTAATTACTGTGCATACAAATCATTGTACAGGGTAAAGAATCCCAGTGATGGAACAGACACTACTTGCTGAGCTTACTTAGTTTTGAAAGCTTACTGAGGTCCGCTATGTTTGTAGAGCATTGATTATTTGTTGATCAATTATTTTGTTTTGGCAAACCTTGAGTTTACTTGATGCTGATGCTGTTTTTACTGTTTGTAGATGAAGGGTAAAGACAGAAATTTTGCTCATTTATTGCGCATATAATTTGCAGGATGGTTGAAATAAGTTCACCTGGAAGCCAATAAGTGGTTCATTTTGCGGCAAGATATTAGTTATATGTGTAGCTTGTAGCCATACTGGTAATTAGGTTTTTAATTCCATATTGATGTAAATATGCAGCTCTAGTCAGTGTGGAATCTTTTCTTAATTGTTTTTTGCACAGGGAGTTCCTCAAATCAATCAGTGACTACACAAATAATTTGTACACATGTTTTTCTATTTTTTTATTTAAAATGAGTTATTTTTATATTACTCAACAATCATGAAATGTTTCATGATTTTTAAAGCCTCAAATGTCTAAATTTTAATTTTAGAAAAAAAAAGAAAAGGAAAATGGCAATTTATAGCAAAACAAAGCAACCAGACGTCCAGCCCGAACGTAGGACGAGCGAGCAAACCAACCAGGTCGTGCGGGAGAGACTGGCCGCTCCCTGACCCACCACCAGCCTACCAGGCCGTCGCTGGTGAAGAAACCGTTTTTTACAAATGGGCTCAAACGGGTTTTAGACTGTAGTGCGGACTGTGGATTGGGTTACTTTTTCCTACAGTTTGGTCCAATTTGGTTTGAACACATTAATTAATGGGTTGGTTCGGGTTAGATTAAATATACTCATCCCATGGTTTGGTTTGTATTTGGGGTTGGTTTTTGACCCATTGACAAGTCTATATGCCACCGAAAGCGGATCAATCTCGGTAAGCTCCGCATATGAGTAGTGGTATGTAATATTTCTGTGGCTTTGCACGGAAAGTTAATATGAGTCTCTGAAGTTTTTTATGTTTCTGAGAACATATGACACGCGGTACCCCAGCGTGACACAAAATTAGTGGAAGCCCCCGACGGGTGGTGGATAACCCGATAGTATGCATCTCTAGAACTATTCATGTTCTATGGGAGCATGTGAAACACGTATGCCCGAGCGTGTATAAGCCAGTTCGTGCAGGAGTCTTTGTTGTACAGACGTAGTACAACCATGTACCTCGAGGCATGATATCGCTCGAGGGCGACTCATACCAGAGTCGTATGCATTTACTTTCATATATATTATTGTGACTGCCTGTTCTGTTTCCCTGTGCCGCCCTTGAGGTGTGAAGGTGCGAAAGGGGATTATTTGTCTTCTGCAACACTAACTACGGTAGCGACCCGTGTAGAACACGTTTGTGAGTGAACGATACTAGGGCCACCTATAAACGTATCCGGAAATACCGGTTAGAATTTTCTTTGGTGAGGCACGTAACACCGCTAGTATCAAATTTGATACTTGACCATACCCAACGACAGAATGGATGCATTACATTTTGGAAAGTCCGACTATATGATGCAGGTAGGTTTGGACTCCGCAAAATGAGTTTCGACTCGACAAAGGGTTAGAACCAAGATTCTTGATTTTTGGCTGAAGTTTGCTCAACTTCGCTGGACTATGATCTTGGTTAGTTATGAATGAACATAGGGGTATGCTATATGGATGGAAAGATATTTAAGACCTCTATAACTTTTCTGTTGACCATTAGGGCATAAAAACTTGATAATCTGTTGAAATTTGGAGTATTCTTAAACTGCTCCAGATGACCATACCATTGTACCATTCTTTGTATTTTTGCCATAACTCACTGTATAAAAATCTCCTGCCTTATTGTGATATATATCTGGAAAGGGTAGAAGGATATATAAAGTTTTGTTATTCAAAGTTTTCCCTGATTCGAATTTGAGTCAATTCAAATTTCGAGTTCAAAACAGTGAACTGCAGGGATGCTGTTGAAAACCAATCAGTTCATCTGTTAAGTTTGGATAGTTATAGCTTTTGACCCAGGATAGTGACATGGTCTCATATATACATTTATGGAGAGCTTAGGAAGTTCTCTATCAACTTTATGTTGCACTCATGACCTGAATCTTGGTGTAACTGTGTTTAATTCCTATTGTCGCAAACTTGGTTCTGGCAGACCAGAACATGAAACAGTTTGCACATAGTTTTGAATTTGCACTCTATACCTGTATAACAAATGTTTCAAGGCTGAAATCTTTTATTTCTGGATTTTTAACTTCA